>OX422220.1:515277627-516477627 GCA_949130495.1 Sambucus nigra
GATACATTCTTTACAATCATTATTAACCCTTGGAGGCTCATTATCGACGATCTGCATGTGTTTGTTAGCAATCCATGTGTAACCAGTCTTAGACAATCAATGTTAGTGATTTACACCGCTTATATTAAACCGTTAGATTGGGAGTCAACTGGTCAAATATAATCTCAACCCTCGGATTGCCTTAAACGTTCGTGATTCTTCCTTAGCTACTATATAATCCCATGTAGTCTCAACCATTAGAGACTTTTGGTTTTCGTCCAAACTGAGAGAAAAAGAGAGAGTTGAGAGAAGAGAGAGAAGGGAGAAGAGAGAGAAAAGAAATAGAGAGAAGATAGAGAAGAAACCCAAATCTTCAAAAACTCAAACCTTTGAAGTGTTTTCCCTTCACCCAAATGCCGTAACATTCAAAGTTTCATACACCAAGCAAAGGAAGAACGCAAAGAAAAGTTCAAAAAAAGGAAACCTAGATAAGAAGAAGAGTCCAAAAGCTTGGAAAGGTTTGGTAAAGAAAATGTGGCAAAATCTCACCTTTTATAGCTTATCAGGGAAATTGTGCATGAAATGATTACCTGCTTAGACGATTGACATTCTGACGGCTTTGAAGTTCTAGTAATATAAAAATACCAACTTACCCTTTTGCAATTCGCAAATTTTCAAATTATTTACAAAAACGCTATTACAAAATCAAAATGGAAAATTTTCACAAGTCCCACACGTCGGCATAAGCCGACCAACTCAGAAGAAAATATACTCCATCCTTTCAACAAAAGCATAAAGAATGAACTATTGGGGCTTCTATTGATACCAAAAATTATCCATCTACGTGGACCAATCAGAAGTGGAAAATTGACTACTTACGTGGTAAAAATCCCAGTCAGCAGATAGTTGCTCCGCCGACATGCCAACCAACATGAAGAATGAAAACCATCCATATAAATAAAAATCCACCACCTAGGAAGTACAACCAAAGGCATTTTCACACGTGGTCTAGACTATCAACCATCACATTCATTATGTACGGGTGTAAATGCTTTAATATATGAAAATCTCTTGATAGATTGTTTAACAAAAGTTAAAGCTGTTAAGAAGGGTCCTATCTATCTTCTAGAAGAAACTCTTTTGTAAACAATAAACTCACACAAGATGTGTAACAAAATGGAAAAGATATTTCAGTTACTTAAGAAATTAAGAAACTTAGTCAGGTATAGCATCAGTAGTTAAGCAAGAATTAAAAACATTCACATAAGATAAGAAGTTTTAATGTGGTAAACCCTAAAGTATGGGAAACATCCACGGAGGTCTCTACACCTCAAAATAAAAAATCCACTGAAATGAGTTTTAATTTACAAGCACTCAATGAATTTTACACACAACAAGACCTATACTAAGTCAAGAAATATACCTGCACACTCCACAAGTTCTGACTTCTCTAAGGCTCTTGATGTTGTCTATGTTGTTCTTCTGTTTGGTCCTCTTACTCCTTTTAGTCATTACGATGACTCAGCAATTTAAATCTCTCAACCAACACACGATTTCAGTGAAGTAGTGTGAAGGTGTTAGTGGGTGTTGTGCCTAAACACATGCATACACACACACTTATACAAGCAAATATCCTACAAATTACAAGTTCTTCTAAGTATGATATGTAGGGTTTCACAACACTGAATTTAGGTTTCATTTAAAATAAAAAAATTCAAATCTTGAGTTCTTAAAGAACCTTTAAAAGTCAGATTCTTCGGATCTTTATTTATCTACAAGTTTTTCAAAATAAAAAACTAAGATCGGAAACTTTGGAACCTTCAAATCAGTTTTGGAAAAACTAGAGATAATATTTGTTTGGATAATTTTAATAAATATGTTTTAACCCTAAATTCAACAAGGGAGATATAGATTTCTTAATACAGAAATCAACCTAAATATAGCGTATGTTTCACTTGTAAATCAGATCTATAAGATTTTATTTGCTATAAACGAATTCTGATTTCATAAAGGTGTTAGGAGAGAGATAAAAACCTAAGAGGGTTGAATACAAACGAACGAGAAACCCTCAAGCTCTCAAATTAATTTTCTTGAGAAAACTGGATTGAGTTTGGTTTAGGGTTTAAAAATTTTCCCTCGATTTTCTTTTCTCTCTCTTCTCTATTTTTTCTCTTAACTCTCAACTTTGCCAAAGATTTTAAGTGAGGGGATGATAAGTCCTACTTATACTACACGAGGAAGGATCTGGAAGGTCAGGGACAAATCAACGATCAAGATTAAGTCGATCGTTCGAAAACTAAATCTAACGGCTTATAAGGCACAAGGATCGCTAAGAACTACATCCAAACCATCGGTTATTTTGAATGAACGTTCTAGATTAAGTCTCAGGTTTGTGAGGACGAAGAAACACAAACACACTCGTTAAATGCTCAACACGTGTTCGATCCGAATGAAGTCTCAGACGCACATTTTTTGTGCTTGATTAATTCTAGTTGCACCCACAAATATTTCTGCCGGATTTGTTTTAAACCCCAGGCAAGTTTTTAGAAATATTTGATATTTACAAATTAAGCCCAAAACATTTTTAAATCCAAATTTCAATTTTAGAAAAAGGTTTTTATATGTTTTAAAAATTCCTAAAATCAATTAAAAATGGTAGAAAATTATTTTAAGTCCAAATTTAACACACACACCTCAAATATGCACAATGCAAAATAAAAATGTAAACCTATAGTGCTTGTGTGTTAGTTACTACCTGATGTACCATGTTCCTTTTGATGTAAATATCTCTTGAATATGTGAAGAGGCAATGAGGCTTAGGCCAAAGATAAGGATGACTCAATTTTCTCTGAATTTCCAAACTAGAAAAGCTCCTATATATTAGACTCAAGTAAGTCACGTATATAGTGTGCTTCAACCTCCCCCTTTGGAAATATGAGGCAAAATCTCCTTTGAGTCACCTATGACTCGTAGGGATAACAAATAAAATAAGAAAAACTTATTCCTACACAAATTTATAACTACCCCATATCTTAGAAAAAGAAAAATACATCACTCAACTAATTACAGACCAATACCCTAAATATATTTTGATGAGAAAGGTACTGAAATCTGAAATCCTGAAAAAAATAACAGCTAAGATCAAGGATTTTAGTCAAGTGTACATGAAATTGTCCAAGATGGACTTAAATATTTCTCCCCCATTTTCTCTCAAATGGACAAAGTGTGAAAAAAATCATAAATAAGCATATATGATGTATCAATAAAAAATCTATCAATCTATAACAAGCAACGGGTCGCATCATGGATCTCCTACATAAAACAGATATAAGAAGCATCTTTTGTCATTTTTTAAATGACCCTGCCCTATATCCTCGAAAATCGATTATCATCACGAATATAACAAGAAGATATATTAAAAGAAGATAAATATTATTCTGGAAGAACAATCCCAAAAGATTTCCTAAGGAACTCAAACTGTAAATTATCGAGAGGCTTAGTAAATAAGTCAGCCAATTGAAGGTTGGTAGATAAGTAATTAATTTCCAATTCATTAGATTCGACTAATTCACATATAAAATGATGTCTGATTTTTATGTGTTTAGTACGCGAGTGTTGAACCGGATTCTTGGAAATATTAATTACACTTTGATTATCACAGTAAAGATGTAACTTATGTTTGGTAATGCCATAATCACGTAACATCTATTTTAACCACATTAACTGAGCGCATCAACTGCCTGCGACTATATATTTGGATTCAGAGTTGGATAGGGAAGTGAAATTTTACTTTTTACAATTCCATCCTACTAAATTATTATCGATGTAATAACAAGCGCCTGATGTGCTATTGCTGTCATCAGAACAGCCAGCCCAATCTGAGTCAATATATTCGATAATGGTGCTAGAAGTGTCATTTGTGTACCATATTCCCAAGTTTAAAGTACCTTTGATATATTTAATAATTCGTTTAACACATAACATGTAACTCTCCTTAGGAGCGCTTTGATAACAGGCACACACACATACAATATACATTATGTCTGGATGCGAGGCTGTAAGATATAATAGGCTAATTATTATACTACGATAAAAAGTAGGATCTATAGGTTTCCCATGTTTATCTTTAGATAGTTTAGCAGAAGAGCTCATGGGTGTTCGTGCATCTTTGGAATTATCTAGACCAAATTTTTTTACTAACTCTAAAACGTATTTGGATTGCGAGATAAATAAACCATCGGAATTTTGTTTGACTTGGAGTCCTAAAAAGTGTTGAAGCTCCACCATCAAAGACATTTGAAACTCCCCATGCATAATTTTGGAAAAGTCTTTAACCTCAGCTGGGGAAGTAGAACCAAACATGACATCGTCTACATAGACATGGGCTATTAAAATGTCTATGTTATAATTTTTAACAACTAGAGTTTGGTCGTTGCCACCTCGTCGAAAACCATGGTTAATAAGAAAGGTAGACAATCATTCACACCAGGCTCCAGGGACTTGCTTTAAGCTATATATATCCTTTTTCAGTTGATCGATGTGGTTTGGGTAATGGGCGTCAAAAAATCATTTTGGCTGTTCAACATAAGTTTCTTCTGTCAAAATACCATTGAGAAAAGCGGATTTAACATCCATTTGATAAGAGTTAATCGTAAGTGATAGGCTATAGCTAAGAGTAGTAGAACAGACTTGAGGCGGGTGATAGGGGAAAATGTATCCTCGAAGTCTATCCATTCAACTTGAGAGTAGCC
This sequence comes from Sambucus nigra, assembly GCA_949130495.1. NCBI lineage: Eukaryota > Viridiplantae > Streptophyta > Magnoliopsida > Dipsacales > Adoxaceae > Sambucus > Sambucus nigra. Next base: position 515,282,358 of record OX422220.1, read on the forward strand.
CTGAGCAACTAATCTAGATTTATTTATAATAATAATCCCAGATTTATCTAATTTATTTTTAAAAATCCATCAAGTGCCAATAACCCTTTTATTTTCTGTCCTTGGTACAAGATACCATACATCATGACTCTTAAATTGTACTAGATCCTCTTGCATATCACTTATCCAAAATGATTCATTAAGTGCTTCATTAACATTCTTTAGTTCTACAAGAGACACAAAACATGCAAAATGAGCAACATTACGCAATTGGGATCTTGTACACACGGGATAATTAGGATTACCAATAATACAATTTAAGGATGATCTTTAGAATCCCAGTTAGGCAATTCAGGGGTCTCATTTGGTAAAGAATCACCTATTTCTGGAGAGTCATATGTTAAAATATTTTTAGACTCATCCACTATAGTTGGTTCTTTTTCATTACTCTCAACATTAGTGTCACTAACTATCACGTTTATAGACTCCATTATCCCTTTGGTACGTATATTATAAACACGGTAAGCTTGACTATTAGGAGAATAACCCAAAAAGGTAGCTTTATCACCACGAGTTTCAAATTTAGATAAATGCTCTCTCTTCTTGCAGACGTAACATGTACTCCCTAAAATTCAAAAATATTTTAAATTTGGTTTTTTATCGTAACAAAGCACATAGGAAGTTTGTTTGGTATTTTTCCTAAGGTAAACCCTATTGATAATACGATAGGCCGTTCTAACAGCTTCTACCCAAAAGTATTTAGGTAAATCCTTAGCATGAATCATGACCCTAACCATTTCTTGAATGTACCTATTCTTAAGCTCAGCTATTCCGTTTTGCAGTGGGGTCTTAGGGGCACTAAACTCATGTTGGTAACCATTATAGATACAATACTCGGTTATGCTTAAATCTTAAAGTTCACCTCTACGGTCACTACAAATTCGATTTACTTGACTATCCTTTTTGTTTTCTATACGTAAGAGAATTTTCAAAAATTCCTAAAAGATGTTGAATGTTTGTTTGAGGAAGGCTATGCAAGTATGAAGAGTGAAATCATCGACCATAACTAATATGTAACCGTTTCCACATAGGCTAACAGTTCGAGAAGGACCAATTAGGTCCATATGGATAAGTTCTAGAGGTTTTGTTGTTAAAGCATCCTTAACCTTCTTATGAACAAACTTAACTATTTTCCCTTGTTGGCAAGGCCCATAAACGATGTTTGAAATAGGTTTCATTTTAGGAAGACCTCTAACTATATCTTGAGAACACAATTTATCAAGATTATCATAATTTATATGACCCAACCTATTGTGCCAGAGTTCATTGTCATCCATTCTGGCAATGTTACACACCTCAATACTAGGATTAACTATGTAACAATTATTTGGAGTTCTAAGGCCTGTAATGATACAACCACCATTTTTGTTTAAAATTTTGCAATTTTTTTTTTAAAAATGTAACAGTATGGTTGGTATCGCAAAATTGTGATATACTTAGTAAATTGACTTTAAGATCATTCACTAAAAGAACGTCTTCGAGAACAGGTAATCCTTTTCATGGAGTGTCCCTTTACCAATGATCTGAGCTAATACACCATCTCCAAACATAACTTTTCCTCCTAAGAAGTTATTTTTTTCTGAAAGTTTGGTATCATCTCTGATCATGTGTTTAGGACAACCTGAGTCTAAATACCAACAAGAGGTAGTGTGTTAAGCTTTTAAAGCATTTATCACAATATTACACTTCATCTGTGGTATTAACTCATCTTTTTTAACCCAAATTAGCTCTAGTTTTAAAAGGTTTGTGGGCCATTTGTTTAGACTTAGATATATAGCTCTTTCTCTTGGACTTCCTTTTGGAATTAAATCTTATGTTTCTATTCCTATAGTAAAGTTACGATTGGGTTTCTTAGGGAGAACATCGTTTTTTCTGTTCTTTATAGAGTAATTAAAGTTTTGGTAAACAGGTGAATGGAAGACAAGCTTTTAAAGATGCTTTTGAAATCATTATTTGAAAGAATGGCCGTAGACATCACCGTATGAGCAATAAAGATAGCTCGTGAGTTTCTTGGCATTATGAAGACCATTGAAAATGGGTTTGCCCAATTATTGAACTTAGTCTTATGTCTAGAGGCTACAGGTTGAAATGAGGATTCTCCTTATCTAATGGGAGGACAAACATATTTAGCCTTTTGATCAACAATGTTTCTTAGATTACTACATGAAGTAATGTCTGGACCTTTTTATTTTTAATCAAACTCATTTTTCAAGGATTGAAAATCTGGACAAGTTTCAACAGGCCTTTTCCACCAAACACAAACTTTATATTTTGAAAGTTTTTAGTTTGTGTATCAGTGTTAGGGAAAAAACCTATGCCAGTTCTATCCTAAAAATAGGTTTTACTTGCTGTAACAAAGCCTTCAAAACAATTAGTATTTTTTTCAAATTTTGAATTTTTTTTGAAGACTGATGAAGCTTTTTCTTTAGATTGTTCCAATTCTAACAGAGTGGCTTTGTACTTCTTTTTCAGAATTTCATTTGAGTCTGACAAGTCTTTGATTTTATCAGCAAACGATTTACATTTGTTATCAAACTCCAGACATTGATTAGTGTACTCCTCGGCATTTTGTCTCACAATAAGGCTTAGGGCTTCTAACTTTTCATTGAGATCCTTGATAGTTTTTTCAAATTTTGTTCTTTTCCTAAGAGTTTTGGTGTACAGTGTGTAAATGTTAGGAAGATCGTCAATATCGGACTCATCTAGTGCTGTGTGTGTAGTGTCTACTATCGTTTCATTTAGTTTACTCACACACACATTCAATTCGTATTTGATTTGATCCATTTGACTCACACACACCTAATTTGAACTACTATAAGCAGTATCAACATTATTAGCATTTTCTAAGAACATAACATATAGTCCAGTAACAGGCAAAGTATGACCAATCATGACATTATTAGGCAGCCTCACATCAACATCTTCTTCATTTGCAGGTATATCATGAGTATATATTATTTTAGCGAAAAATAACACACAGGGGTAAAACATATTGGATGATTCGGGCTTATCATCATCTTATTCTCTTGAATCATCCCATGCCTCGCACATATTGGACTTATTGTTGCTATGTTTCAGGTTGGCCTTACAGTTAATGGCAATGTGACCTATTTTACCACATCTATAACATTCAGTCTTCATACAGTCTCTTTTAGGTCTCCCATTATTATCAATGTGGTGTTTGTCTGGTTTTCTCTCACGAGGTCTGTTAGTAGACTGATTTGAATAAGGAGCCTTTCCTTGTTTAGATGAAAAATTCTTTCTAAACTTCAGTATTTTCTTAAAGTGTTTAGACATCAAGGCTATTTGATTATCCCAATCATCTAAATCACAATCCTCATCTGAGTTAAGGTCAATATTAGGCACTATAACTTGTGGAGTTGTCATCTTAGATTGAAAGACATTATTGAGACTATGTCTTTTTTGGTTATTGAGAAGTTGTTTCTTATACTCCAATTCCATTTCCATAGTTGTTAATGTACTACTGAGGAGTTCAGGGGTAAGATTTGTGTCATCTATTTCCTCAATAACATATATTTTATTGTCAAATTTTTGTGGAAGGGATCGTAGTATTTTAGACACAATTTCTCTTTTGTCATAGATGAAACCATTTTCATATAATTTGGTAATGACATCAGTAAATTTGATATAAAAGTCATCAAAGGTATCAGTTTCTTTCGTAACTAGAGTGTTGTATTGTTGAATCAATAATTGGGTCTTGGCAACTTTAACACGTGTGTCACCTTCACAAGTTTTGACCAACATGTCCCAGTCTTCCTTGGAGGTAGAATATATGGATATTCTCTTAAACTCGTGTTCATTTATAGACATAAATATGGCATTCTTTCCTTTGTTATTGTAGAAGGAGGCATGTTTCTCTTCTTTAGTGAACTCAGTGAGAAGTTTTTTTAATTCTTACTTCACTGCCTTCTACTATAGGTCTAGTTTGATGATTGTAACCAATTTCTATGGTATCCCAAACATCATCTCCCAAAGTCCCTTGGATGAACGCAATCATCCTTACTTTTCAGTAAGGAAAATTTATCCCATCGAAGAGGGGAGGTCTGGATAAATTTCCTAGTATCTAAAATTTCTCGTCCATTAGGTATTGTTTTCAATACAGTTTTAAAAACAGAGGATCTGGATAGGTTTTGAAAAAGAATACTCAACTCTCATACAAACTGAAAATCCTTTGCTAGTTTGTTTAACAAAAGTTAAAGCTGTTAAGAAGGGTCCGATCTGTCTTTTCGAAGAAAATCTTTTGTAAATAATAAATTCACAAAATATGTGCCCTATAGTGAACAAGATATTTCAGTTACTTACACTTAGTCAGGTATAGCAACAATTGTTAAGCAAGCATTAAAAACATTCACACAAGATAAGAAGTTTTTAACGTGAAAAACCCTAAAGTAAGGGAAACATCCACGGAGGTCTCTACACCTCAAACCAAAAAATCTACTAAAATGAGTTTTAGGTTACAATCAGTCAATGAATTTTACCCATAACAAGACCTATAGTAAGTCAAGAAATATACCAGCACACACCAGCAGTTCTAACTTCTCAGAGGCTCTTGATGTTGTCCTTGTCGTTGTTCTATTTATTCCTCTTGCTCCTTTTAGTCTTTACGACGACTCAATAGTTTAAATCTCTCAACCAACACACGATTTCAGTGAGGTAGTGTGAAGATGTTAGTGAGTGTTGTGCCTAAACACATGCATGCATGCACACACACACACACACACACACACACTTATACAAGCAAATATCCTACAAATTAGAAGTTCTTCAAAGTATGATATGTAGGGTTTCACAACACTGAATTTAGGTTTCAATTAAAAAAATGCTTTTCAGATCTTGAGTTCTTAAAGAACCTTTAAAAGTCAGATCTTTATTTATCTACAAGTTTTTCAAAACGAAAAACAAAGATTTGAAACATTTAAACCTTCAAATAATGTTTTGTAAAAAACAGAGATAAGATTTGTTTGGATAATTTTAATAAAAACGTTTTAAACCTAAATCCAACAAGAGAGATATAGATTTCTTAATACCAAAATCAACCTAATTACAGCGTGACTGTTTCACATGTAAATCAAATCTACAAGTTTCTATTTGTTAGAAACGAGTTATGATTTCGTCATGGTGTTAGGAGAAAGATAAAAACCTAAGAGGTATGGATACTAACGAACCAGAAACCCTCAAACTCTCAAATTAATTTTCTCAAGAAAACTGGACTGAGTTTGGTTTAGGGTTTGGAAATTTTCCCTCGATTTTCTTTTCTCTCTCTTCTCTCTTTTTTCTCTCAACACTTAACTCTGCCAAAGATTGTAAGTGAGGAGACGATGAGTCCTATTTATACTACATGAGGAAGGATGTGGAAGGTCTGGGGCAAATTAACGATCAAGATTAAGTCGACCGTTAGAAAACTAAATCTAACGACTTATAAGGCACTGCTTCAAATAACGTTATGATTGGTCAATATCTGTGTCACAAGGATTGCTAAGAACTACATGAAGACCATCGATTATTTTGAATGAACGTTCCAGATTAATTCTAAGGTTTGTGAGGGCGAAGAAACACAGAACCACTCGCTAAATGCTCAACACGTGTTCGATCCGAATGAAGTCTGAGATGCGCATTTTTGGTGTTTGATTAATTTTAATTACACCCACAAATGTTTCTGCCGGGTTTGTTTTCTACCTAAGGCAAGTTTTTAAAAATATTTTATATTTACAAATTAAGCCCAAAACATTTTTAAATCCAAATTTCAATTTTAGAAAAAGGTTTTTAAATGTTTAAAAAATTCTTAAAATGAATTAAAAATGGTAGAAAATTATTTTAAGTCCAAATTCGACACACATCCCTCAAATATGCACAATGGAAAATAAAAATGTAAACCTATAGTGCTTGTGTGTTGGTTACTACCTGATGTACCATCTTCATTTTGATGTAGATATCTCTTGAATCTTTGAAGAGGCAATGAGGCTTAGGGCAAAGATAAGGATGACTCAATTTTGTCTGAATTTCTAAACTAGAAAAGCTCCTATATATTAGACTCAAATAAGTCACATATATAGTGTGCTTCAATATATAAAAGCATTCCAACCCTTGATCTCCGGGTCAATATAAATACATTATATTCCTTTCATCAAATTCAGGATATAACGGATTCTAGGATATTCTTACTAACATTAGTACCTAGCTTTCTGTAACCGCTGAAATCGATACCATAACAGTGGACGTAGGCTTTCTTACATAACTGAACCACTTTAAAAACTCTGTGTCTGTCATTTTTCGATTCTATTCAATTCTATATTTTATCAGTTATCATCTACCTCAAAATCAAGTTCAGAGTCAAAGTAAAAAATATTTTCCTTTTTTCTTTTTAGACTGGACTTCCAATGCTATCCCTATTTCCTTTTTATTTTTAGTTTGGGGGAACAAATCAATTTCGTAAGTTTGAAGGTCTCCCACGAGTTCTTCTAACCTAAGAGTATCTCAAATTCCTAAAGAATTAAGTAGCGTGACTTTCGAGATAAAATGGGCAGGAAGGGATCTCAAAATCTTTTTAACTTCACGCATCTTAAGAATTTTCTCATCCAAATTAAAACTAGAGTTGACTGTCCAAAAAATATACATAGAACTCATCAAAAGGGTCAGAATCATTCATGTTAATAGTCTCAAATTGAGTGGTGAGATTGTGATGCTTAGAATATTTCAGCGTGTTTGTACCCTCGTGAATGAGCTGGAGGATATCCCACGCCTCCTTAGATGTGGTCCTTGTTATGATGCGACAAAACTCGTAAGGGGTGACAGCCCTAGAAATTTCCTTTAAACCGTGTGAGTTAAATTGAATCCATTTAAATTCCTCATCCATCTAATAGGTGAAATGTTTAGGACCTATTCCATTACCATTGGTAACAGTGGGTGGCGTCCGCTCTCTTTCACAAACAAGCCAAACACGCTCGTCAATTGCTTTCAAAGCTGACCTCATTCGACCTTTCTAATATGCATAATTAGACCCATCAAAAACATCTAGAATATTACAAAAATTATCCATAAAACCAAAATTTTAAAGATCACCAATTTGAAAAAATGGATATCCAAAAAAAAAATCTGTAAAAAAATCAGGATCACACGATATTTTAGTACAACTTGCTCTGATACCAATTCATGAATATGAATTATATGGATTTATTTGTATCTTAGGTCAAACACGCATAAATTAAAATTTAAGCTGATTTTATCTTGAATTATTTTAGTGTGCATGCAACGATGGAGTCCAAATTAAATAAGCCAAACCAAACAAGCAACCTAAGCAAGCGGTAACATAAAGAAAAATCCCTTTCGAACAAAATCTAGTATTCAGCCCTGTAAAGAGTTTGACAAACACTAATTGACTTACAGACTACTTAGCTCCACTAAGCATAATGCGCAATTCTTCAAATCTTCTACATAAATGGCATAGTTCAGCACCGCCCACAGTAAGTAGTCTTCCCTCAGTGTCCACCGATCACCCTTCTCCTTCACCAGTAGAGCCTCGGCTCCATAAATCAGCAATAGAGATGAACTCTATAAGAGTCTTTGTTAAAGGAATATGTTCTTATTGATTTGGTAAAGTGACCTCTAAATTTCCAAGGGGTTTGGATAAAAAATGACATAGTTTGATCTCAAAAGGAACTCTAAATTGACTTAGAAAGGGTTCAAATGAGTTCTCAACAATTTTGATCCCGCATATCTATTTTAAACATTAAAGATTTGGATCAAATTTGTTTAAAAAATAAAAAGTTGTGTGCTCGTTCGAATGGCTTGGTACCTCGTTTGAACGGCGTACCATTTTTCGTTCGAACAGGTTTCCAACAGAACTTCAAACAACATTCAAGTGCTTGCTAAAAGGCGACTCATCAGAACTCGTTCGAACGAGGCCAACTCATTCGAATGACAAGCCCAATCTCATTCAAACGACAAGCCAAGTTATTCTAACTAGGCAGTGGAAATTTTAAAAAAAGCTTTTAAAAATCTTTTAAAAACAAACTCTTTTTAAAATAGCCCCTGGACAATTAAAGTCTTTACCAAACCACTTCATAACACATCTTAATGATGTTGAGACAAATGATCTTAAATCTTCCAAATGTCATCAACTTCTTTTCTTCAAATACGTGAAAGCAGTCATGAAGGTGCAGTAGGTTGTAACAGGATAAGCCAAATAAAAAATAAACTGAGCAATTATAAAACTTGCTCTTACAATTATACCACCGTATGGACTAACCACTATTTAACTCTAAAAAATATCATTTACTCACTTTCCCTCCTTCTCTCTACACATCATAACCTGTAAACCTCTAAACATTTAACATCCCCTATCAACTTCAAAGGCCAATAACAGATCATCAACAATAAATTAATTCAAAAAGGTTAGTACTCAAAATTAATCTACCCGATTAAAATCATTTCCATCCTCATTAAACAAATTATTTTTTGTTACCTCATAAACATCATTGCCAAAACGATTAATATCATCTGCAAACCCGATTGAAAATTTATGTTGGTAAGGGTGGATTGAAAACTTCATTTGGGTGATTTTGGTTTTATATTTGAATTCAAACTCACTATATCTTTAATTTAAATCAATGAACATTTTTTATTTTGGTTTTACATTTGCTTATAATGAACAATTACTTTTTCAATTGAAACAAACGAGAAAAATTATAATAAATAGTTGGCTTTTCAAACTTATAACGAATGATTCGGGTTGTGTACAACGAATCACAAAGGGCATCAAACTAGGTTTTCAGATAAAACCACTAAAAGATCATCTTTTATTCGTTATTTTTCGCATGAATGATGCTATTGATTTTAACTCGGCATCATTTGGGGCCATTACCCCGAATTATAATCATTTATTTATCACATATGTGACGAAATAAACTAGGTTCTATGAAGAATTGGGTTCTATGGAATGGTCGCGAGGTGGGTTGGTTAACTTGTCAGTTTTATGATGAGTTGCTGTGAATAATTCAGGGTCATTTCCCTAATGAACATTGAATTCCTTCATTATTTCCATAGATTCGTTTTTCTTTCATTGGGACCTTGTTGGGATTGAACATTGAACATTATTGGGATTAAATTTATTTATTAATATACATATATTTATTTTGGTTTTGTAGTTATTCATATATTTTTGTTATTCACGTATATTAGTTATTCACATGTGATCTATGTACATTATTTTATTCATGTATGGTAGTTAGTCACATGAGATATATGTACATTATTTTATTCATATATGTTAGTTATTCACGTGTTTTAGTTATTCACATGTGATATATATATATATATATATATATATATATATATATGTTAGTGATTAACACGTGATCTCTATTTTAATGCATACCATGAATAGATTAAATTATATGTTAATCACGTTCAAAGAGGAAGCTGGTCAATTCTTTTGAGAGGAAGCATCGGGAATAAATTCATCTGTTATAATGTGTTATAAAGGGCCATAATGACGAGGAACACATAGAGGCTGCTGTAGAGGGCCATGCTCAGGCTCCTGTTGAAACACAACATCATGTTAATGTTGAGTTAAGCCATCAGGATATTCCATAGTCTACAGATGCTGGCCCATCGAGTAATCCATCACAAAGACAATAGAATTCAGTTATTGCATATAGTAAAAAAAAAGTTAACCGATGCCAGATCATCGATTGAAGATTGTGGGTGTCTTAAAGAACTCATTCTTCTAAAAAATTTCAAGGACCATGTTTCCTATAGTATATGGACCAGATCAATGGTAATCATATTTCCAAATTTAGCTTATTAAAAATATTCATATCCCTAACTTATCAAAAATATTGATATTTTTGCTATTGTATTGTAGGTTGAACGAGTGCCATTATTTTCTTTCAACCACCGAATGAATATAAATAAATGGTCTTTGCAAGATCAGAGTAAAGGTGTACGTGAAAGGGATGAGAGGACAAAACACAATGTCTTGATAAAATATATCCATTGGTATATTGACTACGCATTGGTTTTGACATTTGTTGAGTGATGTCATCTAGATATAAATAGCTTTCACATGCCATATGGGGAGATGACCATCACTCGTGATGATGTAGCTCAAATACTCCAAGTCCCTCTAGTTGGTGATCAATTATTTAGCCCCACTATTAATACTCCTGATGACGATGGGATTGAAATTTAGAGCATTATTGACTTAATAGTTAAGTGCTTGGGAATAAGCAAGGTCGACGCTAAATTAGAGTGCAATGACTCATATGCGGCCCGGTTGAATATGATCATGGAGAATTTTAAGGAAAAAGAAAAAAATGAGAATGCCATCGGGGATATGAAAGACCAATGTGCCAACGCCTATATACTCGACATATTTCTTGCAAGTATTAAAAAATATGAAGAATGTTGGTCAACTTACATGGGGGATGTGAATCCTTGCGCACTTATACCGATAACTTGGCCTTGCATCAAGGTTAAATGTTGAGCAAATAAAAGGTTTTCTATCCCTATTAAAGTTAATAATAATTAACTCTCGTAATATATGTTAATTATCCATTTATGTAATTATTAATTTCATATGAATTTGTATCCATATGATTTTTGCAGTTTTGGATTTATGAGCTCTGTATCGGGTTGGGGGCATGCTACCACATGGAATTCAATAATGCAATGTTTAGAATTCGGCATTGGGCATTGCAATCAACCTCTATGACGAATGCCTTCCCATAAGTCATTAAATAAAGAGAACAACTCGATGATATGTTGAAGAAGTCACAATCAGTACCCATCTCATTCCTATGGGACACTAACGATGATTACATGAAGTGGTTCTTGACCTATTCCAACCCGATTGTCCAAAACCATGCCTATCGTCAACATGAAGCAAGAAAAAATCACTGGTAAGGATTAAATTTCTTCTCATTTTTATAATTTTATAAATTCTCATACATAAACAATGTTCAATAGGAGGACGAAGTGCGTAAAGCAACCGAGTTGTTGGGAAAGAACATTGAAGAAGGCGTTATCGTGGATTCGACTACATTGCTTAGGAGGGATCAAGAAGCTTACTAAATAATTGCGGAAACAATTTGAGTGGGTTTACATATTAACATTGAGGAGCAGGGGAAGAAAAAGATGAAGAAGCATGTAAGAGAGTATGAAAAAGGGGAAAATAAGGCAACAGAGAATGAGGGACCAAGAAGAAAATTAGAGAAAAGAAAGCAAAAATGAACTTTTTGCTAAATTTCCATACTTTTGCAATTTGGAACATTAGAATTAGTGGTTTAGAACTTGGGATCATTTAGTTGTGAATTGTTAGATGGAGTAAAATTTTGTATTTTAGTTAACGCTACTTTGAATTTTTTGTGGAATGTGAAGTTATTATAGACTGTGAAGGTTACTTTGATGTTGTGTATTGTTATTTTTTTAATATAGTTGGCTGTGGTTTGTGAATATCTATTTTGTAGGTTTATTGCATTGTGAAGTTTTGTTTGAATGTGAAGGTTAATTTGACGTTGGTTGTGGATTGTGAATGTGAAGTTTAATTTATAGTTGGTTGTGGATTATTAATATAACTGGTTTTGGTTGAAGTTGTCATCCTTGGATTGTGCAGGTTTTGGTTGAATGTTGGTTTTGGATTTTTAATGTAGTTGATTTTGGTTGAAATTGTCATCCTTGGATTATGCAAGTTTTTGTTTAGTGTTGGTTTTAGATTGCTAATGTAGTTGATTTTGATTGAAGTTATCATCCTTGGATCATGCAGGTTTTGGTTTCGTTCAATTTCATGATGGTTTTGGTTCAGGATGTCTATAGCATTACTCGGCATGAAGGTAGTGAATCCAACTGGCTCTAGAAGTGAAAATCTCACTATTAGATATGAATGCCCTGAACCAAACGTTATTAAGTTTGGTTCGACATGCAAATAATTAAATACGAACTTGGACTCGATATTAATCACCCGAACTAAATAATATAAAGTTTGGTTTGGGATAATCATCCCTATCAGTGGGATTTTCACTCCAGAGCCAGTTTGATTCGTCACCCTCATACCGAGTAATGCTATAAATCTTCGTTTTAGACTTCCCGAACCAATGACGTGTAATACCGAATTAATTAGGAAAAATACGTGTTAATTAAATTACACAAGTGAAGTAATTTAATATGATTAAATAACAAATGTGATTATCAAATATTAATCTAGATATAGATAAATATTCAAGCGAGTGGGGTGTTATGCGATAAGAGGATAACTAATAAATTAAAAGGAAAATTTTATAGAACAGTTGTTTGACTAGCGGTCCTGTATGGAGTGGAGTGTTGTGCGTTAAAGAAAAAATATGAACAAAGTCTCCATGTTAGTGAGATGAGGATGCTCCGGTGAATGATAGGAATTACTATAAAGGAAAAATTAAAAACTAATACGTGAGAGAAAAGTTAGGAGTAGCTCCCATTAGCGATAAATTAAGAGAAAGTAGACTTAGGTGGTATGGTCATGTGTTGCGCAGACCAGCAGATGCACCTATAACAAGAGGAAGATTGTTTGAAATAGAGGATAAAAGAAAAAGTTATCGCCCTAAGCTAACGTGGGAGGAAATTATTAGGATAGACCTTAAGGAATTAAACTTGAATGATAATAATGCATATAATAGATTGAATGGAAAAGGAGAATCCATATGGCCGACCCCATATGATGGTATTAAGGCAAGGATGATGATGATGATGATGATGATGAATAGAGAGATAGATACTGATTAACATTATGAAATGAAATTTACTAAGTGTGAATAGTAAATAATTAATGATTATTGATTTACATCATAGCGAGTGATATGGGCGTAATTGATTATATCTCAACCGGGAGTCGCCTGTAGACTATATTGAGTCTGAGATAGGAAATATATTTTAAGTGACTTGAATGATAATTTAGAGGTCACTAATGATTTCGGATAGGTCGAAATAGTCAAAATAGTATACCCAGGGGTATAGTTTGGGTCTCGGGTCAATTTTAGACCAAATCGGCACCTATGGAGGGCATTTTAGTCATTTAAAAATAGAGGTTAAGGGCCTACAAAATTTAAAGTCCTATATCCGATGATTAGAGATTGGGGTTAGGGTTAATAACACAAAAAGCTTAAGAGAGGCCATTAAAGAGAAGAGCGAAACCTTTCTTCAAGCTTAAAGGGGTGTTCTTGAAGAATTAGACTTGGTTCTTGCATCCTAATCATCTAAGGAGGGTGGATTTGAAGAGAAGATCAGCAATCCATCATTATCATCACGAAATCAAACCCTCATATGTTAAGGTAAGTGTTTATATACATTGTTTTTGAAGCTTTAATACCCATGTGTAAGGTTTTAATGTCTAGATCTGATTAAATTTAATGTTCTTGGAAGAAAAGGTTGAATTTTTATGCATGATTGGGTAGGACTTGCATGTAGCATGATTGAATATATGTAGAGGTAATAATCATAGGAGACATGATCATTAAAATGAATTAAATATGGGTTTCTATATGATATCATGGGAAGAACATGAAAACCTAGGGATTTTGATGATTTGATGATTTAATCTATTCTTGATCATGAATCATAATGTTTTGATGTGAGATTTACGTTAAAAATCTTCCTAAGACATGTAGAAAAGGTTTGGTATAGTTGGTTTTGATTTTGGTGAAGAGTCATGTAGGACACATATGTGAAAATGGTGAAAAATGCAGTTGCGTATCTGGAGAGGACGAGTTAGAGAAGAACGGACCGGTTCAGTTCAAGGGACGGATCAATTCAGTCCTGGGAAAAATTTAAATTTCCCTTTTTAACCCTAGAACTCCTAAATCATTTCAGGATAACTTTTGGGACTTTGTTAAAATAATAGTGAGCGACTTAGTAGATTACAGTAGGCCTATGTGAGGGTTATGATTTAGTCTTATTGAGAGGATTAAGACGAGAATGAATTGGGTTGAATTATCTCATAATTTATTGGAGATAAAGATAACAAATTATGAAAATTTCGAAAGAATTAATTAGTAGACCAGTAGGGTAAGTATTGATTCAACTACTGAAATTAATAAAGGGGTAACTAGGGCACTTAGAGTTGTGAGAATACTCGAATAAATACAATAGTGAGATAAATCGTCAAGAAATGTGTACGGTGAGTATTCGAGAGAAATATACTACATACGAATATGAATAATTAGGTTGTGTGTAAAACAACTGATCTATAGTAATAAATAGGTGGTGTGAATACCTAAAGTATACTTGATTTCATTGGGTTTGAGGTAACATTCTGAACCAACATATGAAACTTAATATTGGGGTCGAGGTAACGTTCTGAACCAATATATGAAACTTAATATTGAGGTCAAGGTAACATTTCCAACCAATATATGAGATTTAATTGGGGTCGAGGTGAACTTCTGAACCAATATATAAAGGAGACTCTTGGGGTCGAGGTTAAATTCTGGACCAATAGTCTCTAATTAGTGATATGTGAACTATAGTATATATTGTGTGTGAAATGTATACCCTATGAATAATCTACCTTGGTGCGATAATAAGTTGGTAGAAGAAGTATATATATCTGAAAGGTAAATTAAGTAGAGAGACTTAATTATAAATATTAAATGATAGATAGTGGATATATGAAGACCAAATTAAGTAGTGACACTTAATTGAGAGAGTTAGGATAACAATGTGTGAAATGTTACCGAAGAAGATAATAACAAACGAGACATGTTAACTAACGTACTGTATCGACAACACGGGGACTTAGAGAGTAGATAAGTTCAGTTAGATACTTTAGCCTAGTGGTCTTGATTAGTATAGCTAGGTGGGATAGGTATAGAACATTAGGTGTGCACTATAGATGAGAGGTGAGGAAACTCAAGAGAGTATACGAGAACCTAACATGAGTAATAAATAACTAAATTTCATTTGTGATAAATGCTTGCTAAATATCTTCGAAATGTTTTGAGTACTAACTCTTGCTATAAAAATACTTTCCAAAACCTTTTAGGTGTCCAGTCACAGGGATGCCAGATTTGATATTCTGATCCGGGGAGATGCAGCTGCGACACAGGTGGATGTTCGCAGGACTTTACTTAATGCTTCTATTTACCATTCCTAGTGTAGGAATCTATCTCCAGTTGTCATATTTCATTTAGGTCAGGTCGCCCACTCATTCAGTTTCAGTATTTAGACTTTATTTGTTTTAGTTGGTTGATTTACTTTAGATTTTAGTCGATGGTTGATTCGGAAAGACTTTATTTATATCATTGATGGTTTGGGATTAGATCATTATTTGAATGGTTTCTATTTTTTTCGGCATTGGTTATCTGTTAATGAAGGATAAAATTTTAACACCAGTTTAATTAATTGTTAGGTGGTTAGTAATTAACAAGTTTTTGACAGTGATGCTAAGAATGAAACAAATGAGAAAGTTATTTTAATTTAACAAATGACTGATTACTTGGTATTTAATTAGGCGGGGTGTCACAGATGGTATCAGAGCATCAGGTTCTAGTGTCCATAGGATCTGTACGGCTTACTATGATTTCAACGTATCGTTCTTTTGATATTGAGCCCTATTAATAGGACTGTTGTTTATGACTTCACGTGTTTGAGATTTATGTTCTTCTGCTATTTCTATTGTATTGACTATGAACACATACAATTCGACCTATTTTTCAGATGCCACCGAGGAGAGAACGAGCTGGGAGGGCAACGACCAAAGGGGATGCGAGGGAGGCTCACTAGGAGCCATAGGTACTGCCACCACCGCCACCACCTGAGATGATTTTGACTTCACAGGTGGCAGTGAAAGTGGCCCAGGCAATCGATACAACCATGAGGGCTATGGCAGCTCAAATCCCTCAGCCCCTGGCAAAGCCACCAGTGTCACAGGTAGTTCAGATCGAGACAAGACCATCTTCTTGGTAGAGAGTTATAGAGACCTTCCAAAAGGTTCACCTACCTTAATTCCAGGTCAATACTGATGTAGTGGCTGTGTGCCAATGGAATAAGGACATTCAACACCATCTGCACATGCTGGAGTGAAGTGAAGTGCAAAAATAGATGTTAGCTACCTTCAGACTATTAGGGTCAACTTTACAGTGGTGGGAGTCAGTGACCACCGCCGAGGAAAGAGACTTGATGTCGATTATTGAGTTCTGGGTGCGGTTTAATCGCAAGTTCTTCCCGCCTACAGTTGAGTCTGAGATGAGGAAGAAATTTGGGGAGGTATGTTAGGGTGGTCGCTCGGTAATAGACTACGAGGAAGAGTTTACCCATTTGGCTAACTTTGTGCCAGATGAGGTGAGAAATGAGGAGAGGAAGAAATCTAAGTTCATGGATGGTTTAGCCTGGAGGATCAGGTTACATTTGATTGGTAATCATGCTTTGAAAACTTACACTGACATCATCAATGCCGCACTAGTACGTTGTCAGGATCATCGCTTCCATGCGAAAGGGAGAAAGAGAGGTGAGCCTATTCAGTAGGGAAAGACTGGGGGAAGCGGTGTTATTTGGGCAACACTCTAGAAGAAGTAGATAACAAGTCAGTAAGGGCAGGATTCTCGACAGGGTAACCCTTCCAAGCGATTTAGATTTGGTGGGTACTGATAAAACAGATAGGGCCGATAGGGTCCCCAGCAAGAACTGGTTCCTCAAGGCCGCCAGGTCCAAGGTAACCAAGGGCGAGTCCACTAGAGCCAACTTCAGGGCCAATAGGGCCAGGGGAAGAGACAGTTCCAGGGTCAGTGCTTCATATGTATCCAGCAGGGTCATAAGAGTAGGACTTTCCCACAGCGGGATGTGGAACAGCAGTAGGATGCCAATACGGGCATCAGGCTCCGCTAGCTCCAGCACTAGCACCAGTATTAGCACCGCCCCGACAACAGTAGCAGAGCCAGATGCAAAAGGGGCGTGTGTATAATGTCCGAGATGTGGATATGCCTCCAGCACCTCAGGCGCCATCGGCAGTATAGGGTATGTTTCCTATTCATGGGCTTGAGGGTAAAATTTTGTTTGATACTGGAGCATCACATTCTTTTATTAAGACTAGATTTACATGAGCCGCTGGTTTATTAGAGACAGTTGACAGTCTCTTTATGTGTGTAGATTCACCGATAGATAGTGGTTCACTGATACATTCGAACTGTAGAGGAGTCGATATTATTATTGGGAGACTGAGCCTAGCGGTAGACCTTCTAGTACTAGACATGGAGGGGTGCGAAGTAATTCTAGGTACGGATTGGTTAGCAGGTTACCGAGCGATGGTGGATTGCTACGAGAGGACTATTACGTTCTCTATTACGGGACATGAGATGTTCCTGGTGGTGATGCCTCTTCCTGAGTGAGGTTCGCGCACCCATTTATATTATATTAAGGAGGAGACCTCAAAGGAGATTATGATTCCTTTAGACTCGATCCCGATCGTGAGGTATTTCGAGGACGTGTTTTAGGAGACACGCAGATTGCCACCCAATTGGGAGATTGAGTTTGTCATAGATTTAACACCAGACTCGAGGCCGATTGCCTGAGCACCGTACTGTATGGCCCCTTCTGAGATGCGTGGGTTGAGATAGCAGATTCAGCAGCTCTTGGGTCAGGGTTTCATTTGGGGAAGTACATCACCGTGGAGTGCGCCAGTGCTATTTGTAAAGAAGAGGGATGGTTCACTCCACTTGTGTGTAGACTACAGGGAGCTGAACATGGTCAGGATACGGAATAAATATTCGTTGCTGATGATCAATGACCTGTTTGATCAATTGAGAGGGCAGCTTACTTCTCCAAGATAGAGTTGAGATTAGGGTACCATCAGTTGCGCATTCAGGACGAGGATGTTCCTAAGACCGCCTTTCTGTCTCGGTATGGGTCCTACAAGTTCAGGGTGATGCCGTTTGGGCTCACCAATGCTTCAACAGTATTCATGGATCTCATGAACAAGGTATTTAGGGAGTTTCTCGACCAATTTATGATTGTATTTATAGACGATATTCTAGTTTACTCTTGCATAAAGGAGGATCACGTAAAGCATCTGCGCATGGTTCTATATACCCTACGGGACCACCAATTGTATGCTAAATTCGGGAAGTATGGATTTTGTCTTCAAGAGGTACAATTTCTTGGCCACATCGTGTCCGATAAGGGCATTGCTGTTGATTCGAGTGAGGTATTGACGAAGAGGGAGTGAGGGCGGCCCACGACACCGATCGAGACTCGTTGCTTTTTAGGGTTGGCCGATTATTATCGTCGCTTCATCACGGGGTTCTCAAAGATTTATGGTCCTTTGACTTACTTGATTCATAAGGGAGTACCACTTGTGTGGAGCGACAATTATCGGTTAGCATTTGATGAGCTAAAGGACAGACTGACATCATCACCCGTACTTATTTTTCCTAGGGGAGGATTGGAGTATAAGGTCTATACCGATACATCCTTGTATGGAATTGGGGGTGTAATAAAGCAGGAAAAGATGGCCACAACTTATGCATATCGAAAGCTTAAGACCTATGAGAAGAATTACCCCACTCACGAACTAGAGTTGGCAGCGGTCATTTTTTCTTTGAGGATATGGAGACACTATCTTCTGGGGGAGTAGTTTAATTTATTCACGGATTACAAGTCACTTCAGTAACACTTCACACAGAAGGATCTAAACATTAGGCAGAGGCAGAGGCAGTGGCAGTGGCAGTGGATAGAGTTCGTAAAGGATTATCAGTTTGATATACAGTATCATCCTGGTAAGTCTAATGTGGTAGCTAACAAGTTGAGCCAGAGACCCACTAGAGAGTTAGCAGAGGTCTAGAAAGAAAAATGGAGTGAGCTTCGACATAATGATGAGGTCGTCCGGGCATGTAGCGAGAGCACAACCTGAGGATCATTTTTGCCAGGACATAGTACGACAATTATTATCTAACTGTGCAGAGTCACACGATCAGCTCAGCGGGTGGACTACATTTTAATGGGAGGATTGTAGTGCCCGATGATGAGGACTTGAACCACGCAGTGATGACAGAGGCACATAGTTCGATATTTGCGATACATCTCGGCGGGAATAAGATGTACCAAGATATGAGGAGACAGTAATGGTGGATAGGCATGAAGAGAGACGTAGCAAAGTTTGTCTCAAAGTGTGTTACTTGACAGCTTGTGAAAGTTGACCATCAGAGGCCGTCAGGGATGCTACAACCACTAGAAATTCATATGTGGAAGTGGGAGAGAATTTCAATGGATGTAATTATTGGGTTACCTACATCCCAGAGAGGTCCCAATTCCATATGGGTGATAGTGGATCGTCTGACCAAAGTGGCTCATTTTTTTCCAGTTCGTAACGAATACGAGATGAGTTAGTACGTACAACTATTTATTTCGGAGATAGTTAAGCTGCACGAGGTCTCGATTAACATTGTGTCTAACAGAGACAAGATATTTGTGTCGTACCTCTACAGAGTTTTCAGGACGCCATAGGCACGGACTTGCGGTTGAGTACAACGTATTACCCGTAGACAGATGGTCATACTGAGAGGGTGAATTATATGCTCAAGGATATGTTGAGGATGTGCATCCTAGACTTTTGGGGAGGATGGGAGTGATATCTTCCATTGGTAGAGTTTACGTATAAAAACTTTTACCAATTTACGATTGGCATGGCACTGTTTGAGGCACTTTATGGGAGACCTTGTCGTTCTCCCGTTTGCTAGATAGAGGTGGGGGATAATACGTTATTGGGGCCTAAGATGATAGAGGAGATGACTGCGAAGATTGTGCTAATTCGGGGACGTATACGGATAGCTCAAGATAGGTAGAAGAGTTATGCTGATGCCACAAGGAGACACGTGGAGTTAGAGGTTAGGGACTAGGTTTTGGTTCAGGTGTCTCCCATGAAGGGGGTCATGAGGTTCGATAAGAAAGGGAAGTTATCACCGAGGTATATGGGGCCTTTCCCTATCATTGAGAGAGTGGGACCAGTGGAGTATAGACTGGATTTACCAAAGCATCATCGGCGGATACATGATGTGTACCATGTGGCATCGCTGAAGAAATATAGGAGGAGCGAGAGGAACTTTTATTACGTTCCCTTTGAGGATATTCATTTACAGCCATATATTTCGTATGAGGACATACCGTGGCTATTTTGGATCGTAGTGAGCGTAAGCTGCGCTCTAAGATAGTGCCCTTAGTCAGAGTTTAGTGGGGACACAACAACATTGATGAGTCTACATGGGAGCGGGAGGAGGACATGCGGGAGCAGTATCCAAAGTTATTCACCGCAGGTATGACCTAATTTCGGGGATGAAATTCCTTTGTAAGGGGGAGATTATGTAATACCCGTATTTGTGCGTATTTAAATTTTAATTAGTTCAGGAAAACATTGGAAAAAATACGGGTTAATTAAATTACAAGAGTGAAGTAATTTAATGTGATTAAATAATAAATGTGATCATTAAATATTAATCGAGAGATAGATACTTATTAATATTATGAAATGAAATTTACTAAGAGCAAATAGTAAATAATTAATGATTATTGATTTACGTCATAGCGAGTGTTATGGGCATAATTAATTATATCTCAACCGGGAGTCGTGTGTCGACTATATTGAGGTCGAGATTGAAAATATATTTTAAGTGATGATAATTTAGAGGTCACGAATAATTTTGGATGGGTCGAAATAGTCATAATAGTATACCCGGGGGTATAGTTTGGGTCCTGGGTCAATTTTAGACCAAATTGGCACCTATGGAGGGCTTTTTAGTCATTTGAAAAATAGAGGTTAAGGGGCCTACGAAATTTAGATTCCTATATCTGATGATTAGAGATTGGGATTAGGGTTCATAACACAAAAATATTAAGATAGGCCAACAGAGAGAAGAGCAAAACCTTTCTCAAAGCTTAAGGGGGTGTTCTTGAAGAATTAGACTTGGTTATTGCATCCTAATCATCTAAGGAGGGTGGATTTGAAGAGAAGATCAGCAATCCATCATCATCATTATGAAATCGAACCCCCATCTGTTAAGGCAAGTGTTTATATACAGTGTTTTTGAAGATTTAATAACCATATGTAGTGTTTTAATGTCTATATCTGATTAAATTAAATGTTCTTGGAAGAAAAGATTGAATTTTTATGCATGATTGGGTAGGACTTGCATGTAGCATGATTGAATATATGTAAAGGGTTAATAATCAGAGGAGACATGATCATTAAAAAGAATTAAATTTGGGTTTCTAAATGAAAGCATGGGAAGAACATGAAAACCTAGGGCTTTTAATGATTTGATGATTTAATCTATTCTTGATCATGAATCGTAATGTTTTGACGTGAGATTTACGTTAAAAATCTTCCAAAGACATGTAGAAAAGGTTTGGTATAGTTGGTTTTGATTTTGGTGAAGAATCATGTAGGACACATATGTGAAAATGGTGAAAAATGCAGTTGCGTATCTGGAGAAGATGAGTTACAGAAGAACGGATCGGTTCAATTCAAGGGACGGATCGATTCAGTCCAGGGAAAAATGTGAATTTCCCTTTTTAACCTTATAACTCCTAAATCATTTCGAGAGAACTTTTCGAACTTTTTTAAAATAATAATGAGTGACTTAGTAGATTACAAGTGGCCTATGTGAGGGTTATGATTTAGTCTTATTGAGAGGATTAAGACAAGAATGAATTGGGTTGAATTATCTCGTAATTTATTGGAGAGAAAGATAACAGATTACAAAAATTCTGAAAGAATTAATTAGTAGACCAATAGGGTAAGTATTGATTCAACTACTGAAATTAATAAAGGGGTAACTAGGACCCTTAGAGTTGTGAGAATACTCGAATAAATATGATAGTGAGATAAATCATCAATAAATGTGTACGGTGAGTATCCGAGAGAAATATACTACGTACGAATATGAATAATTAGGTTGTGTGTAAACCTACTGATCTATGTCGTCCACTCATTAAGTTTCAGTATCCGAGATAAATATACTACATACGAATATGAATAAGCATGTCGTTCACTCATTCAGTTTCAGTATTTAGACTTTATTCATTTTAGTTGGTTGATTTACTATGGATTTTAGCCGATGGTTGATTCGTAAAGACTTTATTTATATCATTGATGGTTTGGGATTATATCATTATTTGAATGGTTTGTATTGTTTTCCGCGTTGGTTATCTATTAATGAAAGATAAAATTTTACCACCGGTTTAATTAACTGTTAGGTGGTTAGTAATTAAAAAGTTTTCGACAGTGATGCTAAGAATGAACCAAATGAGAAACCTGTTTTAATTTAATAAATGACTAATCACCCGGTATTTAATTAGATTGGGTGTCATATGATGGTTTCCATATTGAAAGTTCATGATATTGAAATCCCTTGCACATAATCTTGTGCCTCAATTAAACATTATATTGAAATCCATTCCATATGTTATTGAAATCCATTGCACATGATATTGAAATCCATTCCATATGTTATATTAATATATATTTTCAACAACGTTACAAATCCGAGTCTACTTTTCCATATCCCTCACAATTTACCTACAGATTTACTTACATGTGTACAAAATATACATCATATCCCTCACAACCTACCTATACATTTTCTTACATGTGTACCAAAATACAACATATCCCTCATAACCTACCTTAATCATTTGCTTACATGTGTGCATAAAATATAGCATATCCCTTAAAACCTACCTACACATTTTCTTACACGTGTACAAAAAATACAACATATCCCAAACTAGTTAATTTCTATAAGATGATCAAATGTTGCTACATCCTTTAGGAAAATATTTCTAAACTCAGATATCTGATCAACAAATTTGTCGATCCAAAACATGGCTCCAGGCAACAAAAAACTATGCCAATGACTTGCAATCAGTGGCAACAAATAACTTTATTTCAACTTTAGTACGACAAAATGATTCCTGCATACATGAGCAATTTGCACGAACATTGGAGTTTTTGGTCATTCATGTCTCATTGGTAGAAATTTAAGGCACTGTCTTGGTGATATGAGGGGACACACACACAGTTATAAGCCTCAACCATAAGGTAACCACACTCCGACATGACCATCTAAGACTTCAAACCACATGGGCTTATAAAATCATCTAACGGATTTAACAAAATGTTAGAAAACAAACTACCAAAATAGTGTACGTAAAAATCATTATTTTTGAGCACTTCGTCCATCAAATACTCTCTCACATTTATCCATCCATCACTTTCGGCCCCCAAGCTTGGACAGTTAGACACGCATCTAAAGCTACAATTACCATCCACTTCCACATCCACGATATCTACTACAAAACCTTTGTAAAATAAGGGTATCTCCTTTAGGTACTTCGTGTACGTGGCTATGTACTTAGGGCATAACGGGGATAGGCTTTAGAACTTCGTAAAATCAATGCTCTTTTTAGGCCTCTGGATATTATGGTGTTCCTTCTCTGCTAATTCCCTCACAAGTTCGAAGGTAGAGGGATCCTTTTTTATTGACTTCTCATGTTTTTGCTCATGAGCGATTGGTCTTTGACCCCGAGGTCGACCATTCCCTTGCTTCAGCACGGACGACTCAGATAGCCTCACAGCGGTGGGACACCCTATGTCTTTCAATTTACGTAACATTTCCCTTTTCTCATTTATAGTTCACTCTTCCTACCTCTGTTTGAAAAATATCATTGTTAGAGCATAATTAACCATATGGTACTTGCCTAACTCGGGCACCGTATATAATTTGCACCAAGGACCATCTAAATTCCCCCAAAGTATAGGTCGATCCTCCATTCGATAAATGACTATCTCATGATCACAAGGTATATTGTAGACATTTCCCACGACATGGAGGCACGATTTAAAATTCATGCCAACATTGGCATATGTATTTATCTCCTCAATAATTAAGTCAATTGTATAGTGTGAAACCCAACCTATGAGCCCACGCAACAAAGGAAGATTGTGTGAGTGCTTGATTTTCTGTAAGGAATCCTCAAACTCCTTCTTAATAACTGTAACCTGAAATTCATTGTAATTGTGCATGACAACAAACACCCTGTCAAAAGGCAGTTGAGAACTCTCCAAGTGTTTTTAAGCTTATCGTGCACACCTTCACACCGATTTCTAGTTCGGTTTCCCAAGTGTTTTATCATATTAGGTCATGCCTAAATGAAGGTCTCCTTCAAGTTATACCATGTACAATCAATGTAGTTTAGATTTTTGGGGTATGCCACCCAATCCACATGGAATAACAACCCATATTTGTTAAAATCTCTCTCCGTTGGGGATTCAACTAAATCAACCGAATCTCTCAAGAACTGTTTTAGTGAATTATCATCATAGATCTCTTTATGAGCATGGTTTTCTACATTACAGTGAGTGCGAAAAATTCACACCATGTATTTAGCCTCGGGAAACACCACCCGCAATGAAAAGATGCACGCGTTCTCTCGATCAGTGATGAAGACAGTAGAGCATGAAATTATATTGAATAACATTTTTAATTATCCCAATGCCTAAGGATAGTTTTGTTCATTATATGGAACTAAAAATGCAAACACAATGTTGAACTTTTGTCCGTAAGATGTTACACCAACCATATCAAACAACGGAATCTTGTAACGGTTTGTCTTATAAGTGAAATCGGTAATGACAACTAAGGGATAACACTTTATTAATTAAACGGAGTTCGGATGAGCCCATAATATATCTTCTACCTCCAACATAGAATCATTCACGTGATACCAATATACATAATGTTTGTAGCCAATAAATTTCATTAATTGTTACATCATCGTTCTACCCTCCCGTTCTCCAATCCTTAGGTTTCCCTTGGCATTGCAAAGTATTTTCATTATTTACACATTACTAACATTTCAACATATATCGTCGTTAGAATGGTGGTTGGCTTTACCCCACTCAACGACATCACTTCAACGATGTCTCTCCTTTAAAATAAGACGCCCATCGTATGGATTCCCAATTAATGTTTTCGTCAATTGGTGGTTGTGAAATCCACTTACAACCTGTAACATCCAACTCCCACTATCAAGTGGAATGAAGTGGAATGCCCTTCAACAAAAAGGGGAAATTTCACTTTTTAGCCTCCATATTCTTCTTCTTATTTTTCTCACCCTTAATGTCTGTTTCATTCTCACACTTCTTCCCACCATGTCCCCTCCCCTTTCACAACCCAAATGTAAATGTACCTTTCGCGCTGTGAAAAGTCCATCGGACTTAGTGATTACTATTACAGTTCTAACCGATCGTGCTTGCGCTTGAGCCTAGTCGACCAACACTTGACGAGTGGGAAATTCCTGAGAATATACACATAAATTAATCAGTACACTTTAATACATAAGTTTATTACATTTGAAATAGATCCAAAGGTTGTGTGTAATAAAAATACCCGGTTCATAAAGAAAGTGGCGCTAACATCGACTCCTAAAGAACCATCAATGCCTTTTTTATCACAGTCGATATTGACTAACGCCTCGCCAAATAATATATCGTTGAAATTCATAAAAGCATCCTACGTAAATAAGAACATAATTACGTTATTGAAGGCATCCTCATTTCTAATGTATATATTAAATCAAAGCATTCTACATAATTAAGGAAAGCATTATACATAATTAAGTAAGCATTATACATAATTAAGTAAAGCTTGTCTAAATCTTAGAATTCATTCGGATCTGGTATTCCTTCTCAGGATGATATACTCAAAATCGTAGAATTTATTCCTGATATCACCCCGAATGAAATTTGTTTAAAAATAAATAAATGACAGTGGTTCGGGAGGGTTACCCCGAAATCCGACCTCTTAATCGGACCCCGATCCAGAACCACTGTCCAATTTTTTGCACTTTATTTTTTATTTTTTGAACCTTCGAGAACAAACAAAAAATAATCTAAATGGATCCAAACATTACCTCATACCCATTATTTGTGGTAGTTTCTTTATTTTTAGTGGTGCCACACCTATTGTTAATACCTTACATTGGTATTTTTAACTTTGATGACCTCAAATCTTAGTTATTATGTGGGAACCAAAATGTATTCAAAGTACTTGAATTGGTGTAATGGGAACCTAAATGTATTCAATGCACTTTGATTGCGGACAAAAGTCGTTGCCTTAAATAATTTCTCTCTCCAAAATGTGATGACTTTTGCTTTTTATGGAAATGAGTGCAAGTAGATTACTTTCACCATTCTTAGAGTCTTTCTTGTATATGTGTATATATATATATTCTCATACCTCAGAAATATATATGTACAATGTAAACAGTGGGATCGTAGCCATGTTTTGAGTATACATGGGGATTCACTAGTTCTTCATTATCCACTATGGGTTCAAAGTTTTCACTATCTATACTTTGGAAATTATTTTCATTTTTTAAAAACTTTTGTGACGAAAAATATCATTAGAAAAATTACAAATTAAAAAACTACTCATGTACATTTTTGTAAAGTTATAAATATTAACATTAGATAAAGTTATGTATATACTGTAAGAAAAGTACATTTTCAATTTTTGTTACACTTTTGTGGAAAATAAGTGTTGCACAAATTCACAAACAATGTACTAAAAAGAACATCACAAAAAAAGAAAATGGTACTAAGAGTTATAATACTTTAAATTTTGGTATCAAAAGTAATGTACAACATCTTAATTTAGGACGAAGTCTAAATGTCCCTTTACAAAATTGCACATGAATTGATTAAAGTGAGGCACATTTCCAGTACTTTATTGAAATGACTATATAACTAAAATCTACGAGACTTGGGGGATTTTTTTATCTTTAATATGATTAGGTATCTTTATTGAGATCATTTTTTTTTTAATTTTTGGATTAAAAGACTATATGTGTTTTTAATCTATTCCAATAACATTTATAGACTATAATAGCATTCACCTAACCCCATATGAATCCAAAATGTGACTCAATTCTCTTGTTCAACCAAGAGAGTTTTCAAACTAGAGGAGTTTTAATCATTTAAAATCATGATACTAACTTGCAAACATTAAATATTTGTAAACAATAGTGAACATTATATTTGTTATTATCGTTTACCTGTGCCACAAGTCCATTTCTCTATTTATTAGAAAAGTTTTATTAATTTTCTTGATTCTAGCCACAACATGTTCCATGGCGATTCTCTCTATTAGTGTATTTGGAGAACAATTCTACGGCTAAAACAAAGATGGATGACATACATTTCTTATCGGCAGATAAATATTCATCCTCTATTTCTATTATATTTGTATCGACATTAATTATTATTCAACCATAAGATTCTTCAAGAAACCAACTCCAAAAACTCATTTCACCAGAAAATAATTCATCGGTTCTTTCTTCCTTGTGAATGTTTCCGTCAATACAATACCATAACTATAGACATCTCCACTTTCAGACACTCTTCCATCCATTCCATATTCTACAAGATAAAAAAATTCATGATATATAAATCAATCAATCAATATAATTGAATTATTAGAGAAAGTTTGACCAACTACAAGTTATTAAAATATAAGAAAAATAAACATCACCTAGTGCCATATACCTAATTATTGCTAGAGTCTTTGTTTGTTCAATAACTTCATTTACACCTAAAAGTTTTGCAATACCAAAATCGCAAACATGTGCAGTCATATCTTCATCAAAAAGGCTATTGTTAGGCTTAAGGTCACAATAAACAATAGCTATTGCATAGCCGTGATGTAGAATTCCAAGGTTGTTGCAACATCTATCATTGCATTTAATTGTGTTAAAATTTCCAAATTATAATTATGAGAGTACAATCACTTCTCAAGTCTCCCATTAGGCATGTAAGTTAGAACCAAGTCTTTGAAATCCAAGTTCGTACAACTACTGATAATTTTAACAAGGTTCGATGACAAATGTTACGCATTACCTCGCATTCAATGTCAAAACTCTTAGATGTTCATTCTATCTTTATATTGATAAATTCTACCGCAACACTCTTCCCGTCTGAAAGTATTCCTTTATATCCTGAACTAACACTCCTGATACCAAGTATGTTACTTTCAAAAAATGTATCTGTCGCTTGTTCGAGTTCATTGTAAGACCCACTTCTCCATGTAAGAGGTATTAAAGCTTTCTGGGCCAATAGTTTCATCTTCCTATTGTGTGTCTTGTGAAAAGAAATATTAGGGAAACTTACAATCGTTGCTGCTATTAGGAGAGGTAAAATATATTTTCATATAGGCACAACTTTTGTTATTGAAAGTCGATGAGTTTTATCTTTAGAGGGTTGAACTTGTAACCCGACGTTCACCATATAGTTCATCATTTTCCATATATGACTGGGCTGTAAAGTTTGCAAACTGAACTCCATTAGGAATTTATATTTCTAGTTTATTGAAAGATACATTAAAGTTTGTTAGATACCTACGTTCCTCCAATGACTTAGAAATCACTCCAGAAAAATTGTTATTTGACAAATCCAAGAAATCTGGACTTATCAAATTCCCCATCGATTGAGCAATAGATCGTTGAAAATTATTATGCAGCGAGTTGAGGAAGCTTAAAATTTGGGAACCTTTAATAGGGGTTGGGATATCTTCGAAAAACAGATTCCATGATAATTCAATTATATTTATAACCTTCAAACTTCTAATATCTAATTCCAAATTTCCGCTTACCAAATATGAGGCTAAGTTTATATGCAAAAAACTACACCGAATCCTACGAAAGGTCATGGCTAGTTGGTCATGCACCTGAGCCGTGACCAACTGCCATGGACTTGGGCCATGAACATATCAAGCTTTAGCGTGACCAAATCCATTACCACACTGGGTCATGGATGCTCCTAGAAGTTGTCACGGACCAAATCCCTGACCACCATGGGTCATGGACTTGGGTCGTGACCATGTTGTGGCCATCTTAGAACCAAATTAGTGCCAAAATTCCCTCCAATATTAGTCGTGGAGGGGTCATGGACTTGGGTCGTGACCATGTGCATGATGAAGAACCTCACACACACATATGGGGTCACGGTTGGGGGCTGTGACCATTTTTTGGCATGGGTCACAACTATGGGTTGTGACTAATAGTTAATAGTCCACGTGACTAAGCTTCATATATGGGTCACGGTTGGTGGATCACGGCTCTGGGTCGTGACCAGTGTCAATCCTAAAAAATAGGTGCCTCATATTTTCATTTATGTGCCGCATATCCCATTTTCTTTTTTCGCGAGATCTTTTTTCTCCAAATGCTGATGGCATTTCCAGATCTTTTCTCTCTATATCTTCATCGTCGATTAGTTTTTTTTTTGCATTTTCGTCAAACTCATAAGGTTAGTTTCCTCAAACTCGGACATATATAAGTTTTTTTCCAGATCTGCTTGTGAAGCCAATTTTCTAGGCATAATTTATAGGAGATGCCGCCATCGGGTGCTTTGTTGTCAGCGCAAGGTAAATGTTGAGTTCAGTTCCATAAGTTGGTGTGAAGGTTTAATCCATAAGTTGGGTGAAGGATTTTTGTGGAAAAATTGGTTCGTCTTGGTATCACAAGCATCGTGGTCTAACAACAAATATGAGGAGAGAGATTTATAGTTGGAACATAAATATTTGAAAACTTAAACATATCTAAGTTTCCCAGATCTAATGTTTGAAATTCTGTAGTTTTTGAAACTTGGGTTAGTTTCCCAAAACTCAAACTCAGACGAGTTTTTTGTATATTTTTTCAACAAAATGTATTTTGTAATTGTTTTAAATAAAAATAGTTGTATATTTTTATTTTTACAGTTCTCAGTTCTCAATTCGAATTTTGATTTTTATAGATCCCAGCTTTGATTTATCAATGTTGGGTAGTAGTTATATATTTCTTAACCATATTTTCTAAATGATTATGAGGATTTCTGAATCTTTATTTTTTTCACTAGACTTAATATTCATAAGTTATGAATATTAGGTCGTTGTTGGGCACTAACTGTTGGAAAAAAAATTAGTATTAAATGGGGATATTGTTGGGCAAAAAATCAGTAATGAATATTAAAAAAAAATCTTCAGATTCTAACGAAATATTCTTCAAAAGGTCCCTTATCTTCTCCATGTTCGTCTCTCTCCAATGGCAAATGATCGAAGGTATAGGTGTTATCTTCTTTTTCCTTATTTTCATTCGTTCTTTTTTAAATTAGGGTTTTTTTATGAATTTTTCTGATTAGGCTATTGAGGCGTCGTCTTCGACTAAAGATACGACGTCATCTCCAAAGGTTTTGAATGCAGATTGGTGTTTTTGGCAGATTATTTTGGTATATTACTTTGTTGGAGGATTTGTGTTTCGATTTCAGCGATTTGGTGCGATTTTTTATTTTTGTAGATTTTTTTTCCCGACAAAGCATAATAATTGGCTTCAGAAATTATCAATGAGCTTGTTAAGGCTAGCTCTATAACGCTTCACTAGCTGAATTGGGTGGCTCCCCTTTTAACAGTCTTCCATTTGAAATCCTGGAAAGTAACAAAGAAATAGAGAGTTGAAAATGATTTCAAGTTTGCTGTTTAGGTTTTCATCACGTTTTTTTGCTCCCTCCCTACCAGAGAAGCTTTGGTGGAGGATCGACCATAGACTTGTATTAGGTTTTGGTGGACGATCTTGTTCTTTTTGGATTTCCATGAGATAATATTAGAACCCAAATAATGTCAAAACCTCTTGTGGACTTGTGGTCATCAACACAACATGCCCAATCTTTCCTAACAGAAATTGGGATGATTTTATGAGATGAAGGTCATATGAGATTATTACATTAAGATAACAGAAATTGCGTTTAACAAGAGTCCAGTGGGCGTCAGTGGGTTGATGAATAAATCAACAACCTTTGTTGACTTCATAGATAATGTCGAGATAGGTAAGAGTGGTATTTTGGACAGGCCCTATGTAATACCCCGTAATTTTAATGAGTTTTAAAACGGGTTATATTTTAAATTAATGGATTAATTGGATTTTATTATAAATTAATTCATTTGGGTTTTATCTGAATTGTGGATATTAAAACGAATGATTCTGTATATTACTTAAAGATATTTAGGTAATATATGAATGGGATGTTATTGATATTGCTGTGAGTTATTAATTCAGTAATTTGAATTTTTAGTCGGACGCGGTATGGGACGTGTCGGGACTAATTTGTTAAATTAAAAAGGAAACTTATTTTTTATCAACCTTATAGTCATTTCGAGTGCGTCGTTGTATTCAGAAGGGTTGAAATAGTCAGAAAAGTCTATTTGGATGTTGGTTTTGGGTCTCGGGTCATTTGGAAATGAAAAGACAACCCAAAAGGGCATTTTGGTCATTTTTACAAGGGGATGAATAGTACTTTGGATTTTGTCATATTATAAATATTTGGAGATTAGTTGTATGTGGGTTCATTCATCTCTTCTACACAAACTTGAGAGGTCACCTTGTGAGAAAGAGTGAAAGGTTTCTTGGGAAGAGAGATGCTTGCTTGGAAAGGAGGAGAACTAAAGACCAAAGGTCACCACCACCAACCACCACCGAAAGTGGCCGGAGAAAGGGGAGAACCACCTGTGATGTATAACCCCAAAGGATCAGACCTTCATTATAGGCAAGTGTTTGATAATTGCAATCTAAGTTTGTATATTGTCCATGTTAGGATAGTTATAAAAATGAGATTTTACATGCTTGGAAAATGAAAAGATTGAGTTGTTAATGGATTTCTGGAATTTGAAAATATATAGGAATCAAACTCATGTTGTAGGTAGTTAGTAATCCACGAAATATTCATCAATCTATTGAAGAAATTCTGAAAATCATTGTTGTGTTCTTGAAGATATCATGTATATAATTTTCTGGAAAAATAGGATAAATATATGCTTTTAATTCAAACTCTTGATGATTCTAGGATGTTTAGAGCATTAGAAATCATTCACATATGTTTCTATATCATGTAGTAAGGTTTTTAAGGAATTTGGGTAGTTAATATGAAGGTTTGAATGATCAAAAGTGATGAAATCCGTAGTAGAAGAAATGCAGAAAACTGGGTTGTTATCTGGGCGATCTATCGATCGACCCCCAGCCTTCGATCGATCGACCTCCCCAGAATCCTTGAAGTTGTTTCTTTTTAATGCTTGTTAGTATTCCAAATCTTTCATAAATCTTTAGTGATTATTAATTGGTTATAATGGAACTTAGGAAGGTTCAGTAAGCCCTAGTTAAGAATTGAATTGATTTGATTGGGATAAAAATTGATCAGAATTATGATAATTATAGAAATTTCGGTTGCTAGATTCATGTGCTGGATTATAATTTGAATGCATGAGGATTAAGGATAGGTCCAGTAGGGGAGATTTAATATAACACCTGGGTAGCCTTAGGGTTAAAATTTGAGCATCAAGGATTGAGTTTAAGCTCATTATTGATTGCGCAAGGACTGAGTGTAGTACACGTGCTTAGTGGTACGGCTCCTGGATAGAGATGGGAGTTCATACCACATTTGGTTAAAATAGGGGATGAGGTTATCCCGATTGCGTATTTGAAGTTAAAGGACCTCCACGACCGACAAAGTTAAGTAGTAGTGTATTGGAGGGGTTCCTTGTTTGGATTTCGCTTTGCGAGACGCTCCGCGCATGAACCTTAACGACGTCGGGAGTGGAGAGATGTTATAGGATGCGAGGATGTTGATTTTGTTGATAAGTCATATAGTGTGAAGGGAACACTATAGACTATGAGCCATGTATTGATGGTATTCAATCCTAGTTGATATAAGACGTGTTTATAAGAGATTAGAAATTATCTGTTTTAACCCTAATTAAGGGAGAGTTTAATTCGTAGTAATTCGGGAGATAAGATGAGGTGGACCAGTAGGATATTAGTGATTTCCTTACTAAATAAATATATTGAGTAAAAACCTATTTAAACCTTGTGTAATGAGTGAGACTCTGGTATAATAAAATTAAAGAAGTAAAGTCATAATATTTTAATATGTAGGATTTGAGAGATATAATGCTACGAATGGGAATTATCGTAGGGTAGTGTGAGTACCTTGTTGATATTATATCTATAGGTAGATGATAATGCCTATTTGATTTATTGATGATTTATGTGTATGACATACCTAGCTTACTTGCTATCGATGGGAGGTTTGCGCGTGAGGGCAGTCATGTCCCGATGAATCCATGGGATTTTTGATTTGTCGCTCAAGAACATAGGTCTATGAAAGACTTATCGGGGAGTTGATAAGTCCGCTGACTATGGTAACGTAGGTATGTGCGTGACCCGTGGGTATGAGAACTATGTTCGCCTCCAATTGTTGTGTTGTTGTTTGTGGTTCGAGGAATCCGTACCGAACCTTTAGTCCCCTTTTCGGCGACCAGCGATATTGGGACGTGATAGCAGAGTAATTCATGCACCGCAGCTGTGACTCGGGGTGTCATATTATATATGTATATATATAATGAATTATATGAATGTGTATATAGTGGTTAAATTATCTACTGTGTGATAATTGTAGATAACGTTGAATTGAGAAATGAATTGAAATAAGTTAACGAATATTTATTGAAGAGGTTAATTCATATTAATGAGAAACGATTTATATAAAGGAGAAACGTATAAGAATGATTATATTACGTATGGTATGGGACATACAGGGTTATGATATGGGATGGAATCATATTATGGAAATTTGTGAAGAGGAACCATTAACTAGAAGATTAATAGGAAACGTTAAGTGTGCACTCTAGAAGGTTAAGTGTACATGTTAGTATCCAGACTCTCACTTGATATTAATCCACTTGTTAAATACTTGCTGTTTTTAAAATCATTTTCACATCGGGCTCTGACCCGTTTCCTTGCATATCAGGTGTCCAGCAGCAGGGATGCCAACCTTAGTGGATTATGATGAGCTATGGAGCTATGGAGTATTGCTTAGATGCCTATCTTCATTTGATTGATAGTATTCTTTTAGTTAGGGCATGTCGCCCAAAGGAATTCAGTTATCTCTTTTCTATCTGAGTCAAATACTCTTGTACTCGTGTCATTTTAATACATTTATTATTGTTGGGATTACTGTATTGGTTAATTATTTGGGAATATTTATTCTAGTTGCATTTAAATTCTTTTGTATTAGTTGTTCGGTTATTAGTGTTGTAGAATAATATGTGTTGTGTTATTCGTAAACTAAAAATAGATTTTGTTGAAATTAAAATTTGGAAAGTTTTTAACACCAGCTTAATTGGGTATTGGGCGATTAGTTAATGTTTTCGACAATGATGCTAAGAATGAGCCAACTGTATATTTTGTTTTAATTTGGTATGAGACTGGCCACCCGGTATTTAATTAGGCGGGGTGTTACATCCCGTGGCTGGCCGATATGGGGAGGATCAGGGAGAGGGGTGACATCATGTTGGGATAGTTTAAGGGTAGTGGAAATAGGGGTGGGAAGAGGTTTGGATTGAGACAATCCATGGCATTGAAGGAGATTATGGATATATTATTTTTGCAATAGGAGGATACTGGTGGGAGTGGATATAGCTTAAATACAAAGGAAGTGGTGAAGGGACACAATTTTTAAGGGAAAATCCAGTGTCGGGGAGGTGATTAGGGTTTGAATAAGGGTGGGACTATTGGCGGTTAAGATAATCTCATCAACATAAATAATAACATATATATCATTTCCATCTAATTAGTAGATGAAAAAAGATGAGTCAGTTTTGGATCCAAAACAATTATGGGTGTGAAGAAATTGGGAGAGGCGATGTAGCCAAGCGCGCGGTGCTTGTTTGAGACCGTAAAGGGAGAGATGGATTTTACAACTAGAATTGGGTTTGGTAGGATCCTTGAATCTGGGAGGATGTCCTATAAAGACATTTTCATCAAGTAAGCCACGAAGAATTTCTTTATTAACATAAAATTGAGAAATGCAGTAGCTATTGGAAACGACAATGGAGATGGCAATACGAATGGTGGTAGCTTTAATAACGGGGCTGAAGGTTTCATTAAAACCAAGTTAATGTTCTTGGTGGAAACCTTTGGCTACTAAATGATATTTGTAAAGATCAACAGATTCATCAAACTTCCCTTTGATGAGGTAAACCTATTTGCATCCAATAATGTCCATACCGGGTGGGGGTGGAATGAGTGACTAAGTGTGATCAAAGAGGTGGGCATTAATTTTTGCAGTCATGGCTAGGCCCCACTTGGGATATTTATTAGCTGTTGGAAAACATGTGGGTTCAGGTGGTAGGATAATGGCGGAATGATATGTAGTGGTGAGACTAAGTTTATGGGTTAATTGGGAATGAGGGTCATCGGGTGAGGGTGAGAGGGAGTGGAGTTGGGCAACATGACAAGGTCAATAGAAAGATTAAAACCGACCGGATTAGAGTGTGTGGTGGAGGAAAAAACTGGTAGATCTGGGAATTAGGCAGTGGCACTGAAGTATGTGGTCATGGTGTCGGATGGGGAAGATGAGACATGACAATAATCTGGATTGGACTAGGTTATGGTGGGACTGCCTCAGGAGGGTATAAACACATGAGATAACTGGGCAGTAGGAGAGTAGGGATATGGGTAAGGCATGTCTTGTAGTGTTGGGGTTGGATGAGAGGGTGGAGTGGATGCTAAAATAGTAGGTGCAATGCCCCTAGCTGAGGATAGTCATATGGAGGATGATGGAACAGGTGGGTGGGGTTGGAAGGCAAAGGGAAAAATGTTTTCTTCAAACCGTACATGTCGTGCATGGAAGATAGCCATGATGATTAGGACTATAATTGAGAAAAACACAAGGATATGAGAGAAAGTCCATTTTGTGTTAGTTATAGGGACCAAGGTAAGGAAAGAATAAGTAACCAAAGACTCTAACGAAGGTATATTAGGTAGATTAACAATGAAGGATTTTAAAAAGAGAAGAATTGGAGAGAGTGCCAGTGGGAATATAGTTTAAGAGAAAGACGACACACTCAAAGACATAATGCCAACATTTTATAGGGACATAGGAATGGGCCATTAGAGCGAGACCCGAGTCAACAATGTGCTGGTTGCGACACTCAACAAACCAACTTGTTCATGGGTGTAAGGGCATGAGTAGTGGTGATGGATGCCACATATTTGGAACAAAGTCCATTTTACAAAATTTGCCACCCTAATCAATTTGAATATTTTTAATTTTGTGCGAAATTCCGTTCAACCAATTCTTGAAAGTATAGAAATATGGAATAAACATCGGATTTACGAGTCATAAGATAGTACTGAATAAAATTAGAAAAATGATGAATAAAAATAAAAAAGTATTTATGACCATTAATGGACAAGGTGGGGGAGGATCCGTAACATAACTAAATATAAAATTCAAAACAACAGTAGAAGAATTAACATGACTCAGCAAGGGTTGTTTGGACGGCTTGCCCATTTGAAATGCAACATAAACATTATTTTGACGCAATGAAATAAATGGGAGTTGAAAGCATCATCATGGATGATAGATTGTAAAGTCCATTGCTACTCTTGCCATGAAGTAGAGGCACTCGGGTGCGTTGATCCTTCATAACACAAAAAGGAGGATGAAATTAAAAATAAACATCATTATCATGAACAAAATGTTGAACGAAGAGAAGGGATTTAGAGATTCTGGGAACATTCAAGACGTTAGTTAAAGTGAGAGCAGAAGAAGGAGTGGGAATGGTAGAATTGCCAATATGATAAATAGAGAGACTCTTAGAATTTCTGATGTGTAGAGTGTCAGATTGATGCTATTCATACGGGTGATGAAGGGTGGTGAGATCCGGGATGACATGATGAGAGGTGCCGGTATCAGGAAGCCAGGTTATTATGGGTAAGGCTGAGGTGGGTAGTAAGTCGGGTTGTGAGGAGGGGATGTAAGTGAGATGGTCCATATGATAAGTAGGGTCGGATGGAGTGAAACAATGATGACATGAGGTGGCAGTGCGATAGAAACCATTACAAATTTGATGATGGAATTGAAAGTTACAATGATAAGAAGATGAATGATAACAGCCTCGACCATGACCACGACCATAACAACAGCGAGATTAGTTATAGGAAGAGTACCCGAGGTAGTTTTTAGGGGGGTTACAGTGGGTGGGAGGGTTGTTAGAGGATATAAGGTTGTAGGTTGAGTTATATGTAGTCGGAGGTGCTAATTAGTGTGGGTGGCTACTAAGTGAATGGTGGGAGAGGAGAGTTAGTAATTGTGAATGAATTCATGATTGAGAAGAAGTTAAAGTGGTGA
Source organism: Sambucus nigra (assembly GCA_949130495.1). Classification (NCBI taxonomy): domain Eukaryota; kingdom Viridiplantae; phylum Streptophyta; class Magnoliopsida; order Dipsacales; family Adoxaceae; genus Sambucus; species Sambucus nigra. Next base: position 515,319,640 of record OX422220.1, read on the forward strand.
AAAGGTCTATCAAGTCAGTTCGAAAGAACTTAAAAAATGGATATTGAATTCATCTAGGGTGAGGGTATGGACAATAACGCTTAATTCATATGTATTTTTCTTTATGAATATATGTGAAAATGAATTCATCTCCTTGGTGTAGGCGATGAAGATGGAGATTAAGAATACACGTTTCAGACTGGGATGCGGGGGCTTGGACAATAGTTGTCCAGATTTGGTGGGATGTTTTTAAGCCAAAAACAAGTGGGAGGGGGTCATCTGAGAGAGATGCAATTAAAATGCTAACTATTAGTTTAGCTTGTTATTTCCATAGAGCAGTGGATGGTTTATTGGATGGACACAGATAACGTCCATCAACGAATCATAAGAGGCTTTAGCCACGGAGAAATGTTTCCATTTGAGTTGCCTGTTATTTAAGACTGTTTTCTTATCATAAAATTAAACATAAACCATAATGTTATATCATAGTTTAAAAAAAGTTTTGACATGAATCGGGGATATTTTATCTTTATGCAATCAGAGAATTGATTGTTCTATATAACCATAATAGAATACCAAATTTTTTCCATTGCTATTGATTGGCAAGATGACTTGAATGCTCCAATTTAATTGCTCCTTAGAACCTCTTGAATAACACCCCAAAACTGTATCTTTTGTGTGCTCAGAATTTTATGAGAAAATATGAAATATGGTAATTTCGAATTTTCTCTCCCACCTTAGAAAATTGTGTGTTATGAGATAACCCTAGATGGTGAAGGTCTCCTCTATTTATAAGTGAAGAGGGGCAGAAATCCTAGTCAAATTAGACTTCTTTTCAAGTCTTCCATTAACCATCAAGTGGCTTAAAAATAGGAACAAACCCAATCCCTTAATTTTTGCCTTTATCACATCCCAAATTATCTGATATTTATCAAGACCACATAAATGGGATATTCATAATTTTAGAATTCAATATAATTGAAATTAAAAATAATTTCGGACTTAATTATTAATTTCCAACAGTCTCCCACTTGGTCTTAATAATCCTTATAATTAGATTAGGTATCATGAGGTGCACAGTAACTGATAAATATAGTTTGCTAAATCAAACGATTCACGGATGTGAGTCATGGAGGTTCCATACTATTTAAGAGCATGGTTCCTTCCATCTACCACAACACTAATGTTTCATTCAACTAAGCCTTTAATATTGGGTATCATAATGGTCTCATAATGTCCTTTTGAATAAAGGACTGTTTTTGTCAAGCAATAAGTCATAATCATATGCATGCATTCATAAAAAGACAAAAATGATAGAAATCAGAAACACTTTTATTGAATTCAAGTAATAGTGTCAAACAACTAAGCTAAATAACAATCATAATCTAACTAATCGAGACCCATCTCTTTGTCATGTTCCATAAAGGTCTTCAGAGATAGTCCTTTCGTAAGAGGATCTGCTATGTTATCACTCGTACTAATGTGATCGCTCAACACTCTTTGTTTTCAAACCTCTTCTTTCATTAATTAATACTTCATCTCGATATGATTAGCTACCTTAGTATACCTATCGTTCGACTGCTGCGACATTATCACAATAAATATTCAGCGGCTTAGATATCGATCCCATAATTATAAGTCCTGAAATAAAGTTTTGCAACCATAATCCATGATTTGTAGCTTCGAAGCAAGCTACGAATTCAGCCTCCATAGTAGGCGATGCACCGACGCTCTTCTTAGCACTTTTCCATGAAACGGCTCCTCTAAAAAGAAGGAAAACATAACCTGAAGTTCTCTTCCAAATGTCAAGGCATCCCCCAAAATTCGAGTCTGAATAACCAACCACCTCAAGGTGATCAGTCTTCCTATAAGTGAGAATGTAATCCTTGGTCCCTTGCAGGTACCTCAACACTTCGTTTCCAGCTTTGTAATGGTAGATCCCCAGATTACTTTGATATTTTCCTAGTATACCAATGGCAGAACTGATGTCCGCCCTAGTGCAGACTTGTGCATACAACAAGCTTCAAACGACCGAAGCATAAAGCATGTCTTTCATGTGATCCCTTTATAAATCACTGCGCTGGCATTGGCTTAAGCTGAACTTATTCCCATTCTGAAGTGCAACATTAACGGGATTGCAACTTTACATAGTGAATCTTTTTAAAACTTTGCTAATGTAAGCTTTTCGAGAAAATCCGGATCACGAAGGATGCCTTACCTAAATCTTTCATTTCAAAGGTTTCAGAAAGGCATTTCTTGGCTTCACGTAATAAATAAAGGTTATTGTTGGAGACAAGCAAGTCGTCAACTTATAGTACTAAAAATATAAACTTGCTCCCAGTGATATTCAGGTATATACAAGGATCAACAGTGTTTTCCTTAAACCCAATGGATGTAATGGTATCGTGGAACTTAATGTACCGTTGATGAAAAGCTTGCTTTAGACCGTATATCGACTTCTTTAACATACATACCATGTTTTCCTTTCCTTCCTTTATGAAGCTTTGTGGTTGTACCATGTAGACTTGTTATTCTAAACTCCCATTTAGAAAAGTTGTTTTCACATCCATTTGGTATGACTCCAAATCGTAATGAACCACCAATGCTAATATGATTCTTAATGAGTCCTTTTTTGCTACTGGATAGAAGGTCTCATTATAATCAATGCCTTCTCATTGATTAAAACCTTTGGCAATAAGTCTAGCCTTATGTCCCTCGATATTGCCTTTCGAGTCAAGTTTGGTCTTAAAGATCCACTTGCACCCAACTCAATTTCGTCCTTCTGGAAATTTGACCAACTCCCAAAATTTGTTGTCATTTATAGATTTTATTTCTTCATTCATAGAATTAATCTATTTATTAGAATCATCACTATTTAAAACATTTTTAGAAGAAATCGGATCATTAATATTCCCTGTGTTAAATTCAGCCTCTTGAAGGTATACCACATAATCGTCCGAAATTACCGATCTCCTTTCCCTTTGAGATCTTTTTAATGACATTTCTCGTGGTACTTCAACAGATTCATTGGTTATAGTCTCATCATGTGGTTGTTCAGTTGGTTGATCATTCACTTGTTGTTCGTTATTATTGAATGGGTCAATGATCGGTTCAACAACAACATTAGGAACAACAAGTAGGTTATGAATAGGAATTTTTACCCCGACTTATCAAATGATTACCCCCTTTCTTTTATACTCCCACTGACTTCACCATCTTCAATGAATTTAGGATTTCCAGTTTCTATTATTCTAGTTGTATAATTAGGACATTAGAATTTATATCCCTTCGACTTTTATGGATACCCAATGAAATGACAAGATAATGTCCTATGATCCAATTTCTTTTCACGAGGGTTATAAATTTTAACTTCCGCTGGGTAACCCCATACACGTAAATATCTTAAATTGGGTTTCCATCCTTTCCAAAGTACAAAAGGGGTTTTTGAAATCGACTTACTTGGAACCCTATTTAAGATGTGTACAACGATCATTAGAGCACGTGTCCACAAAAATGTACTTATCATACCTCTAAACATCTCTATGAGGGTACGGTTATGCCTTTCAACTACACCATTCTACCAAGGTGGTCCTGGCATTGTGTATTGGGCGTAAATACCTAATTTTTCTAGGAGTTTAGAAAATGGGCTAGGGTGTTGTCCTTACTCATCATATCTTCCATAATATTCACCACCTTTATCAAACCTAATAATTTTCACCTTTTTGCTTAGTTTCCTCTTGACCTCATTTATGTATATTTCAACAACATTCATAGATTGAGAATTATCATGCAATAAGTACAACATGCAATAACGTGAAAAACAATCTACAAAAGTGATGAAATATTTTTCTCCACTAATGGATGGAATATTAAAAGGTTCATATATATTTGTATGTATTATTTCGAGTAGCGGTGGCTCTTTTCTTTGTATGTTTGGTCTGTTTTTCCTTAATACAGTCCACACTCACATCATAAGCGTCCCAATCCAGGTTATGGAGAATTTCATCTATAATTTGTCTTTCAATTCTTGGCCTGGATATGTGCCCCAATCATTTATGCCACAAATAAGAAAATTTTTTAATTATTTACTATACGTTTCTTACCAATATTAGGATGCAGGGTTGCAAGGGACTCACATTTTTTTTTTCAACATTCAATTGATATAATCCATCTAATTAAAATCCTGAACCAACATAACAGAATTTTTAATCAATCCAAATATATTATCCTTAAATTCAACTGCAAAAACCTCTAAAGCAGGTTTGGAAACATAAGTTAAATTCCTAGAAACTGAGGGAACATAAAAAGTCTCCTGCAAATCTAAAATAAATCCAGAACTTAAAATTAGGCGAAAGACTCCAATTGCTTTTATTTTAGCCTTCGCTTCATTGCCTACGTAGTGAAAATGATCATTTGGATTTGTTTTGCGGATCGAAGTGAAGCCCTGCATCGAATTAGAAACATAGCACATAGAACTAGAATCAATCCACCAAGTGTTAGAAGGAACACTAATAAGGTTTGATTCAAAATAAACATAAATAAAAGGCTTACCATTTTTCCCGAACTAGGCTTTCGTTTATGGAAATCCTTTTGGAAATAACCCTTCTTTTATAGAAGTGACACTTGTCGTTCTTTTCTTTCTTCTAGCAGATGAAAGTCCAGCGTGATGAGACGGCCCAGGACATTTTTCAATGCCCTTTTCAGTATTCATCTTAAAACCATCTCCTTTGATTGTTAGATTTTCCACCTGTCCTTTAGTCACATGGACATTCTGTTGCTTGCGTCTACCTTCTTTCTGTAGTAACATGTTTTTCAAATCATTTACATTCCACTTATCTTTAATAGTGTTGTAAATGATTTGGAAATGCCCATACTCAAGAGATAGGAAGTTTGGGACGAGTTGGACAGAAAAGACTCATCTATTGTCAAGCCCAAAACCTTAAGTCTAGTAGACAAATTGGCCATCTCTATAATGTGCTTATTATTTTTTGAGTACCATCGAACCTCATAGTGGTCAGGTCAACCATCAATTTCCTAGCAAAGCATTTATCAGAAATGCAAAAGCGTTGCTTAATGTTGTTCAAATACTCTTTCACTTTTGTAGTTTCAGGTAGGGAGGTCTTTATGTTAGCAGCCACGCACATTCGCATAAACATAAGTGCTAGCCTGTTGGATCGAGACCACGCTTCATGGATAATATTTTCATCCTCACTATTGGTATCAGTAATAGCAGTGGGTTCATCACACAAAATTACCATGTCAAGGTCAAGAACCCCTAGGCTGAACTCAATCTTCTCACTCCATTCAGAAAAAATAGTTCCTTTAAATTTGGAATAGGACTGAGCATGCGAACATAGGTTAATTGGAACTGTAAATTAATAACAATGTTCACAAATTAAATTTTACACACAATAATAATTGCAAGGGATGAATACTGAATTGTGGACTTAATAAAATTTTGGCAGGTTTCTTAAATAGTCTAAATATTACGGAATCTGTATTAGTCATCACATAACATTCAGATATAAAGATATACTATCCTTTGATTCATTTATCGTAGTCCCATAATTTTGGCATTTATGTTTGTTGCCTAAAGATTTTTATACATATCATGATAAATGGACTTAATGTCAACTATTCAATTTTCACAAACATGTCCAACGATGTTTAATTCATAAATTGACATGTGTTTTGCCTCAATCCAATTTTATAACGAACATCAGAATTAACTAAATGATTATAAGTTTAATATTCTCACATATAGTCTCAGCCTCTATTTATCTTTTGACTTGACTTAATATATTAAAGTTAATGATATACTGCTTTGGAACAACCATAATCATATAAAAAAGGGCAAACCTAGTGCACGAGGCTCCCGCCACTGCGGGGTACTGGGGGGGCTGGATGTACGCAGCCTTACCCCTGTTTACGCAGAGAGGTTGTTTTCGTGAATCGAACCCGTGACCTCAGGTCACAGCGGGGGCAACATTACCATTGCGCCCGGGTTCACCCCTAACAACCATAATCATATATGAATATTAAATGACTATAAAAGTCCATGTGATGAAACCAGTTACTTGAAATACAAGAAATCATGAAATTTGCCAAAAATGGCAAATTTGAGTTTTCCTCATTGAATCGAAGTAAAACATGCCAGAAAATCAAAACTTTTTGCGAAACATTAAAATCAATTTTCTGTAAAAAGTTACAAGCCCTAAGATTATTTCTCAAAATAGCAAAAATGGGGTTTTTAGGGCCTTAACGGCCTCGGAGAGCCGAAAAACACATTATATCACGGCCAAAGGCGGTGAAAACTGATTGTCGACACGTTTCTAGTCAACCCACCAAGTTTAAAGTCAATCGGACACTAAAATTTTGAAAAACACTATTCACTATTGCAAAAAAAAATTCTCCTAAAAAATTATTTTGCCCTAATTATCCATTTTCGTCCTATTAGTCTTAAAAACAGATTTGTTTCCTCGTCGTAATCATTATAACTGTTATCCAGAATACTTAAAAGACATGAAACATATGAATCATTCATGGGACATATTTGGATTCTAAAAATACAAGGGGGGCACAAGTATGGGACAATTACTATAAAGTAAGGACTGCTTTTATGCAATTTTATTCTCAATTTTACATAGATATGAGGATCTAAAATTTTGAAATACTAATTTATATTAGTTATGTAACAGTCCTGCAAAAGTTTTGAAAAGATGTCATACATAAGGTTTAATTCTGTAATTTTTATATGGGGTAAATTCTCACGTTACATGCCTGAAAACGGGACTTGATCTAGATTTTCATACGGGAATAAAATGTATTGAAATTGAAATAGATTGTCAAATAGCATTCCACGTGATTACCAGGAACTCGGACAATCATCAACCTCACATGGATTTGGTCCATGCCATATATGAATCCGTCCCCAGATTCCACAATGTCATGTTCAACCTCTGTTTTGGTGAAGCCAACTCTTGTGTTGATGCCTTCGCTGCTATGTCTATATTGAGCCCTTTTTGTTCTACTATTTTTTTGTATGTACATGAGTTTTTATCTTTTCTTTTAAAATCTGATGTTAGTATTGTCATGTCTGTTAGGTCTACAGCTAGGAACATCACTTGTAAAATACCCTGGTTTTGAATAAACATCTCGTTTTGCAAAAAAAATTCTTTAATTTTTATGATTTCCAGAATTTCAGATTTTTGAGCATGCAATAGATCAGTACTGTTATAAGAAAATTTTTGTATATGGACAACATGATATTATAAACCTTACGCAGTGATACCACATGTTATTTAATACTGTTTTGTTATCATAAAATCAGACATAAACCATAATGTTATATCATAGTTTAAAAATAGTTTTGTCATGAATCCATGATGTCTTATCTTCCTGCAATCACAAAATTGATTGTTCTATAAAACCATGATCGAATACCAACCTTTGTCATTTGTTATTTATTAGAAAGATGACTTGAATGCTCCTATTTAATTGCTCCTTAGAACCACTTGAAGAACAACCCAAAAATGTATCTTTTGTCTGCCCAGAATTTTGTGAGAAAATATGAAATATGAGAATTTTGGATTTTCTCTCCCACCTTAGTAAATAGTGTGTTATGAGATAACCCTAGATGGTGCAGGGCTCCTCATTTATAAGGGGAAGAGGGATGAAAATCCTAGTCAAATTAGATTTCTTTTCAAGTCTTCCACTAACCATCAAGTGGCTTAAAAATAGGAACAAACCCAATCCCTTAATTTTTGTATTTATCTCATGCCTAATTAATTATCTGATATTTATCAAAACCACATAGATGGGAAATTCATAATTTCAGAATTTAATATAATTGAAATTAAAAAATAATTTTGAACATAATTATTAATTTCCAACATTGCCGAGAAAAGATGGTTGTTATTTGTAAGTCTAATAGTCAGATAATGGTGTGTATGAATGAGATTGATGGGGTGGGGTGGGCGTGAAGGAGATATATCCGTGGTTGTATTGGAGGAGGAAGCCATTGGATTTAATAGAATAAACACTCAGAGAAATATATTTTATACTCAATATTTTCCACACACAAAGTTGCAGTCGAGGTGATTATTTATACATGTTTAAAATAACCGTAACTAACTACAATTCCGGAGATATTTGAATTGATATCTATCACTTGTCCAATTGAGTTGCAAGTGTCAATCATGAGAGCTTAGTTATGAAGTTGTAGGATAGCTGGCAGCGTTGGTTAATAGTTTGTGCGTGATTTTTTTTGGTGCTATTTTCAAATGGGTAGTGAGACAAGGAACAAATAAAATAAGTAAGTAAACAAAAAGTAAAATATAGTAATTGGTAAGAAGTGATAACTGAGATGCTTTCAAACCATTATTATTATGTTTCTAAAATAGTCGTATAACTATTATGAATAAATAATATGGAGCATTCACATTGTTCTTGAAAAATGTTTGCTCAGTAAAGACAAAAGTCATACCTATCAAGCATAGTTAAATTCCAAAATTCTTTTCGTATGTTGCTACTGAATTCATTATAGACAAACGATAGATATTTGACCTTCTCGCACTTGTAAATATTACGTGGAATTGACCCATGAAGATGATTATTATCGAGATAGAGTGTATTGAGTTTGGGAAGATGATCACAAATATCTAATGGGAGGGTATCATACAAGCTGTTATGGGCAAGATTAAGTTCTTTGAGTAACGACATGTTGAATATGACAAGTGGTATGAAACCGGTAGAATAGTTAGAACTCAAATTTAATGATCTCAAATTAGAAAGATTTCGAATATCTTCTGCTATATATCCATGTAAAAGATTGAACTCTATATCCAATATCTCCGACTTTGAAAGGTTAGATAGAAAGGTTGTGATTGTACGAGTGAAACTATTATTGTGTAGATGCAATTGTTGAAGCTCATGTAAACTCCCAAACGATGATGGTACCTCTCCTCTAAAGTCGTTATGGCGAAAAAAAATTATTTTTAATCTACGTAAAGTAGCCAGCTGTTAGGGTATAATGCCATTAAAATTGTTGAAACTAACGTCAAGTGAACTGAGGAACGTGCGATTTCCAACATTTGGAGCTATTGTTCCAATAAGGCCCATGCCAAAGAGACTCAAAGCTACGACTCTTTGGTGGTGGACACCATAAGCAAGGGCAGAGCCTGGGGTGGGCACACCCGGATTGTATCCACCCCCCACCCCCACCCCCCACAAAAAAAGAAAAAAGAATTTTTTACTACTCATTTTTATTGTCCAACTAAACCCCTAATTTAGCACACTTTAGCCCACCCAAAACAATATACTTATTTTGGGACATGAGCATTGAAGAAAAACCATGTGCGCTAAAATTTTAGCACCGATTTCGTTGATTATTGGAATGGTTTTTGACAAACATGAAATCGAGATTGGCATTCCGAGCATTATTTTCATTCTTTTGCTTATCTTGATTGTACTCTTTCTATATTTGAATTTAAGGTTGTACCACCTTTGTATATATGTTTATTGATTGGTATTTTAATAATGCAGTAATAAATGTATATAAGTTTCTTCTTCGAGACTTTTTTGTCCATATACATTTTTTTTCAACAATGTCATGGATTTGACAACTAACTTTGGCTAGGGGTATATGAATTAAAAATCTAGAAAATTTGGCAAGTTATTTCCCCCACTCTAGGGTCCGTTTGGTTAAAAATACAATATTTTAGGTCCTGGAAAATAAAGTGGTACAATTGTCTTCAACATAATTGAAATTAATTGTCTGTTTAACTAGTGTTTATTTTTTCCATTAAAAATAATTATTTTGCTTCTTTTTATTTTTATTTTTACATGTTTGATTTGATATACATTCTGCATAAATAATATTTACATATTGTTGATGTAAAAAATTAGATCACTCTAATTTTTTAATCACAGATAAATAAATGAGACAAGAGATTTTAAAGTGGTTCAGCCTTATAAGAACGGCCTACGTCCACTGCTATTTTATTGCTGAGTGTATGGGAATTCCCGATTACAAGAAATTCCGTTCTGGATCTCAAAGTTTGGATTCAGGATTCCCTCTTACAATGAGGATTGTACAATGTATTTATAGCCCTGAGGCTGCTATGTGAAAGGGTAATACATTAAATGATATACATATGAAAGGGTAATACATTTAATGTCTTTTAAACGTGTGCGTCAATGATAAGCATTTAATGAACCAGTTGAACTGTTGGTTATCCAGTAATTAATGCTTTGTTCGAGATGCAGCTCGGACCGCCTGAGTTGCTCGGACCGCCTGAGCTTCCTGGTATTCAAGAGTTCCTCGGTGAAGTCTGTTCCTCGGAACGTACGAGTTCCTCGGAAAGGTCTGTTCCTCGGAGCGTATGAGTTGCGCTGAGTAACATGGCTCCTCGGAGCGTGTGATCATCTCGGAAGTGCTTGTTGTTGCCATGTAGATAGCCACGCGTCTTCGTATGATTGGTCCACGCCAGTAGATTAAATGTGGTATCAACAGAAGCCCCCAATGTTTCATAGTTCGAAATTTGAGGAGTATGGAACATTCTTTCTCGGAATATGGTAGCTTTAAATAGTTCTCCCTGATTTTTAGGATCAACTTCCTTGTATTTATTTCTCCTTCCCAATTCGTAGAATCATGCTTTTTTGGACTTTTCTGCTCGTTTCGGTTTCCGCGTCACTTTTAGTCTATTTAGCCGCTGTTGTTCGCTTTGATTCCCGCGCCAATATTTAATGCCTTTTTAGCTGCCGATAATGTAATCGTCCTCTTTGTAATCATTACTTCGCCAGTTCCCAAGGCAAGGTATTTATACTTCACAGAGACTCCCATTGTCTTCTATCTTTTCAGATTTTCATCTTTGAGTTTTTCATTGTCTTCTACTCTCTTGTGCGTTCATCTCTTCCGCCGTTCATTGTCAACAGCTTCAGTCTTTTTTCTATAAGATCCTCTTTCTTCTTCTTCTTCATTTCTTTTAATTCATCATCATGGTTTATCCTGTTGAGTCTCTTGATAAATTTCGATCTGATTTTTCCATTCCTTCTTGGGTTGTATTGGAAGAGCTTTCTGAGCCTTCTAATTATTTCAATTTGGCTGAGGGACATTGGTTCCCCAGTCTCTTTTTTGCTGAGTGTGGATATTCTTTTCCACCAAATCCTCTGTGTTTAGCATTCTGTCAGTATTTTGATGTTGTTCCTGCACGAATAGCCCCCAACACATGGAGAATAGTTAATGGGGTGCATAAATTAAATCAAATGCATAGAACTCGTATAGGAATTCCAGAAATCATGTACTGCTATAAATGGGCAGTTAATGATAATATTTATTATTTAAAAACTAGGTTTATAAATAGAGCTCTAGTAGTCAATCTCCCTGATGCCAGCAAGGATTACTTTGAACATGGGGTGGTTGTAAAAAATTGGCAACACCCTCCTTTAACCGGAGATGAGGTTTACCAGGGTCCCAGATGCCCTCCTTATGGCAATGGGATAGGTTATTTTTATTTTATTTTATCTTGTTTTGTGTTTGATAAAATGTGTTACTGATTACAATATTTGTTTATTTGCAGTTGATAGCAAGAGAAAGTGCCCAAAAGAAACAGACGTCAATATAAGGCATTCGGGACTTATCTGGGGTCTGCATCGAAGGGTTACCGACGAGCATATCAGGTCGGCTTCCTATTTGCTCCAGTATAAGAGCTACACAACTTCCTTCACTGCTCGTCCAGTGTCTATTGAAGCAGAACCTGTACCAGCTTTTACAAGTTCTTCTCCAGAATCTCACATTCCTCTGAGCGAAAAGATGAAGAAGAGAAGACCTCCTACTCTGTTCGAGAAGACTGCCTCTGGTTCTGGGGAAGCAAAAAGGAGTAGGATTGAGGTCCCAAAAGAGGGGACAAAGAAAACTGCTGCAGATCCTCCAACTGCTCCTGCAAAAACTGCCGAGAAGCCCGCAGTGGCTCCGAGCATGACTACTGCTCCTGAAGAGGTGATTATGATGTCACCGACCAAGGATTCTTCCTTGGCTGTACCTGTTCCCCCGAGGAGGCTGAAGAAAAGCTCCTCGGTCAATTTGGATGACACCACCATTCAGCCCCCTACTGCTGGGACAAGGGTTCCCACATCTGTTCCCCCAAGCTCTGTTGTGAGGTCGGTAAAGTCCTTGACCATTCCCGAGGTGCAAGGTAATGAAGATAACCTTACTCATGACATGGTTACTTCTTTGGCTGCTCGTCATCTTGCTTCAGTAAGTACCTTTACAATGAACTTATCATATTTTCCTTTGTTATTTCTCATATTTGTTTCTGACTTTGCTTTCTTTTTCAATTTACAGTTGACGAGCTGCTTCAACATAATCCTTAAGAAGGATGAAGCAATCAAAGCTTCTTGCTCCTCGTCCAGTGTGGAGGGAGCTCTGAAAGAAGCTACCAAGTCCTTGGAGGAATCTCGCCAGAAGTACCTTACTGATAAGGCAGTCTGGGAGAATAAACTTGCTTCCTCCGAGCAGGAGAAAACTCAGGTTGTTGAGGCCTTCGGGGATTTGGAGAGCAAAGTGAATGCTTTGGAGAAGGCTAACAAAGAGCTTTATGTGAAGCTCAAGACTGCTGGGGAACTTGAAGATAAACTCAAGGCTGCTGAGGAGAAGTTGGTCCAACTCCAGGAAGTAACTCGGCAGAAGGAGGAGGCTGAACAAAAATTGAAAGCTGTTGATGTTTTGCTATCCGAGAAGTTTTCTTTGGAGAAGGCCAAAAGGAAAGCTGCCATGAAGAAGTCCTTCAGTTCTGGCTGGGACAAAGGTTGGGATAAGGGATGTGCTGCCATGGTCTCTCAAGTGGATTATGGCAGTGTAAAGTATTTCAGGGACGGATGGGTTGCTGCCCTTCAGGAATTGAAAGTCGACGAGTCATCCGAGCTCTTCCAGAGACACATCCCTAGTCCCCCTCCTACTCCAGAAGAATTAGAAGAGGACGAAGCTACCTCTGAGGAGTCTTCAATGGTAGTGGGAGAGCATGCCCTAACCATCCAGCCTGCTGTTGAGCAAGGAGTTTCTTCTTCCGAGCAACAGCTGGTGCTCTCCGAGCAACCTGCCTCCTCTTCCCAACCTCCCGAGAAGGTTTTGGGAGATAAGGAAAAGGTGTAGTGTTGTTCGGTTTTCTCTTTCTAATTTTCTTTTATGCTTGTCAAATGTAACTCAAAACTTGTAATCTCAAATTTCATGATCTAATAAAACTTGAGTTCTTTCTTCCATACGATTGTCTCCTTTCTATTTGTACTTTGTCTTGATCTTCTTTTTGATGATTATTTTTTCTTTCTCTGCTAGTTTCTGGCCAGGATGGATTTGCTATCTGCCAATGATACAAAGCTGATGCAGCAATGCCATGAATATTATAAAGCTGGTCACACAGACCTAAGTGCATCAGAAGTTGCTGATATCCTTGGTTATGATGCTTCTGGACAAGCAGTTGAAGCTTATCAGTACCTGAAGTGTTTACTTGACCGAGTTGTGGCCACCAATGTGGCTTATTACGAAATGATCGAGGATCTTCGATGTACCCTAAAAGATCTTTAGAATCGGTACAAGGAACCAACTGCCCTGTTGCATGAGGGGTATGAGAAGAGGTATCAGCAGCTTTCTATCGAGAAGGGATACGAGAAGCTCCTTGCTGGGTACGATGTCTGGGAGAGAACCCTAAAGGGTGAAGTTGAGGCATGTAGACAGATTTCTGAGCTGCTGGAGCAAGAGAATAACAATTTGCAGAAGGAGCTAGCACAGTTGAAGTCTGCAGCCTCTTCTTCAACAGCTACAATCCTAGTGACTGACGAGAGATTTTCATTCTTAGAAGTTGAGAATGACAAATTAAGGTAAGAGTTGGACACCTTGAGAAGGTCGGGCCCTTCCACATCTCCTCGGGGATGATCAAGAGCTCCTCGGGGACGAGGAAGAGCAGTTTGTGTTCTTGTAGAGGAACAGAGGATAGAATCTGCCTTAGAGAACCAAGCCTTCCAATTAATGGCTAAGAACCAAGCTTTGTCTGACATGTCAAAGAAAATTAGAGAACTGGAACTACGACTCTCTGCAAAGAAGTCAGTGTTGGAAACTAATGAGCTTTTTGTCAATAGTCTCCACGAGAAGCTTGAAAGGCTAACATTTCAATTTCACAAACAGCCCCGGGAGTTCTGGATGGCTGGATACAACGAAGCGCTATTCCATTTAGATGATCGTATCCAGAATGCCAATAATGAGGGCTATAAACAAGGCTGGCTGAATGCCTTATGTGTGTTGAAACTCGAACAGGGACATTATCTGTGGGACTACTATGATCCCGGATTGCTCTATTTTCCCGTGGCACCGTTAAATTTGGACATGGAGTGCATCCCATCTCGTGCCATTCCTCGGGGCTTAATTGCAAAATACCTTGGTGACTATAATTTACATTCTCAGTTTGAGGTATCTCGTCCAGAGCATCTTCTAGATCGACCTTCTGTGATGAACGTCAGGATGCTGAAGGACTTGAACTTCATCAATTCTCCTCAGTCTTTAAATGATCCGCCTGCTGGCGAGGAACCTGTATCGAAAGCTGAGGGGAAAAGACCAATAGAATAGGAATTTTTGATGTAACAGTTAGTATACATGTAAATGTAACCTTCATTTTATTTCGAATATAATGAAAGACTTTCATTTTTGCTTGCAAATCTTAATTGCCATTGTCTTGTAAATATCCAACATTTTGCATATCTGTTAAAAAGATAACAATATTGTGTTGTTCATTGACCAACTTAGTAAGAAAGTTACAAGTATCAGTAATGTTGCTCGATCACTTAATAATAAAGTAATGAGTATAAAAATGTTTAAAAATTTTCCAACCAACCAAGTTTCTTAAATTGTGCTCTTCGACCAATTATAGTTATTGAGAGTTTATCCCCGACTAACCATACTTGGTAAATTTTTGTCTTTTTTATAAAACGTGTCTGACCAACCAAAGTCTATATTTTTGTCCTCGTCGACCAACTATGTTGGTACAGTTTGGAATATTTTCTCCTCGTCGAGCAACTAAGTTGGTACAGTTTGGAATATTTTCTCCTCGTCGACCAACTAAGTTGGTACAGTTTGGAATATTTCTTGAGTAGTCTGTCGAGCTTTGCCGAGTAGTGTGTAGCACTAGTATTCCCCGAAAAATTTTCAATGAACAGAAAGACTTGCAAAATACTTTTATTTTATTCATACTGATAGAACTGCGTTACATATACATTACTGATAATACTTGCGCAAGTGCTCTGCGTTCCATGCATTCTTAAACTCCTCGCCTTCTAGAGTTGCGATTCGATAAGTTCCTGGTCGAACAACTTGTGTAACTCGATATGGTCCATGCCAGTTTGCCTCCATTTTGTTATGCTTTTGAATTACTTTATTCAGCACATAGTCTCCTTCTTTCAGGTCGCACTTCTTCACTCTCTTGTTGTAAAACAAAGCAGTTCGCTGCTGGTAAGCAGCATTTCTAATGGCTGCTTCTTTTCTGACTTCCTCGAGCTTGTTCAAATCCAGTCTTCTCATTAGATCGCTGATTGGGGAATTGAAATTCAATACCCTGTGTGTTGGGAGACCTAACTCGGCAGGTATGACGGCTTCACTTCCAAAAGCCAGCATGTATGGTGATTCTCCGGTGGCTATTCGGGGAGTAGTTCGATAAGCCCAAAGTACTGATTGTAGCTCGTTGATCCAGTTTGCTTTCGCATCATCCAATCTTTTCTTCAAACCGTTCAGCAGCGTCCTGTTTGTCACTTCAGTTTGACCATTGCTTTGAGGATGGCCTGGTGCTGAGTGGACCTTCAAAATATTTGACTGTTGACAATAGGCGGCAAACTCCTCGTTATCAAATTGTCTCCCATGGTCGGTGATGAAGGCATGAGGGAGACCATATCGGCAAATGATGTTCTTCCAAACAAATTGGTACACCTTCTCGTATGTCATATCAATGAGTGGCTCAGCTTCCACTCATTTAGTAAAATAATCCACTGCGACGACGAGGTACTTGAACCTTCCTCGGGTCGTTAGCAGTGGACCAACCAGGTCAATTCCCCACATGGCAAATGGCCAAGGGGAAGTTATGGGTGTCAATAATGCTTGTGGAGTTCTTCGGATGGAGGAAAAGCGCTGGCACTTGTCACACTTCTTGGCATATGCTATACAATCAGCCCTCATCGTCGGTCAATAATATCCCTGTGTCATCACCCTCTGTAAAAGCGTCCGACCTGCCACATGGGCTCCACAAGACCCTTTATGGACCTCTTCAATCAAATCTTTCACCTCGGTGGGATGCACACACCTTTGCAAACCTGCCATAATTCCTCGTCTATATAAAACACCATTAGTTAATACATACCGAGCAGCTTTAAACTTTAACTTCTTGGCCGCAAGCTTATCAATTGGCAATTCTCCATCCTCGATATATGCCCTGATGGGATCCATCCAAGATGGTCCTAAATCAAGGGTAATAAAGTTCATAGTTATAACTTCATCTATGTTTCGACCAGCCAACACTTCAATTGGGATTGTTCGTCGTAGCTCGGTTCGAGTAGCTGATGCTAGTCGAGCTAGGGTGTCTGCTCTCACATTCTCCACTCTTGGTATTCTGAGCAGCTGAATGCAGCAAATTCTGACACCAGCTCCTTTGCCTTCGCATGATACTTGATCATTAATTCTCCTTTAACTGCATATACTCCCATCATTTGATTCACGATCAATTGAGAATCACTGAAAACGATAACTTGTTGCGCCTCCATAATTTTTGCCAAGCTAAGTCCTGCAATCATCGCCTCATACTCAGCCTCATTGTTGGAAGCTTTGAATTGGAAACGCAAGGCGTATTCTATGTCGACCTCGTCCGGAGTGCTCAAAATTATCCCCGTGCCACATCCTGCTGCGCAAGATGAGCCATCTAAATGTAACCTCCATAGAGGCAACTCGTCTTCAAACTTCTGACTAGTCAGAGTTCCTCGGTGAAATATTTGTTGCTTGCTTTCATCCTCCCCGGATTTTTCTCGCTGCTATTCGATCATCTTTTCTTGCCCTTTTACCAACCGGAGTTGGTCTGAGCCAGTGTTTGTTGGCCCTGTAACATCCACAGGTTTATCAGCGAGCAACTCTTGCTCCTCGTCTGAAATCCTCCCAACTATCTCTTCATCACATCTTGTAACATTCACATGCCCTTTTACCAATCGGAATTGGTCTGGGCTTGTGTTTGTTGATCCTGTATCATCCACAGGTTGATCGGCGAGTAACTTTTGCTCCTCGGGGGTACTAGGATAGGTGAACTCCGCTATGAAATCTGCTACAGCCTGCCCTTTTAGTGATGATCGGGGCTCATAAATTATATCATATTCGCCAAGCTCTACTGCCCAGTACATCAATCTCCCTGATTTTTCTGGTTTGTGAAGGGCTTGTCTCAATGGCATATCAGTATACACTACTATCGTATGAGCTTGGAAGTATGGCCTCATCCTTCTACTCGCCTCAATCAGCGTCATTGCCAATTTTTCCAGCCTTGGATATCTGATCTCTTCTCCTCGAAAGGCCTTACTTGTGTAGTAAATTGTCTTTTGTACTCCATTCTCCACCCTGATCAACGCCAAGCTAACAGCATTCTCGGATACAGCAAGGTATAAATATAATTTTTCTCCCATCACCGGTCTGGATAACAATGGAGGTGCTCCCAAGTATTTCTTCAAATCTTGAAAAGCCTTTTCACATTCGTCATTCCACTCAAAAGTCTTTCTGAGTGTCTTGAAGAATGGGAGACATCTATCAGTTGCTCGTGACACAAATCTGTTGAGTGCTGCTACTCGTCCTGTGAGACTTTGTACTTCCTTCTTCGTTATTGGAGATCGCAGCCCTAATAGAGCTTTGATCTTTTCAGGATTTACTTCAATGCCTCATTGATTGACAATGTACCCGAGGAACATGCCTTCTCGTACTCCAAATATGCATTTCGTCGGGTTCAGCTTCATTTGATATTTATCTAGTTGATCAAAAGTTTGACTTAAGTCAACTAGATGATCGGCAGCTTTCTTGCTTTTTGTCAACATGTCGTCAACATAGACTTCCATATTATCACTGATTTGTTCAGCAAAGACCTTGTTCACCAGTCTCTGAAATGTCGCGCCTGCATTTTTCAAACCAAAAGGCATAACATTATAACAATAAGTTCCCCTAGGGGTAATGAAAGAATTACTCTCCCAGTCTTCAGGTTTCATTTTGATCTGATTATAACCAGAATAAGCATCCATGAAGCTCAGCAACTCGTGTCCCGAGGTAGCATCCACCAGTTGATCAATTCAGGGCAGTGGAAAGTGATCTCTTGGGCATTCTTTGTTGAGGTCGGTGAAGTCTACACACATCCTCCACTTATTGTTTTTCTTTTTTACCATCACCACATTGGCTAACCAATCTGGATATTTTACATCTTCAATGAAACAAGATTTCTGGAGCTTCTTGACTTCCTCCTGTATAGCTTGATTCTTCTCGGGACTGAATACTCTTCTTCTCTTCTTCACAGGTTTGATCTCCTTATTCACATTGAGCTCGTGACATAAGAAGTTTGGGTCAATCCCAGGCATATCTCCATGACTCCAAGCAAAAGTTTGTTTTCTGCTTCTAAGGAAAGTTATCAATTCTTGTTTTAATGAGGCTTCCAACGATGAACCTATTTGAGTAGTTCGCTCAGGGTGTTCGTCGTCCAGAATGATATTTTCAGTAGCTTCCACCACTTGACCCTTCACAAGTTGCGACTCATCCCGAGGATCCAATGTTTCAATTTCTGCACCTTCATCCACTTGGTAGGTAGTAGTCTTTTTCTTTGATTCTTCCAATTCATCTTGCTCGGTGGATGAATAATAGCACTCCCGAGCTACTTTCTGATCACCTTTCATAACTCTTACTCCAATGTTTGTTGGAAATTTTAGGCATTGATGCACTGTAGATGGTATAGCCTCGAACTTCTTCAATCCTACTCTTCCCATGATGATATTTTACGATGACTGGACATTCTTATCCATCACAAAAAAACTTATTCTTTCTGTCCGACAAGCAGGCCACGTACTAATGAATATATCCAACTTGATTGTCCCAAGTGGAAATACTTTCTCGCCAGCAAAACCGATGAGGGGCCTGTGGTAAGGCTCTAGTTGAGATAGCTTCAAATTTAAACTATCGAAACACGAGTAGAACATGATGTCTGCCGAGCTACCGTTGTCGACCAGTACTCTTGAAATCATTACCTCCTTCATTCTTATTTTGATCACTAGCGGGTCATCATGAGGATACATAACTCCTGTAAGATCATTCTTCGAAAACCCAATGACCAATTTTTCTTTGTACACCTTTCTCGGGAGATCTTCCTGAGCTAAGTTTATTCGCTGAATGTACGAGCAAGCTTGAGCCTCTCCGAGGTAAGCTTATCTTCCTGCAGTAAGGTCTCCTCCTCCTGCATCTCCTCCTATAATAACATTACAATCAAATAACCCAAAGCGTATTGAAAATACCTCTCGTTCTGGCTGCCTTGGTCTCTTGGGAATATCGGGGTCATCATCTGGATCATCATCATGGTTCCTTTTCTTTTTCTCCTCTGCTCGACGAGGAGATCTAGACCTCTCTCTAGTTCGGTCGATGTTTCTTCTTTCGCCTCCCCGATCAACATACTTTGCTAGCTTTCCTCGTCGGATGAGTGTTTCAATCTCGTTCTGAAGAGCTATGCAATTTTTGGTCATATGGCCATGATCCTTATGGAACTCGCAATATTTCTCCCTATTCCTCGTGTCAGGATCTGACCTCATTTTCTTTGGACAATTTAACTCCTCGCTGTTCTTAATTTCTTTCAGGACGTGGTTGATATTTGCCTTCAAAGGCGTATAATTATTAAATTTCTTCAAGACCTCCCATGACGACCTACTTTTGGAATGTCTGTCACTACCATTGTTCTTATGCTCTTTCTTCTTAGTTTTATCACCTTCTCCCTTGGTTTCTTTGGAGTCCATATTCTTCTTCGCAGACATAGCCTCCTCGGCATTCATAATCTTGGACGCTTTTCCCATCAGGTCCGACATGGTTCGAGGTGGATCTTTGGCCAAAGTGTACTACAACTTGTTTGGCAGCAGTCCACTCATCAAGGAGGTAATCGCTGTCTTCTCCTCATAATCAATGACTTCGAGCTTCTCGTTATTAAAACGAGTTATATAGTCTCTAATACTCTCACCAGCTTTTTGTCTAACACTTAACAAGTGTGCTACTCGTTTAACCGGCTTTGCTCCAAAGCAGAAATTCCCAATGAATAACTCGGCCAGTTGAAGAAAAGTTGAAATCTTACCCCGAGGAAGATTATTATACCATATCTGGGCAGATCCGGTAAGAGTTCCCGAGAATGCCCTACATCTCATCTCATCTGGGACAGCATAGATGTCGGCAACAGCTTGATATTGTTCTATATGAAGGACAGGGTCAGTCTTCCCATCATATTTGGGAGTCACAACAGGTGCTTTAAACTTTGATGGTGTTGGAAAATCGATAATATCCTGGACAAAAGGTGTTCCTCGAACAAAGGTTCGTTGTAGACGATTCTTGGCCTTAGCCATTTCCCCTAATCTATCTTCCAGCCTCTGAATAGATCCTTTCCAAGCATCATTTCCTTCCTCGGGCCTATTGGTTTGAGCAACTGATCGCGTTGAAGTGGCTTCCTGGGATTTATCATGACGAGCAGCTGATCGGTCAGCAGATATATCTCGACGAGTAACTGGTCGTGACTGGGCAGATCCTTCCCTTAAATCTGATGGTCGTCGAAAACTCCTCGACGCTGCATTAAGAGGACTTTTGTTCCTCCTAGGGCCTAATCGATCAAAAGAAGAGTCCCTTCTTAATCTTTCCAATGCGCTGGTCCTTTCTGGGGAGCGGGTGACATGTTGTTCAGTATATGTGGCTCGCATTGACGAAGTTTGTCCTGGTTGATAAGAAAAATCTTCAGATTCCTCATTAACACGCCTAATACGCGTAGAAGGCGCACGGATATTTCTTTGGATGTTTCGTGATCCGGAATGGGCTGGTGCATCGCCATGGAGGGTTTGGATGAGTTGTCGCATTGTTTCTTGCATGGCGTTCTGGCCCTGAGCCAAATTCGCCATTATTCCAGTCAGATCTGGAATAATTGGTGGTGCAGATGGATTTGGAGGGGTTCCGGCATTTTGATTGCTGGATTCCGGCACTTCAGCCATTGGTATTGGATTGATTTTTATGAAAAATGATATTACCAGTCGTTTCCCACAGACGGCGCCAATCTGTTGGTGTAAAAAATTAGATCACTCTAATTTTTTAATCACAGATAAATAAATGAGACAAGAGATTTTAAAGTGGTTCGGCCTGATAAGAATGGCCTACGTCCACTGCTATTTTATTGCTGAGAGTATGGGAATTCTCGATTACAAGAAATTCTGTTCTGGATCCCAAAGTTTGGATTCAGGATTCCCTCTTACAATGAGGATTGTACAATGTATTTATAGCCCTGAGGCTGCTATGTGAAAGGGTAATACATTAAATGATATACATATGAAAGGGTAATACATTTAATGTCCTTTAAACGTGTGCGTCAATGATAAGCATTTAATGAACCAGTTGAACTGTTGTTTATCCAGTTATTAATGCTTTGTTCGAGATGCAGCTCGGACCGCCGGAGCTTCCTGGTATTCAAGAGTTCCTCGGTGAAGTCTGTTCCTCGGAACGTACGAGTTCCTCGGAAAGGTCTGTTCCTCGGAGCGTATGAGTTCCTCGGAGTAACATGGCTCCTCGGAGCGTGTGATCATCTCGGAAGTGCTTGTTGTTGCCATGTAGATAGCCACGCGTCTTCGTATGATTGGTCCACGTCAGTAGATTAAATTTGGTATCAACACATATATTTAAAGTAGTTCATAGTTTTCTCATTCCACTCCAAAAATTGATTTCATAGAAAACTTTAAAAGTAAGATCAAACATCTCCTATATTTTTGCTCTCAATTTCTAAATTCCAATATAAATGAACTATTTTCAGTCCTTTTCCAACTTTGCAATGACATACTCAAAAATAGTTGTTGGCTTAAAATTGTAAATAAGTGGATATGCTATAATTACACAATTTTAAATAAAAACAATTAATAAAATTCAAACCCATAGAGGTGAAATTATATTTCACCACTTTTACATCACGTTTTAATGTATTTCATCTCGAACCAGGCGAATGACTGATTTATTATGAGTTTGTCATAATACTAGCCCACCCCTCTCACGAATCCTGGCTCCGCCTTTGACCACAATAGACACCGATCCAATTGAAAATGGGGGTAGTGGTGGACGAATTATTTGCTAACATATTAGAAGGGTCATCGATAATATAGGTTTTAAATCCAACAATAGTGGATTGATCAATCGTTAAGAGTTTTTTTTTCATGGCTGAATTACAAGCCATGAAACAACTCACAAAAACAAACAGTTGAAAACATGTTCTTTCCACTTGAAGTGGAATGTGGACTCACAGATGGGAAACTAGGGTGAACGGAGATATGCAAGGGATGAAATGTAAGAAGTAATAAAAAGTTGTTATTATGAGGAATCTCCTACACAATTTTTCTCTTGTAATTTGGGTAATGGCCTGATTAAATTTAAATATTACTAGCAATGCATTCATTTAAAATAAATAAACAATGATTGTTAGTTACAGCTCATAGTTGTCCAACAGCTAAGAGCTGTTAAGTGCAAAACTTTGAAAGTGCCTTTGGCACAAGTCCCACATAGGTGGGTTGTAAAAAATGGGATGAGTTAATATACCTTTTTTGTGAGTCTAACGGGTAAGCCCTTTGGGCATTAGATGTTTTGTGTGTGTGGGTGGGGGACTTATTGGGCCAAGTCACACACACGTGCGCGCGCCGCCGCCGTCCGTCCGGCCCGTCCCCGGGTCCGGGTTTTGGGCTTGGGCTCATTAAGAATTAATTTTTTGGACAAATACATTATTGTTTTTTTGGGCTTTAAAAATTATTTTTTAACGTTTTTTTTAATTCCGAAAAATTAAAACGTGTTTTATTCTGAGTTGATTTCTTCAACCGAGTTGCCCACTACATCCAGATTTTTTTCTTCACGTTGTTTATGAACGTCTCTTTTTTTTGCCCCATAAAAGAGGTTGTAGCGTCTGTTTTTAACACACAGTTATCTCCCACGAAAAATCTAAAAAATAGTTCTCATCTTCTAACCTGCGAATTTTGTTTTTAATACACAAAAATAATTATTCATCTACTGAATAATTATAACGACACAGAAATATATAATCTTTCCCGAATTATTTATATTTATCATGATCGAGCAGTATACATGTTTTAGAATGGGTGTTAGTTGAGCGAATCAGATTCGTTCTGCTGATTCGTATTATTTTCGAGGTTGTTTTATCCAGGGGGTGACGGGGATATACACTATCGGCACAAATTAGAGGCAGAGCCGCGAAACACCTTAAAGAGAGCGACATTGTCCGCGACTCAGCCATATTTCTGGACTGTTCAGTTTCGGGTTTCTTATATTTTTCGCCTTCGGTTTATCAGCTCCTAAATTGGGTAATTTCGTTCCCTACTTTAATTCTGCATTGATTTAAATTGCTGCAACAACAATTTTAAGGTGTTTAGGAAAATTCTGCCATGGACGAAATTAACTCAAGTAACCTTAATAAGCCTTTCAAATATTAAGGCACCCATTTTAAACGTTGGAGCAAAAAATTGCTATTTTATTTAACTTCAAAAAAAGTCGCATCATGTGTTCAATTTGATAAACCCGTAGTAAATAATCCACCTACTGTTGAGGAAAGCAAAACAATTAGAACTTGGGAGGAAAATGATTTTTTGTGCAAGAACTATATTCTGAATGCTCTAAGTGACGAACTTTATGACTATTATGCCAATTACAAAACTGCGAAAGATGTTTGGATTGCACTCTTTAAAAAATGAAACGGAGGAGGCGGGTGCTAAAAAATATGCCGTCAGCCGTTATTTGAAATTTCAAATGACGGATGACAAATCTGTTGTTGCTCAAACCCCTGATTTGCAAATGATTGCCCATGAAATTATTTCCGAGGGCATGGCTTTAGATGAGCAATTTCAGGTGGCTGTAATTATTGATAAATTGCCTCCACTGTTCAAAGAGTTTAAAAATGTTTTGAGGCATAAGTCAAAAGAATTTTCACTAGAGTCATTAATTACTAAATTGAGAATTGAGGAGGAATCCCAAAAACAGGACTATAAAGATGAAATTCTTGTTATGTTTAACAACAAAAATCAGAAAAAGAAACACACTCCAGTTGTTTTAAAAGCAAACGGAAAAATATGAAAAATTAGAAAAAGAGCCACAACCAGAATTTTAAAAATCAGACTCAGACTCAGAATAAGTATAAGAACCCTGGAAATGGACAGTCTAGCAACTCGGGACAGTTTCTCTGTTTTAAGTGTGGCAAGCCTGGCCATATGGCTCGCAAATGTCGCAATGTGCCACAAGCACAAGCGAATTTGATCGAAGAGGACCTATGTGCTATGATTTCAGAAATCAACATGGTTAGCGGTGCCGAAGGGTGGTGGTTGGATACTCGCACTTCCCACCATATCTGTTATGACCGTAGTTTGTTTAAGACTTATTCTGAGACTGCAGATAAGAAGGTGTTGTTGGGTGATTCTCACTCCACTGAGGTTGCTGGTACTGAAAATGTGGAATTAAAGTTCACTTCGGGAAAGACTATTATCCTCAAAGAAGTTCTTCACACTCCCGAGATAAGGAAATTTTTTGTTTAGGGCTATCTTCTCAACAACGCTGGCTTTACTCAAACTATTGGTGCTGATTTATTTACTTTTACCAAAAATGGAATTTTTGTAGGCAAGGGTTATGCCACTGATGGGATGTTTAAGTTGAATGTTGATGCAATGAATAAAATCTCTCCTTCTGCTTATATTGCTTGTTCATTTAATATTTGGCATGCTAGGCTTTGTCATGTTAATAAACGACTTGTTAAAAATATGAGCACTTTAGGATTAATTCCAGAATTATCATTAAACGATTTTGAAAAATGTGAATGGTGTAGTCAAGCAAAAATCACTAAGACACCACATAAATCTGTTTTTAGAGATTTTGAACCACTTGATTTAATTCATTCGAATATTTGTGAATTGGATGGTGTCACAACTAGAAATGGCAAACGTTATTTTATTATTTTTATTGATGATTGTTCCGACTATTCATTTGTGTATTTAATGAAAAATAAAAGTGAAGCGTTTGACATGTTTAAAATTTTCCTAAATGAAATTGAAAATCAATTTAATCGTAAAATAAAAAGGTTACGTAGTGATAGAGGCACCGAATATGATTCTGGACCATTTATTGAATTTTATAAAATCCACGGTATTATTCACGAAAAAACCGCCCCTTATTCGCCCGAAATGAACGGTAAAGCCGAAAGAAAAAATAGGACATTAATTGAATTAATTGTGGCTATTTTATTAAATTCAGGGGCTGCCTCACATTGGTGGGGTGAAATTATTTTGACTGTGTGTCACGTGCTTAATAGAATTCCTAAGACTAAAATGAAAATATCTCCTTATGAAATTTGGAAAAATATTAAGCCCAACGTGTCATACTTTAGAACGTGGGGGTGCTTAGCCTATGTACGTATACCCGACCCTAAAAGGTCTAAATTGGCAAGTAGAGCATATGAGTGCGTTTTTATAGGCTATGCTATTAATAGCAAAGCATACCGATTTTATGACTTGAAAAATCAAGTAATTATTGAATCAAATGACGCCGATTTTTATGAAGATAAATTTCCTTTTAAATTGAGAAATAGTGGGGGCGAGTCATCCACTAATATTTCTTTAAATAAAAATAAAGAAAATAATGAATCCATTTTAGAAATTCGAAAAAGTAAAAGGGCTCGTGTAGAAAAATATTTTGGTCCCGACTTTTATGCTTACACTTTAGAGGAGGATCCTAACACTATTCAAGAAGCTTTATCTTTTTTAGATGCCGATTTATGGCAAGATGCTATTAATGATGAAATCGATTCTTTGGAAACAAATAAAACGTGGCATTTAGTAGACCTTCCTCCTGGGTGTAAAACAATTGGGTGTAAATGGATTCTTAAAAAGAAATTAAAACCTGATGGCAATGTTGAAAAATATAAGGCACGTCTTGTTGTTAAAGGTTTTAGACAAAGAGAAAATGTAGACTTTTTTGATACATTTTCACTCGTGACTAGAATAACGTCTATACGTGTACTATTTTCTATAGCTGCCTTAAATGATTTAATTGTACACCAAATGGATGTTAAAACTGCATTTTTAAATGGAGAATTAGAAGAAGAGATTTATATGGATCAACCTGAAGGTTTTATTGTACACGGTCAAGAAAATAAAGTATGTAAATTAGATAAATCTCTTTATGGACTCAAACAGGCACCTAAACAATGGCATGATAAATTTGATAGTCTAGTCATCTCTAATGGGTTTAAAATTAATGAAAGTGACAAATGCATTTATTATAAATATGTAGAGAACATTTGCACTATCATATGTCTTTATGTTGATGACTTGCTTATATTTGGTTCTAATATTCATGCCGTAGAAAATGTTAAATCATTATTATGTGCCAATTTTGATATGAAGGATTTGGGTGAAGCTAGTGTAATATTGGGAATTAATATTACTAGGTCAGAAAAGGGACTTTCTTTGGATCAATCTCATTACATTGAGAAAGTTCTAAAGAAATATAATTACTTTGACTGTAAACCTGCTAGTACTCTATTTGACCCTAGTGTAAAGTTATTTAAGAACACTGGCGACAGTGTAAACCAAAATGTTTATGCAAGCATTATTGGTAGCTTACGTTATGCTACAGATTGCACTAGACCTGACATAGCTTATGCTGTGGGAGTACTATGTAGATTTACCAGTAGACCTAGTATGGAGCATTGGCATGCTATTGAGAGGGTCATGCAGTACCTTAAAAGGACGATGAATCTCGGATTACACTATAATAAGCATCCCGCTGTCCTTGAAGGATTTAGTGATGCAGATTGGAACACCCTATCTGATGATTCTAAGGCTACTAGTGGATATATCTTTAGCATCGCTGGTGGTGAAGTTTCTTGGAAATCTAAGAAACAAACTATTTTGGCTCAATCCACTATGGAGTCCGAGATGATAGCGCTAGCTACTGCTAGTGAAGAGGCAGGTTGGTTAAGAAACCTCCTGTCAGATATCCCATTATGGGAAAGACCGATTCCCGCCGTTTTGATTCATTGTGATAGTACCGCGGTTATTGCAAAAGTTGAGAACCGTTATTATAACGGTAAGAAACGACAAATACGTCGTAAGCATAGTACTGTTAGAGAATTTATCTCTACGGGTGCTGTGAGGGTGGATCATATACGGTCTGAATAGAACTTAGCTGATCCTTTGACGAAAGGACTAGCCAGGGAGAAGGTGTGGAACACCACGAAAGGGATGGGACTAAAGCCCTTGGATAAATGAGTCATTTGTGATGGTAACCCAACATATGGACTGGAGATCCCAAGAAATATGTTCAAAGGGTAATAACAAGTCACAAGTGATATGGGTTGAATCATGCGATTATTAATTAATATAGAACGGGGTTTTACTCCGAGTCCATCCCTATGGAGCATGATATCCTGAAGCGATTAAAGGATGAGTTATTATAACTCTTAATGAGATCTATAGCTCTATTTTGAGTGGGGTACTTAGCTACAGGAGTATTCTTGATAGACTCACCTATGTGAATGTGGAAGTGTGACCGCTTCCTATGGATATTTTGGCCAAATTTCTAAAGCGTTCATTATACTGGGATAGAAGCACATGGCCGTAACGTGCTAGCTATTAGAACTACACCTAAGTAGGGTTGTGTGTGGGATGTTGTTAGAGATAGAGTTCAAAACTACGGTTACTCTAGTATATTCTGAATCATCCTTACTACGTAAAGGTTCAAGTCGAAAGACACCTTTGCTTATGCACAATTCTATGAATTATTGCTCGATAAAATATTTTCAAATTTTGCAAGTGGGGGATTGTTAGTTACAGCTCATAGTTGTCCAACAGCTAAGAGCTGTTAAGTGCAAAACTTTGAAAGTGCCTTTCGCACAAGTCCCACATCGGTGGGTTGTAAAAAATGGGATGAGTTAATATACCTTTTTGTGAGTCTAAAGGGTAAGCCCTTTGGGTATTAGATGTTTTGTGTGTATGGGTGGGGAACTTATTGGGCCAAGTCACACACGCGCACGCTCGCCGCCGCCGTGGTTCGTCCGGCCCTTGTCCGGGTCTTGGGTCTTGGGCTTGGGCTCATTAAGAATTAATTTTTTGGACAAATACATTATTATTTTTTGGGGCTTTAAAAATTATTTTTTAACGTTTTTTTTTAATTCCGAAAAATTAAAACGTGTTTTATTCTGAGTTGATTTCTTCAACCGAGTTGCCCACTACTTCCATATTTTTCTCTCCACGTTGTTTACCAACATCTCTTTTTTTGCCCCATAAAAGAGGTTGTAGCCTTCGTTTTTAACACACAGTTATCTCCCACGGAAATTCTAAAAAACAGTTCTCATCTTCTGACCTGCGAATTTTGTTTTTAATACACAGAAATAATTATTCATCTACTGAATAATTATAACGACACATAAATATATAATCTTTCCCAGATTATTTATATTTATCATGATCGAGCAGTATACATGTTTTAGAATGGGTGTTTGTTGAGCGAATCAGATTCGTGCTGCTGATTCGTATTATTTTCGAGGTTGTTTAATCATGGGGGTGACGGGGCTATACACTGTCAGCACAAATTGGAGGTAGAGCCGCGAAACACCTTAAAGAGAGCGACATTGTCCGCGACTCAGCCATATTTCTGGACTGTTCAGTTTTGGGTCTCTTATATTTTCCGCCTTCGGTTTATCAGCTCCTAAATTGGGTAATTTCGTTCCCTACTTTAATTCTGCATTGATTTAAATTGCTGTAACAACAATGATTGTTAAAAAAAAACTCAGCTTTGGTGTATATGTGAACGCAAAAAACACTTTCTACTAAATACTATTGATAACATGTAGGCTGATTTTCGGTCAGTTTGATTGGTAAATGGAACATATCAATACCAAACCAATTTTAATACACTAAAACCGAAGTTATAATTTATACCACTCGGTACAACCTGATTTAAACCAAAACCGAAATTACCAATTATACTAAATACTAATGGTTTACCTATTTTTTTAAAATAGCAAAACACGTCATTTTGAGCTTATATATTTTATAGGGGTACCCTTAAATCTTAAAAACCCATAAAAGAATTTCAGCCCAAAATGATTATTTTTACTATTTTAACAAAATTGTTCATTTCAAATCACTTTACCCCAACTTTGTATATTTATGTACAAATTAATAACAACATTTTAACTTTACCCAAATAATAAACTATAACATTATTTTCTACCTTTTTTCAATGTTACAATACAATATTTTGGATGGTATTTTTGGTACGATAATTTTGGTAAATCGGTTTTTAGACGTGTAAATTTAAATTAACCACAAAATGTTCAACAATTTCAGTTTCGCTAGTTTCGATTTTCGGTGAGTATAAAAGGTAAACCGATACCACTTTTTATCGGTACAAAACGATATGGTACGAGTATTTACCGTACCACGAATACCCCTATTAACATGTCATCGCGTTGGTTAGCAATAGAGGTCAAACTAATCTTACTAGTTACAATTATTGTGTAGAATTCCCATTATGAAGTACTTGAAGACATGGAAATCCATTGAAATATAGTTTTCTTCCACTTGCAATTTAAAAAAAATATCATGATTTTTGTTTTCAAGAAAGTGAAAGAAATCGATATTTGATCAATTTGAGAAATTGAAAAAGCTATCCCACGTAATTTGGGTGTCAAATATGGAAGTTACTGCACCTGGAAGTAGCATTCTTAGGATTAACATTAAACACTTATGTCAAGTGAGGCAAATTTGAGAAGCAAACTACACATAACACATTTGGTGATTGACCTGGTAAAGAGTTCGTATTCTTGTAATGCCATATTTGATTTATATTAAAAAAATTCTTGTGTAATTTATATTATATGTATAATATGTTTGTATAGGTCCGGTCTTAAGATTGGAAGTGTCCTATGCAAAAATCAATTTAACACTCTTTTAAAAAAATATTGTACAAATATATTAAATACTTAAAATGGATCCTTAAAAATTTAAACTTATTTTTAGGGGTGCATTTTAGTTGGATGAGATTTTTGGATAGTCTAATCATTCTTTATACAAATTATTTTTAAGTAGTTAAAAAAATGGACCCCTAAAAAATGATATTTCTTTTAAAAATTAATATTTTTAATATACATAAAATATTTTTAAACCCCATATTTGTGCGTCATTTTTCATTTAGCACATGACCCGGCCATGCCATTGTATTTGGTATGATCTGGTTCCTATCATATATTAGTGCTAAGATATTTATGCGGTTAGTTTGTTAGTTATCCAATCTAATTAAAGAATAATATTATATTAATCCTTTCGTATTATTATGACATTGACTCATTTGATCTCCAAAGTAAAGTCGTTGATGACTAGATTTACAAAAATTCTATTTGTACAGAGGAATCTGTACAGAATCCTCTGTACATACTGACGTGTCGCGTCTGTATTGGTTTGTGTCTTGAGTGGGCCCAGACACGGACCAATACAAACACGACACGTCAATCTGTACAGACGATTCTGTACAGATTCCTCTGTACGTGTAGAATCACTCCTAGATTTAACATTTGATAAAATCTATTTGTACATAGCCTAGTACAGAGAGTTTTTGTACATACTTACGCGGCTTACTTTTTCTTAATAAACAAATGCAAGTGGGTACCTTTTTCTAATAAACAAATGCAAGAGCTTTTCTCACTTTTCTAAAAATCCAACACTCATCCGGTGTGTCATATTTAGTTTCTTTCCAAGCTTCAAACCCTCCACCTTTCCACTTGACGTCCTTGCACAGATTTTCCCGCCATTCTTCCATTTTTTCATTACTTGCAAGAGCATTAAGGTAAATATTATTTTTTTTAATATTAATATTTAAGGTGTTTTAGTATTGATTTAAGGCATTTTTAACTTAAAAATAGTTTTTATATAACATTTTACCTTTTTTAATTAGGTAAAAAATAATATTAATTGTTTACTTGTATTTTCCTTTCTTCTTTTTTTTGGTCCCGAAATTACCCCCTAACTATTATTTTTTTTCTAATTATGTTATAATTTGTTTCATTTTAATTGCATAGGAATGGATAAAGAATTTATTCAAGATAATCGTAGTATTGACTTGAATAATTATCATGAAGAATTTGAGGAAAATGAGGTTGACGAAGTAGAGTGTGTTGAGGAAAATGAGTGTATTGAGGATGCTCCAAAACAAAATATACTCGAACCCTAAGTAGGAATGTTATTTGCAAGTGTTGATGAGATGTTGGAATATTAAAAAAATTATGGTAATGCTCAAGGTTTTCCAGTGAAGAAGAGGACATCAAAGAGAGGGGATGATGGTGTGGTAAGATGGGTTACTCTTACGTGCTCACGAGAGGGTAAAAGAGAAAGTACAAGTAAAAATTCCTTTAAATTGCCACCAACTTCGGGAACTAATTGTGGCGCTAAGATTAATGCCTCTTTATGCGCTGATGGGAAATGGAAAATCATAGTTGTATCCCTTGACCATAACCATCATGTGAGCCCAGGAAATTCAAGATATTTCAAGGCAAATCGAGTGATAAGTGCAGTGGTTAAAAGAAAACTTGAAATAAATGATAGGGCCGGTATAAGACCTAATAAAAATTTCAATTCTAATGTAGTGGAAGCCGGTGGAAATGAGAATGTGCCATTTTTATAAAAGATTGTTATAACTATATTGAAAAGGTTAGACGACTGAGACTTGGGGAGGGAGATGCGATAGCCGTTCAAAACTATTTTCTCAAAATGCAAGCTAATAATTCTAATTTTTTCTATATCATGGATTGGGATTGTGAGCGGAGGTTGAAGAATTTGTTTTGGGCGGATGCAAGGAGTAGGGCAGCCTACGAGGAGTTTGGAGATGTCATCACATTTGATACAACGTACTTAACCAACAAGTACGACATGCCATTTGCACCTTTTGTTGGGGTGAATCATCATGGTCAATAAATATTGTTGGGATGTGCGTTAATATCTAGTGAGGATACAAATACATTTATATGGCTTTTTAAATCGTGGCTTTCTTGCATGAATGATCATGCTCCAATGGCAATAATAACTGATCAGGATAAAGCCATGAAAAATGCCATTGAAGTTGTCTTTCCAAATTCGCGACATCGGTGGTGTTTGTGGCACATTATGAAGAAATTGCCTGAAAAATTAAAGGGATATGACCAATATGAGCCAATGAAGAACTCTATAAAATGTGCCGTTTATGATACTTTAACTGTCAATGAATTTGAGGCAAGTTGGAACAAATTAATTGAAAATTTTAACCTTGAAAAGAATGAGTGGTTGAGTGGGCTATATAGGGAGAGGCGTCGATGGGTTCCTTCTTGTGTGAAAGAGTCATTTTGGGCGGGGATGTCTACCACTCAAAGAAGTGAGAGTATGAATGCATTTTTTGATGGGTATGTAAATGCAAAGACTACCCTCAAACAATTTGTTGAACAATACGAGAATGCATTACGGAGTAAAGTTGAGAAGGAGAGCCAAAGCGACTTTGATACCTTCAAAGCATCAATTCCATGTGTTACTAGATATAAGATTGAGAAACAATATCAAGATTGTTACACTAATGCAAAATTTATGGAGGTTCAAGGGGAGATGAAAGGGAAGTTGTATTGTAATTTGTCTACTAGTAGAAATGATGGTGGTATTGAGTTGTACGACGTACATGAGGATTTGGTTGGAATGAAAGAGCGAGATGTCACTTTTACAGCTACATTTAACCACGATAATTGTGATGTGTGGTGTAGTTGTCGCTTATTTGAGTCTCGAGGTATCCTTTGTAGACATTGTCTTACAGTTTTAATTAAAAAAAAATATGATTTTGTACCCGAAAAATACATCCTTCGTCGGTGGAGGAAAGATGTCAAGAGATGCCACACAAATATTAAAATCATTTATTCGGATTGGGCAATGAATCTTGAGAATGGACGTAATGATAAAATGTGCAATGCGTTTTATAAGTTGTCGGAGTTGACTAGCGAAAGTGTAGATCAAACCAAATTAGTGATGAATTCGATTAACATGTTATCAAATGAGTTAGATATTGGTAGAGCAACTTGTGCAAGTAGTCAACCTACACCATCGGTCGGGAAAGATGCTAATGTCAAAGAAAATGCTATTATTCGTTCTCCAATAGCCGTGAATAGAAAAGGCCGACCCCGTTGTAAAAGGCAACAAGGAATGACAGAGAAATTTGTTCAAAAGAAGAAAAAAAGTAGAAAGGTGAGTTAAATATTATAAGTTTAATTATTTTTCCATGTGCTATTTATTTTGTCATGTGCTATTTATTTTTCACTGATGTTGTTTATCACTCGTAGGATAAAGAAAGCGTTTCTCACATTCCACAAGATTGTTACACAAATGCATCTCAATGGGTATGTTGTGTATAAATTCATTAATTGTTTGTGTATTTTATAAAACTATAATAATGGATTATATACTATTTCAGGATTATCATCATGCATTTCACAATGGCGTCAATGAGATGAATAATGACGTGGACAGAGATCCCCTACAATTGTTCAAGGAGTTTACAAATGCAAGCGACCCACTTCAATTATTCAAGGACTTTACAAATGGAATAGGCTAACAGTTATTTTTGGAATAGGCTAACTGAGACATTGTTATTTTTGGAATAGGCTAACAGTTATTTTTGGGTTTAAAAACTATTATTTTTGGGTTTAAGAATGGTACCAAGACATTGTTACTTTTTGACTTTACAAATGAGAATGGTACCAAGTGCATTAAGATATTATATATTTTTTAGATTTATTATAATTGTTTGAGTGAATTGTTATTTTGTATCATTGGACAGTAGGTTTAGTTGAAGAAAAAGTAGTTTTAGTTGAAGAAAAATGTTAAGGATGGGATGTGGAAAGCTACAGATATACGATGTGAATTTTTTTTTTGTAATTATGTGTGGTGCTTATGTTGATTTTTGTCAAATGCTACACGTCTTTATAAATTGCCTTTCTCTTTTCCAAAGTCAAGGAGGTTGTCCACGTAACTATGTACACATTCTGTACAAAGTTTCGCAAATAGAAATGCTCTTAACATTTTTGTTCATTTGATTGAAACCTACACAGGATGACAACGTGGTCTTGTTAACGGTAAACAATTTAAGTTGCCGAAGACTTGCATTCTTGAGTCATGCCTTGAAGGTCTTGTTCACGGGTAATAATTCAAGTTGACGAACATTTAATTTCTTTTGAATCATTTCGTTTTGAAGCATGGAGCCGAATTTGTAGATTGCGGCTGAATTTTTTATTTTAAATCTGTAGATATACTGGCTGTTTTTTTATTTTTTCCAATTTGTAGATAGATTGGGCTAGTTTTTTTAATACTAAGGGGCATATACTAAATAATCGCTCGAATATTTATTAAAATACGTTTAATTTAAATCTTTTTTTTTTTGCTTCAAAAAGTCTTTCACCGTGACGCTGGTGCGGACCTTTAAAAATAAGAGAATATTAGTTAAATGGGTGTTTGAGGGACTTTTTGGTACAAAATAAAAAAATTAGACTAAATGTGTATTAAAAAATATTTAAGAGACTTTTTGGTATTTGACTCTAAGAAATAGTGGAAGTAAACTACACGAAAGTGAAAAATTTGCATTGTTGCTAATAAATATAGTTGTACCAATTATTAACATTTAAAATAACAAAGTTCACATTGAGTAATAATTTAAAAGCATGAAAAACTAGGGATGAGTTCTAAAAAACAATATTTCCCACAATGCAATAAATTATAAAGCAATTAAAAGGATGAGTTCTATAAAAATTTAAGGATGAGTCGTATAAAACAATTCTTCTCAATAAGCAACCTACATAGTACATAAAAATCAATGCAATAACCATCCCTGCGGTTTGACGACCTTAGCGAACCAAACATTTTCATGAAGAATGTAACAATCCATTTATCTTTGATGAGTAATGCTACTTTACTCTGCCCTTAACATTTATATGTTACGGGGTGCTTAGCTTGCAGAACTTCGAAACCACACAAGCCCTGTTCTCTTTTGCTATAAAAAAACATTGCATTATATTCTAAGCTTAGTAAACCAAAGACAACAACCGAAAATGTTTCATCCCTCCAAATATCATCTCCTGAGCAAATGTAAATTTTGATTGGAATAGTTAACATGCTATATATATATATGTGTGTGTGTGTGTGTGTGTGTGTTGAAAAATTAGACTTGAATTGGGTTTAAGAAAGCTGTCCGGAATTTTCTGGACAGAATTTTGAGCAACTTTGAGCTCAAATTTAGGTGGGACCCACACTACGAAAATCGTGGGACCATATACGAACGCGTTCACCTCCGTAAGGATATTAACGTAGTATATTCATATGTCCAATTTCAATAAGTTATGAATGATAAATATGTCCCCAAAGTGACTCACAAAGCAATGAAAGTTAATGAATTGGGTGTGTTTGAACTCTTGTCCCACATTGGAAGAGTAGTGAAAATTTGATGAGTTAATAACACCCCAAGTATGGACTAAGGCATGGATGCCTTGGGGTATCCCAACTCTTTGAAGGGGAGATGACCTAAGTTATGCACGAGTTGACTTTCGGTCAAAAGTCAACGCGCACACGTCCGTCCGACCGGCTTAGGCTTATAAAAATCTCCTACATTTTTGGGCCGAATTTATTTAACTTTCTGGGCTTTAATTATTAATTAATTAATAAACTGTTGGCAGTTATTGCCAACAGTTAATTTCGGTTGACTGTTCCAATAGTCAACACAAAAGCTTTCCCCTACAAAATTAATTACTGAAAAAATTTCCCTCCTCCAGAATTGCTGTCATTTTTGTCCCAGAAAATTTCAGTCATATCTGTTTCAAAAAATTCTTTTTCCTGCATAACATATCTTGCATTGTTGTTGAGTTAAAGCCACAGAATTTGAGCTCGTTGTAATTAATTATTGTCGTGCTACATAATTAATTGGAAAATCCGTTCTATCTTGGGAGACAATATTCATCAACCTCGGAGCACATTGGAGGTAATAAATTGTCTTAAGGAGACTGTTTATAACAGGGCTCGGATTTATCTTTAATTCTTTTATTATTTCTGCAAATTCAAGTAAGTGTTTCATTTCTATAATTCTGTTTTAATTCTGTAATTATATTAATAATTCATAATTCTGTACAATTGTTATTTATAAATAGTAGACATAACAATATATATATATAGGGAGAGGTTCACAAGTGGATCAAAAGAATGGACTTTTTAATGGACATTAACCAAAAACACATAATAATACATTAACTTTAATTCCTATAGTATCATTGGTCCGCGCCAGCGGCACCAAATACGCATGTCGATCGATCCCCCACCCCCCCACACGCCCCTCACCCACCCCCATGGCAGCCGTGCTGTCATAAGGGCTGCCACAAGGGCTGCTTTGGTGATGGTGGTGGTTGGGGGGGTGGGGGGGTGGTGGGGGGTGGGGGGGATAGTGGGGTGAAGGTGTGGTCTCGGGTGCCGCTGGCGCGGTCCAATTACACTATAGAAATTAAAATTAATGTGTTAATATGTGTTTTTTGTTAAGGTCCATTAAAAAGTTCATTCTTTTGGTCCACTTGTGAACCTCGCCCTATATATATATATATATATATATATATATATATATATATAGAGAGAGAGAGAGAGAGAGGTCTCCCAGTTTGAGGATCCTGAATGAGGTCCATTTTTTTAAAATAGTAAAAAAAATATTTTGGAGGTGATTTTTTTTCTTTGTTTTTTAAACATTTCAGTAGGTCCATAAAAAAATAATCAACTCGAAATGGATTTTTTTACTATTTAAAAAAAATAGATCAAACTTTGTCAGTTTTTAACAACTCAAAAACTGACACAGTTTGACCGATTTTTTTAAAATAGCAAAAAAAATCATTTTGAGCTGATTATTTTTTATACGGTCCTATTGAAATGTTTAAAAATCACAAAAAAAATCAGGCCAAAAATATTTTTTTTACTATGTTAAAAAAATGGACCTCATTCA
Source organism: Sambucus nigra (assembly GCA_949130495.1). Classification (NCBI taxonomy): domain Eukaryota; kingdom Viridiplantae; phylum Streptophyta; class Magnoliopsida; order Dipsacales; family Adoxaceae; genus Sambucus; species Sambucus nigra. Next base: position 515,356,955 of record OX422220.1, read on the forward strand.
GGGTAAAATTGAATTCCTATGCTATTTTGTTATTAAACCATGTGAAAAGAATGACCAAATTAAATTGAAAACCACACTTAAGCAATATCAAAGTTTATATATTTGGTTGGTCATGTTCGTATTAAGAAAAAAAATTGTGTCGTAGCGTGTTTTAATTGGGTCGCGTTCGTTTTGGGTAAAATTACGATTTCATGTTGGGTCGCACCGATGGTAAAAAAAATTGTGTTAGTATATTTGGGTCGTATATGTGTTGGGTAAAAATAATAGTGTCATGTTTTAAGTGAATATTGTTCGTATTGAGTAATATTTTTTTTATTAAATACGAACACGACCCAAATGAAATGACTCGACATAAATCTTAAAACTTTACCTAACACGGACATTATTCAATTAAAACATGACAAAATTGATTTTACCCAACACATATACGACCCAAATAAACTGACACAAGATTTGTTTACTGTAATTTTGACAAAACATGAAATCGTAATTCTATCCAATAATAACGCGACCCAATAAAATCACTCTACGACACAATTTGTTTTACCTAATAGGAGCATGACTACCAAAATATGTAAAATTTTATATTGCTTAAGTGTGGTGTTTTTAGTTTATTTTGATCATTTTCTTTGCATGGTTTAATATCAAAAGAGTGTATGAATTCAATATTTATTGTGAATTTAAAAAAAGAAGACAATTTTTTTTGCTCCAACAATAGGGGCATGTTTACTATTATTTTTTTATTTGATTTTTTAATATGCCAACAGTTCTTTTCTATACTATTCCAAGCCATATTTATAGTTGCGAACATTTGTATTTGTATATAGGATTCATACAGAATCGTATGTACAGACTAACGTGTCATGTCTATATAGATCTGTGTCTTAAGTAAATTCAAAACACAAATTAATATCGATACTACATGACACATCAATCAATCGTAACCCTATATATAAATCATCTTTTAAATTCCATCCACGAAACATGGATAGTTGGCCGTTAACATGTGATTCACGAAAAATCAAGCTTCTCGATCCAGAGGTATAAGGGGGTCATTGGAACAGTCTTGGGGGTGGATTGAGTTTGGTCCCCAGTTCGAACCCTGTCACTGTCAAAATAATGATTCGTCAGCGAAAGCCACTAATCGCCAATGAAAATTAATCGAGGTGCGTGTAAACTAGACCGCACATTTCGTGGTGTGCTAAAAAAATGTGATTCACGAAACCACGAGTACATATTACTTGTTTGTGGTGTGTACATATTCTCTCATCCAAACCAAGCCTCTTGGCCCAGTGGTATAACGTTGTCACTGGGACAGTCTTGGAGGTGCAGGGGCGGATCCACCCCAGGCCGTAGTGGGGCGGCCGCCCCAGTTCATTTAAATAAAAAAATAAAAAAATTTAGGGGTTTTTGTGTACAAAATTAAACCTGGAGGTTACTTGAAATTATATTCAAAGTTCAGGGAAAAATCTGTAATAAACTAAAAAAAAAAAAACTTAAAGGTGTGTTACTCCCTCTTCTCCCGCACCAATAAAAAAAAACCCTATTTTCTCCCACTCCAAAAAAAACCCTATATGAAATTAAATTTATATGTGAAATTAAATTAAATTTGTAAATATAGGGAATCAATGGAGAAAAATTTTTAAACGAAAACGAGGATACAACGTACCAACCGTATCCGAAGCGAGGTTCAATCATCTCCCACTCCAATTAGTGTTGAAAATGAATATTATGCCAAAAAAGTAAAAACAATTCAAAAAATGCTCGTAAAAACTTGAAATAACCTTCAAAAAAATCGCCTCAGAGGCTCCCGCCCCCGAACCCCCGGAAACTATCTAAACTTTCGCCCCAGTTCACACAAAATCCTGGATCCGCCACTATGGAGGTGGATTGAGTTTGATCCCCGTCACTGTCAAAATAATGTTTTGTTAGCGGAAAGCTATGAATCGCGAATGGAGATTAGTCGAGATACACATAAGCCGGCTCAAACACCTCATGGTATGTATATATATATATATATATTCTCATCCATGTGATTTGAGATTGTGATTGAGAAATGATCTGGCCTACATCCTATGCAGCAATCAACCACAAGTGAGTTCACATTCAATGATAGTTTCCTCAACTCCAATAGCAAGTAAAAGATAACATCCTTCTCTCACTGCCAAGCTTCACAGTTCACAACCTAGTTGGTACAAACATTTTTCTTAAAACCATGCACGAAATTTCCCTTGAATCTCCGATAATGCCCCAAATAGTGTCCCGATTAGCTGTAATTTGCATAAAGCTAAGAGCGCCAAATACACGACTTATTAATTTTTGTTGTAGTTGTTGTAATAAGACTATGGATATTATCAGTAAAAAAAGTTAATTTACACATTATTTATCTGAAAAACATTTTTAATGCAACTGTTTAAAATTTAAGTTGTTCAATATTCATTTATAATTTTAAAGTTATTATAAATATTCAATTGTTTCTTAATATTATTATACCTTATTACTTGCATACAACGGACGATGTGCAAAAACAAATATAATGATGATTATAAAAATTATATGTATCGTAAATTTAATATCTTATTTTAAAGCCATTATAAAAGGTTAATTTTTTTATAAATAAAATTTGTCTATTATTTTTATATGTTTTTATTATATAAAACTATTTTATAAATAAAAACTTCAAAACAATTGTACGTATTTTACATCAAAAAAATATACATATTTTATTTGTTTTAGTTTAAAAAACTATATGTTAATTTTTTTTTATAAATAAAACAATAAAAATATTTTTAAAGCCAAAAACTTTTTTATTTATATTAAAAACAATTTTGAAATTTTGAATAAAAATTTTAACTTAAAAACAGTTTTATAAATAAAAACCTTAGAAAAAATTGTATGTATTTTATACAAAAAAATTATACATATTTTTATTTGTTTTTAGTTTAAAAAACTTTATGTCAGTTATAAATAAAAACTTAAAGTTTTTTCAATAAATACAACATTAAAAATGTTTTTGTAACCAAAAACATTTTTTATTTATATTAAAATAATTTTGATTTTTTTAAACTTTTTTTCTTGATATAAAAACGTTATACATATGTAGTAGTATTAGTTGCATTATGTAATTTTATTTGAGTCGAGAAGGATTAAAAGAGATTAATTGAATTTAGATTGGATAGGAATGAGAGATTAATTAATGGAGTTTTAAATTAATCATCTTTTTTTATTTTTAAGAGACTTTTAATTTATTCATTTTTTTTTATTTCAATTTTTTTTAATTTATTTGTTTTCAAAAAATGCAGTATTCCAAACAAGAGAGAGAGAAATCATAAGTATTAAATAATTATTAACTCTTCTAATATTATCGTATTAAAGGTCTAATATAAATGACATTTTCCATCCACATGAGTAAAATTAAAATGAACGTTAGATATGGGTTATAAAAAAGGGTCATTTACTATTTGGGGTACGTTTGTTATCAGTATTTTGTTCATGGGGTACGTTTGTTTCCGTATTAGTTCGTTGGGTTCAAAACAAACGGAAACCGTCAGTTGACCGTTAGCTAACATTTTTTAAAAGTTGCCTCTTAAATTATAAATGACATCTTTTCCCTTATACCCATATATATAAATACCCTCATACCCTTATTTAAAACATAAACCCTTATATACCCTTATACCCTGATTTTAGCCAAAAAAAAATATATTTCCAAAAAAAAATTCCCGCAAAAATAATATTAAAATAAAACCGATTTCAATTAAAAAAATATATCTCCAAAAAAACAATTTCCAGCCAAAAAATATTAAAATAAAATTGATTTCAGTTTAAAAAATTATTTTCAGGAAAACACACACACACACACATATACATATATATATATATATATATATATATATATATATATATATATATATATATATATACTAGGGTGTACCCGTACCGATGGCACGGTGATAAATTTGTAGTTGTGCGATCATGACCTTTAAATATGTAGTTGTGAATATATTTTACAGATCTTAATCCCGTGCACACCTTCATCTGCATAGGTTTAATATATTAGGAAAATCTTAATAATAACCCCTTAGAATTTTTGGAACTAAGAAAATACATACTTGTCCGTGGATTTTCATATCCCAAAGCGATGCGGGTGCGAGTGCGTCGATGCGTTAATGTTCAAAAAATTATAAATGCGGGAGCGTCACCAAAGCAGCTATTAATTTATTAATTTTAAATTATAAATAAATTTTTAGCTCAATTACAATTATAAAGCTTGGAATGAATAAATTAACTATGAAAAAAATGCAACAACTTAAAGATAGTAAAATATGAATGGCTCGAATTAATAGTAGTTGAAGCAAAACATTAACAAATGAATGGTGGAGGTTGAGTGATAGGGCCATAGAGGTGCGGGCTTCTGTTTGCGTAAGGGCATAGGAATGAAGTGACAAAAAGAAAGACTGTCTCCCACAGGTGAACGGATGTCAGTTAACTATCTAAAGCTTATTCAGGTGATGGTTTTTGGTTACTGATATCTCGAAATTTGTTTTCCTTCGGATAAGATTTGGAATGTCGCTGCGGTCAAACTTCGAGTATCAAAATTCCTGGAATTACCTACAAAACTTGTTAAAATTTCAGTATCGCGGTAAATTCGGGTATCAATCCAATTTCAAGCGTCGAAACCGTTATTGTGAAAACTTGCAATTTCAATTTTTATTAAAAATCTTTTTGTGTTTTTATTTTTTATTTAAAACAAATTTTAATGGAGGAAATGAAATTTTACGCAACTAAAGTAACTACGAAATTTTGGAAAGTAACCGAGTGTAGAATTTATGAAAATAGACAAGAGATGGGATTACTCCACGCAATTACTTTAATTTAATTTTTCCAATTATTCATTTGATACGTTCGAAATAATAATGAAATTTACGATTTAACTCTCGTTACAATCCTAAATCCAAAATTAATTTTTTTTAGCAATTAAATCAGAAAGCGTCACAACAAATATAAAAATAGATTCATACCCTTTTTTACAAACTACCCGCTAGGATCAATTCATAAAAATTGTACTTATCTTTGAATTGCATACACATGATTAATATTTGAATTCAAGAATGAAACCTATCTCTAAGTTAAATTCAAAAATCAAATATCAATTTTTAACATTAATTTATTAACTCTCGTTAAATAAACTAATGTGTGATTTTTTTCCAATTTAATTTGCCTAGAACACATCAATTGAACAATTGTTTAATTAATTAATTTAACATACGTGTTGCATCACAACCCTTGAATGAGGTGTTTAGCCAGACATGATTAAGATTTTAGCACAACACAATCAACAAACAAGAAATTAAAAAGGAGAGAAAGAAATACGATACGAATAATTCCTTGAATCGATTGTGGCATGAACACGCATTCCAAAATTGTCACAAAACTGGACTGGATTACAAACTAAAAGAAGAAACAAAACCTACAAAAATTTCTAAACCTAAAACTAATTTTTTTGTATTTTTCTCACTACTTTTTTCTACCCTCTTTTTTTGTGTCACCGTCTCTCTCTAACTGTGTCTATCTCTATTTGCTGTTTTGAGATCCCTTTTTATGAGAAGCTCCTCCTCCTCATTTGGTTCCCACGATGCTTGGCTTTTAAGAGGATTTTGTGGGATTTTGATTCTACCAAGTCAAGGGATTTTTTTTTTTTTTTTTTGTGAATCGAAATGGGTATTCCGATTTTCATGGGATGTGGCTGATCGGGTTTTGGTTCTTGGCTGGGTATGGCAGGTCCGGGCGGCACGGGTTCGGAGTTGCGCCGCGATCGGGTTTGGAGGAGCTAGGGGGTCGGGTTGGGCTGGCCCGCGGTTCGGGTTTCCGGCGAAGGTGGGTCCGGTGAGAGGGAGCTCGGGACGGGAGAGAGAGGGTGAGGGTTGGAGGATGGTTTGAATTGGTGGTGGGTTTTTTTGTTTTGTTGGGTTTGTTTGGTTATGGGGTTATGAGAGAGAGTGAGAGTGGGAAGAAGATGAATAGTGTAGGGGTTTGTTTGGGTGCGTTTGGTGTAGGGTAATGGGATGTGGGATAGTGTAAGTGTGTGTTTAATTTGCACCCCTAAAAAATGACACCTACTAAATAAAAATAAAAGAAAACTAAATAAAATAAAATAAAACCAACATCTCAAACTCAAATAAAATAAAACTCTATTAAACCTAAAAAAAAAATATAATCTTAATAAAATAAAACTAAAATAAAACAAAATATATAAAATGAAATCTAATAAAACTAAAAAAATTAATTCCTAAAAAATTAATCCTAATAAAAATAAAATAAAATAAAGATTAAAAATTAAAAACTAATAAAAATCAAAATTAAAAACAAGGAAATAGAAAAATAGAAAATAAATCCTAAAAAAAATCTAAATAAATCTAAAATAAATCCTAAAAATAAAACGACTCAAAATAAAATTCTAGAAAAATAATAAAGGTACAAACTAAACACACACCGGGCTAGGAGAATGATCTGGGCTCGGTGTAGGCTTAGGTTTGGGTTACGGGACTGCTTCGGGGCATCGGGGCAAGCTCAGATTGGACTCCAGATTTCGCGATCTCCTTGATTTCTTCGATACATGCTTTTGACCGCTATTGAGTTGCAATTGTACTGATTTAGCATTATTTGTACCGCAACTGCGTATTGACCTGCAAAATGATAAAATACGCACATAACGCCAATTTTAATTAAAACGAGCGACTAAAATGTATCTATTCGGGGTATAAAATAGACACTTTTGGGTGCTTATCAGTTACCCACGTGGAAACGCGAACTCGAAAATTTGGAGCTCGTATTCTAAATTTGGAAGTAGTGCTTTTACAACGATTTCACTCATAATTCGCCAGATCGCGATTTGAGCGCGGGAGCGACACCCATACTTAGCGAACTGTGTGACTACGGTTTTAACCTCTATTTACCCAGATAAAGCCGTGCCGATGGCACGACGATAAATTTGCTCTCGTGATATTTTGTACCCATGTCGATAGCATGGTGATACCTGTTCACACGCTTATAAAAAGGCAGTTGGTAGAATGCCTTGGGAAGTTGATAGATATTAGGCTATGATGATTTCCTTTTACCTCGACCCATGTAAAAGGGAGTTGTGGTAAAGCCTCATTAACCCCCGCGTCGTTTATGTATTAAATTTTATGCCGATGACACGGTAATAAATTTTGTTTGCAAATAATTTAGTAACTCGAACCCATGCGCAAAGAGGGGTATAATAATATAAAGTTTATTTGCAAATAATTTTTAAACTCGAGCCCTTCCGCGAATAGAGATATAGTAATATATTTTAATTCAATCATAATTATAACTAAAAGTGTTATTTTTTATTTAAACTGATATTTTTAAATTAAATTTTATCTTAAATTTTATCGTTACTACTACTAATAAATGCGTGTCTTTGGCTTTAGGAAAACCTAGATATAACAGTACCTAAATGCACTCCCTAGTTAATAAAAAAATTAACAAAATAGAAAATAAGTTTACTTGTCTACAGTAGTCATTGTAAGTCTTACATACCATTTGTATATTATATTCACATTAATACATTCAATTTAATAATTCAAAACCATAAACAACATTTCTCAATAATACATATGAATATATTAAAAAAAAAACCCAAAAAGACACTATAGACACGCATGTTGGGTGCACCATTTTTATATCATGAGAACTATAGTACATCACAAAACTATATATTCAATATGAGATAGATGCAGTTTGACTACAAATAAATCAATGTTGGGCGCCAAGGCAAATGTACCACGACATATTAGAATTTTTTCCATCTTCATAAGCTTTATGAAATCCATTGTGAGAGTATAACTGTACACTCATAATCTGAAAATTGACTCTTGGTTTGGCATTTAAGAAGCCCCTTCGTTTTTAATTTTTTCTTGATTGCGTACGAACATGAAGCATGCCATATTCAAAGAAGAAACAAATAACTATTCAAGAATCAGGCATCATCAGCCCAGTTACTGTTCTTGTCAAATGACATACAATTACATGTATACATGAACAGTAAATCCCATCGAAAGAACAAATGGAAAAATAAGCTTATTTGATAATATGGTTTACTTCTTGGGGGGTTTCAAGTTCGAGATCTAATTTCATATGATGAAGGAGCCATGTCACCTGATTTCTAACCATTACACTAAAATAATTAAAACCTCAAAAAATAGTATATCAACAGATAAATAAAAAATTAGATTTTTTGTGATCAGTCCTATACACCAATGTTTTACAAAGGTTCGATCCTACATCTTCTTTTAATTGTTGGCGGTCCTAAATTTCCAACCGTTATACCCATTTTGCGTGATTTTAAAAATCACCTGCACCTATTTCCATGGGTAAGCAGTTTTTTTTCACTCAGCACATTTGTAGGGATAGGACTAACATCCAAAATAAAAAAAGTCTAGGATTGATCACTTAAAAAATTCATAATGCAGGACTAAATGCTTGTGAGCCCATAAAAAATAGTGTATCAACAGATATTTAAAAGATGAACTAAACAAACACTGAAATTTGCTCTTTACCCGGATAAAGCCAACTGCCATCTCCTATTTACCCGGATAAAGCCAACTGCCACTTTCCTCATTTACCCGGATCAAGTGGCCACATATGCGAAGTACCACTACTTTAACATTAATGACAACCACACATCTCCTGTACTGTTATAAAAAAAGGGCAAGCGTGCACTGTTAAAATTAATGAGAACCATTCCCCTTTGTTCAACATATTCTTATTCACAGTTTGCTTCATTTCTGTATAAGAGTAAAAACTCAATAAATAAAAAAGGCATTCCTTTGTGTGATTCCACCGTCCAGGCCCACCAAGGATGAAGAAAACCCATTACGATATTGGCGTGAAGATGGTCTAATCATTTTAAATTTCTCAGAACACCAAGAAGGCTTACAAATATTTAAAGTTGTTCCATCAACTCTCTAACATATACTCAAGACACATCAACACAACAAATGAAAATACACTCTAAAAACCAAAAAGGTTACTCAAGACATATCAACACAACAGGAATACGTTAAATTTCTCAGAACACCAAGAAGCCTTACAAATACTCAAAGTTGCTTATTATTTAAAAGGTAAACAAAAAAGGATACATTCGATAAGTTGAGGTCCGGAGAAAGGAACAGAGATAGTATCTGTCAAAACATATAAAAAATCACGAAATAATATTAAAAAATATTTAGATGGGGGATGAGGAAACCTTGAGAAAAGTGAGGGGGAAACCCATTATACCCACTCTCCACCGCATTCAATCAATCTCACAAAAGCATCTTGGTAATAGCTAAAAAGGAAACATGAGTGAGAGAAAGTAAAGAGAAGCGTTTGTATGTCTTGGTTCTACAGTATAAAAAATGTAAGATAGTCCCCTGTAACTAAAAAAAATTTAACTAAGGAATCTAAAAACTAAAAAAATAGAGAACAAAGTGAACACGCGATATATAGAAAGAAACAGAAGTTACCTTTCTAAACATTTGTGGGATTATTTGCAGCACGATGAGAGATATGGTTTTTGGGGTTTGTTAATGGGCGGGTGGGATTGTGAAAGTGTAGAGAGAGAGTTTCTCGAGCCATGTAGCCATCAATTGATAAAAATAAAAAGTTCATCCTCTGTTAGTTAGGGAATATGGGTTCTATCAGATCTCCCCGGCGAGCTCCAAGATCTGCCAGGCGGCGAATATGGGTTCTCATTCCCAGATCTACCCGGCGAGCTCCATGATGGCGGAAAGGAATCAGACCTTGAACATGAAAACTCAAGCCGATCTCTTAGGTGTTTAGTGTTATAGAGGCCTGAAATAAAGAAAACAACAAGGGGGATACACAGGAGATTACAGAAATAGATAGAGAGAGAAAGTTTAGGCCAACCAAAATCAAAAACCAAACTTGTTTACCCGTGTATTGAAGAAATAACGGAAGAGTCTCGACTTTAAGAAAACACAGAACTCTTGAAACCCGAAACTCATTTTTCAAACACATAAAGAAACACGAAGAGAGAGAGAGAGAGAGAGGGAGGGAGGGAGTAGAGGAACTCATTTTTTTATTTTTGGGACTGATTTGACTTGAGAGTTCGGCACATTAAATACCATATCTTCTATAAAGATATCTTTAAATGGTTAGATACAAATCATGTTAGCCGTCCACGTGGTAGAAGATCAAAATCTCAACATTTAATCTGAGCCGCTAGTTGATAAACACCAAACTCCTCAAGATGTAATCTGAACCGTTAGTTGGGGAGGACAAAAAGTCCCACCTCCTTTATTTTATATATATATATATATATATATATATATACATATATATATGGTGAGGTTCACAAGTGAACCTAAAAGATGAACTTTTTAATGAACCTTAACAAAATAACACCTAACAACTCATTATTTTTAATTTCCATATTGTAATTGCTCCGCGCCAGCGGCAACGAATACGCGTGTCGATCGATCCCCAACTCCTTCACACCCCCCCCCCCCCCACCCCGGCATCCCACGCCACCCCCCCACCCCCACCCCAACCACCACCATCCCCATCACCATAACCATGACAGGCCTTATAGCAGCCCTTCTGGCAGCAGGGCTGCCATGGGGGTGTGGGGGTGGGGGGTGAGGGAGTTGGGGATCGATCGACACGTGTGTTCGTTGCCGCTGGCGCGGACCAATTACACCATAAAAATTAGAAGTAATGAGTTGTTAGGTGTTATTTTGTTGAGGTTCATTAAAAATTTCATCTTTTAGGTTCACTTGTGAACCTCTCCCTATATATATATATATATTGTACGATTTAAATATTTAGAAAAAAAACAGTTAAACCCTCTTTTTTAATAAAGAGTTAAATTATTTTCACCAAAATAAAAAATTATTTCCACCAAAAAAAATTATTTCTGGAATCGAGAGAGGAATTTCTAGAGAGAATTTGTAATCGAGAATTTCCAAACACTCAGCAATAACAAAACAGTGGACGTAGGCCATTCTTATAAGGCTGAACCACTTTAAAAATTCTTTGTCTCATTTATATTTATTTGTGATTGAATAATTAGAGTGATCTGATTTTTACATCAACAGATTGGCGCCGTCTGTGGGAAACGACTGGTAATATCATTTTTCACCAAAAACAATTCATCACAAATGGCTGATATGCCAGAATCCAGCAATCGAAACGCTGGAAGCCCTCCAAATCCATCTGCTCCGCCGAATATTCCAGATTTGACTGGAATAATGGCAAATCTGGCTCAAGGCCAGACCGTCATGCAAGAAACGATGCGACAACTCATCCAAACCCTCCATGGCGGTGCATCAGCCCATTCAGGACCACGAAGCATTCAAAGAAATATCCGTGCACCTTATTCACGTACTAGGCGTACCAATTCATATCGCAATGAGGAATCTGAAGATTTTTCTTATCAACCTGGACGAACTTCGTCAGTATGAGCCACAGATACTGAACAACGTGTCACTCTCTCCCCAGAAAGGACCAGCGCATTGGAAAGATTAAGTAGGGTTTCTCCTTTCGACCGATTAGGCCCTAGGAGGAACAAAATTCCTCTTAATGCGGCGTCGAGGAGCTTTCGACGATCAACAACCTTAAGGGAAGGATCTGCCCAGTCGCGACCAGCTGCTCGTCAAGATAGATCTCAGGAAGCCACTTTAACGCGATCAGTTGCTCGAACCAATAGGCCCGAGGAAGGAAATGATGCATGGAAAGGATCTATTCAAAGGCTGGAGGATAGATTAGGGGGAATGGCTAAGGCCAAGAACCCTCTACAGCGAACCTTTGTTCGAGGAACACCTTTTTCCAGGACATGTGGATTTTCCAACACCATCAAAGTTCAAAGCACCTGTTGTGACTCCCAAGTATGACGGGAAGACTGGCCCTATCCTTCATATAGAACAATACCACGCTGCAGCCGACATCTATGTTGTCCCAGATGAGATGAGATGCAGAGCATTCTCAGGAACACTTACCGGATCTGCTCAAATATGGTATAATAATCTTCCTCGGGGTAAGATTTTAACTTTTCTTCAACTGTCCGAGTTATTCATTGGGAATTTCTGCTTTGGAGCAAAGCCAGTTAAACGAGTAGCACATTTGTTATGTGTTAGACAAAAAGCTGGTGAGAGTACCAGAGATTATATAACTCGTTTTAATAATGAAAAACTCGAAGTCATTGATTACGAGGAGAAGACAGCGATTACTGCTTTGATGAGTGGACTACTGCCGAACAAGTTGTACTACACTTTGGCCAAAGATCCACCTCGAACCATGTCGGACCTGATGGGAAAAGCGTCCAAGATTATGAATGCTGAGGAGGCTATGGCTGCGAAGAAGAATATGGACGCCAAAGAAACCAAGGTGGAAGGTGATAAAGCTAAGAAGAAAGAGCATAAGAACAATGGTGGTGACAAACAATCCAAAAATAGGTCGTCATGGGAGGTCTTGAGGAAATTTGATAATTACACTCCTTTGAAGGCAAATATCAACCACGTCCTGGAAGAAATTAAGAATAGCGAAGAGTTAAACTGGCCAAAGAAAATGAAGGCAGACCCTGACACGAGGAATAGGGAAAAATATTTCGAGTTTCATAAAGATCAGGGCCATATGACCAAAAACTGCATAGCTCTTCAGAATGAGATTGAAACACTCATCCGACGAGGAAAGCTAGCAAAGTATGTTGATCGGGGAGGCGAAAGAAGAAATAACGACCGAACTAGAGAGAGGTCTAAATCTCCTCGTCGAGCAGAGGAGAACAAGAAAATAAACCATAAAGATAATCCCGAGGATGATCCCGATCTTCCCAAGAAACCAAGACAGCCATAACGAGAAGTATTTTCAATACGCTTTGGGTCATTTGATTATAATGTTATTACAGGTGGAGATGCAGGAGGAGGAGATCTTACTGCAGAAAAAAAAGCTTACCTCTGTGAGGCTCAAGCTTGCTCGTACATTCAGCGAAAAAATCTAGCTGAAGATGATCGCCCGAGAAAGGTGAACAAAGAGATGTTGGTCATTGGGTTCTCAAAGAACGACCTCGCAAGTGTTCTGTATCCTCATGATGACCCATTAGTGATTAAGATGAGAATGAAGGAGGTAATGATTTCAAGAGTGCTGGTCGATAATGGTAGCTCGGCAGACATCATGTTCTACTCGTGCTTCGATAGTTTACATCTAAAGTTATCTCAACTGGAGCCTTACCACAGACCCCTCATCGGTTTTGCTGGCGAGAAAGTATTTCCACTTGGAACAATCAATTTGGATATATTCATTGGTACGTGGCCTGCTTGTCGGACAGAGAGAATACATTTCTTCGTAATGGATAAGAATGTTCAATCATCGTACAATATAATCATGGGAAGAGTAGGATTGAAGAAGTTCGAAGCTGTACCATCTACAGTGCATCAGTGCCTAAAATTTCCAACAAACTTTGGAGTAGGAGTTGTGAAAGGTGATCAGAAAGTAGCTCGGGAATGTTATTATTCATCCGTCGAGCAAGAAGAACTGGAAGAATCAAGGAAAAAGACTACTACCTATCAAGTGGATGAAGGTGCAAAAATTGAAACATTGGATCCTAGAGATGAATCGCAACTCGTGAAGGGTCAAGTGGTGGAAGCTACTGAAAACATCATTCTGGACGACGAGCACCCTGAGCGAACTACTCAAGTAGGTTCGTCGTTGGAAGCCTCATTAAAACAGGAATTGATAAATTTCCTTAAAAATAGAAAGCAAACTTTTGCATGAAGTCATGAAGATATGCCTGGGATAGACCCAAATTTCTTATGTCACGAGCTCAATGTGAATAAGGAGATCAAGCCAGTAAAGCAGAGAAGAAGAGTGTTCAGCCCCGAGAAGAATCAAGATATACATGAGGAAGTCGAGAAGGTCCAGAAAACTTGTTTCATTGAAGATGTTAAATGTCCAGATTGGTTAGCCAATGTGGTGATGGTAAAGAAGAAGAACAACAAGTGGAGGATGTGTGTAGATTTCACCGACCTCAACAAAGCAAGCCCAAAAGATCATTTTTCATTGCCCCGAATTGATCAACTGGTGGATGCTACCTCGGGACACGAGCTGCTGAGCTTCATGGATGCTTATTCTGGCTACAATCAAATTAAAATGAAACCTGAAGACAGGGAGAGTACTTCTTTCATTACCCCTAGGGGAACTTATTGTTATAATGTTATGCCTTTTGGTTTGAAAAATGCAGGTGCGACATATCAGAGGCTGATGAACAAGGTCTTTGTTGAACAAATCAGTGACAATATGGAAGTCTATGTTGACGATATGCTGACAAAGAGCAAGAAAGCTGCCGACCATCTAGTTGACTTAAGCCAGACTTTTGATCAACTGGATAAATATCAAATGAAGTTGAACCCGACGAAGTGCATATTTAGAGTACGAGAAGGCATGTTTCTAGGGTACATTGTCAATCAACGAGGAATTGAAGCAAATCCTGAAAAGATCAAAGCTCTATTAGGGTTGCAATCTCCAACGACGAAGAAGAAAGTACAAAGTCTCACAGGATGAGTAGCAGCGCTCAACAGATTTGTGTCACGAGCAACTGATAGATGTCTCCCATTCTTCAAGACACTCAGAAAGACTTTTGAGTGGAATGATGAATGTGAGAAGGCTTTTCAAGACTTGAAGAAATACTTGGGAGCACCATCACTGTTGTCCAGGCCGGTGATGGGAGAAAAATTGTACTTGTATCTAGCAGTATCGGAGAACGCAGTTAGCTCGGTGTTGATCAGAGTGAAAAATGGTGTGCAAAAGTCAATTTATTACACAAGTAAGGCCTTCTGAGGAGCAGAGATCAGATATCCGAGACTGGAAAAGTTGGCACTGGCATTGATTGAGGCGAGCAGGAGAATGAGGCCATACTTCCAGGCTCATACCATAGTCGTATATACTGATATGCCATTCAGGCAAGCCCTTTATAAACCAGAAAAATCAGGGAGATTGATGTACTGGGCAATAGAGCTGGGTGAATATGATATAATTTATGAACCTAAGTCATCGCTAAAAGGGCAGGCTGTAGCAGATTTTATAGCGGAGTTCACCTATCCTGATACCCCCGAGGAGCAAAAGTTGCTCGCTGATCAACCTGTGGATGTTACAGGACCAACAAACACAAGCTCAGACCAATTCCGATTAGTAAAAGGAAAAGTGGATGTTACAGGATGTGGCGCAGGGATAGTTGTGAGCATTCCGGACGAGGAACAAAAGTTGCTCGCTGATCAACCTGTGGATGTTATAGGATCAACAAACACAAGCTCAGACCAATTTCGATTGGTAAAAGGTCAAGAAAAGATGATCGACGAGGAGCAAAAAATATCAGAGGAGGATGAAAGGAAGCAGCAAATATTTCCCCGAGGAACTCTGACAGAATAAAAATTTGAAGACGAGTTTGCTATATGGAGGCTATATGTAGATGGCTCATCTTGCACAGCAGGATGTGGCGCGAGGATAGTTTTGAGCACTCCGGATGAAGTCAACATGGAATATGCCCTACGTTTCCAATTCAAAGCTTCCAATAATGAGGCTGAGTATGAGGCCATGATTGCAGGACTTAATTTGGCGAAAATTATGGAGGCGCAGCAGGTCATTGTTTTCAGTGATTCTCAATTGATCGTCAACCAAATGATGGGAGTATATGCAGTGAAAGGAGAATTGATGATCAGATATCACGCAAAGGCAAAGGAGCTGGTGTCAGAATTTACCGCTATTCAGCTGGTCAAAATACCAAGAACGGAAAATGCGAGAGTAGACGCTTTAGTTCGATTAGCATCGGCTACTCGTACCGAGCTACGACGAACAATCCCAATTGAAGTGTTGGCTGGTCGGAGCATAGATGAAGAACTGACGATGAACTTTATTACCCTTGATTTAGGACCATCTTGGATAGATCCCATCAGGGCGTATATCGAAGAGGGAGAATTGCCAATTGACAAGCTCGCAGCCAAGAAATTAAAGTTTAAAGTTGCTCGGTATGTATTAACTAATGGTATTTTGTATAGACGAGGAATTATGGCAGGTTTGCAAAGGTGTGTATATCCCTCCGAGGTGAAAGAATTGATTGAAGAGATCCATGAAGGGTCCTGTGGAGCACATGTAGCAGGTCGAACTCTTTTGCAAAGGGTGATAACGCAGGGATACTACTGGCCGACGATGAGGGTTGATTGTATAACCTATGCCAAAAGTGTGGCAAGTGCCAGCGCTTTTCCTCCATCCGAAGAACTCCACAAGCATTATTGACACCCATAACTTCCCCTTGGCCATTTACCATGTGGGGAATTGATTTGGTTGGGCCACTGCCAATGACCCGAGGAAGGTTCAAATACCTGGTCGTCGCAGTGGATTATTTTACTAAGTGGGTAGAAGCTGAGCCACTCATCGACATGACGTATGAGAAGGTGTACCAATTTATTTGGAAGAATATTATTTGCCGATATGGTCTCCCTCATGCCTTCATCACAGACCATGGAACACAATTTGATAACGAGGAGTTTACCGCCTATTGTCATCAATCAAATATTTTGAAGGTCCACTCAGCACCAGGCCATCCTCAAAGCAATGGACAAACTGAAGTGACAAACAGAACGCTGCTAAATGGCTTGAAGAAAAGACTGGATGATGCAAAAATAAACTGGATCAATGAGCTACAATCAGTACTATGGGCTTACCGAACTACTCCCCGAGTAGCAACAGGAGAATCACTATATATGCTGGCGTTTGGAAGTGAAGTTGTTATACCTGCCGAGTTGGGCCTCCCAACACACAGGGTCCTGAATTTCAATTCCCCTCTCAGTGACTTAATGAGAAGGTTGGATTTAGACATACTCGAGGAAGTTAGAGAAGAAGCAACAATTAGAAATGCTGCTTACCAGCAGCGAACAACTTTGTTTTACAACAAGAGGGTAAAGAAGTGCGACCTGAAAGAAGGAGACTATGTGCTGAAGAAAGTAATTCAAAAGCACAATAAACTGGAGGCAAACTGGCATGGACCATACCGAGTTACAGAAGTTGTTCGACCAGGAACTTATCGAATAGCAACTCTAGAGGGAGAGGAGTTTAAGAATGCATGGAACGCAGAGCACCTGCGCAAGTATTATCATTGATGTATATTCCCATGTAACGCAGTTCCATCGGTATGAATAAAATGAAGATATTCGGCAAGTCTCTCTGTTTATTGAAAAAAATTCGGGGAAAACTAGTGCTACGCACTACTCGGTAAAGCTCAGACTACTCAGCAAAATATTCCTAAAAATGCCAACCTGCTTGGCTAGGAAACAAGATATTCCTAAAAATGCCAACCTGTTTGGCTAGGAAACAAAATATTTCTAAAAATGCCAACTTGTTTGGCTAGGAAACAAGATATTCCTAAAAATGCCAACCTGTTTGGGTAGGAAACAAAATATTCCTAAAAATGCCAACTTGTTTGGCTAGGAAACAAAATATTCCTAAAAATGCCAACCTCGGTTGGTTAGGAAACAAAATATTCCTAAAAATGCCAAAATGTTTGGCTAGGAAACAAAATATTCCTAAAAATGTTAACCTGTTTGGCTAGGAAGCAAAATATTCCTAAAAAATGCCAACTTATGTTGGTTAGGAAGTACATATATTGTCGAAAATGCCAACTTATGTTGGTCGGGAGGAAAATATATTCTCGAAAATACCAACTAAGGCTGGTCGGGAGCTGCAACTATTCCAAAAGTACCAAGTATGGTTGGTCGGGGATAAAAACCCACTAACTTTAGTTGGTTGACAAGGAAATTTTTTCGACCTTGGTTGGTCGGAAACATTCTATGAAAAAGAAAAAAATTACTAACTATGGCTGGTCGGGATAAAAACCCACTAACTGTAGTTGGTCGACATGGAGAATCTAACGACCTTGGTTGGTTGGAAACATTTTAAACATTTTTACTCGTGACTTTATTATTAAGTGATCGAGCAACATTTTTATACTCGTTACTTTGTTGTTAAGTTGGTCGAGAAACAAAACTTTATTATTAACTGATCGAGCAACATTATTGATACTTGTAACTTTTTAACTATTACTGAGTTGGTCGACAAACAACACAATATCGTTAACTTTTTAACAGATGTGCACAAATATAAAGTGTATTACAAGACAATAGCAATTAAGATTTGCAAACATAAATGAAAGTCTTTCATTGAATTCAAAATAAAATACAAGTACATTGATATTGAAATGTATAGTAACTATTACATCAAAAATTCATATTCTACTGGTCTTTTCCCCAATGCTTTTGACACAGGTTCCTCGCCAGCAGGCGGATCATTTAAAGTCAGAGGAGAATTGATGAAGTTGAGATCTTTCAACATCCTGACATTCATCATGGATGGTCGATCTAAGAGATGCTCGGGACGAGATATCTTAGCATTGGAGTGAAGATTGTAGTCACCGAGATATTTGGATATCAAGCTCCGAGGAATGGCCCTAGCAGGGATCCAACTCATGTCCAATTTATATGGAGGCACAGGTAGGTCGAGTAGCCCGGGATCATGGTAGTCCCACAAATAATGACCCTGTTTGAGCTTCAACACACCTAAGGCATTCAGCCAGCCTTGCTTATAGCCCTCATTACTGGCATTCTGGATACGATCATCCAAGTGGTATAGTGCTTCGTTGTATCCAGCCATCCAGAACTCCCTGGGCTGTTTGTGGAACTGATATGTTAGCCTCTCTAGCTGCTCGTGGAGATTTTTGATGAAGATCTCTTTGTTCTCCAAAGTGGACTTCAGCGTGGAGAGTTTCTCTTCTAGGTCTCTGATCTTTTTTGACATTTCAGCCAAAGCCTGGTTCTTCGCCATCAGCTGGAAGGCCTGATTCTCAAGGGCAGACTGAGTCCTTTGTTCCTCGACTGGAACCCAAGCTGCTGTTGTTCGTCCCCGAGGAGCTCTTGCTCGTCCCCGAGAAGATGTGGAAGGGCCCGACCTCTTCAAGGTTTCCAACTCGTCCCTCAGGTTGGCGTTCTCAGCTTCCAGGAATGAAAATCCCTCATCAGTCACTGGGATTAGGGCTTTTGAAGAAGATTCTGCAGATTTCAATCGTGATAGCTCTTTCTGCAAGTTGTTATTCTCTTGCTCTAGCAGCTCCGCAACCTGTCTGCATTCCTCAACCTCACCCTTCAAAGTTCTCTCCCTTAGATCATACCCAGCAAAAAGCTTCTCGTAGCCCTTGTAAGCAATGATAAGCTTGTACTTCTTCTCGTACCCCTCATGCAACAGGGCAGTGGATTCTTTGTATTAAAGCTGAAGGTCTTCGAGGGTGCCTTGGAGTTCCTCGATCATTTCATAATAGGCCACATTAGTGGCCACCGCTCGATCAAGTAGACACTTCAGATATTGATATGCTTCCACTGCCTGTTCTGAAGCATCATGACCAAGGATGTCGACAACTGGTGCAGCACTCAAGTCTGTGTGACCAGCCTTAAAGTACTCATTACATTGTCGCAACAACTTTGTATCATAGGCAAATAGAAGTTCCATCCTGGCCAGAAACTAACAGAGAAAGAAAATCAGTAATCAATAAGAAGAATAAGAAGAGTATGAATAGAAGATAGACAATAGCATGCAAAAAGAACTCAAGTTTTATTATATCATAGTTCAGAGTTACAAATTTTGGGTTACATTTGATAAAAGAAACAAAATAGAAAGATAAACACGAACACCTTCTCCTTGTCTCCCAAGATCTTCTCGGGAGGCTGGGATGAGGAGGTAGGTTGCTCAGAGGGAATGGATAGTTGCTCGGGGAGCACAGGAAGTTGCTTGGAGGAAGTAACAATCTGCTGAAGTTCCTCGCCAGCAGGCTGAGTGGATGGGGTATGATCTCCCATCACCATTGAAGACTCTTCTGAGGCAGCTTCGTCCTCTTCAAGATCTTCTGGGGTTGGAGGGGGACCAGGAATGTGTTGCTGGAAAAGCTCAGAAGATTCTTCAACTTTCATTTCCTGGAGAGCAGCAACCCATCCATCCCTAAAGTATTTGAGGCTGCCATAGTCCACTTGCGACACCATGGCAGCCAGCCCCTTATTCCACCCCTTGTCCCAGCCACCGCTGAAGGACTTCTTCACAGCCATCTTCCTTTTTAATTTCTCCGAGGAGAGCTGCTCGGACAGCAGGTTCTCAGCAGCCTTCAATTTATTTTCTGCCTCCTCTTTCTGCCGACCTACTTCCCGAAGCCGAGCCAACTCCTCCTCGGCAGCCTTGAGTTTATCTCCAAACTCTCCAGCAGTTTTGAGCTTCTCTTCAAGCTCCTTATTAGCCTTCTCTAGGGCATTTATTCTCTTCTCCAACTCCTTGGAGGCATCAACAGCTCGAGCTTTCTCCTGCTCGTTGGAGGCAAGCTTCTTCTCCCAAATAGCCTTATCAGTGGCATACTTCTGGCGAGAGTCTTCCAAAGACTTGATAGCCTCTTCCAGAGCTCCCTCCACTCTGGACGAGGAGCATGAAGCTTTAATTGCTTCATCCTTCTTCAGGATTATATTAAAGCAGCTCGTCAACTGTGAAAGTAAAAAGAAAACAAGTCAGAAATAAAAATAACAAAGGAAATATGAAAAGTTCAAAGTAAGAAGACTTACAGAAGCAAGGTGACGAGCAGCTAGCGAGGTGACCATATCCCGAGTAAGGTTGTCTTCAGTACCCCGGACCTCGGGAATGATCCAGGACTTTACCGAGCTGATGGCAGAGCTCGGGGGAACGAAAGTTGGAACCCCAGTTCCAGCAGCTGGGGGCTGAGTGATGGTCTCAGCCAAATTGACCAAGGAGCTTTTCTTCAGCCTCCTCGGAGGAACAGGAACGGATTGAACCAAGGAAGAATCCTTGGTCGGTGATATTACAATCACCTCTCCAGGAGCAGCAGACCTGCTCGGAGCCACTACGGGATTCTCGGCAACTTTAGCAGGAGCAGCTGGAGGAGCTGCATCAGTCTTCTTTGTCCCCTCCCTTGGGACGTCGATCTTACTCCTTTTTGCCTCTCCAGAACCAGAGGCAGTTTTCTCAAACAGGGTGGGAGGTCTTCTCTTCTTCATCCTTTCGCTCAAAGGAATATGAGATTCAGGCGAAGAGCTTGCAGAAGCTGGTACTGACTCTGCTTCGCTGATCACTGGACGAGCAGTGAAAGAGGTAGTATAGCTCTTATACTGAAGCAGATATGAGGCTGATCTAATGTGCTCGTCGGCAACACTCTGATGCAGACTCCAGATAAGTTTCAAGTGCCTTATATTGACGTCTGCTTCCTTTGGGCACTTTCTTTTACTATCAACTCCAAATAAATAAACATTGAAATATCAGTGGTACATTTTATCAAACATAAAGGAAGCATAATTTCAAAATAAATAAAATGAAATAAAAATAACTTATCCCATTGCCATAAGGAGGGCATCTGGGACCCTGGTAAACCTCATCTCCAGATAATGGAGGGTGTTGCTAATTTTTTATGACAACCCCGTGTTCAAAACAATCCCTATTGGCATCAGGGAGATTGACTACTAAGGCTCTATTTAAAAATCAAGTTTTTAAATAAAAACTATTATCATTAATTGCCCATCTATAGAAGTACATGATTTCTGGAATTCCTATTCGAGTTCCATGGATTTGATTTAACCTATACACCCCATTAACTATTCTCCATGTGTTGGGGGCTATTCTTGCAGGAACAACGTCAAGGTATTGACAGAATTCCAGACACAAGGGATTAGGTGGAAAAGAAAATCCACACTCATCCATAAAGAGACTGGGGAACCAATGTCCCTCAGCCAAATGGAAGTAATCAGAAGGCTCAGAAAGCTCTTCCAAAACAACCCATGAGGGAATGGAGAAATCAGAACGAAACTTCTCAAGAGACTCAACAGGGTAAACCATGGTGAATAAAGAAATGAAGAAGAAGGAAGAAGATCTTACCAGAAAAGAATGGATCTGCTAACAACGAACGATGGAAGAGATGAACGCACAAGAGAGTAGAAGACAATGAAAAACTCGAAGATACAAATTTGAAAAGTAGAAGACGATGGGATTGTCTGTGATGCTTAAATACTTTGCCTTTGGAAAAGGAAAAAATAATGATTACAAAAAAGAAACGATTACGCTACCGGCGGCTAAAAAGACAAAATGGACGCGGGAATCGAAGCAAGCAAAAAAGTTGATTACAAAAAGAAACGATTACACTACCGTCGGCTAAAAAGGCAAAAAGTACGCGGGAATCAAAGCAAGCGGAAAAGTTTGAAAAAATATGATTCTACGAAGTTGGAAGGAGAAATAAAGACAAAAGACTCCTAAATATCAGGAGGACCATTTAAAACTGCTGTATTCCGAGAAAGAATGTTCCATACTCCTCAAATTTCGAACTATGAAACATTGGGGGCTTTTGTTGATACCAAATTTAATCTGCTGACATGGCCCAATCATATGAAGACACGTGACTATCTACATGGCAACAACAAGCACTTCGAAGATGATCACACGCTCCGAGGAACAAGACCTCTCCGAGGAACTCATATGGTCCGAGGAACAAGACCTCTCCGAGGAACTCTTTAGCACCGAGAAGCTCAAGCGGTCCGAGCAACTCAGGCGGTCCGAGCTGCACCTCGAAATAGGATACCAACAGTTTAAACTTCTCATTAAATGCTTATCATTCAGACGCACATGCTAAAAGGGCATTAAATGTATTACCCTTTCATATGTATACCATTTAATGTATTACCCTTTCACATTACAACCTCAGGGCTATAAATACATTGTACAATCCTCATTGTAAGGGGATCCGAATCCAGACCCTGGAATCGAGAGAGGAATTTCTTGAGAGAATTTGTAATCGAGAATTCCCAAACACTTAGCAATAACAAAACAGTGGACGTAGGCCATTCTTATAAGGCTGAACCACTTTAAAAATTCTTTGTCTCATTTATATTTATCTGTGATTGAATAATTAGAGTGATCTAATTTTTTACATCAACAGCACCCTAGGAGCCAAAGGAGGAAGGATTGAAGAAGAGAAGCATCAATCCATCATCAACTCCACGAAATAAGATTTCCCTCTGTCAAGGCAAGTTATTTATTGCAAAAATTATAAAGTTATAATACCCATGTGTAGGGTTTTTGAATAGTTTTGTTAAATCAATATCTTGATAGGAGAATAATGATAATTATACAAGTTGGGATAGGAATCGCATGTAGAATGATTTAACATATGTTGAGGAGTAATATTCAGAGTAGACTTGATGATTATTTCGATATAAAATCTGGGTTTTGAATGAATATATGGGAAGAACACCATAACTAGGGTTTTAAGAATTCTGGGTTTAATTCACTATTTCTTTAAAGGAATTAAGGTTTTGATGTATGTGAAACGTTAGAAACCGTCCTGGTATATGTGGAAATATGTTAGGATCATTGGGTCGAAGTTTGGTGGACTATAATGAAGTTTGGAGATTTTTTAATGGAGGGAGAGGTTAATGAAGAAGAAGAACTGTGTATGTCCCTGTTCGATGGATCGACTAGGTCGATCGATCGAACCTAGTAGTCGATCGATCGACCTAAGCTATTTTTCCTGAATTTTTCGTGCTTAAGGTTTCTTTGATTTTTGGGAATGAATGGGTATCCTAGGATTTATATTATACTTATATGGGAGTGAGAATAAGACCAGTAGGTATATTGTTGAGGTCTGATAAGGCCATTGGGTGTAGGGCTTGGATTATGGACCGACGAGAATTATTCGATTTAGTAGAGTATCCGGGAATTAGGAATTGAGTTACGAAACGAGGTAAAGTCAATTCAAGTAATAGACCAGTAGGGTAAGTAATAACTACTGAAATTATATGTGAGGGTAACTAGGACCCTTAGAGTTGTGTGAATACTCAAATAAATGCGATTAATGAGATAAATCGTAAAGCGAATATTGTACGGTAGAGATAAGAGATTAAAATATTACGTACGAACATAATTAATAGGTCGGGCGTGTACCTACTGAATTATATGATCTTTTAGGTCGAGAGAAGTATACCTAAATTAACTATGTTAGGGTTGATGAGATATTCTGAACTAACATAGGGTTATTATATGTTTGGGGTCGATGTAAAATGCCAAACCAAACCTTTGAACTGGTGGCGTGATGAAAGAGTTCGAGCCAGAATTTGTGTATAATAATAATTGGGGTCGATGTATCATTCCGAACCAATTCTTACTTGGGGTCAATGAATCATTCCGAACCAAGAGTCCTTTACGTGTGTACAGAGGACAAAATAGTAATGACTAATATTTAGTATATATTGTGTGTGAAATATATACTTAGTGATATTCTACTGCTGTGTATTAGTAGATTGATATATATATATTATGTATTTAAAGAAACATATCAAACTGGTAAGTTAAGTAGTGAAACTTAATTACGAAACGTAACGTTAGATAGAGAATATCTATTTAGTAATTTAAGTAGTGAAACTTAATTACAAAAGTGGGAAGATAGAAATTGTGATAACTGTAGAAATTTAGTAGTGAAACTACATGAGAAGTTTTGAAACATAAAATCCGTGAAATGTTACTTGAGTATTAATTAACCTTCGCGAGATGTTAATGAAATGGATGTACTGTGTGGGCGTTACGAGAACTGAAGTATAGATAAGTTCAGATGATTACTTAGTCCTAGTTAGCTTGGGAGACATGGCTAGGTAGGTTAAGTGTAGAACGTTAGGTGTGCACAATAGATGAGGAGTGAGTAAACTCAAGAGAGTGTACGAGAACCTAACATGTTTAATCAATAACCGCATTTTATATTGTGATAAACGCTTGCTAAATATTTTCAAAATGTTTTGAGTACTAACTCTTGCTATAAAATATTTTCAAATCCTTTTAGGTGTCCAGCCACAGGGACGCCATGGATGGTTATTCTATTCCAAGGACTCGAAGTTGTAGCTCAGTGGATGCTTACAGGATTTTGACTAGACGATATCTCTCATTCAGATCTAGTACAGGATCTCACACAATTCTATGTATGGACTTGTAGCCCGATATCAGTTTGAGATGTCAGTTTCAGATTAGTAGTTGTTCTATTGTTGTTTGGGATTTTTTAGCCGATGGTTTATTCGGTAATACTTTTGTTTTGTTGTATTTATACTTGGTTGGTGGGTTTTAGTACATGGTAATTTTTTTACTATTTTTTTTCCTCATGGTTGATTATTCTGTTTAAGAAAGATAAAATTTTGGCACCGGTCTAATTTTCAGTTAGGTGATTAGTAATTAAAAAGTTTTCGACAGTGATGCTAAGAATGAACCATTTGAGAAACCTGTTTTAATTTAATAGAGGCCTGATCACCCGATGTTTAATTAGGCGGGGTGTCACAGATGGTATCAGAGCGTCAGGTTCTAGTGTCCATAGGATCTGTACGGCTTACTACGTTTTCAGCGTATCGTTTGATTGTTAAAGAGCCCTATATTTGGATTGTTGTACTCCTCTATGTACGTGGTTTACGTTCTCCTGCTACTTAGTCTATGAAGTGTAGTGTATACGAGTTCGATTGAGTGTGATACGTCGAACATGGCGCTAAGACCAGCGGAGGCGTTGGAAAAAACGGTAGGAGGAAGAGGCTCGGCATGAGGCATGGAGTGTTCGAGGATGGTAATCGTAGAAGAGATGACCGTTGTCGAGGTCTCTCCAAGTGTTATATTGTAAGTGGATACTACAAGGGCTATTGAGTCATAGCAGGAATATTCCATGTGTCGCGACGGCAAGGGGGGGTGCTAATCTAGACCCGCCCAATGCAGTGATAGTGGGAGGAGGCCTGAAGAAATTTTTTATGAGAACGAACCATAAAAATGTGATAAAACAGCGACTGTGCATGTTAACCCATGGAAGTTGAATGCCTAGAGGTCTTGGTATTTAGGGTAGAGTAGGAATACCCAGAAGTGAAAATTTGGGTAAAGGTTTTTATTAAGGCAACGTGGTGGGGGTACCAGACACCACATCCGGACCCAAGGTCAATATACTGTCAAAGGGATCTTAAGTATAGTTTAATCGCAAAGTCCTCCAATGATGGCTCACTTTCGAAGTAAATGGAAATATTTGAACCCATCACATGAAAATCTGGTAGAGGCCAATTGTGAGGAAGAAATTTATCTGTTGGAGTGAACTTGTACCCGATGAGATAGATACAAAGGAAAAGAGCCCTTGAGAGAATGGACTCTCGAGTTGTCGCCTGCAATCTTGGGAAAATTCCGCTTGAACAACTTATGTATATGATGTCAGTATGGTGCATCTTACAAGGTTGATGGTATGTTCCTAATTAAGCGGAGCTAAAAGGGCTTAGGGATTTGGTCTAAGAGTAAGACTGAATAAAAAGGGGCTAGTGCAAGCCATAAAAGGAAATCCATGAAGGGATCTAATAATTTGATTCTAAGTCGGGACTGTTAAGTCCCATAGTGAGTTCCTCTTGGTCAGCAGAACTAAGGGAACCATGATGATAGTGTTAAGAATCAAGGTTGTCAAGTTCGAGAGGAGGGATACCCAAACTGGTCAGCATGCCCTGGAGTAAGGGGATTTTTGAAAAGATGTCCTGTGTGGGTTGTAGGACCATACATTTTATTTTTTGCTTAAAGTTATTTTAGGAAATATTAACTCCGATAATTTTTGCATTTCAGAAAGGACAAGCGTGTTATGTCCGGAAATCATCTGAACCACCAGAGCGATGGGCAAGGACAAATCTGAGTTTTAGCCTCGAGTAAAGGGGGGATATGACGATGCCTCACCTGAAAGAGGATCGAGTTGTCATTATTCACCAATATGTGGGAGACTTTAGAGATTATGGATGTCTCATAGTAATTGATTCAGGTGTGTGGGAACCTTAATGATGTGATTCAAGGTATGTCGTATGACCGCTGAGCGGAGAGATCGAGCTCGTTGTTGTATTTAGTGTTAAGGACTTAGTGATAGTATAAGCGCAGTGCCACTTGACTCCTTTAGAGGTATTGGAGTATGGTTGCACATATTGTCGAGGAATGGAATTTATGTATCTCGACTATGTGTTGTTCCGACATTGCTCAGTAACAATGCATGGGGAGAAGTCTCTTGTTTAAGTTCGGTTGCGAAAGGGGATATGACTGAATTTTTATGCACGTCAGGAGAAGAGACGTTGTTAGATGCTAGGGCATCAGTGGAGCCGGTAATGTTGTGGGGAAACACTAAAAATCTTATCTCACCACGAAGGGATAAGTGGGACTTTGTGGGCAAGAATTTGATTTTTGGTCTATAGGCGATTGAGAATACCCGTAAGATTGAAGTCACGTCGTGAAGACAAGGCGAGAGTTGAGGAAAAGCGTGTCACGAGTGCGACAATTGCAATGTTTTTGCAAAAGTGCACGGAGAAAAGGGTGTATGGGCTCCCTAGTCAATTGGCTTTCTTAGTCATCCGAGATAGAGGGATGCGGAAAATTATTTTGAGAAGTACGCCGGTGGGGAAGTTATGAGTCAAATCGTATTGATGAAACGAATTGAACATTATGGGAGATAGACGTTAATCCACGCTTATATGTGCTGAGAGTGCCAGCACACCCTATGGGATAAAAGCCGGTAGGAAGCCGTTCGAAAGTTATCTCTTGATATGGGAGGCCTAACTATTGTGAAGAAGTAACGCTGGGTGCTACTTGACTGAGTGTTGAGAGCGACTTACGCGTTACTAAAATGTTTATTCTTACAAGGTAACCAACCCTAAAGGTGTGCCAATTACGAAGAGCGCACAGATTGTAAAGTATAAAACACCCGGAGAGAAAAGAGAATATAGTACCACTTGAGAAAAGATGACGTAAGTGGGAAGCGGTGTTGCGGAAGAGATATAATGAGAGTGTCTCCAGATGCACCACTAGTTGATAGAGAAAGACAGTCTCGAAATGAGCAACCGAAATTCGGTGGTGAACCTACGGTTCTAGTAATGGAATGCGTAGGCAGACTTATAATTTATGGATGGGCTGTGAACATCGTAACTAAGTCAACATTCCGTTGAGTTAGCGAATGGGTTGACCGTGATGGACTAATATGTCGTTAAAAAGGTAGAGTGCACAAGTGCAAGGTGCCGCTCTATATTGTTGTGAATCAGGATGAAATCCTAGAATCCCACCCTGTGAGAGATAGTCGGGGAGAAATGGAGATAACATTTTATTTTGGGTATGCTGTGTCGCCTATGACCCAATGATTGTGAGAAAGGAAGATACTACGTCCTAACGATATAGGAATTTTGGAAGTAACCGCTGATCAATTCATAGGTTGAATGTATAACCGTATCAACATATTTTATAGGTAGTGTGGGTGCCTATACGGATTGTACATAAGGATTAGGTTCTTGGGTACCTATTATGAACTTATATGTACTTTGAGGTGTGGTTCGAGGAGACATTTCAAACTCTTAGTCCTTAACGCGTGATATGAGGACATTCTATTGGAGTATGACATTTTGGAATATATGAAGTGTGTAATGTATGGCCCAAAAATTGTCTACTCATGTGCGATGAGATATATTTACATATATTAGTTCTCGAAGTGTGATTCCGAGACAATTTAACCAATCACTATTAGTGATCGAGGTGAGATTCCGAGCCAATAACCTCAAAAGTGTTACAGAAGGGGGGATGATTATAATATTAGTGTTGATAGTATATGTTATGTGTAAGAAATATATACCTTATGGTTTTCCTACTTATGTGCGATAATAAGTATGCTTAATTCTGTATTGGGGTCGATGATGTTCCAGACCAATACATGAAGGATCGATTTGGAGTCGATGATTTTTCGAACCAAACCGATGATAATTATTGGTATCGACGGAAGGTCTGAACCAACATATGCATTACATTTACCTTAGGGTCGAGGGATTTCCAGACCAATGTAAATGATAGGATTATTGGGGCCGATGATTTTGCCAGACCAATTTCCCTTATAGTATATATTGTGTGTGAAATATATACCTTATAATATTATACTTATGAGTGATAGTAGACACATAGATGTTATATATAGAGATATACATCAAAAGGGTAAATTAAGTAGGGAGAAACTTAATTTCAAGAATTAACGTTAGATTGGGAAAAATCTATGGAGAAATTAAGTAGTGAGACTTAATTATGATATACGTGGCATAGGTAACATGCGATAAAAGTTTATAATGAAGCAAGGCATGTACTTGGGGCAACCGTTAGGATGATATGATTTGATTTTGGGTATTAGAGGATGCAGTGATGTTTAAGGTCCTTAGTCTTAATACCAGCCTTATCCTAATTTCGAGGACGAAATTCCTTTGTAAGGGGGGGAAGTATGTAATACCCCGTATTTCTGAATATTCTATTTAATTAAATTGGAGAATTAAATGAGAAAATACGGCTTAATTTAAATTACGTAAGAGGTGTAATTTAATGAGATTTATTAAAAATTGTAATTATGGAATATTAATCGAGAGATAGATACCAATTTATATTGCCTCATTATATTTACGTAGTGCGAGTGGTAAATAGTTACTTAACGCGTGTAGACCGTTTTGGGGTGAGAACGAGTAGTAATTTTTAAGTGACTCAAATGATAATTTAGAGGTCACAGATGAGTCCGGAAGGGTCAAATTAGTCAAAATAGTATACCCGGAGGTACTAGTTGAGTCTCAGGGTAGTTTGGACTAAACCGAGTCGTTCGGGGGTGTTTTGGTCTTTTAACATGAGAGGGTATGGCGACCTACGAATTTGAGAGCCTTTAATCAGCCGTATGAAAGAGGGGTTAGGGTTAGAAAAACCCATGATATACCAATACCATTAGAGTGAAGAAGAAAACCATTCTCAAGGCCTAGAAGATGCTTTTGAGGAGGTTGGGTTTGGATCTTGCACCCTAGGAGCCAAAGGAGGAAGGATTGAAGAAGAGAAGCATCAATCCATCATCAACTCCACGAAATCAGATTTTCCTCTGTCAAGGCAAGTTGTTTATTGCAAAAATTATAAAGTTATAATACCCATGTGTAGGGTTTTTGAATAGTTTTGTTAAATCAATATCTTGATAGAAGAATAATGATAATTATACATGTTGGGATAGGAATCGCATTTAAAATGATTTAACATATGTAGAGGCAAGGTTCTAAAAAACGCGAGGCGTGACCGAGGCGTGGAGGCCAAGCCTTAAGCCTTAGAAGCCTAGGCGGGCCTTGGCGTAAAAAGGCGTGAAAAGGCGTTTAGGCATTTTTAATATATTTTAATATTTTTTGACTATGACAAGGCTATTTAAAATACTAAATTAGTACATACCTTAAAAACATGTCTAAATATTTGTAAATTAAAAATACTATTTTTTAAAATAAAATAAAAAAACAAAAAAATTACGTCTTTTCACGCCTTACTTCTAAAAAACTCACGTTTTTTCACGCCTTATCCCCCCAAAATGCGCGTTTTTTCACGCCTTGCCCCAAAAAATGTTGACCATCGTTGACCACGCCTTGATCCACGCCTAGGGCCAAAACTTGGCGTATCTAAAAAGCCTCGCGCCTAGGCGCGCCTTGGCGCCGCCTAGGCGCGTTTTTTAGAACACTGTGTAGAGGATTAATATTCAGAGTAGACTTGATGATTATTTCGGAATAAAATCTGGGTTTTGAATGAATATATGGGAAGAACACCATAACTAGGGTTTTAAGAAATTCTGGGTTTAATTCACTATTTCTTTAAAGGACTTAAGGTTTTGATGTATTTGAAACGTTAGAAATTGTCCTAGTATATGTGGAAATATGTTAGGATCATTGGGTCGAAGTTTGGTGGACTATAATGAAGTTTGGACATTTGTTAATAGAGGGAGAGGTTAACGAAGAAGATGAACTGCGTTTGTCCCTGTTCGATCGATCGACGTAAGCTGTTTTTCTCGAATTTTCCGTGTTTAAGGTTTCTTTGATTTTCGGGAATGAATGGTTATCCTAGGATTTATATTATATTTATATGGGAGTGAGAATAAGACCAGTAGGTATATTATTGAGGTCCGATAAGGCCATTGGGTGTAGGGCTTGGATTATGGACCGACGAGAATAATCCGATTTTATAGAGTATCGGGGAATTTGGAATTGAGTTACGAAATGAGGTAAAGTCAATTCAAGTAATAGAACAGTAGAGTAAGTAATAACTACTGAAATTATATGTGAGGGGTAACTAGGACCCTTAGAGTTGTGTGAATACTCAAATAAATGCGATTAATGAGATAAATCGTAAAGCGAATATTGTACGGTAGAGATAAGAGATTAAAATATTACGTACAAACATAATTAATAGGTTGGGCGTGTACCTACTGAATTATATGATCTTTTAGGTCGAGAGAAGTATACCTAAATTAACTATGTTAGGGTTGATGAGATATTCCGAACTAACATAGGGTTATTATATATTTGGGGTCGATGTAAAATGCCGAACCAAACCTTTGAACTGGTGGCGTGATGAAAGAGTCCGAGCCAGAATTTGTGTATAATAATAATTGGGGTCGGTGTATCATTTCGAACCAATTCTTACTTGGGGTCGATGAATCATTCCGAACCAAGAGTCATTTACGTGTGTACAAAGGACAAAATAGTAATGACTGATATTTAGTATATATTGTGTGTGAAATATATACTTAGTGATATTCTACTGCAGTGTATTAGTAGATTGATATATATATATATATATATATATATATATATATATATATTATGTATTTAAAGATACATATCAAACTGGTAAGTTAAGTAGTGAAACTGAATTACGAAACGTAACGTTAGATAGAGAATATCTATTTAGTAATTTAAGTAGTGAAACTTAATTACAAAAGTGGGAAGATAGAAATTGTGATAACTGTAGAAATTTAGTAGTGAAACTACATGAGAAGTTTTGAAACATAAAATCCGTGAAATGTTACTTGAGTATTAATTAACCTTCGCGAGATGTTAATAAAATGGATGTACTGTGTGGGCGTTACGAGAACTGAAGTATAGCTAAGTTCAGATGATTACTTAGTCCTAGTTAGCTTGGGAGACATGGCTAGGTAGGCTAAGTGTAGAACGTTAGGTGTGCACAATAGATGAGGAGTGAGTAAACTCAAGAGAGTGTACGAGAACCTAACATGTGTAATCAATAACCACATTTTATATTGTGATAAACGCTTGCTAAATATTTTCAAAATATTTTGAGTACTAACTCTTGCTATAAAATATTTTCAAATCCTTTTAGGTGTCCAGCCAAAGGGACGCCATGGATGGTGATTCTATTCCAGGGACTCGAAGCTGTAGCACAATGGATGCTTACAGGATTTTGACTTGATGATATCTCTCATTTAGATCTAGTACAGGAGCTCACACAATTCTATGTATGGACTTGTAGCCCGATATCAGTCTGAGATGTCAGTTTCAGACTAGTAGTTTTTCTATTGTTGTTTGGGATTTTTTAGCCGATGGTTTATTGGGTAATACTTTTGTTATGTTGTACTTATACTTGGTTGGTGGGTTTTAGTACATGGTAATTGTTTTACTATTTTTTTTCCGCATGGTTGATTGTTGTGTTTAAGAAAGATAAAATTTTGGCACCGGTCTAATTTTCAGTTAGGTGATTAGTAATTAAAAAGTTTTCGACAGTGATGCTAAGAATGAACCATTTGAGAAACCTGTTTTAATTTAATAAAGGCCTGATCACCCGATGTTTAATTAGGCGGGATGTCACAAAAATATAATCTAACATTTTCCAATTACAAAATATATATTTCCAAAAAAAAACATTTCCCACATATTAAAATGATTTTCAACACACCACCCAAAAACTGATTTCCGTAAATAAAAATAGTGTCCCCTTTATTTTACCGTTATAATTGTTTAACTATTGTTTAAATAACTAAAATATTATTTAAATAAAAACAATTATAATTGTTTAACTATTGTTTAAAAACAGTTAAAATAACGGTACGAAAACAGTTTTTTAACTATTATTTAAATAACAGTTATAATTGTTTAACTATTGTTTATAACTGTTTATTTTAACTAAAATTCATTTTATAATAGTTTTTTAAAATCAGTTATTTTTATCCCAATTATAAAAAATTATTTAAA
This sequence comes from Sambucus nigra, assembly GCA_949130495.1. Taxonomy (NCBI): domain Eukaryota; kingdom Viridiplantae; phylum Streptophyta; class Magnoliopsida; order Dipsacales; family Adoxaceae; genus Sambucus; species Sambucus nigra. The sequence continues at coordinate 515,390,095 of OX422220.1, forward strand.
TAAAAACATTTTTTTAAGTATTCCAGCTTTTTAAAATAAATTATAAATAGTTATAAAATGTTATAAAATATTCCAGTTATATTTTATAAACAATTTTATAATTGTTTTTAACCGTTAAAAAATATTTCAAAACGGTACGAAATAGTTATAATTGTTTAAATAAATTCGAGAAAAAAACGTTTAAATCCAACAATTTCAACAAATTACCAACAATTTCAACAAATTACCAACAAAATGTTTTAATTGTTTAAAAAAATATATTTCGAGAAAAAAAACGTTTCCAGAAAATAAATTCCGGAAATCCAAGCTACAAATTTCAACAAATTACCAACAAAAAAAGCATATAAAATTTAAAGGTTTAAATCCAACAATTTTCTTGCAACAATAAAAATATTTTCAGCAACAATAAAAAATTTTCCAGCAAAAAAATAAGTAAATATGTTTCATCCAAAAAAATATATTTTTCAGCAAAATAAAAATGATTTAAAAAAAATTAGCCTAAAAAACTGTTGTCTAATACATAAACCCCTAACAAAATAGGTTTTTTTATACTATTTTTGTAAACACTTCATATATTTTTAACTGTTTTTGTTTTTAAATAATTTTTTTTTGTTATAAACGTTTTTGTTTTCTTGAAATATATTTTTTTAATTGGAATCAGTTTTTACTAAATAGTTTTTATATTCAAACGTTTTTGTAATAAACGTTTTTTTGTTATAAACGTTTTTGTTTTCTTGAAATATATTCAATTTCGAAAACAGTTTTTACTAAATAGTTTTTATAAATTTTGAATAGTTATTATAAATATTGAATATATTTTATAAATACTAAACAATTTTTATCAAACTTTTTTTTTATAAATATTAAACAGTTTTTAGAAATATTGTAGAGTTTTTTAGAAATACGAAACATTTTTTTTTATAAATATTAAACATTTTTTATTAAAAAGTTCTTATTAAACAATATTTTGGACCTAATCAATGACATAAGGGCAAAGATGTATCATGAGGGGCAAATAGGAGATTGGACAAGTGAGAGAAAGCTTTTTAATGAAAGTTAATAGATTCCATCCAAATCAACCATCATCGAACTAATAGGTAAACAAACGTACCTCAAAAATAAAATATTGATAACAAATATACCCAAACAGAAAAATGACCCTATAAAAAATCACCATCCTTATTATGATTGAGGGTCCGTTTGGTTCGCTACTCAGAAAACTCGATTTAAACGATGTTTTTAAATACAGTTTTTAAATTCATTTTTTTGTGTTTATAATTATTGGTCTGCGTTTGGTAAACTTATTTTTAAATACAGTTTTTTAAAAATTTGATAAAATTGGCAATCATGTATATTTATATTGTACGTATATGTGTATATATATATATATATATATATATATATATATATATATATATATATATATATATTGCATGTATAATTCACTATAAAATTATATACATACATGAATTGATAATATTTTTTAATACATATGTACTATATGTATATTTTATATTATTCCATACATTAATAATACATGTATAAAACTATATATAAGTATCATGTATCTATTGATAATATTATTAACTTTATATTATTCTATACGTAATTTTGTGTACATGTACATATATATTTTTTATTTAAAAGAATTACACACATATTAATGCATTATGTATGCATATTATATATTAAGGTATAATTGTATTAAAATATTAAGAATAAATAATTTTGAGTTGAAAAATAAAAAACAGAAGTTATAAAATGCCCTAAACCTGTTTTCTGAAAAACTTGATTATAACACAGAAATATTATAATTTTGTGTTTAAAAATAGGTTGTCAAACGCAAATTCTTATCAGAATTGTATTTAAACACAGAAAACAGAATTATAGTTACAAACTAAAGGCGTTGAATTTTTTAAAACTAAAATTTAGTCGTTATAACATAATCAATTATTATGCAATTAAAAATATGGTTGAAATTAAATATTTCGTGATTTAAAGTCCGTACATAAAGCATTGATACATGTGATTTCTGTTGTGATTGAGACATGATCTGTTTAAGACCGTATGCATCAATCAACTACAAGGTGAGTTGACATTCAATGATGGCTTCCTCAACACCAATAGCACGTAAAATGTAACAGGCTTCTCTTGCTTCTAAGCTTCACATTTCACACCCTAGTTTGTACAACCTTGCTAATTTGGCCATTTTATATATTTTTTTTAACTTATAAATTATTTTTTATATATAAAAACTTCATAAAAACTTTACATACTTTATATAAGAAATTATATATATTTTAATTTCTTTTTAGTTTAAAAAACTTTGTCATTTATAAATAAAGACTTAAAGTTTTTTTCTACAAATACAACGTTAAAAATATTTTTATAACCAAAAACTTTTTTTATTTATATAAAAATAATTTTGAAATTTTGACAACTTTTTAACTTTTTTCTAGAAATAAAAAGGTTATATAGATGTAATAGTATTTGAGACTCACTTTCGTTAATTTTCATACAAAAAAAAAAAATACACAAACTTAAGATTGAAACCTAAATTGATGTTACAGTGTGGAGCTTCAAAGGATTGAAACCTAAATTGATGAACTCTGGAGATCCAAACTTATAGTTTTTACCCGATCTGTAAGAGGCCACTTTCTGCAATGCACATCTCAAATTCCATGAAAACTACTATATCTTTTCATTTAAAAGACAATCACTAAAAAGTTAAATAAAAGAAGATCTTAAATTCCATGAAAACTGAATCAGATGATTGTAACCCGTAAATTGGCTTTATAACGTTTTCTTTTTTAAACATATAGAATATTCATTATTCATAACAAACAGCCTATGATCATAATGAGATAAATACGTCTACGAATAAAAGATTAGTATAGTTTTGACTATCAAAATGACCATTAGAATTGTCCAATGAAAATCATGAACCCAATTAATAAAAAATAAGAGAGTGAGAGAGGTGTATATATACACCTTAGGTCTTTCTTCTTTGTTAAGGTCAGAGGCTTTGGAATCGAGCACCATAGCCTCGTCATCCCAGAAACCTGTGTACATTAAATTAATACATAAATCAAATCACGAATAGTTAGGGGGAGGAGAGAAGGCTGACCATTAGTCTCCGAAAAATTATTAATGATAAAACTAATGAGTCATATGAGGGAGATAGACTCGTTCATCGAAGGAAAAGAAAAAATATTGATTTGGACATTAATTGTAAGACTTTACATTAACACTTTTCTTTTCATTATTTTAGAAGTATAATATAAATATAAATATAAATGACAATCTCCATGGACATAAGTAAAATTAAAATGAACGTTTGATACCGGTTATAAAAAATCACCATTCTTATTATGATTGAATTTTTTAAAACTAAAATTTAGTCATTATAACATAATCAATTATGCAATTAGAATTATGGTTGAAATTAAATATTTCGTGATTTAAAGTCCGTACATAAAGCATTGATACATGTGATTTCAGTTGTGATTGAGACATGATCTGTACGTCCCTATGCATCAATCAACCACAAGGTGAGTTCACGTTCAATGCTTCTCATGCTTCCAAGCTTCACATTTCATACCCTAGTTTGTACAAGCATTTTTCTTAAAGAGTAGCTGTATTCTCACCCCACACTAACATCTTTCATTTTCACTTTAATACGAAAAAACTTTAATATTCTCGAAGTTTATTCATTTAATTTAAAATTCATAACTCTCTTTTTTATCCAAAAAAAAGAAAAAAATTATTTTCATTTTTTTTATTTGTCTAAAAACTATTTTTTAATAATATTACATTTTTATAAAATAAAAAAAAAACTGTTTTTTTAAAAATACAGAAGACAATTTAAAAAAAAAACTCTACAATTTTTTCTCTTTATAATAAATAGTTAAACAAAGTTTTTCTAATTATAAAAAAAAGTTGTATATATATATTTGAAAAAAAATGAAAACAGTTTTTCAAAGATAAAACTAGCATTCCGTTCATTTTAATAAAAAAAAATAACAATGCGTTTTTATATATATAATGTACATTTTGTTTTTTCCATAAAACAATTGTTTTTGTAAAATACAATCAAAATAATGTCAAGTTTTTTTTCAATAAACTAATATATACATATATTATTGTGCATTAATGTCTTTAGGGATTAAAAAAAATAGTTTTTTTATAAAAAAAAACGCTACAATTTTTGCTTTTTAACAAAAATAGTTAATTTTTAAAAAAACTCAAAACCACTTTGAAAAGTTTATATAAAACACTCAAAACCGTTTGAATATAAAAAATGTTTATCTAAAAAAAATCTTTTAAAAAAATGTTGTATAAAAAATTGTTTCAACTTTATATAACCGTTTTAAAAGGTAAAAAAACTATTTCCACTGTTATATAGGCGGTCAGACCACCTATACATACCATTGGGGCGAACCATTTTTCGTATATATTGGTCCGCGCCAGCGATATGTATAGGTGGTCTGATCACCTATACATACCGCTGACGCGGATCATTTTTTTTTATATAAACAACAGTTCATTGTTTTTAGTAGTGAAAATAATTTTTTTACTTTTGAAAACAGTTATTAAGTTGAAACAATTTTTATAGAATTTTTTTTTTAATATTTTTTTTAAATAAACATTTTTTATATTCAAAACGGTTTTGAGTGTTTTATATAAACTTTTCAAAACGGTTTTGAGTGTTTTTGAAAATTAACTGTTTTTTATAAAAAGAAAACACTGTAGCATTTTTTTTTATAACAAACTATTTTCTTTTTTTTTAACGCCTAAAGACATTAATGCAGAGTAGTATATGTATATATTAGTGTATTGAAAGAAAACTCTACATTATTTTGATTGTATTTTACAAAACAATTGTTTATGAAAAAAACAAATCGTACATTATATATATATAAAAACATAATGTTATTGTTTTTTTCAAATATATATACAACTCTTTTTTATAATTAAAAAAAAAATTGTTTTCCTGGTTTTATAAAGAGAAAAAACTGTAGAGTTTTTTTTTTAAATTGTCTTCTGTTTTTGTAAAAAAAACAGTTTTTTTTTATAAAAATGTAATTTTATTAAAAAACAGTTTTTAGACAAATAAAAAAAAAAGATGAAAGCGGTTTTTTTCTCCTTTTTGGATTAAAAGAGAGAAAGTTATGAGTTTTGGATTAAGTGAATGAACTTTAAGGGTATTAAAGTCTTTTCATATTAAAGTGAAGTGAAAAAATGTTAATTTGGAGTGGGAATATAGGACTCTTTCTTAAAACCTTGCTAATTTGGCCTTGAATCCCGGATAACACCCCACATTGGTTTCATTAGCTTGACTTTGGATAAAGCTAAGAGCTCCAAATACAAATGCCATTTTTTTAGTATGTAATAACACTATGAATATTATCAGTAAAAAAATTATCTACATATTTATCATAAAAAAACATGTTTAATTCAAACGCTTATGTTTTAACTATTATTTTAAGTTGAATGAAAAAAAATATGTTCATATTTGCATTGTAGAAGAAAATTTGGAGGAGACTTATATATATTTAAAAGGTCTCTTTGATATTCTGAATATATTATGGTTCCACATCACTTGCATATTAATTGTAGATGGGTGTTTTGGAAGAAAAAAAAACAATACTTAAGTGATTATGAATTTTACGTATCACTTTTCATTTTTCTAATTCACAATAGCACTAGTGATACTTTAATAGGAAGGGAAAAAGAATCAGAACTCGAAAATTTTTGGTATTAAATATTGCCAGTAATCTATTAGTTATTTTATTTTAATGGATTTAATTTCATTTACAGATTACACACCTTGAATAATGGCTTTATTTTTGCCACCTTTCTACATGTGATGTAGCAAACTACACACATGGGCAAACCCTTTTTTAATTACCACAAAACTTTGAAACATTAGTCCTGGAAACGAAGGCAAAGACTATAAAAAACTTCTTTCGTACTAAATTAAGAATCCGTCTCTTTATTTTTTATAAATTTAGAATACATTTAATCAACGTTCAAAATCAACTTTGGCTCACCACCATGGAACTTGATTGATTGATTATGTCCAAAAAAAGTGAACTATTAATTTGAGACAATTCAAAAAAAAAATAATAAACTTTTGATTTGAAATATAAGGATTATTTATATAGGTAAACAATCACTAACACGTAATACCACTCATGTATTACATATATATATATATATATAACATAACCTACAATATATTGCTCTGCACTTGTTGTATCCTGAGTAATAAATGTTTGAAAATAATATTTTAGGATAGAAATTAAATTTTAATTTCAACTATATTAAAATCCGAAATTATGTATTTTCCATTTATGTGATCTTGATAAATATTAAATATTTAATTAGGCACGTGATAAATACAAGATAAATGCAAAATTAAGAGATTCGGTTAGTTCATATCTTTAAGCCAGTTAATGGATAGTGGAGTCTTAAAAAGATGATACTTGGACTAGGAATTTCGGCTCTCTTCTTCTTATATATGGAGTAGTCTTGCACCCTCTAGGGTCATCTCATAAGATACAAATATCATAACAGACATACATCTAAGGTGGAAGAGAAAATTCGAAATTCAAAATTCAAAATTTCGTATTTTCTTAAAATTCTGGTGACATACAAGTGATAATTCAGGGTTGTTTTCAAAGCGGTTTTAAGGAGAATATATAGGAGCATTCAAGTCATCTTCCTAATCCTAGCAATGAACAAAGGTTGGTATTTGTATTACACTTATATCGCATATAAAATCTGCAATTGCATGAAGAATAAACATCTTAGATTCATGTTAAAATTATTTTTAATATTAAAATAACACGATAGTTTATGATCACAAAAAGTCTTGTATAATATGTGGTATCAGAGCTTAAGGTTTATAATCTCATACTATTCATATACAAATTTGATTATAACAGTATGGATTAATATATGCTCAAAATTCAGGAACTCTTGAATCATACATTTGAAATCATGAAAAATTGCAGAATTTGAACCTTATGTATGACATCGTTTTGGAACTTGTATATGACTGTTTTCTAGGACTGTTATGAAACTGATAAACGACATTAATGGTTCCAATTTTAGTCCTTATATTTGTGTAAAATTCAATTCGAAATTGTATGCAAACAGTCCATGTTTATGTGCTAATAATTGCTTAATTGTAACCCCTTGAATTATTCTAACCCTAATATGTCCCATGAATCATTCATATGTTTCATGTCTCTAAAGTATCGTGGAAAATACTTATAATGATTATGATGAGGAAACAAATATGTTTTAAGACTAATTGGATGAAAATTAAGAATTAGGGCAAAACAATGTTGATGTACATTTTTTCCCTCACTAAAGAGTGTTTTTAGAAAATTTAGTATCTGATTGACTTGAAACTTGGTGGGTTGACTGCAAACATGCCAAAGATCAAATCTTACCGCCTTCGGCCGTGACATAACGTGTATTTCGACCATTTATAAATAAAAACTTAAAGTTTTTTCTATAAATACAATGTTAAAAATATTTTTATAACCAATTTTTGTTTATTTATATAAAAAATGAAATTTTGAATACTTTTTTTAACTTTTTTTTCTAGAAATAAAAACGTTATATAAATGTAGTTAAGGACGGAGCCATTGAGGGACGAGTGGGGGTTGTAGCCCCCATAATTTTTTTATAAAAGAAAAGAAGATGCTTATACTTATATAAAGATTTGGTTGCAGCTATTTCATTTACTCAGTTGTATTAGACTATGTATTAGTGGATTCCATTTTATTTTCATAGACTCATAGTTAGATTTTTGGTACTGTGAACAAATAGTTTATTCAGTATTATGTATTTGGTTATATTCTCTTGTGATGGATTCATATTGATTATTAATGTTCGGATGGTTTGGTTATCGTACTTAATTTCCACATTTTGTTATTAATGAAAGATAAAATTTAACACACGCTTAATTTAATGTAAGTGATTAGTAAATTAAAAAGTTTTCTACAGTAATGCTAAGGATGATCCAGATGAGATTCCTGTTTGTTTTAATGAAGGACTGATCACCCATGGTTAAAATAGGCGGGGTGTCATACTAAGACATCACAGAGACACACACACACAACTCTCAATTTCTCAAATAACCCATGCTCACATCTTTGCTAGACTGCCGCTACTACTACCCTGCTTCCCTCCAGCTGCTCCTGCTCCCTCTGGCTGGCAGCACACCTCTTCGGCGGCGCTGCTCCCTCTCGATTGCTCACCTCTCCGGCGAAGCTGCTACTAGCCTGGTCCCTCCCCTCCTCTTGCCCAGAACAGGTACGCAATACGCAAATTAATTTTACTTTTTTTCCCTATAGAATAATAAATGATTTAGTTTTATTCTTTATTTTTTGTTTTTTAAAGTAAATGATTTAGTTAATGAGTGTCAATTTGTATTTTTTTAGTGAGTGTCAATTTATATTAGTCTAACTTAGACAGTAGACTAAATTCGGGGTTAGTATTAGTCAATTTGTAGATATAAATTTGTAGTTAGTGTTAATTTGTATTAGTTTGTTAGTTAGATTAATCATTATATAAAATATTTAATTTGTGTTAGTTTGATAAATGGTTAATTTGGATTAATTTGGATTAGTTTGTTAGTTAGTTTTTGGATAAATTAAATTGATGTTAGCATTATTGTTAAATTGAAATATTAATATTAGTTGGTTAGTTCGTTGATTTAAATATCAATTCGTTTAAGTTTGGTGTTGTAGATATAAATTAAGGGTTGAAATTGATAGTTTAAGTTTGATGTTGTAGGACCAAGTTTAGGATTTATTTTAGGGTTATAATATTAATGTTTGTTAAAACTTGATTTAATGTTGTTGATTTTTAATTTAAGGGATAATTAAGGATATTGTTGGTTTAAATTTGGGGACTGAAATTTTAGTTTAAATATTTGTTTTTCTTTCCATTAGATTAAATAAATTACGTTATTTTTGTTAAAATAGTAAAAAATAACCTAAAAAAATTCGTCTCTGGGGATCCCGCCCCCGAACCCCTGGAAATTATCGCTAAATTGGCTTCCACTAACGGGAATTCCTCGCTCCGTCCCTGGAAGTAGTATTATTAGTAGCATTATGTAAGGTGATTTGAGTCGAGAATGATGAAAATAGATTAACTGAATCTAGATTGGTTTGGATCGGGAGATTGATTAATGGAGTCTAGAATTGATCATATTTTTAGTTTTAAAGAGACTTTTAAGTTTCAAAGAGATTTTTTATTTATTTTATTTCAAAAAACACAATGTTCAAGATAAAAGGAAGAAAGATACTAAGGCCCTGTTTGGAAATCTATTTTAATTTTTTTGTGTGTTTAAACTTAAAGACTACATAAATACATGTTTGGATGCCAATTTTACAAAACTTACTTAAAATAAAATGAGGGTAGATAGTGTTTAATCGGCCCTTTTTTAAAAACACCTCAAACTTGTTTTGGAAAACTCAACTTTAATATACCCGTCTATTCTCAGAGCCATCCAACCCGTCTATTCCTCCTTCAAGTCTTAGAAGAAATCTCAACCACCTCCATAACCACACCTCTCAACTACCTCCATAACCACATCTTTAACGTTTGCCTACAAAACCCCTTTCCTCTGTTCCGTAACCTTCTAGTAATGGTCTGTAGAAGACGAAAAAAACACGTCTACAACTATCAAGACCCTTCACTCCGAGACAAACAGTGTGAATCCTCCGGTGACAACTTCTCTCGGCGATTTGTGAAGGTATTGTGTTTGTTCCAACTGTTTTGTTTGTTCCAACTTCTCCAACTATTGTGAAAGTTGCTGTGAAAATTTGTTCCAATCTAGGTTTTTGTTTGAATTTGATTTGGTTCAAACATATTTTTCAATATATGTTTTGGTTTGAATTTGGTTTGATTTGGTTTTTGTTTTGGTTCCAGCATATGTTTTTGTTCCGAACATGTTTGTTGTTCAGAACCTATCATGTTTGCCCAATAAATTATCATGTTCCCCAATAAATTATTTTAAGTTTGCCTAAATTAATTATCATGTTGTTGTTCAGAACTTATCATGTTTGCCCCAATAAACACCAACAAATTAATTTTTAATTTTTCTATATCACCATAGATGTCTCGTAAGAATGATGCAACTGGTTTATGGTCGACAACGGTTGAGCGTGCTTTCATTTTGATGATGGAGGCTGAAGTAGATAAGAATAGTTTGAGAAGTTCCACGTTTTCTAGTAAAGTTTGGCTAGACTTTGTGGATCCGATTAAAGCGGAGACGGGTCGTACATTTTCACTTGCACAAGTAAAATGTAAGCACAGTAGGTTAAGGATCAAGTGCACTGGTTTCACAAAGCTTATAAACACTACCGTATTTGGTTGGGACAGCGAGACTCAAACCGTTACTGCTGAGGAAGAAGTTTGGGAGACATACATAAAGGTTCACTTTTAACTTTATAATTTTATTTTGAACATGCAAAACATGTCAATGAACTTGATTTTAATTTTATTGTAGGCAAACCCTAATTCTCATGTGTTCAAGACCAAGGGCTGTTTGGAGTATGAAGCGTTGTGTAAGATTTTTAAGCAATCCACGGCCACCGGCATGGTAGGGAGGGCATGTACGCAAGGTCCACTTGATTCATATGAGGAAAGAGAAATTAATTCCGAGTTTGCGCAAGCTGACTTGTGTGAGGAAGTTAATGATGATGAAATATCGAAGGGGTATCGACGTCGTAAGAGCACTAGTCACTCGAATAGTCGACCATCAAAAAGTCCAAAGACCTCTCTTCTAGATAATTGCATAGAGGCATTAACCGAAGCTTCACGTGTTAGAACTGAGAAGTTAAAGGTACAAACTACTCCTGATCCTTTTAGCATGACAAATTATTTGGCTGTACTTGAAAGCATGGAAGATGTTTTGCCTAATCAGTTTCTTAAGGCGTTGGATGCATTCGCAAAATATGAGGTTTATCGCGAGGCATTTGTTGGTATGAGCGACGAGCGTAGGCGCACATGGTTGGCGAGTTTGCTCGACTAGGACTGTTTCTTGCTGCTTGTAATGGACTGTTTGCTGCTGCTGTTTATGACTATTGTTTAGGACATGGAGACTAGTTAGGATTGCTGCTGTTTAGGACTATTTAGGAGTGTTTCTTGTTGTTTTCACTTAATTCCCAATGTCTGCTATTATCATCTTAATATTTATGCTATTTGTGACTGTTTCTTGTTTAGAAATATGTTATATGTTTAGGATTGTTTCTGTTTAGGAATGTTGCTGTTTGAGACTATTTAGGATTGTTGTTGTTGTTTAAGGCTGTTTCTGTTTAGGGATGTTGTTGTTTCTGTTTAGGGATGTTGCTGTTTAAGGCTGTTACCAAAAAAGTTTATGCATTGCTGCTATTTATGGACTGTTACTTGTTTGATGTTATCATCTTAATTCATTGTTGTTATTTATGCATTGTTAATGGTTATGCATTGTTGTTGTTTATGCATTGCTGATGCATATTGGTGTTCTGTTTTAAATGAACGACGACGTGGAATTATCCTCGGATGATGAGGATGAGGAGATGGAAGCGTTTATGATACTCCAATTACTATTATCCCAAGAAAGGTCATCTTACGATACGTCATCTCTAACTGGTGCGGAATATATCAGAGAGATACTTGATGGACGTGTAATCAAATGTCAAAATATGTTTCGTATGAACCAAGAATGCTTTCGGCAATTATGTGACTTCCTTGTGAACGGCAACTACATTGACGAATCAGTGAATAGACATGTACCGGTCGAGGAGTCCGTAGCAATATTCTTATACATTGTTGGGCATAGTCATAGGCATAGAGTTGCGGCAGATCGATTCCAACACTCAACGGAGATAATTAATCGCCATTTTAAAGCAGTGTTGAGAGCGCTGGCTGCTGCAGCGATGGTTCTTATTAGCCCCCCAAATTTTATCGATGTACCTCAAAGAATTGCATTAAATCCAAACTATAATCCATGGTTTCAGGTAACTTTTATTTATTTCATATATTTTATTTCAAAGAACTGTACTGATGGTTCTTATTATTAATTGTAGGGAGCAATTGGTGCTATTGATGGGACTTTAGTCGATGCTTGGGCGCCTAGTAATAGACGCAATGCTTGTCGTTCACCCAAAGGAAACATAGCACAAAATGTTATGGCTGCTTGTAATTTTGATATGATGTTTACATTTATTTATTCTGGATGGGAAGGGAGTGTCAATGACTCTCGTGTTATATTAAGTGCCTTACAAAATGGCCTTCTACAAATCCCACCCAATCGTGAGTATATATACTTATAGCCTTTGTATACGTGTTTTATATAATTCATAACTAATTATATTTATTTTATTTAACAGATAAATACTATTTGGTGGATTGCGGATATAGTAACATGCCGGGGTTTTTAGCCCCATACCGAGGTGAGCGCTACCACTTACAAGACTATGAAAATGAACATCCGGTTGGTCAAAGGGAGTTGTTTAATAAGAGGCACGCTCAGCTCATGAATGTGATTGAGAGGACGTTCGGTGTGTTTAAGAATAGATTCCCAATTTTCAAGTATATGACGAACTATAAACCAACTCGACAGGCTTCGATGGTTAATGCATGTTGTGCATTGCATAATTTTATTCGGACTCATTCAAGGGATGACAGTTTCTTTGCGGATTTTGAAGATGAAGATTTTCTCCCTCCCCAAGCTACTCAACAAGATGGACCAAATGCCCCACCGTTGGACATCACACAACCACAAATCAATCGAATGGCTCGGAAAAGAGACCGAATTGCCTCGGCAATGTGGGATGCGCATGTGCAATCATAAAAAGTGTGTTATGAATGTAGTTGAAATGTATTGTCATGTATTACCTTTCATGATGTCCAAAGTACCATTTTGAATGTGATGTTATTATTAGCGAAACTTCTGTAATTGAAATGTATTGCCATATTAACTTCATTTTTAATTTTCACCATCTAAACACTATTTTGTTGTTCACTTTTTAAATATTTTTAAAAAAAAATTTAGCCAAACACATTCTCAGGTTTCACACAACTTTAAAACAGTTTTATAATTTTTTTTATAAAGCATAATTAAAATTGAATTTTCAGAGTTGATAACCAAACAGGCCCTAGGTATTAATGGATCATCAACTCCTCTAATACTATCTTATTAGAAGTATAACATAGATATAGATAAAAATATGTATAATATTTTTTATATAAAATACGTACAATTATTTTAATGCTTTTATTTATAAAAAACATTTTTTTGTATATTAAAAATATTTAAAAATAATAGAAAAAATTTATTTATAAAAAAATTAACTTTTTATAATAACTTTAAGGTAAGATATTGAATTTATGATATATAATAATTTTTATTATATTTAATTATTGTACATCAGCATAAAAATAAGTGCAATAACCATTCGTGTGGTTTGACGACCTTAGCGAACCAAACATTTTCATTAAACTTGTAACAATCCATATATCTTTTAAGAGTAATGCTACTTTACCCGGCCCTAACACCAATCTGGTACCGGGTGCAAGGTGCTTAGCTTGCAGAAGTTCTAAAACCACACACGCCTTGTTTCTCTTTTGCTATAAAAAACATTGCATTATCTTCTAAGTTTAGTAAATTAAAGACAATAATCGCAAATGTTTTTTGCTTGGAATAGTTAACATGCCCATATTGTATATATATATATATATCAGTCTGAATTTTAAGAGTGTGGACTGAACATATGTTACATGGCGGTGCGCCCAAAAAAGAGAGAGAGAGCGCCTACAATTTAGTCGATAATTTTTAGGCGCACCACCAGGTGACACATGTCCAGACCGCACTGTTAAAATGCGAAACATTTCGTACAAGAGCAGTACTGTATATATATATATATGAAAAATAGTTAACATGCCCATATTGTAGGAGAATAAAAAATAGATATATATAAAACGTAGTTAACATGCCCATATTGTAGGAGAATAAAAAAATTATCTATTTTTTTATATGCCGAGTAAAAATTGAATCCCTACACTGTTTTGTTATTAAACCATGTGAAAAGAATGACCAAATTAAGTTGAAAACAAACACTTAACAGTATCAAACTTTACATATTTGGTTGGTCATGTTCGTATTAAGAAAAAAAATTGTGTCATGGCATTTTTAATTGTGTCGTCGCGTTCATATTGAGTAAAATTACGAATTCATGTTGGGTCACACCAATGGTAAAAAAAAAGTTGCGTTAGTATATTTTGGTCGTATATGTGTTGGGTAAAAATAATTTTGTCATGTTATAAGTCGATATTGTTCGTATTGAGTAATATTTTTTTTACGGAATACGAACAATACCCAAATGAAACGACTCGACATAAATAAAACTTTACTTAACACGGACATTATTCAATTAACACATGACAAAATTGATTTTACCACATATACGATCCAAATAAACTGACACTAACATTTTTTTTATCGTAACTTTGACAAAACGTGAAATCGTAATTTAATCCAATAATAACGTGACCCAATCAAAGTACTCTACAACACAATTTGTTATACCTAATAGGAATGTTACCACCTAAATATGTAAAATTTTATATTGTTCAAATTTTGTTTTCAATTTATTTTGGCCATTTTCTACGCATGATTTAATATCAAAATAGTTTATGAATTCGATATTCATTATGAATTTAAAAAAGTAGACAATTTTTTTTGCTCCTACAATAGAGGCATGTTTACTGTTATTTTTTTTTAAATACACCAGCAGTACTTTCCTATATTATTTTATTTCCATACTATTCCAAGCCATATTTATTTTTACGAAAAATTCTATTTATACATAAGATTCGTACAGAATCATATGTTCGGGTGACGTGTAATGTCTCTATAGGTCTGCGTCATGAGTGGACCCAAAATACAAATCAATATCGACATGACACGTCAGTCTGTACATAAGATTCTGCACAAATAAATATAATATATTTTTTTATTTTAATCTCATCTCCAAAGATTTATTAGGTTCTACTTCTATATTTTTTTAAATTGTTACAAGTCTCATGACCATTCAAAATTGTCTATATTTGCAATCACTCTTCTTTTTCGAATGACCCTTGTTACATATTTATTATAATAAAATCAATACCTAAAAACAAAAAATATAAAAAAAAAATGTAAATAAGACTAAATACTATGCATTTAGATCTACTTTTATGTTTTCCCGTCTTTTAAATTCCATGCATAAGACATGGATAGTTGGTCGTTACAATTAAACAATTCCAAAAGTGTAAGCAAGTCAATGGATGGTACGGTCTTTGTTTAAATATTTTCTCATCCATGTGATTTGAGATTGTGATGGAGACATGATCTGGCCTACATCCCTATGCAGCAATCAACCACAAGTGTGTTCACATTCAATGATAGTTTCCTCAACTCCAATAGGCATGTAAAAGATAACATCGTCTCTCACTGCCAAGTTTCACAGTTCACAACTTTAGTTGGCACAAACATTTTTCTTAAAACCATGCACGAAATTTCCCTTGATTCTCCGATAAAAACCCCAAATAGTGCCCCGATTAGCTGTATTTTGCATAAAGCTAAGAGCTCCAAATATACGACTTATTAATTTTTGTTGTTGTTGTAATAAGACTATGAATATTGTCAGTCAAAAAAGTTAACTTACGCATTATTTATCCAAAAAACATTTTTAATGCTACTGTTTAAAATTAAACTTGTGCAATATTCATTTATAATTTTAAAGTTATTATAAATATTCACTTGCTTCTTAATATTATTATTCTTTATAACTAACATACAACCCGTGCAATGCACGGACGATGTACAATAAATAAATGTAATAATAATTATAAAAATTAGTATATATCATAAATTAAATATCGTATTTTAAAGTCATTATACAATATTATTTTTCATAAATAAAATCTTTCTATTATTTTTAACTATTTTTAATATATAAAAACTTTTTTTATAAATAAAAATTTCAAAACAATTGTAAGTATTTTATATAAAAAATATTATACATATTTTATTTTTTTTAGTTTAAAAAAATGTATGGCATTTATAGATATAAAACTTAATTTTTTTTCTATAAATAAAATGTTAAAAACGTTTTATAACCAAAAACTTTTTCCTTTATCTTAAAAACAATTTTGAAATTTTTTTTAACTTAAAAATTATTTTTTATAAATAAAAATTTCAAAAAAACTGTAGGTGTTTTATATAAAAAGTATACATATTTTTATTTGTTTTTAGTTTAAAACGCTTTTTGTCATTTATAAATAAAAGCTTAAAAAATTTTCTATAAATACAACGTTACAAATATTTTTATAACCAATTTTTTTTATTTATATAAAAGTAATTTTGAAAACTTTTTAAACTTTTTTTCTTGAAATAAAAACGATATATCGTTGTAGTAGGTATT
The DNA here is from genome assembly GCA_949130495.1 of Sambucus nigra. Taxonomy (NCBI): domain Eukaryota; kingdom Viridiplantae; phylum Streptophyta; class Magnoliopsida; order Dipsacales; family Adoxaceae; genus Sambucus; species Sambucus nigra. The sequence goes on from OX422220.1 coordinate 515,406,570, forward strand.
AGTAACATTATCTAATTTGATTTGAGTGAAAAATGATTAAAATAGATGTTGATACCAAATTTATTCTGCTGGCGTGGACCAAATATATGGAGACACGTGTCAATCTACATGGCACTCACAAATAATTTTTGAACAACACCTTGACTCTGAGGAACTCAACCTCCCCGACCAACTCAGGCGCTCCGAGCAACAAGTGTTCTCCGAGGAACTCTATTGTACCGAGCTACTTAGGCGGTCCGAGCAGCTTAGGCGGTCCGAGCTGCATCTCGTACAGAGCATTCATATCCGGATAATTAAGAGGACGACTGCGCATTAAATGCTCATTATTATTACACAGACGCACACGCCTATTGGACAGCTATGTATTATTCTTTCATTTGTACCGTCTCAAGGCTATAAATACATTGTAACCTCCTCATTAGCAGGGGACTCAGAATTTCTTGGCAAAAACTATTATCGAGAATTCTGGGCAAACAATCATCAATATAAAAACAGTGGACGTAGGTCATTCTTACAAGGCTGAACCACTTTAAAAATCTTTTGTTTTATATTTATATATTCATTTTTATCTGTGATTAAATAATTAGATCAAGTCTAGTTTTTTACATCAACAGATTGGCGTTGTCTGTGGGAAACGACTGTAATTATCATTTTTCACCAAAACAATTCATCACCAATGGCTGATTATCCTGAATCCAGCAACCGAAATGCTGGAATCCTTCCAAATTCATCTACTCCCCCAAATGTCCAAGATCTGGCTGGTATGATGGCTAATTTGGCTCAGGGCCAGACCGTCATGCAAGAAACCATGCGACAACTCATGCAAACTATCCAGGGTGGAGCACCCGCCCAGTCAGGGCAACGAAGCATTTAGAGAAATACCCGATTGCCTTCTTCGTGAACTAGACGAACGTCACTCCCAGAAGAATCGCATTCTAGACGCACCGATTCATATCGTACTGAGAGATCCAATGATCCTTCTTATCATCCTGGAAGGACTTCCTCGGTACGAGCTACAGACACTCAACAAAACATCACTTTATCTCCAGAAAGGACCAGTGCTTTTGAAAGATTGAGTAGAGTTTCTCCCTTTGATCGTTTGGGTCCTAGGAGGAATAGAAGTCCCCCTAGGATGGTGTCGAGGAACTCTCAACGATCTTCTGATTTAAAAGAAGGTTCTGCCGAATCCCAACCAGCTGCTCGTCGTGAAAGATCCCAAGAGGCAAATTCAACACGATCAGTTGCTCGGACCAAAAGGCCCGAGGAGGGAAATGATGAATGGAATGGATCTATTCAGAGGTTGGAAGATAGTTTAGGGGAAATGGCTAAAGCTAAGAATCCTTTACAAAGGACTTTTATCCGAGGAACACCATTCATACAAGAAATTGCAGACTTCCCCACACCATCAAAATTCAAAGCCCCAGTGGTAACACCAAAATATGATGGAAAAACTGATCATGTTCTCCATATAGAACAATACCAGGCAGCTGCTGATATTTATGTTGTTCCAGATGAGATGCAATGTAGGGCGTTTTCAGGAACTCTCACTGGATCTTCCCAAATATGGTACAGCAATCTTCCTCGGGGGAAGATTGCAACTTTCTTTCAACTGGCAGAACTCTTTATTGGGAACTTTTATTTTGGAGCAAAACCAGTTAAACGAGTAGCACACTTGTTGAGTGTTAGACAGAAGACAGGTGAGAGTACCAGGGATTGTATTACTCGTTTCAATAATGAGAAGCTCGAAGTTATTGACTACGAGAAGACAGCAATCACTGCTCTGATGAGTGGATTACTGCCAAATAAATTGTATTACACTCTAGCCAAAGATCCGCCTACAACCATGGCAGAGCTAATGGCAAAAGCAGCCAAAATTATGAACGCCGAGGAAGCTATGGCTGCGAAGAAAAATTTGGACACCAAAGAGACCAAGGCTGAGGGTGATAAGATTGAGAAGAAAGAACAGAAGAACAATGGAGGTAACAAGCAGTCAAGAGCAAAACAAGCATTGGAACGGATGAGGAAATTTGGAAATTATAATCCTTTGAAGGTAGAAATAAACCACGTTCTGGAAAATATCAAGAACATCGAGGAGTTAAAATGGCCTGAAAAAATGAAGACAAATCCTGACAAGAGGGATAAGTCCAAATATTGCGAGTTCCATAAGGATCATGATCATACGACCAAAAACTGCATAGATCTCCAGAATGAAATTGAAGAGCTCATCAGGCGGGGAAAATTGAACAAGTATGTGGATCGCCGAAATGATGGAAAGGGCAACGACCGATCAAGGCAGAGGTCTAGAATTCCTCGTCGAGCAAAAGAAGATAAGAAGAGAAACCATGAAGAATACCTGGATGATGATCAAGACGACCCCGATCTCCCCAAAAGACCAAAACAGCCAGAACGTGAGGTATTTTCTATCCGTTTTGGATCATTTGATTGCAATGTTATTACTGGTGGAGATGCAGGAGGTGGAGACCTTACCGCAGAGAGGAAAGCTTACCTCAATGAGGCTCAAACTTGTTCGTATATTCAACGGATAAATCTAGCCGAAGATGATCACCCGAGGAAGGTGAACAAAGATAAACTAGTCATCGGTTTCTCTAAGAATGACATCGCAGGTGTGCTATATCCTCATGATGACCCATTGGTAATCAAAATGAGGATGAAGGAAGTAGTGATTTTACGAGTATTGGTGGACAATGGCAGCTCGACAGATATTATGTTCTACCCATGTTTTGATAGTTTGAACCTAAAGCCATCCCAGTTGGAGCCATATCATCGGCCCCTCCTCGGTTTTACTGGCGAGAAAGTTTTTCCACTTGGGATGATCAAATTGGATATGTTCATCGGAACATGGCCCCCTGCTTGTCGAACAGAAAGAGTGCGTTTTTTCGTGATGGATAAAAATGTCCAATCAGCTTATAATATTATCATGGGAAGGGTAGGTTTGAAAAAGTTCAAGGCAGTACCATCTACAGTACATCAATGCTTAAAATTCCCAACTAATTTTGGGGTGGGAGTTGTTAAAGGCGACTAGAAAGTAGCTCGGCAATGCTACTATTCATCTGCCGAGCAGGAGGAGCATGAAGAATCTAGGAGAAAGACTACTACCTACCAAATAGAAGATGCAGAGATTGAAACATTAGACCCTAGAGATGAGTCCCAACTTATGAAAGGGCAGGTCGTGGAGGCTACCGAAAATGTCATTCTGGACGACGAGCATCCGGAACGAACAACTCAAATTGGTGCATCCTTGGATGTATCGATAAAACAGGAATTGATAGCATTCCTTTGGCAAAGAAAGCAGACCTTTGCGTGGAGTCATGAAGACATGCCTGGAATAGATCCAAATTTCTTGTGTCACGAGCTCAATGTGAACAAGGAAATCAAACCAGTAAAGCAGCGACGAAGAGTATTCAGCCCTGAGAAAAATCAAGCTATACAGGAGGAAGTAGAGAAGCTACAAAAAGCCTCTTTCATTGAGGATGTCAAATACTCTGACTAGTTAACAAATGTAGTAATGGTGAAGAAGAAGAATAACAAGTGGAGGATGTGTGTAGACTTCACCGACCTTAACAAAGCATGTCCAAAGGATCATTTTCCTTTGCCCCGAATTGATCAATTGGTGGATGCTACCTCGGGACACGAACTCTTGAGTTTCATGGATGCTTATTCTGGCTATAATCAGATTAAGATGAAGCCTGAAGACAGGGAGAGTACTTCTTTCATTACCCCAAGGGGAACTTATTGTTATAATGTTATGCCTTTTGGACTTAAAAATGCAGGTGCGACATATCAGCGGCTGATGAACAAGGTGTTTGCGGAGCAAATCAGTCATAACATGGAGGTTTAAGTTGACGATATGCTAACGAAGAGCAAGAAAGTTGTTGATCGTCTAGTTGATTTAGGCTAGACCTTTGATCAACTAGAAAGGTATCAAATGAAGCTGAATCCCACCAAATGCATATTCGGAGTACGAGAAGGCATGTTTCTCGGATACATTGTTAATCAATGAGGAATTGAGGCGAATCCTGACAAGATTAAAGCTCTATTGGAACTGCGATCTCCGACGACGAAGAAGGAAGTGCAGAGTCTCACAGGGCGAGTTGCAGCACTTAATAGGTTTGTATCACGAGCAACTGACAGATGTCTACCATTCTTCAAAACACTTCGAAAGACTTTCGAGTGGAGTGATGAATGCGAGAAAGCCTTTCAAGAATTGAAGAAATACCTGGGAACACCTCGATTGTTGGCCAGACCAATGATGGGAGAGAAACTATACTTGTATCTGGCAGTTTCAGAAAATGCAGTGAGCTCGGTGTTAATAAGAGTGGACGATGGAGTGCAAAAACCCATCTATTACACTAGCAAGGCCTTCCAAGGAGCAGAGATCAGATATCCAAAGCTGGAAAAACTAGCATTGGCGTTGATCGAGGCAAGCAGAAGGATGAGGCCATACTTCCAAGATCATACTATAGTTGTGTATACAGACATGCCGTTAAGGCAAGCTCTGCACAAACCAGATAAATCAGGAAGATTAATGTATTGGACTGTAGAGTTGGGAGAATACGATATAATTTATGAGCCTAGGTCGTCACTCAAAGGGTAAGCAGTGGCAGACTTTATAGCAAAGTTCACCTATCCGGATACCTTCGAAGAGCAGGAGTCGAATACCGACCAACCTGTAGATGTTACAAGATCATCAAATTTAAACCCCAACTAACTTAAGTCTGTTGACGAGCAAGAGAAGTTGGTTGACGAGCAAAAGAAGTTGGTCGACGAGCAGTATGAACTTTTAGAGGAGGATATGAGGAAGCATCAAATATTTCACCGAGGAACTTTGTCTGACCAAGAGTTTGATAATGAGGTACCTGTGTGGAATTTATATGTAGATGGCTCTTCTTGCACTACGGGCAGTGGAGGAGGAATTATTTTGAATATCCCCGATGAGATCGATGTGGAGTATGCTTTGCGTTTTCAATTTAAGGCCTCTAATAATGAAGCTGAATATGAAGCTATGAGCGTGGGTCTCAGTCTAGCCAAAACTATGAAAGCAGAGCAGGTCGTTGCATTCAGTGACTCACAGTTGATTGTCAATCAAATGTTGGGAGTATATGCGGCAAAAGGATAACTAATGATCCAATATCATGCGAAAGCAATGGAGATGGTATCGAGTTTTAACGCAGTACAGTTGATTAGAATACCAAGATTGGAGAATGCAAGAGCAGATGCCTTAGCTCGATCAGCCTCAGCCACGCGCACAGAGCTACGAAGAACAATCCCAATAGAAATCTTGGCTAGTCGGAGCATTGAGAAAGATCTAGAAATGAACTTCATTGCCCTTGATTCAGGACCATCATGGATGGATCCTATCAGGGCCTATATTGAGGAGGGGGTTTTACCAACTGATAAGCTCGCAGCTAAGAAACTGAAGTTTAAAGTTGCTCGTTATGTATTAACTAATGGCATTTTATATAGACGAGGAATTATAGCAGGTATGCAAAGATGTGTGCATCCCTCCGAGGTGAAGGATTTGATTGAAGAAGTCCATGAAGGGTCTTGTAGAGCTCATGTAGCTGGTCAGACGCTTTTGAAAAGAATAATGACGCAGGGATATTATTGGCCGACGATGAGGGCTGATTGTATAGCTTTTTCCAAAAAAATGTGACAAATGTCAACGCTTCTCTTCTATTCGAAGAACTCCCCAGGCATTGTTGACACCCATAACATCCCCTTGGCCATTTGCCATGTGGGGAATAGACTTGGTCGGGCCACTCCCAACGACCAGAGGAAGGTTCAAGTACCTCGTAGTCGCTGTGGATTATTTTACTAAGTGGGTGGAAGCTGAACCCCTTATTGATATGACTTATGATAGGGTGTATCAATTTATTTGAAAGAATATCATTTGTAGATATGGTCTTCCCCATGCGTTCATTACTGATCATGGAACCCAATTCGACAACGAGGAGTTTGCTGTATATTGTCACCAGTCAAACATATTAAAAACCCATTCTGCACCAGGCCATCCCCAGAGCAATGGACAAACTAAGGTGACGAACAGAACGCTGCTGAATGGTTTGAAAAAAATATTGGAAGATGCAAAGGCAAATTGGATTAAGAGCTACATTCTGTGCTGTGGGCTTATCGTACTACACCGCGAGCAGCAACAGGAGAATCTCCATACATGCTGGCGTTTGGAAGCGAAGATGTTATACCTGCCGAGTTGGGCCTCCCCCCACACAGAGTGCTGAATTTTAATTCTCCTATCAGTGACTTGATGAGAAGATTATACTTGGATATGCTCGAGGAAGTTATAGAAGAAGCAGCAATCAGGAATGCTGCATACTAACAACGAACAGCTTTGTTTTACAACAAGAGGGTAAAAAAGTGTGATTTGAAGGAAGGAGACTACGTGCTAAAGAAAGTAATTCAAAAGCATAATAAATTGGAAGCTAACTGGCATGGACCCTACAAAGTAACAGAAGTTGTTCGTCCAGGAACCTACAGGATTGAAACCTTGGAGGGGGGAGAATTTAAGAATGCATGGAATGCAGAACATCTACGCAAGTATTATCAGTAGTTGGGATTCTTATGTAAAAGCAGTCTTCTTCAGTATGAATAAAGTGTTAAAATTTATATCCAATTCTCTCCTTTTGATGAAATTTTTTCGGAGTATTAGTGCTACACACTACGCATCAAGTGCAGAACATAAATCCCACCAACTACGGTTGGTCGGTAAATAAAATCCCACAAACTATGGTTGGTCGGTTCATCAACTATGGTTGGTCGGTAAATAAAATCCCACCAACTACGGTTGGTCGGTCCACCAACTATGGTTAGTCGGTAAATAAAATCCCCCCAACTACGGTTGGTCGATCCATCAACTATGGTTGGTCGGTAAATAAAATCCCACCAACTACGATTGGTCGGTAAATAAAATTCCACCAACTACGGTTGGTCGGTCCACCAACTACGGTTGGTCGATAAATAAAATCTCACCAACTACGGTTGGTCGGTCCACCAACTACGGTTGGTCGGTAAATAAAATCCCACCAACTACGGTTGGTCGGTCCACCAACTATGGTTGGTCGGTAAATAAAATCCCACCAACTACGGTTGGCCGGTCCACCAACTACGGTTGGTCGGTAAATAAAAATCAACCAACTCTGGCTAGTCGGTAAGCCAATTACAATTATCTCCAGTTGTTTAAATTAAACAGGATCATCGGATAAAGGATGTTTTATCACATAAAGATCAAAGAATGATAAATCACTATAAATCAGAATAAACATATTTATCAACCAACAAGCAAAGATATTATACAAATTGCTTTGAAGAAAAATGAAATGACAAAATTTTCCATTCAAATTAAATAGAATTACATAAGTTGTGAAAAGTACAAGTCATTACATAAAGTCATATTCTATGGGTTTCTTTCCCTCTGCCTTTGAAACAGGTTCCACTCCAGCAGGAGGATCATCTAAGGCGTAGGGGGAGTTTATAAAGTTTATGTCTTTCAACATTCGAATATTCATCACAGAAGGACGAGCAAGTAGGTGCTCTGGTCGAGATATCTCAAAATTTGAATGAAGATTGTAGTCACCAAGATATTTAGAGATTAAGCACTGGGGAATCCCCCGAGCAGGAATCCAACTCATGTCAAGCTTGAAAGGAGGCACAGGAAACTCGAGCAATCCAGGGTCATAATAATCCCATAGATAGTGACCCTGCTCCAACTGTAGCACACCCAGTGCATTCATCCATCCTTGCTTATAACCCTCATTATTTGATTGCTGGATCCGATCGTCAAGATGATAAAGAGATTCGTCGTATCCAGTCATTCAAAACTCTCTGGGCTGTTTATGGAACTGGTAAGTCAACCTCTCTAGCTGGTCGTGAAGATTTTTCACCAGATTTGTTTTATTTTTCAAGGCAGAGCTTTGTGTAGAAAGTTTCTCTTCAAGGTTCAGAATCTTCTTGGACATCTCTGCTAAGGCCTGATTCTTCGCCATCAATTGGAAAGCCTCATTCTCCAAGGCTGATTGAGTTCTTTGTTCTTTAATTGAAATACGAGCAGCCCTTGCTCGTCCCCGAGAAGCTCTTGCTCGACCACGAGCAGAAGTAAAGGGACCAATCTTCTTTAAGGTTTCCAATTCATCTCTCAAATTGGCGTTTTCAACCTCCAAGAACGAGAAACCTTCGTCATTAACAGGGACCAAGGCTCCCGAGGAAGATGCTGTAGACTTTAGTTGGGATATATTTTCTCACAAAACATTGTTTTCCTCCTCTAACAGTTTAGCAATTTGCCTGTGCTCTTCAACCTCAACCTTTAGAATTTTCTTTCTTCTCATATGCGGCGATGAACTTATCATATCCTTTGTCAGCATTTAATTGATGATATTTTTTCTCATACCCCTGATGCAAAAGGGTAGAAGATTCCTTGTATTGTTGTTGAAGTTCCTCGATGGTACCCTGGAGATCTTCAATCATCTCATAATATGCCACATTATTGGCAACTGCACGGTCAAGCAGGCACTTCAAATATTGATAGGCTTCAACTGCTCTTTCAGAAGTATCTGGACCAAGGATGTCGATGATTTGAGCTTCATTCAGGTCAGCATGGCCAGCCTTGAAGTAGTCATTGTATTTTTTCATCAGTTCAGTATCATGAGCTGACAAGAGCTCCATTCTAGCCATAAACTAGTAAAGAAAAGAGATAGAAAGAATTAATAAGAATGCAGACAGATCAAGAAGAAGAAAAGTCAATATGAACAGCCGAAAGTTCGAATTTTATTATATCACAAAGATAAGTACATGGCCCAAAATTACATTCAACAAAAAAATAAAAAGCAAAGAGAAAGGTCCGAACAACTCTACACCTTCTCCTTGCTTCCTAAGACTTCCTCGGGAGGCTTGGACTAAGAAGTAGGTTGCTCGGAGGGCAGAGAAATCTGATCAGTAGACATGTTGGTTGGCTGGGGCTGCTCGTAGCGAAGTTCAACAGTAGGGACCTGATCCCCAATCATCATTAAAGACTCTTTAGAGGCAGTTTCGTCCTCTTCTTCTTCTCCGGGAGAGGGAGGAGGACCATGAACATGGCGCTGAAAAAGTTCAGAACTCTCAGAGACCTTTAACTCCTGCAGAGCAGCAATCCATCCATCCCTGAAGTATTTGAGGCTAGCAAATTCCATCTGAGAGGATATGGCAGCTAGGCCTTTGTTCCAACCTTTGTCCCAGCTAGCTCTAAAGGACTTCCTAACAGCAATTTTTTTTTGCCTTTTCTGAGGAAATTCTCTCAGTATGAAGTTCCTCGGCAGCCTTCATCTTCCCTTCTATCTCCTGCCTTTGACGATCAACGTCACGAAGTCTACCAACTTCCTCTTCAGCTGTTTTGAGCTTATTCTCAAACTCCTCAGCATTCTTGAGCTTTTCCTCAACCTCTTTATTTTTCTTCTCAAATTCTCTCATTTTATTCTCCAATTTTTGGGAGGCCTCCATAGCTCGGTCCCTTTCTTGCTCGACAGACTTAACCTGATTTTCCCAAGCAATTTTATTCTCTTCATACTTCTGATGAGATTCCTTCAAATATTGGGTCAATCCAGTAAAAGCTTCTTCTACACCTCCCGAGGAGATTGAAGCCTTGATAGCTTCATCCTTCTTCAGAATGGTATTGAAACATGTTACCAGCTGGAAAAAGAAAATAACTGTAATTCAGTACAAGGACATAACATTGAAAAATAAAATTTTAGTTTAGCAATACTTACTGAGGCAATATGCTGAGCTGCCAAGGTAGTGACTCTGTCACGAGAAAGACTATCTTCAATACCTTGAATCTCTGGGATAATCCAAGACTCCACCGAGCTCATGGCAGAGCTCAGAGCAACAAAAGTGGGAATACCACTTCCAACGGTTAAAGGCTGAGAGATAGATTCAGCCGGTTTATCCGAGGAACTTTTTTTCAACTTCCTCGTAGGAGCAGGAACATTCTCAACCAAGGATGTCGTCTTGGTCGGTGATATAACGATAACCTCGCTTGGAGGAGAAACAGCAACAACCTTGCTCGGAGCCACTAGGGGCTTCTCAACAACCTTCTTAGCAGCAATTGGAGGGGGTGCATCAATTTTTCTTGTCCCTTCCTCTGGGACATCCTGCTTGTTTTTCTTGGCCTCTATATTGGCAGAGTCCGATTTATCAAAGAAGGCAGGAGCTCGTCTTCTCTTCATTCTAGTACTGAGGGGAATATGTGATTCAGGGGAAGAACTCTCAGAAGCTGGTAATGGGTCGATATCACCCACCACTGGACGAGCAGTAAAGGATGAAGTATAGCTTTTGTACTGCAACAAATAAGAAGCTAATCTAATGTGTTCGTCAGCAATAGTTTGGTGCAAACTCCAGATAAGTTTGGTGCAAACTCCAGATAAGTTTCAAGTGTCTCAAATTGACATCAGTTTCTTTGGGGGATTTTCTTTTGCTGTCAACTGCAAATATAAAAGTTACAATGTCAATGGCGCATTTTATCAAACACAAAGAAAACATAATTTCAAAAATAAAATAAAAACAACCTATCCCATTGCCATAAGGGGGACACTTAGGACCCTGATATACATCATCTCCATTTAAAGGAGCATGTTGCCAATTTTTCATAACAACTCCATGCTCGAAGTAATCCCTGTTGGCATCTGGGAGACTGACAACTAAATCCCTATTTAAAAACCTAGTTTTTAAGTAAAAAGTGTTGTCACTAACGACCCATCTATAACAAAACATAATTTCTGGAATTCCCAAACGGGTTCCATGAAGTTGATTTAACCTATGAACTCTATTGACTATTCTCCAAGTATTTAGCGCTATTTTTACAAGAACAATGTCAAAATACTGACAGAATTCCAAACATAAAGAACTTGGAGGAAAAGAAAAGCCACATTCGGCCACATAGAGACTGGAGAACCAATGTCCCTCGGCCAAGGAGAAATAGTCAGAAGGTTCAGAAAGTTCCTCCAAAATGACCCATGAAGGAATTGAAAATTCAGAACGAAATTTATCAAGCGATTCAACAACATAAACCATGATGATCAAAGGAAAATAAAAGAGAAGGAAGAAGATCTTACAAGAGAAGATTGAACCAGTTGATAACGAACGATGGAAGAACTGAACACACAAGAGAGAGAAGAAATGGAAATTCAAAGATACAGATTTGAAAAAGTAAAAGACGATGGTATTTTCTATAGCGCTTAAATACTTTACCTCGGGAAAGGAGAAAAACAACGATTACCAGGACGGACGATTGCGTATCCGGCGGCTAAAAAGAAGAAAAGGGCACAAAAAACAAAGCGGTTGTAGAAATTCAATATATTTATGAGGACTAATACTGTGCATTTAAAAAGGAGTTGTAGACAACGAATACTTTTCTAGAAACCATACAAACCGAAAATCTAAGCAGCAGAATGTTCCATACTTTTCTTCAACATCAAACTATGAAACATTGGGGGCTTCTGTTGATACCAAATTTATTCTGCTGACGTGGACCAATTATGTGGAGACACGTGTCAATCTACATGGCACTCACAAATAATTTTTGAACAACACCTTGACTCCGAGAAACTCAACCTCCCCGACCAACTCAGGCGCTCCGAGCAACAAGTGTTCTCCGAGGAACTCTATTGTACCGAGCAACTCATGAATACCGAGCTACTTAGGCGGTCTGAGCTGCATCTCGTACAGAGCATTCATATCCGGATAATTAAGAGGACGACTGCGCATTAAATGCTCATTATTATCACACAGATGCACACGCCTATTGGACAGCTATGTATTATTCTTTCATTTGTACCGCCTCAAGGCTATAAATACATTGTAACCTCCTCATTAGCAGGGGACTCGAAATTTCTCGGCAAAAACTATTATCGAGAATTCTGGGCAAACAATCATCAATACAAAAACAGTGGACGTAGGCCATTCTTACAAGGCTGAACCACTTTAAAAATCTTTTGTCTTATATTTATATATTCATTTTTATCTGTGATTAAATAATTAGATCAAGTCTAGTTTTTTACATCAACAATAGATTAATTGAATTTAGATTGGATTGGATCGAGGGATTAATTAATGGAGTCTAGAATGAATTATCTTTTTAATTTTCAAAAGACTATTATTTTTTTTATGTTTTTTCAAAGAAATTTTTTATTTATTTGATTTCAAAAAATATAATGTTCAAAATAAGGGAGAGAAAGATAATAAGTATTAAAAGGTCAGTAACTCTTGTAATACTATCATATTAGAGTATCATATTAGAGACTAATATAAATGACACTCTCCATTGACATAAGTAGGATTAAAATTAAAGATTGATACGGGTTATAAAAAATAAGTGTCCTTATTAAGATTGAATTTTTTAAAACTAAAATTAGGTCATTTTAATATGGGTCATGATAACATGTGCCTTAAAGGCACACGCTAAGAATCCAAAAATAAAAGGGATAAAGTTTCTACATGCATTTAATATGAAACAGATATTCATGTAAAACTGTTACAGTTATTATTTTGAAACTCAAAACATGTGCCCATTTTTCTTATAACATAATCAATTATTCAATTAGAATTATGGATCAAGTTAAATATTACTTGTTTTAAAGTTCGTACATAAAGCATTGATACATATAATTACAAATGTGATTGAGACATGATCTGTTTACACCCCTAATCCACACGTAGTTGCATGTTTTAGGGCTGAATAAAATTGGATTAAAAATTGACACCGATTAAATAAGGTTAACTTGAAAACTTGCGAATTCGGTTTAATCAGTATCACACACGAGTTTTACAAATTGGTATCATAGCTTATTTAAGCAATCACCGATTCTGTACAAAATTTAATAGGTATAAATTTTTTGAAAAAAACTGGATTGTCTGGAGATTGAATCTAATTTTAGCTGATGTTGTATAAATAATCATTTTTCAGGAAATAAGTATGCTCGCGGAGGAACATAAAAGGACTATGTTGAAGATTCAGCTTTTAGAGCTCTTTTTGTTACTTTAAGCAAAATGTTTGTTTTATCATATAGAGCATGTTGGGCTCTCGTGTAATAACTTTTAAATTTTGTCTTAATCTATAACATGTTGTTACTTTTAATATATATGAAGTTTCCTTTTAGAAAAGTCTGATGACGTAATTCCTTCAATTTCAGAGCGTATATCTCTTCATAATCACTTCCAGAGCCTCTATCTCTAGTTTTTTCTAGTACTCTTAGTTTTGATTGAAAATGATTACCTGAAAGATTACATAATAGTAATAAACAAAATAACAGTTTTTTTTCTTTAATGCATTAGTAAATTTTTATTTTAGAGTTCAATGCATTTTAATTTCATAATCAAACATTGCCCCAAAATCATTTAAAAAAAAATTGTTAATGTTAATTGTCATGTGGAATTTCGAATTAAAATAATTTAAAACTCAAAAAGATCAATTGGAAAATAAATATAAAAGAAAACTAAAAAGAAAATAAATTTCAAACTAAAAATCACTAAAAAAAATTGATTGTAAAAAAAAAGAACTTGACAAATAAGTTTTCTTTACAGAAGACATTTCTTAATTGGTCCTATAAAAATAAAATTTTCTCAATAGGTCATGTTCCTATATAGGACCTATTGAAATAAAAATATTTTTTTCATAGGACTTGTTGAAGCAAAAAAATATATATCGTACGACCAATACGACTACACACTTAATAAACGGGACTAACTGGTAACCCCCCCTCCTCTCCCCCCCCCCCCCCCCCCCCCCCCAAACCAAAAAAAAAAACACCCTCACACGGAAAAAAAATACATTTGCATCTAAGTTTGATGAACAGTTTGAGGGCACACGATTATGATAATCAAAATGTATTAATGTAAATGTAACCATAAATTCATTCCAAGCAATCCCCATTTAATTCCTGTTTTTTTTTTTTTACAGACTTTCTTTGGTTTTCCTGTATAGTTTGAAATTCATTTTCCTTTTAATTTTTTATTTGTCAATTGATTTTTGAGTTTTAATTTTTTTTTTTAATTTGAATTGCTATGTAGGAGGTAAAGTTAAAAGATTTTCTAACTTATTTGGGCAAAATCATTTTTTATATATTAAAATGAATTTAACTCTAAAAAAATAATAATGTATTAAAATGTAAAATAAAAGGCATAAAATAAAATATGTAATTAATTCTCCCATGCAACATTTTATTTTACCCCATTAACAATGACTTTTGAAAATTATATCAAGTCAAACTACCTTAAGTGTTAGAGCAACCCTTATGGGTATGCTAAATGTGTATATATACACTAAAGATGTATGTTATGGGTAGGTTAAATGTGTATATTTAGACTTTGCTACCGTAAAAAATAACAAAGATAGCATTACACTAGTTAGTTTTTTGTGGGACCCGCACGAATTAAAAAAAATATAAAGCCTTATGCGGAACAAGATGTTCCGCCTAAGGTTTCTCCCCTAATTCCCATATTTCTACTTTCACCCCAAGCAACATTGTACTGCTTTGACCCCAAATTGCAATGGTTATATATTTTGTAAATAACAATTTATATAATATATAATTTATATTACGGCTCTAATTTTTTTTTATAAATAGCAGTTTTAATCCACCACAAATCATACCCTTAATATTTTTATTCAAAATATTCTCTCATATCTTCATTTTAATTAATATCTAATATTTTCTTTTAAGCTCCAATATATATTATTTATTTAACAAAAAATAATTTCATAAATTTTATATTTGCTTAAATATATTTTGTGATTCAAATTTTTTTTGTGATTCTAATATTCTAATTTCTCACCAAACTCAAATTTCTAATTTCTAATTTCTAATTTTATATTCTAATATTTGCTTAAAATAAATTCTATTTTTTTGTGATTCTAATATTCTAATTTCATAATTTTTTTGAATGTCGTCTAATTTTTTTGCTTAAATATATTTTGAATGTCGTCTATTTTTTTTTTTCGTAAACCTTCCATAACCCTGAAAAAATTATAATATATTTATCATTACTAATAATATTAACTACATACATGAAAATAATACCGAACTTTGGCCAATCAATATATTTTTCTATCTATAAATAAATAAATTTTTATGTCTGTAAAACAATAAAGCCTGCCTTTTATTTGAATGTCGTCTGATATTTTTTTTCGTAAACCTTCCACAACCCTCAAAAAATTAAAATATACTTATCATTACTAATAATACTAACTACATACATGAAAATGATACCCAATTTTGGCCAATCAATATATTTTCCTATCTATAAATTAATTATTTTTTCTGTCTATAAATAATTTTTTTTGTCGTAAAACTTCCATAACCCTAAAACAATTACAATATACTTATCATTACCAATAATACTAACTACATACATGAAAATAATATATTTACAGTGTGGGGAGATATATAATATAGGGGTAAATATAATTAATATGGTGGTTGGATATTAAATTTTGGGTTAAAAAGGATAACATAAGAATGTTGGGAGAGGAAAATGAATTTAGGCTAATCCCTTAAGCGGAACATCATGTTCCGCCCAAGGGAGTCCATACTCAATACAAACGCTGTCGTTTTACATGGTAATAGGGTATATTTGATAAACCCACAGCAATTTCATGGTATGCACTAGTGTATATTTTGACTAGTTTTTATCAAATATACCATGTGCATAAGGGATGCTCTTATAAACCATAGCAAATGGGGATAAAATTGTATAAACAATGACTTTTGGAAGTGCTACCTTTAACCTTTACTTTTTAGTTTTCCAATTAATTAACTTAATTTCATGGAAAGTGGCTAGTGAGAAAACTTTACCACCGGCCCAGGTGTTACATGTGTGTGCGTGAATAGCGTGTTACGTTTATGTGTGAAATCAAGTTGACTCAAAGTCCACACCATCTCATTCAATCAATTAGTTTACAACCACGAAAATAATGGTAGAAAGAAATAGAGAAGTCGACAGATTCTCGTTTGACGCGTCAAATAATATTTTGGCATCCATTTTTGTGTATATAATATTGTTCACTACTTGACCAAAATCAGAACAATCACATATGGCGTTCACTAAGGTTGTATTACTAGTGATGGTTGTATGGCTAGCAGCGGAAGTAGTTACAGTTACATCTACAAGTGTTACTAATTCATCAGTAACATTGACAAGAGAGGCGGAAGCTCTATTGGGCTGGTGGGGGAAAGTAATTCCTGTGGACATCTCTGCAAGTCCTTGTAACTGGAAATTTGTCCATTGCGATAAGGCTGGACGTGTCACTGCCATAAAAATAAACAATTATGATTACGATTATGATTATGATCGTGATCCAAATGAAAATTATTATCTAGGCCTTGAGCTCGGAAAGTAGAACTTTTCTTCCTTTCCGGACCTTCAAGTCCTCCATCTTCAGAGCTGTGGGCTTCGTGGAAGTATTCCTCACGAAATTGGTATGCTTTCAAAACTCACAGACCTCCATCTCTACAACAACTCTCTTACAGGTAAGCTACCTCTTTCCCTCGCTAACCTCACTCAACTAATAAGCCTTCAGATTTGGGATAATGGTATCAGTGGTTCCATACCCTTTGAAATTGGGAGGTTGAACAATCTGCAATATCTAGACCTTAGTTACAATAACTTATCTGGTCAAATCCCTTCATCTCTCGCTTCCTTAACAAATCTGACCTTTCTCAACCTGGGTTGGAACAAATTGCGTGGTCCAATCCCTTCATTTGTAGCTGATTTAAAAAAATTGAGAGTGTTGAGTCTATACGACAACCAGATAAATGGTTCTATCCCGCCAGAAATAACGAGTTTAACAAATTTGACTTTTTTATTTCTCGATAATAATAATCTTGTTGGTCCCATCCCACCCAACATTGGTTTATTGACAAACTTAAGAATCCTAAGTGTCTCTGGAAATCAACTCAACCACGTCATCCCTTCCTCTATTGGCCAATTAACAAATCTCCAGAGTTTGATCCTTGATTCAAATGATATCGAGGGTTCCATCCCACCCAACATTGGTAAATTAAAACATTTGCGACAACTAAACATCTCTACAAATCGACTCAGTCATGTCATCCCTGCAGAATTGGGCAATCTAACAAATTTACTATATCTTGACCTTAGTCATAACAATCTCATTGGTCCTATACCTTCCTCTATTAGTCAATTGACCAGTCTTAATTGGTTGGACCTTAATTCAAATCATATGAATGGTTCCATCCCACCCAACATTGGCTTTTTATTTGCCCTAGATTATCTTAACCTATCTGCAAATCAAATCATTGGCACGATACCTCCTCAACTTAGCGAGTTGTCCAGACTTACATCACTTGATCTTTCCTCAAACCAACTTTCAGGATATATACCAATTCTGAAAGATTCATACAATCTTCAGTATCTAGAGCTATCTCGGAATTTTTTGAGTGGAAGTCTGCCAACTGAGCTACAACAATTCAGCCATTTGGAGCATTTAGGAATATATAGAAATAATTTGACTGGAAAAATACCTTTGGAGCTTTCTTATTTGTCAAACTTAACTTATTTGGATCTCTCCTACAATAGTCTTTCTGGAACAATTCCCCCTCGCTTTTGTAAAATGTTCGGCAACTCAACAATCAACTTGTCTCACAATGCCCTGACTTGCAAGAACAAAAAAAGACTTGTTCATGCCCTCGTCATTTTGCTTCCAACCATTATTTCTATTGCCTTCTTACTACTAGGGTTTTTCTTATTATTTCGACATACGACAAAAAGTATTCCGAGTGAGGAAAACGCAAAGAGGAATGGAAATATGTGCTCAATATGGAATTATGATGGAAGAATTGCATATGAAGATATCATTGAAGCAACAAATGACTTTGACATCAGATATTGCATTGGCACCGGTGGTTATGGCAGCGTATACAGAGCACAACTGCCCAGCAACAAAGTAGTCGCCTTAAAGAAACTTCATAGCTTGGAAGCAGAGGAGCCAGCTTTTGACAAGAGTTTTAAGAATGAAGTGCAAGTGCTATCAAATATAAGGCATAGAAACATTGTGAAGCTTTACGGTTATTGTTTTCACAATCGAAGCATGTTCCTTGTTTATGAATTCATGGAAAGAGGCAGTTTATTCTGTCTCCTGAGAGATGATGTTGAAGCTGTCGAATTGGATTGGATTAGGAGGGCAAACATTGTTAAAAGCGTAGCACATGCTTTATCATATATGCATCAAGATTGCACCCCACCTATTGTTCATCGCGATATTTCAAGCAATAACATTCTTCTCAACTCCAAACTGGAGGCGTTTGTTGCTGACTTTGGCGCAGCTAGATTGTTGTATCCCGATTCATCCAATCGGACTATAATTGCAGGAACTTATGGATACATTGCTCCAGGTGAATCTGTCTTTTACGAAAATTTAACATTAGCTTTCTTTCCTTATCTTAATAAGCTTAATGAAACTATTTGCAAACAATTTTGATTGGTTTTGCAGAACTTGCCTACACAATGGTTGTCACTGAAAAATGTGATGTCTTTAGTTTTGGAATAGTGGCATTAGAAACAATAATGGGAAAGCATCCAGGAGATTTTCTATCATCATTAACATTGTCATCGAATCAAAATCTCATGTTGAGTGATGTTTTAGACCCACGACTCTCACCTCCCAGGAATCGGCTTGTTGAACAGGACATTGTTTTGGTTGTTGCATTGGCCTTTGCTTGCTTACGTTCTGATCCAAAATCTCGCCCAACAATGCGAAAAGTATCTCAAGAGTTTTTAGCTTGCAAGACACCACTAGCCAAACCTCTTCATTTAATTTCGTTATTGCAGCTAAGGGATCAAGGTTTGATACATTAACTGAGCTGAGAGTCATATGAAATGACAAGTATCAATCTTGTTGTGATAATTGAAGAACTCCTTTTTTATAGAGAAATATAATAAATTGTGTTATTTGGAATCATTGAAAATTTCAAATGTTTTATATGAGTTGTGGTGAGAACACTGGTTTGTTCATTAAATATTTCATAAGAATCATAACTCCTTTAGGAGGCACCAACTCATGGAGTAGTTGTTGTATGAATACATATCAATGCTTTAAGAAACACGATTCATTTTTGAAATTTTTTATCTCTAGTTTTCTAGAAAAAAAAAGGACATATATAATTTTTTGACATATAAGATACCCATTATGCCATGTTTTAAAGTTCGAGC
Source organism: Sambucus nigra (assembly GCA_949130495.1). Classification (NCBI taxonomy): domain Eukaryota; kingdom Viridiplantae; phylum Streptophyta; class Magnoliopsida; order Dipsacales; family Adoxaceae; genus Sambucus; species Sambucus nigra. The sequence continues at coordinate 515,425,797 of OX422220.1, forward strand.
ATTCAATTCATAAGCAGTTGGTAATATGTAATTTGGACCTAAGAACTTGTATATTGAGGAGTAAGAATTTAAGACATCACAGATTATGTATTCTACATGGACGAATTATATTGGATGATGTGAAGCAGCACACGTGACCATGAAGATCTTATTTATCAATGAAGATACTTCATTTCCAATGAGAAACTATAAGTTCTCATTATAATTCATGCCCCCATCAAATTTTTGAAGATGAATAAGGAAACATACGTGAATAGATTTTTAACACTAGTTATGTTGAACTAATTATGGTTTTCATCAATTTCTTGTCAACTAGTCTAAAATAGTATTTTATGATATGATAACAGCCTAAAAAGGATGTGATAGTTATATCATTCCCTTATTTGGGAAAAATACTAATCATTTTTGTTAATAAAACATATTCCAAACATGAAAATTAAAAGACCGTAACGGCATAATCTCACCAAAATACAGCTACTGAGACAGCGAAAGATCCAAAGACCAGTTCATTTTATTCATAGAAAAGATAAATTAGGGAAATCAGCTCGAAGTAAAATAGCTTGATGTTCAGAATAAATACCACAACAATTACTTTATATCACCATAACATGATTCAAAAATATTGGAAGATAAAAAATCATCAACCAAATATGGCCTATCACCTATCCTTAAATGATGGTACATGGTGTGTTGATGGATTAATTTAGTGCCATCAGCAGCATTTATTATTTTTCCCATCATGCTCTTCATTAGTGCATATATTTCATTCTGATTTCATTCTCTAATACTGTTAATAATACATTATTGTACTACCTTAATTGTGGTAGCATGTTGTAGGGTATTCTATTGATAAAGTGGTTATTGTTTCAATATACATAATGTCCATGATTGGCTTCTAGTTTTTGATGAGTTATGTCTGGTGTTAATATTCATGTAGGATGGGTTGATAACTGGATTGGAGTCGCTAAATTTAGCATAAATGGAATCCTTTATAATCTATTGGCAATTATAGACTTGTCTTGCTTATAACTAGATGAACGCATGTGTCCCGCCATAAATTACGAGTTTAACAAATTTGGTTCATTAGGATCTCAGTTGTATCAATATTGTTGGTCCTGTTCCACCCATCATTGGCAATTTAACGAACATAGAACAACTTTATCTCTCTGGAAATAGTCTCAACCATGTCATCCCTTCATGTATCTGTAAATTGACCAGTATCCAATAGTTCCCCCTATATTAAAATAATATTGAGGGTTTATCCCACTCAGAATTGGTAAATTAAAAGCGTTGCTGGAACTGAACATATCTGCAAATCGACTTAGACATCTCCTCCCTGCAGAATTGGGGAATCTAACAAATTTAGTCAATCTAGTCCTTAGTCATAACCAAGTCATTGGACCTATATCGTCATCTATTGGTCAATTGAGCATTCTTAGTATCCTTAAGCCTAATTCAAATGATATCGAAGGCTCCATCCCGCCCAACATTGGTAGATTAAAATTATTGTCAGACCGAAACTTCTCTGCATATAGGCCAGCCATGTCTCTCCTGCAGAATTAGGGAATCTAACAAATTTAGCTAATTTCGACCTTAGTCATAACCATATCATCAGTCCTGTACCTTCGTCCATTGGTCAGTTGAGCAGTCTTAGCTGTTTGTACCTTAACTGAAATTATGTAAATGGTTGCATCCCACCCAACATAGATAAACTAAAATTGTTGTCAGACCTAAACATCTTTGCAAATCTACTTGGCCATGGCATCCATGAAGAATTGGGAATTCTAACAAATTTAGTTAATCTAGATCACAGTAATAATTACCTCATTGGTCATAACTTCATCTATTGGTCAACTGAGGGTTCCATCCCACCCAGCATTTTTTAATGTGAGCAGTAGGGTGGTCTTTTTTAACGTATCTGCAAATCGAATCAATGATTTGATCCCTCCTGAACTTGAGGATTTCTACCTTCATTCACTTCGTATTTATTCAAACCTCAATGGACCAATCCCACTCAATAAATATTGCAGTATTCAGGATCTAAAGCAGTCTCCGACTTTTTATGGTTTTTCCAAGGAGCTACACAAATGCATTGACTTGGAGTACTTGGTAATAAGTAAATTTCAATATGCTAGACTTAAAGAACTCATATCTCTCCTACAATAGTTTTTCTTTAACATTAACCCCTGCTCTGTCATTTGTGCTACGAATCAACACTCGTCTTGTCGCACAATGCCAGGCTAACAATAAGACAAAAGGGTCGTTTATCTCCTCATCAATTTTCTTCCACCATAATTTTATTGCCCTCTTCCTATTATAATTTCTCATATATATTTGGCACAAGACAAACTAAATCCGAGTGAGGAAAAAGCAATGAGGAATGGAAATATATGCTCAATATGGAATTATGATGTAAGAACTACATATGAAGACATAATTGAAGCAAAAAGTGACTTTGATATAAGATATTGCATTGGCACCAGTGGTTATGGTAGAGCATACAAATCACAACTTCCCAACAACAAAGAAGTTACTTTGAAGAAACTTCTTTGTTTTGAAGCATAGGATACAGCTTTTGACAAGAGTCTTAAGAACGAGGTACAAGTCTTTCCAAATATAGGACAGAAACATTGTGAAGCTTTACAGCTATTGCCTAAACAATTGATGCATGTTCCTTGTTTATGAATACATGGAAAGGGGAAGTGTGTTCCGTCTCCTGAGAGATGATTTTGAAGTAGTCGAATTAGATTGGATGAGGAGGGAAAATATTTTTAAAAGCGTAGCACATGCTTTATCATATATGCATCACGATTTCACCCCACTATTGTTCATCGGGATAATTCAACGAGGTAGTAAGATACTAATGTCCAGTGAGGAACTATAAGTTCTCAATATTATGTATGCCCCCATCAAATTTATGCAGAAACATAACAAAGCATACATGACTAGCTCTTTCACATTAGTTATGCTAAGTTAGGTATGATTTTCACCATCATCTGTTCAACTGGTCTAAAATAGTGTTTATAATATGATGATATTAACAGCCTAAAAAAGGATATGCCGATTATTCCATTCCCTCATTTGAGAAAAACACTTCTGAGCTGCCTTAATACCACATATCCCAAACATGAAGATTAAAAAGTCATGAAGACATAATTAGACCAAAATACAACTAGTGAAGCGAGGTAAGATCCGGAGGCCTGTGCATTTGATTCTTAAAAAAGGTAAATTAGAGCAAAACAGATCATTGTAAAATATCTTGATGTTCAAAATAACATATTAGAAATTTGATATGACCACTTCATTCTAGCTTTATTATTTAGCTCTGTTCAAAACACATTATTGTAGTACCTCAGTCGTGGTAACGGTAGGGTATTCTAGTGATAAAGTGATTTATCAATATACATAAAGTAAGATTGGTCTATAGTTTATAATGAGATGTGTGAGGTGGTCATATTCGTTGTGGGTTTGGCTCAAATAATAATTAATAGTTTCATAGAAGTCAACCAGAGCTTTTGATAAGCTTAACGGACTGCTTTTATGTATTCTACAGGTTCGTCGTCAGTATGCATATATCCCTTCTTCATTATATCATGCAAGATGATTTACAGGCATTGTCATCTAAGCCATGTTTCTTATATATTTGTAAAATTATATATTAACAGTATAAGATAAACACTCTTGATGCCATTGTAAAAACTGACAAAAGATTATTATTATACGCAGTCAATTTTCAGCAGAATGACCTCATACTTCGGCGCAATTATAGGCCAGATTGGTAACTGGATTCAAGGAGCTGAATTTACCGTAAATGGAACCCATTATAAGATAGTTTCAAACGAGAAGAAAAACATGCTTCATGGTTCATTATTCTTGTCTTATTTATTTATTTCCTCCACTTATTGGGAGTTCTGTTTTCTTAATAAAAAAAACTTCATGTTGTTTCTCTGTTTATTTTGATGTTTTCCTTTAATTTAATTTGTTCTATTAGTGTCTCTATATGGATACTAGGTGGGAAGATAGGATTCAGCGATGTGAAAAAGTACGTGACAGTGCTGACAGTGAAGAAGGTGCTGACAGTGAAGAAGGTGATTTCAGTTTCTTCCTACTAACATATTTTCAAATCTTAATATTACCATTTATACTTGAATATAGTTACTATGATCATCTTCACACGGTATATAACTATGTCAGAAGAATGCTCATCTACATGTACACCACTTTGTGTAAAAAATTAAAAATATAACTCTAGGTTGTAGTATTTTCAAAAGAATAAAAAAAAAATACATACATATATATATATATATATATATATATATATATGTGTGTGTGTGTGTGTGTTTGTAAATCTCGACTGCCTGGTATGGTATCTTATATACAGGATTTCTTGGGGATCTTCTTGTCACAATGGCCCATGCTCTCGCGGGACGATACAAACTACACATAAAATGAAGGCCAAAGCCCTCAACAAGGCCACCCCAGTGAATCTAGCCCAACACACCTATTGGAATCCCGTAGGCCACAATAGAAGAAATGTAGTAGCCGATGAGATCCAGATATTCGGGTCCCACATTACTTCCACCGATAAAGATATCATCCCAACCGGTGAAATAGAATCTGTTAAGGGTACCCCTACGATTTTCTGGAACCCACACCATAAGCAATATCAACAGTTTTCCTAATGGTTACGATATCAATTATGTCATGAACATCCAAGGGGTCCATAAAATGAAGCGCACACAGAAAAAGCACAATAGAAATTCAGGAACGGTGATGGAGTTGTCTATGAATACATTTGGTGTGCAGTTTTATACTCGGAATTATTTAAAGGACTCAAAGGGGAAATGTGGTTGTGTTTATGAAGCTCATGCTGGGCTGTATTTGGAACTCAAGGATTCCCTGTTTTGGATTGTTTATCAGTGAAATAGTTACAAGCATAACATGTTGTATACATTTTCCATTAAGGGTTTGTAGGAACTTTGGGGGATTGAAAATGGGATTATTGTGTTTTGTTTATGGGAGTGCTAAGAATTGAACATGTACTTACTGGATTCACTTGAAATAAAATTAATGAGTACAAACTATTGTCGGATAATTGTCTCCATAATGTCATATGAGATGCATGTAGCTGCATGTTTTCCTGAAAAATGAATTTGTAATATGTCATATTACTTCCATCTCAGTTATTTTTGAATGTTCACTACGATGCTTTTGGTTAAAACAGAACTGGGTAATTATCATTATAACTTTTTTGGAAAGAAACAAAGAAGGAAAGTTAATTAGTATGAACTTTGTTACCCAAATCCTTTGGGTCAGGGACTGGACTAGGTCATTAATTTCTCTATAGGTCAAGATTTGTGTAACAATATGTCTCTTGTTGCATTAGACCATTAAATGTCCTCCACAATTTGGCATCCATAAAAAAATAAGTTGTACTCATTAATTTATGTCTATATCTGGGTCAGGGACTGGACAAGATCATTAAATTTATGTCTCTTGTTGCAGTAGACCATTAAAAACAAACCTTCAAGAAGCAACTAATATCATAGCAATATACTTAAAAACGACATCTTAAGCAAAAAACTTCTCTGAAAATCGATAAAAGAATCATAATTTGTTAGTATTCCTAATAGGGAAAGTAAACCAGGTAACAAAAGCAGTAGCAATATCTAACAGAGCCAAGGATGCAGCATTTTGAACAATTTCAATAATTACTATTTAATAATAATTCTATACAAACAAGCAACAGCAAGAAAATAAAAAGTATGCGGCAGCATCCACCACACAATAAATATATATAAGGTTATATAACTGATTGGTAAGTGGGGAAAAACGCTAACCCCAACCATGTTCGGACGTGTGACAAAGTAACAGGCGAAATTTGTAATTGTTAGCTGAATGTTTATACAATAACCAATCAAAATTTTCTATCAATAACATTCAAGTTATGTATTGATTCCAAGCGACTCTAATTCCTTAGAGTTATCATAATATATAACCCATATAAAAGCCTGTAAATGTGCAAAAATGAAGGGACTGGTATAAAGATAGGGGTTACTTCTTAAAGTCTTTCTGAACGGAGGTAATGAGTGTAGAAAATAAATGCATATGGAAAGATAGGTGTAACAAACATAAGGGAATATGAGGTCATTCGGAACTATCTATTAATGGCATAAGTACAAACGGAAGGAAGAAATTGCGCCAAGAAGGTGATATAACCTAGACCTTTTTAAAAGGCAGAGTTAATAAGTAATAAACAATTAACTCTGTATTTCGATTGAACCGAAATCGGGAAAATGTTAAATTATATTTTAAAAAGCCTCTGAGAAAGTAGTGTGTACTTATAATGATTTTTCTTGAATTATAGTGTTTTTTGTTAGCTCAATCAGCTTATTCTTGGTTCCACATATAATAAAAGTAACAGATACAAGAGTCCCAATGATGTCAGATACTCTACCCAGCCCCTCCCACGCCCACACCCCTCCCTCCAGTACAACATTCATGTTGTCCTGTAGCCCTTTACGGTACTTCAACGCCACAGATCTCCTTGCATCCCGGTTTTGTTTATAAGAGTAATAGAAATTAACAAAGAAAAAAGAGAAAGAAATCGTATATGTTACAAAGTTCTCGTAATTTGCTCCATCCAGAGTATATCTTCCAAAAATAGGTATCCCAGAACTAAGTGGCGAATAGCAAAACTTAATTCAAATAAACATATAATTTGAGTTTGTGCGATCCAAATAATAGTTCCGAATGAACCGTGAACCGAAATACCGTCCCAAATAAGCCTACCCAATGTACCGCGTGCTAGGCACTGTAGCGTACCACGCACCAAAGTATTACACATTCCAGGTAAGTTTTTCCGAGACTTCTACCCAGCACGAAAGAATGTACCAGTAGCTCACACAAGCGTGATTTATATTTTAGAGAGTATCATGGATGTAAATGTCAATGACAATCAATGCTAACATATAAAGAAAATAACATGAAGCTTAAAGCAGATTTCAAAAAACCAATCCTCCCATCCCCAAAATCGTTTTCGAAAAAACAAAACATTAACAATAGCCCCATAAATAAATAAAAAAGCTAAATGGCATAATTTAGTGAGGCTTTCCCATTCAAAGGAATCACAACAGTTAAAATTGTATCACATTAGAAGAGTAATCCAACTTTGTGCTTGTACAAAGTTGGCGTCTTTTTAAAAGAGCTAATTTGCTCCTACACCATATTTAAGGTTTTAAAAATCGGTAGGTACACGGTGGGTGGCCGTGTATCACCTAGGTGCCTAGGCGTTTTTTCTTATTTATGTATTATATAATACTCTAAAAATAAATTATCGGAAGTGCATAAGAGCTTTCCATTCAAACATTTCGCAGTATTTAGAGCGCAATTATAGATAAACACATAAAGAAAGTATTTGATGGAGATACCACCTAAGACAGCAGTGAATCGTCCAGAAAAATATTTAAAAAATTCGATTTAGCATCTCTATTTCTTTTTTGCTCTGAATTCAATACCATTCAGTCATAACAATTCACGAACTGCCAAATGTACTTCGGAGCACGAGAGCGTGCGTTGTTTCTAAACAAACATACTTTGGCGCAAGCGCGCGCACGCACACACGGTAATCCCTAAATCCACATAATTTCTAACAAATGTACTTTGGCGCACGCACGCTAATGCGTGTTTTACTATTTGAAACTAGTCAGACATGTCAAATCTAGAGTCACTCCCATTAGATCCATAAAGTTAATTTTTCCCGTACGATTGAAAGAGATTTCAAAGGGACTGAAGGTTTAATTTTTTTTGGTCAACATGATGACTAACTAATCAACAGTCATCTATATATATACAGACATCAAATTTTAACGTTCAATTTAAAAATTAAAGCACTATAATAAACAGCTCTAGATAGATACCATACCAAAATATATAAGAGAGATCAGTTTATAGCGTAGTCTAATTGTTTATTAATCAACCCTTATCTAATAGTTCCAAACATTGCATTTTAAGATGTAAAAAATTGAAGTGAGAACAAATGTGTAATTCGATTAGCGGTAATGTCTTTACTATGAAAATATTTCTCGAATAATTATTCAAACTTGTTATTAATCGGCAAAACCTAGTTTTTAGCCCATTAAGGGTTAAGGTTCTTATCATCTCTTTCTTATTTAACTGGAAATGTGGAAGCTTACTGTCTTGTGAAAAGGGGAAATGGGCAACCTGTCTTATCTTACTAATAAGAAGAAAATGGGTGGAGATAGGCAATAGGTAGCTTGCTTCGAAGTCGGTCTGGCTGCGAGGAATCAAGAGATCTTTGTTGGTCATGACTTGGATCTCGAGTGACGAACTATAGAAATGTCAGTTCATAGAGCTACAAATTTTGTTCGCGAGCGGTGAATGGTTTTCCACCCCATATTTTTCTCTTTTTTGTAATTAAGGATTTTTTTTCTAATTTGACGTTGAGGGCGGCAAGCCATCTTCCACCTAATCCCTCAGGTGACGGATAACTGGCTGGAACAGATTCCAAAATTTTAACGAGCAAAACCTATTTTAGAAACCAATTTGGGTTTTAAATTGCATCCAGTCATTGGAGTTGGTCTAATACTTGAAATAAAAGTATATCGATGAAAATTCTTCAATTACGAATTACGCGATTATAAAAATAATTTAGTGATTTAACACATCACAAATTCAATGCAAATCATCAATGTAACATTACAATCGTAATTGATATTCAAAGTTTCATTTCTAGAACTCCATGTCTTTAAATATTTGTCCGAGAAACATAACACAATAAATTTCAGAGCATGATTATTTTCGAGAGCATCCAATCCACAAAGTAATAAGAGAAAATAGACAATCAACCGCACAAAATAAAATGTACATGGTTCAACATGGCTCTCTTGCCTAGTCCGCGCAGTAAAGAGGTTGTCTTTGTTTTATTACTCGAAGGGGAAAACTTGGGTGTCAGAAATAAGAACCAAGAGTGAATATGATCTTTTCTAAAATTATAAGTGTGTGAACACCGTTCTGGTTGCTACCTTGTTAACATAAAAACACACATGTTATGTGCATCTTATAATATGCAAAAGATTCAACTAACCATTGCGTCATATATACATATTCATCTTAAATAAATATAACAAAAACACATTCTCAACTTGTTATTAGGATTGTTTGTCATCACTTGACAACATCTCTAAAACAAAATCTGCATTGTGCATTTCCTGGCTCTCTTGTGGCTCATCCTATTCATTCTCCTGAGAGAAATCAACACTCGTGTAAGTCCGTAACCCAAGGCCTCGCCCTTCACAATCCCTCACCCTTCCTTATTGTGTGCGTCTCACTTCCTTTTGATACTCCGCTAGTTCCACCATTTTTCTTTTCAACACAAACTCTACTATTTTTGAGTTCCTGTTAAGCTAAGATGAAGCCACATTGTATTGACTTTTCTCACTCCCCATCGTCTTGTCGAGGTTTATTTTTCCATTTCTATAGAGTTTATCTAGGAGAGGAAGTAAGTTAAGTTTCGAGGGTAGTCTAACTTGGGGTGTTGATCACCATATGTTGAATTTCAAAAGGTGATGAGGGGTCGGAGATGGATGGATTTAGGTGATCGAGTGATTTTTCAAGTATGGGGGCTTGGAGTTAAAGGAAAGATGAATCGAAGTTCGTCGTTGGTAGGATCCTCGTTTTCATTCCATAGTTGAAGTTGTTGAGTGATGTTCTTATCATGTATTTCTACAGATGACAGCCAATGGAGCAACGGGCTCGATAAAATATGAAAAAGAAAACAAAGCAATCAAAAATTCAATATTCTGCACCAAAACCAAAAAAAAGACATTTGTAAATCAACTTGGGAATGAATGTTAGGGACAACTACAACTTTTTTTAGTCTAATTCAGTGTCGTTTTTAAAAGGGTAAAAATGAGAATAAAAAAAGCAGACTAGACTTTTTTCAGCTTCCAGATTAAGTTGACAATGTTGTTTTCTAATGTCAAAGCAGACATGAAGGGTGTGCTTGGATGCAAAGAATTGGAATTGCTTGGATGCAAAGAATTGGAATTCAATTATAAGATCAATTCCAAGCAGTTAGAGTTCCAATGTGGTGGTATTTATTTGGAGTTTTTAAGGACTCTAAAGTCACGTTCGAGTCTTGTGGCCTGCGTACTGTTCGTGTACTTTTGTGCGGCACATGCATTGCGTTGTGTGTGAAACTGTGTGTAGTGCATGAAATTGCATGTGCAATGTGTGAAACTGTGCGTAAATTGCGTGTGTGAAATTGTCGTCGTAGTGTGAAATGGTCTGCGTAATGTGCAAGTGAATTTGTGTGTAATTCTGCTGCACATGGCAGCCACCCACTAGAGCAACAGGTCGACAAAATTTGAACAAGAAAATGAGGCCACCAAAAACTTCAATATTCTGCATCAACACCAAAAAAGGTTTCTCTGAAAGCAACTTTGGGATTGACTTTTAGAGAACTTTAATTCCTTCCGGTCTAATTCATGTCCTTTTTAAGAACTTGAATAAGTTGACCTTAGGATAAAAGGTGGAGTAGGATTTCCAGCTTCTAGAATAAGTTGACCATTACTTTGTATTATCAAACCAAACGACAAGGGTGTATTTGGATGCAAAGAACTTGAATTCAATGAATTCCGCTTCCATGGCATTACAGTTCCATTGTTTGGTTAGGTTGTGGAAATTATTTGAAATTTATAAGAATTTTTTTTGGTTGTAGAAATTTTTTAAGAATTCGTTTGTTCGTATTATTTTGTGTTTAAGCACTGGCATTGCAGTTTATGTGAAACTGGTTTGTGTGTGTCCACGCAATCAAACATGTGAATTGTGTGAAATTGTGTGTAGTGTATGAACCTGTGTCTGTGCGCGTTCGGTGTGTGAAACTGTTGTCTATATGCCGCGGGTGTGAAATTGTGTTGTATGTGAAAGTGTGTGTGGAGTGTGAGAATTACGTATTGCACGATACAACACAAAAAAGACATGTATAGTCTCGGTGCATCGCATGTAGCAACATAGTTGTATCGGTTTGTAAGAGTTGTAACGTATTTGTCCGTGTCATTTTTTTCTTTTTCTTTTCTATTATAAAAACTATAATTAATATTCAATATATTGATTTTAGACTATAACATGTGTATTATTTATTTAAATGCGTTCTCTACACATTTATATATTTTCACTACAATTTTAACATTTTTTCATTGTAAATTACGATACAATACAGCATCTTTACTTGTGCTTCCTTCACAACTCACTTCCAATGTCAGAATATGTTCCATAACACATACTACAACTTGACCACATAAAGAAGATTCTGATGCTTTATCAACGGATCAATAAGCTCATTATCACACACAAATGCGCTTGTGTTTTCATCAAGACACCCATGAATCATCGAACACAGATCTTTAGAGAAAGTGTTCAACGACAAACACCCGAATCGCGAAACAGAAACATAAAAAGATTTCCGTACTTCGATGACCTTTTCAATCTCAAGCTCGATCTTTTTTTCGCAGGAAAAACAGCAAATGAGTAGGAAAAGAGTTGACATACTAAAAGATAACCATTGTCCAATTGTGAGAAATCCTCAACACCAATTATGTAATCTTTTAAACAATTCGATATAGCCATCCATGCATTTAAGCAGTTGAACGTCACATATTTATGCAATAAACCAATAACAACTTTGATAATAAAGATCTTACATATCCTAACATCGATACGAGCTCCGCTTCAGGTGCATTCAAAGTTGATTTAAACACCAGACTGAAATTGAGTAGTTAAACATACTATAGGCAAAACCATATTCACATAATCAGGAAAGCAAATACCCATCTTTTTTTAATGTGTAAATTCCAAGTCTAAGTTGTCAATGTGGTTAAAATCTGATGCCACCTTGTGAAGAGGTGATCCCGATATAGAAGGCTCTAACTCCTCTGTAATGGCCACAACAAACTGGTGAGAAGTTTGGTGAAACCAAATTTGAATTTTCACATATCTTCTTTAGGCACGTCAAAATTGCACTCAAACATGGCATGAACTCATTATAACTGATGGACAGGCTTTTGTGAATATTTTGGACTCCTCTCAGGAGAGACCTAAATATCCTTAGTGCGGCATTACATTCCAAGCTTTTAATTTCGGGTGTGGCAGTCTCAGTTGATCCGTGACTAATGAGAATGTGAATCATCTTTACAGATATGACTAAGATCCCAAGGCAACCACTGAATGAGGTAATGCTTCGATGAAGTTTCACCAGGTACAGGAGGTCCAATAACAGAGGATTTAGCTCGTAATCCACCACTTACCTGGTATATTCAAATCTCAAGTTAGGGTATGTTTCATAGAAAAGAAAGAAAGAAAAGCATGCAAAAAAATTTCATTATAATTATTGTTTTTTTTTATTTACCCCTGAGATAATTTGGCATTTAGAGATATCCCCTACATGTTCACTATTTAGCGTCAACCTCCCGAATGTGCATCAACCCACCTCGGTCTGTATCTTATTAAGTATCTCAGGGGTAAAGTATTAAAAGAAATATATGCTAAATTTACAATTTTCGGGTGTTTGATTGCAGTTGTTTTATTTAGGTGAAACCAATCAAAATTTGCCTTCGAAAGGGGGGAGGGAGTAAGAAAACGAAACTTGGAAAATACTTTAACAGCTGGTACATTCTGGGTGGGTGAAAAAATTTCAAAGACAAATTCATGCAATCAAACACACCAAAAATTATAAAATACAATATAAATCTATATATATATTTATATATTCATAAAGAATTTTGTCAAACACATCCTTACATCATCAATTCTTGATCAAGAAAAATTGTCTTTCTACATTAAAGTTACTACCTAAGCACCCCCATCACCTCCTTTAGAGACTACTGCTTCAAGATAAATCTATCTTAAGGCTCCGTTTGGTTCCGGGTGAAATACTTTACCACCCAAGTGAAAAGAAAAATGGTAAAAAGTATTTTTCACCTAATCGGAGTTGAATTTCTTCACTATTCTCCAAAACTCAAATAATCATAGAATGTACATGTATTTACAAATTTAAACAAAAAAATAGCTATAACTCCGAATATGTGAAAAATGTTTTTCACCATTTAATTTTCACATAGGTGAAAATCATTTGACCCTGCCCGAACCAAACGGGGCCTTAAAGCATATATTGGCCATGTCATCAAATTGATATATGGGATTATAAAAGATGTGATAATTTTGATTCCAAAAGGCACTGGGTCTACTTCAAAGGGAGGCTTTTCAAAGAATCACATTGGCTTCCATTAATGTTACAAGAGCAGGCATTCTACCACAAAATTGGATTATTTGTTTTGTAGCATTATGTTAATCTGACAAAATGAGTTTAGTCTGACAATTAATGTTGCTAGTATTTTTACAATTATCTAATAGTCAAATTAATCTCATTGTGTATTTAATCAGACAAATATCTTGTGCGTCAAAACTCATTTTGTATTTAATCCGACAGAGATTTACAGTAGTTGATATAATTTATAAATTGGACCATCAGATCAGAATCCCAATATAAATTCTGTTAAAAATATCCACGGTAGATGTGGACCATTCAAAACCCCCAATATAGTAAAATCTTTACAAATTAACGCGTGATTGACATCAATTTTTATACCACCAACATAATTGACTGGAATACCTGTGTAGCAATCTGGACTTGTGGATCTATATCAAAAAATGTTTGTTGAGGAATTTTTAGCATTTTGTTGACAAAATTTCTATTCCTTAGGACATAAGGTCCTATTAAGTGAATAAATCATCCCCATGCTCTTTCAATGCAGGAAGCAAATTTTCTTCATATCCAGAGAAACCGCCTCGCCTGCTCAAAAAATATGAAAGGTGCAAAAAGAAAAATAAATCATTGGCCAATGATGCAAAATGCTTTAATAAACTAACATAGTGAAACTTCCATCAACGTGTAGTTACAAAAATAAAGCTATGGGATCAACATTAGACATTAGTACCTAAAAACAAACAGTTTCCACCAACATATCACTTCTTTAAGACTCTTTTTCAGTTCATATGTTTCAAGTGGAATTAAAACTTACGATTATTAACTTTTACAAGACTTTCAACACTATTTATATACGTTTCCTAATTTTTTTGTGATTGAAAGTTGGGAAGGCAAACAAAAATATTTATCTTGATGACGTGGAAATGGATAGGGGCCTCTAACCTACATATGGTGTTTCACACCGCGGTGGAGAAACTGATACCCCATAATTTTGAGATGATATAAATATGAAATTTAATTTAATTCACGGTGATTGGGTGTGATTTTGGTTTCTATTTGTGTTTGCTAGTTGTGTTTAGTAGATTGGATCCGTACGCTTATTGGGTTTAAAGACCAACCACACAGGGCGAATGATTTATACATGAAGTTTTCCGTGTTTAGATTATTTGTTCGGTTTATTGGGTTTTGTTGTGATTGGGAGTTAGATACTACTAGTGTACGATTTTTCTCTAGTGCTATTGTTAGCGATTTGCGTCCTCAGTTTTATTATGTTATTTGTGTTTATTACCTTGCTACTTCTGTATCTTCTTTTGAATACTAGTTCGTGATCGGTAGGTAGCCCTAAAAGTGATTGGGTTTACCTGGGTATTGGATTATGGTGATTATGATAAACAAATTAATGGTTGGGTACAATACCTATTTATGTGATAATTCCATAGTTACCCATTGGATTGACATAACAAAAAAGTAGGGGTTTTTACACTGTCATAATTAGACTTACCCCATCACCTACTCTGGCACGCGCGTGTCATGCAACACATAATGCAAAAGGTACAAGTGGGTTGACGCACACGGTGGGGTGGGGGATGTGTCTAATTACCAATTTATCTTATGAAGTAGTCAAAAATACACAAAAAGTAATTGTCTAAGTTCATGTTTAACTTATGTATTATTCGATACGTGTTACATATCAGTTCCCTAATTGCAGGGGCGGACTGACAGTAGCCGAACAGGGGCGCCCCCCCCCCCCCCCCCCCCCCAACCCCACCCCCCACCCCAAGTTCAAGTTTGAAAAATAAATATTTTTTTTATGGTTAGTCCATGGTTTTGATGGTGGTGTTTGAGCTTTCTAATGTCACCAGGAAACATGATGATCAGATCCAAGATCTTAACAAGAAGGTCTAATCATTGAATACCAAACTTGAACAACAAAGGGGATCCAGAGAGGCGTTTGAGCAGAGGATAGAGATGAGGTTTGAGAATCTGTTCAAACTTCTGAATGATGGGTTTGAGGAATGGGAACCAAATGTTAACAAATTGGAGGTAATTTCTGTTCATCTTTTTGTTACTCAGTCTTCAAGTTTCCCTCTCTTCTCTCACCCACTCCCCCTCTCACTAATTGCTGTAGATTAAAAATCTCTTCCTATGAGCCCCAGTCGTTTCCATAATTTTCATTGCATAAAATCCCACAAACACCCACCCAATCCTAACTGTTCAAATCTTGTTGAGCTTTCTATTTTCCTTAATGCACATATTTTTTTATATCATATACTATAAGTCATCAATATTTATTAAGTGTTGTTTATTTCATGAAATTAATTAGATATTGTTAATAATGATAGACAGTAGTTGTTTGGCATTATAAAGCAATAATTTGCATAAAACACAGAACAACCCAAAAAAAAAATCGCCCGGGGGGCTCCCGCCCCCGAACCCCCAGCACCACTCGAAAATTTCCCCCCCTTGAACAAATATCCTGAATCCGCCTGATTGGGAGCATGTATATTCCACGAAAATCTAAGAACCACTGTCATTTATTGTGATCAACCTCCACATTATGGGAACTATGTAATTGTTGTTTTATGCCTTTCTGAGTGAGTCAAAGACGATTTACTCTTTATTTCTCTCTCACACATGCACACGAATCCTCTTCTTTTGTTTAAGAAATATTGTCCAGGTATAAAGATTCCAAGTTTCCTATTTTTGAATCTTATGTCCAATAATAGTATGACAATGATAACACACAATAGGTTACTATATAATCTAGTAATATGATAGAAAAGTTGAGTTTTTAGAAGTCGTTAGAAGATTTATAATTGTTTGGGTGAGTGTGACGAAACCTTGCTTTTGGTGGTAATAATAGTGGGGAAACTAGGAAAAAACACTTGACAAATCGCCGTAATGCATGACAAGCTAAAAGAAATGGAGAGTCGGGTATTCGTTATCTTTTGCCCAGAGACATGGCATTTTTAGGTAGACATTGATGAAGTTTCCAGCTTCAACAAGGTCCTTTAGCACTCAATATCAAATCAGAAAACCATTCAGTACTATCAAATCAGAAAACCAAATTAGCAATAAAATTAATTTACACTTTGATTATGTCAGAAAACCAAACCAATAAAATTAATATACACTTTGATTATGTCAGACTTCACATTCAGTACTATCAAATCAGACTTTTTATTTCATTCCCGACTTTTTCAAATTAACAAACATATCAGTTTATCACAAACAAACAAGAAGCCCAATATCAGTTTAAACTGAATAGTCTGAACAATCACAATTCCTCCAGCCAAATAGTACAACCTGTGTGTATATATATATATATATATAGAGAGAGAGAGAGAGAGGGGGTAGAATGAGAGTTTAGATCAATGTTTGTACTCAATAGTTTAACCCAACAGAAATACAGAAAAAAAAACTAATCTGAATCTCAAATGAACTCTCAATTAGAATATATATATATATACACACATAAATATATGTAGATTAAGGGAGAGACAGAACGCATGGTGAGCTCTAGGAAGCATATGCCTTGCTGCCCTGACCTCGTTAATCACACGCCCCAATGCCGTCCCTACCCACTGAGATTTGGGCAGCATATGCCTTGCAGCCCCAGCAACAACTCTAATTTAACGTCCTCAATTTGTATAGCATCCATATTTTCAACATATCATCCCACTTTCAACACCAATCCACATATCTTCATTTTTCACACCTCACACAATGAATTTTTAATCCAAAATCTCCAAAAATTAGCCATTGAAAAAAAAAACGAAGAGGACAAGTTAAATTGCCTTTGTTGGCAAAATCGATGGCTTTCAACGGACACAACTACGACACACAGACATGTGACTCGATTATAGACGACACGCACACATGTCATTTTTTAAAAATCTAGGACGTGGACACATGAATATATATTATGTATTCTATATTAATGAAAACCCAGTTATAACAAGAGGTAAAAGGCAGCAACATAATTCAATTGCTTCATTTTGTCATTAATACATCTTTTCAAAATATACGAAGTGAAACACTACCATGGTTAACGCCACACAGTTTTAAAAAAAATTATAGACAAAACGGGTCCTTAGTGTGCCCTCTGAATGTATCCTACACAATGTTTTAAAACCGAGATGCGAAATCGAGGAATTTGTCGCGGTGCGAGACGAAGTGTAATCCTTGAGAAAAATTAAGGCGTGAGCCTCAATTTGATTGAACCCAAGAACCTCAAAGCATATAAAAAGATATTAATAAATCATAAAATTATGTATAATTTGCTATCATAACAGAAAAAAGGTCCATAATAAATGTCACCAACATGATATATATGTAGCATCATCACATCCTGTTACAACAAGTGGTCCATCATTAGTGTCACCAATATAATAAATAATGTGGCATCATCACAAGAGTAATCCATAATCAACAACCTCGACGAAAAATAGTGCATCGTGATCAAATTTTTACAAATAAGAGTGTTATTAACTATTAATAGACTGATGAATCATCATATGATACTATAAGACGATATACATATAAATTATACAAAATCATAACATAAATAATACCAAAATAACAAATTATATATATACACACACAAAAAAAAAAACAGTAAACTTCTAATTCAATAGTTGGTTTAGTATGTCGGGCGGTGGGAGCAGTTGGGGTCCCGATGGGCCATTGGGGTATGTCAAAAAGGCATAACTTGCTGTGACAGAGGAGCACTTCAAGTTTAAATTATGCAGATAAGTTTTTGCACATACCCCACCCCCGCCTAGTGGGCTGCAGACGTACTCATCATATCCTCTTTGGTCGGTCCTTATTGCCAATGTATCTTTAAGGGAGGACTCTGAAACTTCCCCTCCACAGCCTAAGGTATCCCTCGAGCACCTCTTGTGATAACGTATGACCGAGTGGTCAAAAGACCAGGACATCAAAATGTGGAAAGGGCGAAAACGGCGCACCAATTCCGATCATAGTGGAGCTGAGTTCCATCACAATTTTGACTGGTTTTGTATGAGTTTACTTATTTGAATTTAGTATTGCATATTTAATGTAATGTAATAATATTAAATTATGATTACTCTATTATTATTATAGGTTATGTTCTCTATATTTACTGTGTTTTGCAATCTTTGGAATAAAATTTAATTTAATTATCGTTGTCAACAAATCAAAACATATATATTAAGAAAAAAGGAAAACCAGTGGAGCAGCAAGTCACCTTATGCCCGATGTAAATTATGTCGGTTCGCAAACTGAGATATTATTTACCATTTTGCCTACAAATGTGGGATTGGAAATGGGTTTTACCTATTTCGTCACATTGCCTGGGTGAGGTTTTGGACTGACAAACAAAATGAGTATCCATTTTGCCATATCTATGGAGTTGGTCCAATGGTAGTCTATTTGGTGAAAAGTATACATTTAAGTGTAAACAGTTGTGCTCAACAGTACTATTTTACATTTATTTTTTCTGTTCAAAAATTTAGAGTGTTAGTATACTACTCAACTGTGGAACCAACCATATAATGTAAAACTTCCAAATGTAAATCAAAAAGTAATAAAACATGTCAATAAAAAAAAAGTCGAAGCATTAGTAATTATTCCTCTTCTATTCTATGGAAAAAAATAAGGGGCATTTACCATATAGTCCCTCGAACTTTTTTTAATACACGTTTAGTCCAAGCCTTTTTATTTTGCACCAAAAAGTCCTTCACCATGCCAAAAAGGTTTAGACACCAGTTATACTACTGCCTCTAAGATACATCTACTTTTAGGCTCCGTTTGGTTCAAGGCAAATATTTATTATCGAGTGAAAAGTCAAATGGTAAAAAGTATTCACCTAATCGGAGAAAAAGTTTGTTTACAAAATTGTCCAAAACTCACATAATTATAGCGTATATACTTATTTACAATTTGAAACAAACAATGATGTAACAGAGAATATGTGGAAATATTTTCACCATTTGACTTTTCACCCCTCCCAAACCAAACAGGGCCTAAAAAAAGCATATACTGGCCACAACATCAATCGTTGACATAAGCATTTAATTAGACAGATGTATACAATAGTCGATGTAATTTATATATTAGACCATCAGAATCCCAATAATAATTCTGTTGAGAATGTCCACAATAGATGTGGACCATTTGAAACCACCAACGAAGTATAATTTTTACAAACTACCACGTGATTGACAACATAATTGCATCAACAGGAATAACTGTGTAGCAATCTGCACTTGTGGGTTTATATCAGAAAATGTTTGTTGAGGAAACTTTAGCATTTCGTTGACCAAACTTCTATTCTTGAGAGCATAAAGTCCTATCAAGCGAATAAACCATCCCCATGCTTGTAAAGTTTGAATCTTTATGCCTTGGTTTAGCAGCTCTTCCATTACAGGAAGCAAAAATTTCTTCATATCCAAAGAAACAGCCTGCTTAAGAAATATAAAAGGTGCAATCAGAAAATCAAGCACTGGGTAATGATGCCAAATGCTTTAATTAAACCATCTTCGAGAAGTTTAATACCTAAAAACTCTAGACTCAACGTTAGACAATAATACATAAAAGCAAGCAGTTTCCACCAACATATCACATCTTTAAAATTCTTTTCCAGTTCATAAGTTTCAAGTCGAATTAAAACTTACGATTATTAACTTTTATAAGACGTTCAACACTATATATATACATTTCCTAATTGCCTCGTGATTGGGGTTGGGAAGGCGAACAAAAATACTATCTTCATGACGTGAAAAGGAATAGGGGACCCTAGCTTGCACAAAGTGTTTCACATCCCAGTGAAGGATGTGATAGAGATAATACAAATTTCGGAATTTAGTTTACTGCTGGTGATGTCAAAAGTAATGTGCAATTAGTGCATGAATAATTCATGTCTAAGTGGAGGCACCATCATCTCTCAACTAAGGAGATATCCACCATGTCTTAGTGGTCTTAGTGGTATAGTGGAGAAATCCACCATCTTAGTGGTATAGTGGAAAAATCCACCATGTTATATCTTATGTCTTAGTGATCTAAGTGGAAAATCCCACCAAGTGTTCTATCCCCTATATAAGCAAGCTTTCATATTAGTTTGTAATACAAGTGAAAAAAATACATATGCAATTTGTCTTACATCTTCTTCATTTGTCTTCATACTTAATAAATTCCGCATAATTATATTTCCAACCCCAACATATTTTTGGTATCAGAGCCACCCATCACTCTTGTCTTAACTCCTCAAAAATTTTAATTCATTCCAAAAATCTCATCCATGGCTTCATCCTCAAATTTCAATTTTTCAACTAGTCCTATACCTATATTTGAGGGAGAAAGTTATGACTACTGGAATATTCAAATGAAGACCCTCTTTATTTCTCAAGATTTGTGGGAAATAATAGAGGAAGGTTTTAATCCAGCACAAAATCTTGAAGAAATTGTAACATGGACACAAGTAAAGCAAAAGGAGTACAAAGAAAACAAGAGGAAGGATGCAAAAGCACTGTTGTTTATTCAGCAGGGGGTAAGCAAATTTATTTTTCCTAGAATCTTGGGTGCAAAAAATTCAAAGGACGCTTGGGAACTTTTAAAAATTGAGTTTCAAAGGTCAGAAAAAGTTATTTCCATTAAACTTCAATCTCTCTGGCGAGAGTTTGATAATCTGGCAATGAAGGAAAAAGAAAATATCAAAGCATTCTCTTCACGAGTTGCAGAAATTAAGAATCAAATAAGAAGTTATGGAGATAAAATTGAAGACATAAAAATTGTTGAAAAAATTTTAAGAAGCTTGCCTGAAAAATATGATCATGTTGTTGCTGCAATTGAAGAATCAAAAAATTTATCAACATTCGGCCTTGTTGAGTTGATGGGTTCACTTGAAGCCCATGAGAAAAGAATAACCAGATTTTCAGGTTCTAATGTTGAGCAAGCTTTCCAGTCAAAACTCAACATATCAGAAAGAAGGACCTCAGAATATCAAGGCAACAACTCATTTATGCACGGGCAACAAGGAAGAGGACAACGAGGAAGAGGACGCCAAAATTTCGCAAATCGTGGTCGAGGAAGACGAAGAAATACTGTCACCACTCGAAATAATGGCGGTAATTTCAAAACTGGTTATGGTTCTACAAGCTTCAACCATCACACTAATGGCGGAGATTTCAAATCTGATTCTGCATGTTTTGTTTGCCATAAATCTGGACATGAATCCAGAGATTGCAAATATAAGTGTACAAGAAGCAAAATTCCAAACCACTCACAAAGAGATTGCTGGTTTCAACAAAATGATGATAAAAAGGAAGCAAATTTTTCTGAAGAAAGTACTACTAAACAATTGTTCTATTCATGCATGAGTTCACAACATGACTCACCGAACACGTGGTACTTGGATAGCGGGTGCAGTAATCACATGACCAGGAGCCGAAAGCATTTTGTCAAATTGGAAGACCATATTTCTTCTCAAGTAAAATTGGGAGATGGAAAGCTACAACCCATTGAAGGAAAAGGAATTGTAGTTGTTCAGACAAGGGAAGGTAACACTAAATTCATTCATGATGTTTTATATGTTCCTACTTTGACTCAAAATTTACTTAGTGTCAGTCAATTAATTCAAAATGGATACTCAGTAAATTTTGAGAGGGACGAATGCAAAATCAGTGACCGTAATAAAACACTCATGATGAAAGTAAAAATGGCACCAAATAAAGTTTTTCCCTTTGTCATGCCAATTGATGAAAAGATTGTCTTAAAAGCGGACAAACTTGATGACTCGCTACTATGGCATTTGAGATATGAACACTTGAATTACAAAGGACTGAAATTGTTAAAACAAAAAAATATGGTCTTCAGCCTTCCCAATATTGAAGAAGAAGATAAAATTTGTGAAGGGTGTATATATGGTAAAATGCATAGACTGCCATTCCCTAAAACTGCCTGGAGAGCAAAAGATCCTCTTGAACTGGTACATGCAGACATATATGGACCTACACGAACTCCATCATTTCAAAACAAAAAATATTTTCTTCTCTTTGTTGATGATTTTAGCAGGATGATGTGGGTTTACTTCCTTGAGCAAAAGTCAGAAGCTTTCTCAACCTTCCTGGTGTTCAAACAAATGGCGGAAAGGCAAAGCGGCTACCCATTAAAGACTCTCCGAACTGATCGTGGTGGAGAATTCATATCAAAAGAATTCATGGATCATTGCAAAAATGAAGGGATCAAACGACAGGTGACAGTTCGCTATTCTCCTCAGCAAAATGGTGTAGCGGAACGAAAAAATCGTACCATTGTTGAGATGGCACGAAGCATGTTGAAAGCAAAAGGGCTCCCTAACAGTTTCTGGGCAGAAGCAGTCAACACCGCGGTCTACATCCTCAATCGTTCTCCAACAAAAGCAGTTCTCAACAAAACTCCTTATGAAGCTTGGCACAGGCGCAAACCAAATGTTAACTTCTTCAAAAAATTTGGATGCATCGCCTATTCACTCATTCCCTCGCAAAAAAGGGAAAATTTTGATATAAAAGGAGAGAAATATATCTTCATCGGTTACAATGAAGAATCAAAAGCCTACCGACTTTTCGATCCAAAATCCAACCAGTTGGTGATTTCAAGAGACGTCCAATTTGATGAAATGAAAGGCTGGGAATGGGAAAATCAAATGTCACAAGAGGCGAAATCTTTTGAAGCTAATTCAGAAGAAGAACTGGCCGAGCCAACTTCACCGCAAAGTCCAGACTCACCACCATCAAATCAAAATACTTCTGATGGCACTGATCCAGAAAGTGATTCAGATTCCGAGTCATCATTTCGGAAGGTACGCTCATTAAGAGATGTTTACGATTCATGTAACGTTGCATTTTTCTCTTGTGATCCACAGAAATTTGAAGAAGCGGTTAAAAACCAAGTTTGGCAAAAAGCAATGAATGAAGAAATTGAAACGATCGAGAAAAATCATACTTGGGAACTTGTGGATCAACCCAAACAAAAAGATGTTGTTGGACTAAAGTGGATCTACAAAACAAAGTTCAACGAAGATGGCTCAGTTCAGAAGCACAAAGCCCGTCTTGTAGCAAAAGGCTATTCACAACAGCCTGGAATAGACTTTAATGAAACCTTTGCACTAGTTGCTCGCATGGAAACAATTCGCACAGTTTTGGCATTAGCAGCACAACAAGAATTGCAAGTCTTTCAGCTAGATGTAAAATCAGCTTTTCTAAATGGTGAACTTGAAGAAGTCTACGTGGAGCAACCTCAAGGCTACGTAGTGGAAGGAAAAGAAGATAAGGTGTACCAACTGAAAAAAGCACTGTATGGCCTAAAGCAAGCACCACGAGCGTGGAATAGCAAAATTGACAAGTACTTCTTACAAAATGGCTTTCAAAGAAGCCCAAATGAACCATCCTTATATGTCAAAACGAGAGGTACAAGTGATTTCATTATTATCTACCTTTATGTTGATGATTTGATATACACTGGTACTAATCCAATGATGATGGAAGAATTTAAAAAGGCCATGATGAATGAATATGAGATGACAGATCTGGGTCTCATGAAATATTTTCTTGGCATCCAAGTGCGACAGTCAAAAGGCGAAATATTTATTTCACAAGAAAAATACACTGAAGATTTGTTAAAAAAAATCAACATGTCAAAGTGCAAGCCAGTAACAACTCCAATGGCGGTGAATGAAAAGCTCCAACAAAAAGATGGTGCACAGAAAGTCGAAGCATCACTTTACCGCAGCCTAGTCGGCTCATTGATGTATCTCACCAACACAAGGCCCGATATTGTTCATCCTGTCAGCATGATCTCCCGATTCATGAATGAGCCAAGCCTAGTTCATTATTCCGCAGCAAAGCAAATACTACGGTATTTGCAAGGTTCGAAAACTTTTGGAATTAAATATGTCAAAGAAATTAATTGCAATCTTGTTGGATATACCGACAGTGATTGGGCAGGATCCATTGATGATAGAAAAAGCACATCGGGTTATTTATTTTGCATGGGCACAAAACCAATTGCTTGGTCCTCCAAAAAGCAAAGGACTGTGGCCCTCTCTTCAGCGGAAGCGGAGTATATTGCAGCTACTGATGCAGCTTGTGAAGCAGTCTGGTTAAGAAGAATTTTTGCGGATCTCAAACAAGAACAAAAGAAGCCCACAATTATCTACTGTGATAACATGTCTGCTATTGCCATGACAAAAAATCCAGTTTTTCATGCTAGAACGAAACACATTGAACTTCGTCATCATTTTATCAGAAGTTTGGTTAACAAAGAAGAAATTCAAATGACTTTTCTCAACACCAACGAGCAATTGGCAGATAGCTTCACGAAACCAGTCTCTTCCGAAAAATTGGAGCAATTCAAAAAGTTCACAAAAATTGCAAATTAAGAAGGGGTGTCAAAAGTAATGTGCAATTAGTGCATGAATAATTCATGTCTAAGTGGAGGCACCATCATCTCTCAACTAAGGAGATATCCACCATATCTTAATGGTCTTAGTGGTATAGTGGAGAAATCCACCATCTTAGTGGTATAGTGGAAAAATCCACCATGTTATATCTTATGTCTTAGTGGTCTAAGTGGAAAGTCCCACCAAGTGTTCTATCCCCTATATAAGCAAGCTTTCATATTAGTTTGTAATACAAGTGAAAAAAATACATATGCAATTTGTCCTACATCTTCTTCATTTGTCTTCATACTTATTAAATTCCGCATAATTATATTTCCAACCCCAACAGGTGATTGGGTGTGACTGTGCTTTCTAATTGTGTTTAATGACCATCCACACAGGAATGATATCTATAATGTTTGTCCTCATTCTAAGGATATATCTTTCTGTTTATTAACAAAAAACAAAAATCATAAACTAAGGTACTATGTCAACAGCTACTTAAAATTTTAATACCTTGGACATATTGTAGATCTAATCTTCAGTAAACATCGTTCAGCTATATCTTACTCCCTTTATCGACGCTGACTAATCTTTTGTATATTGGCGAAGCCCATATATTCGATGTGTCTCTCATCTTGTCAATCAACTGATTTGTCAACTTCATTACGGCCTATAAATAAAGCATTAAAGAGGTTAGCATGAAAAGAAAAGAAAAAAGGCATTAAATTATGATTCAACGTCATCAAATATATATATATATATATATATATATATAGCGAGAGAGAGAGAGAGAGAGAGTGGCCCTCTCCTGTAAGGATTCCTTATGGTGCAGACCCCGGTACATACCATTTTTTTAAAATAGTAAAAAAATGAATTTTTTGATGAAACTTCTTGAATATGATCTCCATGGTGGGAAGATCATCTCCAATTTTTTTCATCAAAAAATTCAAGAAAAAAACCGTTGTGATGAAGTGATATGTAAAAAAATTGTATAAATATGTATTTTTGACCGTTGAAATGTTCGCGATCATCTCACCCACTTTTTGATTGAATTTTTTTATGAAACTTCATGGATATGATCTTGATGGTGAGAAGATCATATCCATGAAGTTTCATCAAAAAGTTCAATCAATAAAGCGGCTGGCGCCGACCTAACATTTCAACGGTTGAAAACGCATATTTGTACCATTTTTTTACTTATCACTTCATATCAACGGTTTTTTGATTGAATTTTTTGACGAAAAAATTTGGAGATGATCTTATCAACGTGGAGATCATATCCATAAAGTTTCATCAAAAAAATCATTTTTTTACTATTTTAAAAAAATGGTATGTACCGGGGTCTGTACCATAAGGAGTCCTTACAAGAGATTTTCTGTATATATATATATATATATATATATATATATATGTGTGTGTGTGTGTGTGTGTGTGTATTGATCAGTGCAGTTAGTTCATGTGTGATTAAATATGTGAGGATATGCATCAAACCATAGCCAGGTAAAATGTATAGAACTTAAATCTGTCCAAATACAGGAACTGAATTGGCATATATAGATGTACATGCTAAGAGGGAAGAGTGCATGACGAGGGACCAAGAAGAAATCTAGTTTAAATTCTTAATTATAATGCTTTATTGCTGGCCGAGTAATAAATATTTCATATGAATATTCTATATTAGCTTAGGGATAGATAAGTACTTTTATATATTAGGATAACATGGGTAGCAAGTCCCTTGGCCCATATATATATTCTCCTCTTTCGTACTCATTAATAACTAGATAAATGAAATAGAAAATTAAGATAACCTTTTTAAGTGTGTAATATTCGTGTGTATAGTACGCTTCGGTTAATATATTTCTGGCATCAGAACGACGTGGTAGTACTAGTAGTAGTGGTGGTGGCGGTGATAATGATAAGGTTTAGGAGCCAGAGCGTGAGCTCGGAGCGAAAATAAAGTCCAATTATAATGCTTTATTTCTAGTTGAATAAGAAACATCAAATATTAGTAAAAGGGTAGTCTAGTAGTTTTAACTACTAAGTTGATTGCGACACCAAGTTCCTTGATCCCTAGAAATATGATGCATTCATCTCTTTTTGTAATCATTAAGCTAGATGAATAAGATAGAATCTTGAGAGGGGAACTTTTCTTGTGTGTAATATGCATTCGCTAAATTTAGGTCATATAGTGTAGTAATAAAATTATAATCTAAGGACAAGTTTTGCATTGGATTGGTTTCATTCAACAAAAACACCATGTTTAGTGGCTAGTCCTTGTTTTGCTCATACCTTGTGTGAAGACCAAAAGAGAAGACAAGCGAGTATAAAACTTCATTGACCATATTAATGGTGAAAGTTGAGTTTGAGAAAAGGAATCTTGATTAAAGGAAGACCTCCCTAGTTTGAACGAAATTCCTGTCAAAAAAATTATCACTATTGACAGTGATGCCTGTTTGTACTTGTTCACACAAGAAGGGACTTTTTTTAAACGAGTGCATGGTTTTTGAGTTGGTTTAGTTTTAATCGAATGAATCCAATTCTTATATAAACATGTTAAACGACTCAATTCAATTCAGATGACACCTAAAACTTTTGAGAGCTTAGAAAAACATAATTTGAGAGCTTTTCTTTGAGAGATTCTTAGAAAACCAATCTAGGGTTTATGTTCAACAATTAAAATCCAAGAAGATTGGAATTCAAGTCGGTTCATTGACGAGGCTAAATCTAATGAAATCATTGCTTAGAGGTTTGAGGGATTCCGAGTCATTGTGAATTATCATTAATCCATAAGTTTCCATTGCATTATACTCCATCCGCCCCAAATTAGTCACCATTTGAAGTCAAACATTTTAAGAAAAGTTTTACTTTCCAAATTTATCTTCCAGAAAATTGATGAATACCTTAGAATGGATATTGTTCGGATAGGTAACTTTGTATCTCACTTGGTTTTATATACTAATTTTAGAAACACGATTATCGATTCGGGCCGGACTAATAAAGAAAGCATGACTATTAATTTGGAATGGAGGGAGTAGTGGGTTTGGTTTGGGTTTGTGATTTTTTTAGAGAAAATCAAGAGCAATTAAGAACTACCCTGGTCATTAAGATTTAATCCAATGAATAGGGTGTTTACAACCAAATTCTTTGAACAATATGTATGTGTTCGAAATTTACATATGTATGATAAATCTAACATCTAAAGGAAAAGCATAAGCTTGATTGCACTTGCTAATTTTAACGTGTTAGTCTTGTTCTTTAATAGTTTTGTGAGATTTGTGTATGGTTTTGTCTTGAAAAGTCTTCTAGCTCTGGCTTTATATTTAGTTGTTTAAGCACGCGTTATTGATGATTGCCTTTCTTTTTTTTCTTGATTAGTATGGGTTGGACTGCTGGTCCACCTTATTGTACCTTTTTGTACTTCTTTTTCTAGGCAATAATACTCGTTCGCTTCTGATCAAGAGAGAGAGAGAAACCAACACCAACTGATTACCATTACTGGGGTTCAATTTTTTTTCCAATGCCCTCCAATAAACCAAATGAACAACCATAAATGCAAGCTGGTGTGGTTCTTTTTTCATTTATGCCATGAGGGGTGATCTGCAAGAATGTTTCTTTGCACATAAAATATTGATCTTAAAGGTACCGGTACGAGTGTCAGAGCTCATGCATATCCTCAAATATATCTATCATTATTTTTTCATAAGAAACAAAAATTTTATATAAAAAAAAGGAAACAGAAAAATGGCACCTCCAAATCTAATCATCTTAACATCCCAACAGTGCCCATCTCCTATCTCATATACCCATATAGAATATAACGAATTATGTTGCAAACCCAAAGCTCAAAACCATACCAGCTAAAGAGAATGAAAATAGATTTGCCAAGACTTTTAAACAAATCTGCATAACTAGAATAACCTCCTCTTTTCAATTAGGGTTATCTGGGTTTTGGTCCCCATTAGTTTTATCCGTTTGGGGATTAACCCCCCATTTTTCACTTTTAGCGACGCTTTTTGAATTTTCTTGACATTTTTAGCAACACATATTTTCCAAAAAACGTCGCTAAAAGTGAAAAATGGGGGCTAAATTTATAATAGTTTTTAATTGGGAGTTAATCCCCAAACAGACAAAACTAATGGGGGCCAAAACCCAAATAACCCTTTCAATTAAGCATGGATATGTTAAGTGTTAGAATTGTATCCTGGAACTCAATTACGAAAGCCCAAAACGATGCCAGTATTTTCTTCTATCTCAAACTCCCAATTGTTAGAATTGTATCCCAATCGTTATATCCTCGACAACCAAATTTCCAAGGCTACTGATAACGAATCACATCTCCACAAGTTAAATATTAGAATTTTCAAGAAGAAAATTAACATGGCAAAGATACAATCCACAAAGAGATGATTCACGTCATCCCCTTTCCTTTTGCATATAACACACCATTTTTTTATGTCCCCTCCAGTCAAGAATTTCTCTCACGCCTTTCTCCATTTATGATTCAATCCCCTTAAATTTTATTTTGTTTTTCGTTTTTCGTTTTTCGTTTTTCGTTTTTCGTTTTTCGTTTTTTTTGTCTACCCCCCACCCCGGGAGATAATTTGGCATTTAGAGATACTCTTACATGTTCATTAATTAGAGTTACCCCACCCGCCCCCAGCATGTGCATCAACCCATTTGTACCTTATGCATCATGCGTTGCATGAGGGGGTCTAATAAATGAACATGAACATGTAGGGGGTATTTCTGAATACCGAATTATCTCAAAAGGTAGAGTAAAAAGAAAAAAATTAAAGGGGAGGGAGGTATCACAAACATGAAATTTTTTATAGAACACGCCATTATAAAATCTCGTGAAGTCGGAAACCAACTCCTAAAAAGAGCGTGGTGGTGATTATTCTACTGCTCAGTTATCGCCAACGCATTAATACTGCTGCATTCAATAAATTCACTGAATAAAAATAAGAGAATAACATTCAGCACATAAACATACCTTCATGGCCTCGAAGGTTGTCGACAGAGAACCAATAGGATTGTCCAGTGCATGAACCATAACCCGCAACAAAGAATAGAATATGCAGCCAATAATGATGCGTTGAATTGTTGGATCGATATGCACCAAACCCCTAAATTAAAAACGGACTATATAAAGAGTAAACATGTTAAGACCACTTAACTCCTGCCCTACTAAACAAAGACTGGTGATAACTTACCTAGAAACTTCAACTTTACCTTTATTTTCGTGGTCGTAACGACCTTCTCAATCGTGTTCACAATCATATTAGCATAATCTCCTGCCATGTTTGGAAAAACAAATGTTAGCGTTAAAGTCCTCTTTTGACTTTGGTAATGTCAAACAACTCAAACCAATAGAGCATTTACATGACATTTCATTTTTTTCTTTTGTGATATATTATATCCTATTAGGCCAAGACCATACTCTGTCTAGGGAGTAGCTTCCGTAATGGTGCAGCTTTGGTTTAACAATATAGTTGATTGACACTCGACACTTTCCATATGGGATCTGCACTCTCTCTCATTCAGTATATGTATGTCTATTTTTTATTGTGAGAATCTCCGATGGTAGTTCAAAAGTGGGTTTGCTGTATAATAAACAGAATTGCGTAAAAAAATGTCTACAACAATTGCATATGGACACATAATCTTTCTTTCTGCTTTAAAATTTGGAAATACTGACTTTTCATTTTACATGTCGAAGTATTATAAAATTAATAGCTTTGCAATGCAATAAGGAATTCCTCGAGATCTATCAAACAAGGGTCATATTTATCTTACAATTCCAAGAAGTTAATGACGAAAATACCCATTGTACATGTGTTTGTGTCTCATCATTAGTCTTTTATATTTTAACACGAAATAAAAAATTGCAATACAAAGTGAAGTTTGGGGGTATTTTTTGTTAAAAACTCACTTTGCACGTGATTTTCACTAAAACTAGTTAATGACATTGGAGATGCTCTAATGCTTTCAATTTCTATCATCAACATTGCACCCCATCTTCCCCCCAATTAAGAGTTCACGTTAGAAGGCCAAAAAAACACTGAATTTTAACATAATTACTGGACAAAATTGAAACTTACTTGATTATTAACTAACAGTGGCAAGAATTACGAATTAGGAATTACGAATTACTTTCATCGATTTCCAAAGTGTACTGCTAATTTCGGACATACAAAATATGAAAGTAAGACTCGTATTTTTAAGCAAATAAAGTACTTATTTACAAATAAATTATTTGTACATAAGCTGTAGTGTGGGTTATTCAAGTTGAACCTAATACCATGACATTATTTTTAAGAGGGGGTAATTTGGCGTTTGGCCCCCATTAATTCTTTGATTCGAACTTTGGCCCAAAAATTTCATTTCTTGGGGTTTGGCCCTAAAAATGCGACAAAAATGTTACAAAGTGTCGCTAATTGTCAACTTGGGGGTAAAACCTCAAAAAATAAAAACATTGGAGGTTAAAGTAAGCATCAAAGAAGTTATGGGGGCAAATCTTTTTAAAAAGAACATATAGAAGGTAAGGGGTCATGCAAATTCGCAAAACAATCAACCCTACCACCAATTAAATACAAAAGTGGTTAATTTAGTAGTCAGCCCATCTACCTGGAATTGCCTCAACTATTAATGGATGTAAATCATGAATCGCAAGCACTTTGAAGCCCGTGCAGCACTGAAATACAAAAAAAGAATAATAAAGAAATAAATACTAATTTCTTCAAAAACAATAAGTCCGTGTTTGATTGGCAATATTTTTCATTGGGAAATATGGAAGACTCCTAATTGTGAGTACAGTGAAAATACCCCCAAAAAATAATCAGTCAAACACATTAAAAAAAAGTTAAAATTTTATAATCTTTCATAATTTTCATGTAAAATATTACTGATCAAAACACACCCATACAATAAAACCCAAAACGTTTTTGGGGGTTTGAAAACTTACGTTTCTTCGTCAAGATTGAAGATGTCAACAAGAATAAAGGAGATTAGAGCATCAGAAGAATTAGCAAGTGGTTGTGTAGTGGATTGTTCTTGCAGGTGTAAAAGAGTAGAATAGGCAAAGGGTTTGTTTGATTTGGGGTTTGAACATAACAAAAGGGTTATTATTTCCTCTAACTGCTCACTCAAATTCCCCATTTTTGTTAGCTCTGTTTCGATGAAGCAAACCAAACCAAAACCCTAACCTAAAGAGGTTTTAGTTGGCTGCAGATTTCGCGCCAAAAGCTACGGTTCGCGGAAGCATTTGCCATTGGGTTTAAACCTCTTAATTTGCAATTGTTTCTCGACCACAAATCTATTTTTAAATATTAAATTATTATATTTTTGTGTTATAATTAAGTTTTTTTAAAAACAACAAAATGGTATTTTTTTAATTCTGTTTTTTATTTTTCAACTCATAATGATTCATTCTTAATATTTTTATGTACTTATACCTTAATATATAATATACATACATAATACATTGATATGTGGATAATTCTTACAAATAAAAAATATATATGTACATGTACACAAAACTACATATATTTATATTTTATTAAATTATATAATTTACTAAGATGCATATGTTAAATAATATTATCAATGGATACATGATACTTATATATAGTTTTATCATGTATTATTAGTGTATGGAATAATATAAAATATACATATGGTACATATGTATTAAAAAATATTATCAATTCATGTATATATATAATTTTATTGTGAATTATACATGCAATATCATAATATATATATATATATATATATATATATATATATATATATATATAGAGAGAGAGAGAGAGAGAGAGAGAGAGAGATATAGATATATAGATATATATGTATTTATACATTTATGTATATATGTACGTATATATTTATATTATGTATGTATGTTTATATATATATATAGTAAAACTCTTCAATATACCTCATTAAACATACATTAAAAGACATGATATATTTATGCATTTATGATGTATGTATGTATGTGTATAATGTATGTATGAAAATTTTATGTGTGTGTTTATGTGTACGTGTGTACATAGAGAGTCAAGCGCCCATACATATACCAAGTTTACTTACAGCTCGCGCGGATCTATTTTTATAAATGATTTTGAGTTGAGTTTTTTACATTTCGGATGAGCCATATAAAAAAAATCAGGTCAAATTTTTATTTTATTTTGCTAATTTAAAAAAATAGGTCAAACTTTTGCCGTTTTAAAGTGCTTTAAAAGTTACGAAAATTTGAGCGATTTTTTCAAAAAATGTTATTTTGAGTTGAGTTTTTTATGGAGTATTTAAATATTTTGGAGGAGCCATATAAAAAAAAATCAAGTCAAATTTTTTGTTTTGCTATTTTGAAAAAATAGGTCAGATTTTTGCAGTTTTATAATGCTTTAAAAATTACGAAAGTTTGAGCGATTTTTTTAAAATAGCAAAAATTGTTATTTTGAGTTGATTTTTTTTATATGGGCGCATTGAAATGTTTAAACACCATATAAAAAAATTCAACTCAAAAATAATTTTTTTATTATTTAAAAAAAATCGGTATGTAAACGTGGTATGTATGAGAGTCTCTCTCTCTCTCTCTCTCTATATCTATCTATATATATATATATATATATATATAGTCATGGTCCAATACATACCTAAAACGAGTGTGTTTTGATTGACATGCGTGGTGCTTTGAAGAAAAGTCAATAGGATTGTATGCATTTTTACCAAGTACATGGGATTAACCCACAATTATCCCAAAAATTAATGTGTGTGTGTGTGTTGGGGGGGGGGGGGGGGGGTCATACCCCAAATAACCATTTTTTTAAAACTCGGGACAATAGATTCTAAACTAAAACTATATAAAAATGTAGTAGTTATTGTAGAAAGTAAGGCCCAAGTCATCTATAGAATATAAGCGGAGAAAATTTAGTTTCATTATATGTCGATAATCAAGGGGTTCGCCCCTTTTTATAGTGTATTAGGAGGCAAATCAAGATACGCATTCAAATATTAGGAATGTATGTGGACATTCACGATATAAAATATCAATGACGTGCTTACTTGAATGTACACTATATCCATCATTCAATAAGTATTGTCTCGTTAAAATCATTGTTGATACCAAAATTAATATGCTGATATAGACGAATAATAAGAAGACACGTGTCGATCTACGTGGCACAATAGCAACGAGGAAGTTTATTTCCCCGACCAAGTCATACTCACTCCGAGCAGCAAGTGTACTCCGAGGAACTCCAGCGCTCCGAGGAACTCCTGAACGACGAGCAACTAAGGCGGTCCGAGCTACATCTCGGCCACAGCATTAATTGCCAGATAATCAACAGTTCAATTATTCATTGAATGCTTATCATACAGACGTATACTATTAAAGGGCATTAATTATTTACCCTTTCACATGTACAGCCTAAGGGCTATAAATACATTGTATCACCCTCATTTAAGGGGACGGGAATTTCTTGATAGAACTTGTAATCGAGAATTCCCAAACACTCGGCAATAACATAACAGTGGACGTAGGCCATTCTTATAAGGCTGAACCACTTTAAAATTATTTGTCTCATTTATTTATCTGTGATTGAATAATTAGAATGATCTAATTTTTTACATCAACAGATTGGCGCCATCTGTGGGAATCGACTGTTGTTATCGTTTTTCACCAAAAATCATTCATCATCAATGGCAGATAATCCGGAATCCAGCAATCGAAACGCTGGAAATGTTGGAAATCTTCCAAATCCTTCTGCACCTCCAGATCTGGCTGTAATTATGACGAATCTGGCTCAAGGACAAACCGCCATGCAAGAGACAATGCGGCAACTCATACAAACCCTTCATGGCGGTGCACCTGCACATTCGGGACAGCGAAGTGGTCAGAGGCAAACCTATTTACTTTCTTCACGATCCAGGCGTACAGATGCGTATCGTAATGAAGAATCTGATGATTTCTCTTACCAACCTGGGCAAACTTCGTCAATACGGGCCACAGATACTGAGCAACGTATTACTCTCTCTCCAGAGAGGACCAGTGCCTTGGAAAGACTGAGCAGAGTGTCTCCTTTCAGTCGATTAGGCCCTAGGAGGAATAGGAGTCCACTTAAAGCCATGTCGAGGAGTTTTCGACAATCATCAGATCTAAGAGAAGGATCAGCACAATCACGACCAGTTGCTCGACAAGATAAATCTCAGGAGGCCACGTCAGATCAATCAATTGTTCGAACTAATAGGCCCGAGGAAGGAAATGATGCGTGGAAAGGTTCCATTCAGAGGTTGGAGGATAGATTGGGAGAAATGGCTAATGCGAAGACCCCCCTACAACGAACTTTTGTTCAAGGGACACCTTTTGTACAGGCCGTTGTGGATTTTCCTACACCGTCGAAATTTAAAGCACCTGTGGCGACCCCCAAATATGATGGAAAGACAGATCCTGTTCTTCACATAGAGCAATATCAAGCTGCTGCCGACATCTATGCTGTCCCCGACGAGATGAGATGCAGAGCATTCTCAGGAACTCTTACTGGATCTGCCCAGATATGGTACAACAATCTTCCTCGGGGTAAGATTTCAACTTTCTTTCAGTTGGCCGAGTTGTTCATTGGCAATTTCTGTTTTGGAGCAAAGCCAGTAAAACGAGTAGCACACTTGTTAAGTGTTAGACAAAAATCTGGTGAGAGTACTAGAGATTACATAACTCGTTTCAATAACGAGAAGCTGGAAGTCATAGATTATGAAGAGAAGACAGCAATCACCGCCTTGATGAGTGGGTTGTTGCCTAACAAGTTGTATTACACTTTGGCCAAAGATCCACCTACAACTATGTCAGAGTTGATGGCAAAAGCGGCCAAAATCATGAATGCCGAGGAGGCTATGGCTGCGAAGAAGAATATGGATAAAGAAACCAAGGAGGAAGGCAACAAATCTAAGAAGAAAGAGCATAAGGGCAATGGCGGTGACAAGCATTCCAAGAATAATAAGTCGTCATGGGAAGTCCTGAAGAAATTCGATAATTATACTCCTTTGAAAATGGGTATTAATCATGTCTTGGAAGAAATAAAAAATAACGAGGAAGTAAAGTGGCCAAAGAAACTGAGGTCAGGCCCTGACACGAGGAATAGGGAGAAATATTGCGAGTTCCATAAGGATCATGGCCATATGACCAAAAATTGCATAGCTCTTCAGAACGAGATTGAAACACTCATCCGAGGAGGGAAGCTAGCAAAGTATGTTGATCGGGGATGTGAAAGAAGAAATAATGACCGAACTAGAGAGAGGTCTAGATCTCCTCGTCGAGCAGAGGAGAAAAAGAAGAGAAACCATGAAGATGATCCAGATGACGACCCCGATCTTCCCAAGAAACCAAGGCAGCCAGAACGAGAGGTATTTTCAATACGCTTTGGGTCATTTGATTATAATGTCATTACAGGAGGAGATGCAGGAGGAGGAGACCTTACTGCAGAAAGAAAAGCTTACCTTGGAGAGGCTCAAGCTTGCTCGTACATTCAGCGAATAAATTTGGCTGAGGAAGATCGCCCGAGGAAGATAAACAAAGAGAAGCTGGTCATTGGTTTTTCAAAAAACGACCTTGCAGGTGTTCTTTACCCCCACGACGACCCTTTGGTGATCAAAATGAGGATGAAAGAAGTAGTGATTTCAAGGGTTCTGGTAGATAATGGTAGTTCGGCAGACATCATGTTCTACTCATGCTTTGACAGTTTAAATTTAAAATTATCTCAATTGGAGCCTTATCACAGACCTCTCCTGGGTTTTGCTGGCGAGAAGGTTTTTCCACTTGGGACGATCAAGTCGGATATATTCATTGGAACTTGGCCTGCTTGTCGAACAGAAAGAATACGCTTTTTTGTGATGGATAAGAATGTGCAATCAGCTTACAACATCATCATGGGAAGAGTTGGTT
This sequence comes from Sambucus nigra, assembly GCA_949130495.1. Lineage (NCBI taxonomy): Eukaryota > Viridiplantae > Streptophyta > Magnoliopsida > Dipsacales > Adoxaceae > Sambucus > Sambucus nigra. The sequence continues at coordinate 515,462,424 of OX422220.1, forward strand.
TGAAGAAGTTCGAAGCAGTTCCATCTACAGTACATCAATGCTTAAAATTCCCAACACATTTCGGAGTAGGAGTTGTGAAAGGTGATCAAAAAGTAGCTCGGGAATGCTATTATTCATCTGCCGAGCAAGAGGAGCTTGAAGAGTCAAGGAAAAAGACTACTACCTACCAGGTGGATGAAGGTACGGAAATTGAAACACTGGATCCCAGAGATGAATCCCAACTTGTAAAAGGACAGGTGGTGGAATCCACAGAAAATGTTATTCTGGACGACGAGCACCCTGAACGAATAACCCAAATAGGTTCGACGTTGGATGCTTCAATAAAACAGGAGTTGATAACTTTCTTGAGAAACAGGAAGAAAACTTTTGCGTGGAGTCATGAAGACATGCCAGGAATAGATCCAAACTTCTTATGTCATGAGCTCAATGCGAATAAGGAGATCAAGCCCGTAAAGCAGAGAAGAAGAGTATTTAGTCCCGAGAAGAATCAAGCTATACAAGAGGAGGTCGAGAAGCTCCAGAAAGCCCAATTCATTGAAGATGTGAAATATCCAGACTGGTTAGCAAATGTGGTGATGGTAAAGAAGAAAAATAATAAATGGAGAATGTGTGTTGATTTCACCGATCTCAACAAGGCATGCCCAAAGGATCACTTTCCATTGCCCATAATTGACCAGCTAGTGGATGCTACCTCGGGGCACGAGCTGCTCAGCTTCATGGATGCTTACTCTGGCTACAACCAGATCAATATGAAACCTGAAGACAGGGAAAGTACTTCTTTTATTACCCCTAGGGGAACTTATTGTTATAATGTTATGCCTTTTGGTTTGAAAAATGCAGGAGCGACATACCAGCGACTGATGAACAAGGTTTTTGCCGAACAAATCAGTTGCAATATGGAAGTCTATGTCGATGATATGCTGACAAAGAGCAAAAAAGCTGCTGGTCATCTAGTTGACTTAGGTCAGACCTTTGATCAACTGGACAAATACCAAATGAAGCTCAACCCGGCGAAGTGCACATTTGGAGTACGAGAAGGAATGTTCCTCGGATACATCGTCAACCAGCGAGGCATTGAGGCGAATCCAGAAAAGATCAAAGCTCTTTTAGGGTTGCGATCTCCAACGACGAAGAAAGAGGTGCAGAGTCTTACAGGACGAGTTGCAGCGCTCAACAGATTTGTATCCCGAGCAACTGATAGATGCCTCCCATTCTTCAAAACACTTCGAAAAACTTTCGAGTGGAATGATGAATGTGAAAAATCCTTTCAAGACTTGAAGAAATATTTGGGAGCACCTCCACCGTTGTCCAGGCCAGTAATGGGAGAAAAGTTGTACTTGTACCTGGCAGTATCAGAGAATGCAGTCAGCTCGGCATTGATCAGAATGGAGAATGGAGTCCAGAAGCCAATTTATTACACAAGTAAGGCTTTCCGAGGTGCAGAGATCAGGTACCCAAAGCTGGAAAAATTGGCATTGGCATTAATTGAGGCAAGTAGAAGAATGAGAAATTATTTCCAGGCCCATACCATCGTCGTGTATACCGACATGCCATTGAGACAAGCCCTTCATAAGCCAGAAAAATCAGGGAGACTGGTGTACTGGGCAATAGAGCTCGGTGAATATGATATTGTGTATGAACCCAGATCATCATTAAAAGGGCAAGCTATAGCAGATTTTATAGCAAAGTTTACATATCCTGATACCCCCGAGGAACAAAAGTTGCTCGCTGATCAACCTGTGGATTTTACAGGATCATCAAACACAAGCTCATACCAATTCCGGTTGGTAAAAGGGCTTGTGGATGTTGAAGGATCATCAAATTCGAGCTCAGACCAACTCCGGTTGGTAAAAGGGCAAGAAGAGATGATCAACGAGGAGCGAAAAATATCAGGGAAGGATGAAAGGAAACAACAAATATTTCACCGAGGAACCTTGTCAGATAAGAAATTTGAAGACGAGTTACCTATATGGAGATTATATGTAGATGGGTCATCTTGCACAACAGGTTGTGGAGCAGGGATTGTTTTGAACACCCCGGACGAGATTGACATGGAATACGCCCTGCGATTCCAATTCAAAGCTTCCAATAATGAGGCTGAGTATGAGGCCATGATAGCAGGTCTTAATTTAGCAAAGATTATGGAAGCGCAATAAGTGATGGTATTCAGTGATTCTCAATTAATTATGAATCAGATGATGGGAACATATGCAGTTAAAGGAGAATTAATGGTCAAGTATCATGCAAAGGTGATGGAGTTGTTGGCAGAATTTGATGCCATTCATTTGATCAGAATATGAAGAATGGAGAATGCACGAGCAGACGCACTGGCCCGACTAGCATCAGCTATTCGTACCGAACTGCGAAGAACGATACCAATTGAAGTATTAAAAAGTCGGAGCATAGATGAAGACCTGACGATGAATATTATTACCCTTGATTTAGGACCATCTTGGATTGATCCCATCAGGGCATATATTGAGGAGGGAGAATTACCGGAGGATAAGCTCGCTGCCAAGAAATTGAAGTTTAAGGCTGCTCGGTATGTACTAACTAATGGTGTTTTGTATAGACGAGGAATTATGGCAGGTTTACAAAGATGTGTACATCCCTCCGAGGTGAAAGAATTGATTGAAGAGATCCATGAAGGGTCCTGTGGAGCCCATGTAGCAGGTCGGACACTTTTGCAAAGGGTGATGACGCAGGGATACTACTGGCCAACGATGAGGGCTGATTGTATAGCCTATGCTAAGAGATGTGATAAATGCCAACGTTTTTCCTCCATCTGACGAACTCCACAAGTATTGTTGACACCCATAACTTCTCCTTGGCCATTTGCCATGTGGGGAATGGATTTGGTTGGACCACTGCCAACGACTCGAGGAAGATTCAAGTATCTCGTCGTCGCAGTGGATTATTTTACTAAGTGGGTAGAAGCTGAGCCACTTATTGATATGACATATGAGAAAGTGTACCAGTTCGTTTAGAAGAACATCATCTGCCGATATGGTCTCCCTCATGCCTTCATCACAGACCATGGAACACAATTTGATAACGAGGAGTTTGCCGCCTATTGTCATCAGTCAAACATTTTGAAGATTCATTCAGCACCAGGCCATCCTCAAAGCAATGGACATACTGAAGTGACAAACAGAACATTACTAAATGGTTTAAAGAAGAGGCTAAGTGAGGCTAAAGCTAATTGGATTAATGAGCTACAGTCAGTATTGTGGCCTTACCGAACAACTCCCCGAGCAGCAACTAGAGAATCACCATATATGCTCGCATTTGGAAGTGAGGCCGTAATACCTTCCGAGTTGGGTCCTCCAACACACAGAGTGATGAATTTCAATTCCCCAGTCAGCGACTTAATGAGAAGATTAGATTTGGACATGCTCGAGAAAGTTAGAGAAGAGGCAGCCATTAGAAAATGCTGCTTACCAATGACGAACAGCTCTGTTTTACAACAAGAGGGTGAAGAAATGCGACTTAAAGGAAGGAGATTACGTGCTAAAGAAGGTCATTCAGAAGCACAATAAGTTGGAAGCGAACTGACATGGACCTTACCGAGTTACAGAAGTTGTTCGACCAGGAACTTACCGAATAGCAACTCTAGAAGGAGAGGAATTTAAGAATGCATGGAATGCTGAACACCTACGCAAGTATTATCAGTGATGTAAAATGTAAAGCAGTTCCATCAATATGAATAAAACGATGATATTTCGCCATCTTCTCTCTTTTTTAAAGTTTTTTGGGGAATAATAGTGTGTAACACTACGCTGCTCGGCAGTAAAAACAACACGATATTTCAAGCTCAGACCAACTCCGATTGGTAAAAGGGCGAGAACAAACCATACTCCTTTGGTTAGGAGGCGTACACTAGCTCAGACCAACTCCGGTTGGTAAAAGGGCGAGAACAAACCATACTCCTTTGGTTAGGAGGCGTACACTAGCTCAGACCAACTCCGGTTGGTAAAAGGGCGAGTGGACATGATAGTTCGAACTCAGACCAATTTCGGTTGGTAAAAGGGCGAGAACACGACATTCCTAAAAATACCAGCTCCGGTTGGTTAGGAAACCATACTCCTTTGGTTAGGAGGCTAACACTGGCTCAGACCAATTTTGGTAAAAGGGCAAGTGGACATGATAGTTCGAACTCAGACCAACTCCGGTTGGTAAAAGGGCGAGAATAATACTCCTAAAAATGCCAATCTCGGTTGGTTAGGAAACAAGATATGCTCTAAAATGCCAACTTATGTTGGTCGGGAGGTAGGATTATTACAGAAAATACAAAAGTTTCTCGAAGAAGAAAATATCCCAAACTGAACCAAGTATGGCTGGTCGGGGATAAAAATCCACCAACTGTAGTTGGTCGACAAGCACAATTTAACAACCTCGATTGGTTGGAAAAATTTTAAACAATTTTATACTCGTTACTTTATTATTAAGTGATCGAGCAACATTACTAATACTTGTAACTTTTTTATTACTAAGTTGATCGATGAACCATACAATATTGTTATGCAAGCACGAATATAAAGTGTTTGACAAGTACAAGACAATAGCAATTCAGATTTGCAAACAAAAATGAAAGTCTTTCATAAAATTCAAAATAAATTACAAGTTACATGGATATGTATACTAACTGTTACATCAAAAATTCCTATTCTATTGATTTTTTCCCCTCAGCTTTCGATACAGGTTCCTCACCAGCAGGCGGATCATTTAAAGACTGAGGAGAATTGATGAAGTTCAAATCCTTCAACAACCCGACGTTCATTACAGAAGGTCGATCTAGAAGATGCTCGGGACGAGATACCTCGGTCTGAGAATGAAGATTGTAGTCACCAAGGTATTTTGTAATTAAGCTCCGAGGAATGGCACGAGCTGGGATCCATTCCATGTCCAAATTATACGGTGGCACAGGCAAGTCAAGTACCCCAGGATCATAATAGTCCCACAGATAGTGTCCTTGTTCGAGCTTCAGCACGCCCAAGGCATTCAGCCAGCCTTGTTTGTAGCCCTCATTATTGGAATTCTGGATACGATCATCCAAATGGAATAGTGCTTCGTTGTATCCAGCCATCCAGAACTCCCTGGGCTGTTTGTGAAATTGAAATGTTAACCTTTCAAGCTTCTCGTGAAGACTCTGGATGAAAAGTTCATTAGTCTCCAACACTGATTTCTTTGAAGAGAGTTGTTTTTCCAGTTCTCTAATTTTCTTTGACATGTCAGACAAGGCTTGATTCTTTGCCATCAATTGGAATGCTTGGTTTTCCAACGCTGATTGAGTACGAGCTTCTTCAATAGTACGACGAAGAACTCTTGATCGTCCCCGATCAGATTGAGTACTTTGTTCCTCGACAACATTCTGAGCAACTCTTCCTCGTCCACGAGAACCTCTTCTTCGTCCCTGAATAGCGGTAGAAGGCCCAGCTCATCTCAAAGTCTCTAACTCTTCTCGCAACTTAGCATTTTCTAATTCTAAAAATGAGAATCCTTCATCGGTGACCGGTACCAAGGCAGTGGAAGATGAAGCAGCAGACCTCAGCTGAGCTAGTTCTTTTTGCAGATTATTGTTTTCATGTTCCAATAGCTCGGCGATTTGCCTGTGCCCTTCGATATCTGCTTTCAATGTTCTCTCTCTCACTTCATAGCCAGCAAGCATCTTGTCGTAGCCTTTTTCAGCACTAAGGTGTTTGATTTTCTTCTCATACCCTTCGTGCAAAAGAGCTGAAGACTCTTTATACTGCTGCTGAAGTTCATCGAGAGTACCTTGTAAGTCTTCAATCATTTCGTAGTAAGCCACATTATTGGCCACAGCTCGGTCAAGTAAGCATTTCAGCCTTATAATATTCATGACATTGCTGCATCAGCTTTGTATCATTAGCAGACAGCAGATCCATCCTGGCCAGAAACTAGCAGAGAAAGAAAAGGTAATCACCAAAAAGAAGATCAAGGCAGAGTACAGATAAAAAAGAAACTATTACGCTACCGGCGGCTAAAAGGACAAAAAGTGCGCAAAGATCGAAGCGCTTATAAAAATTCAAAAAGGCGGATTCTGCGAATTTGGAAGGAATTTCGAATACGGATAAAGTGCTACTAAAAACCAGGAAAGTCATTTAATATTGCCATATACCGAGAAAGAATGTTCCATACTCCTCAAAGTTCGAAATATGAAACATTGGGGGCTTCTGTTGATACCAAAATTAATATGCTGATATAGACGAATAATAAGAAGACACGTGTCGATCTACGTGGCACAATAGCAACGAGGAAGTTTATTTCCCCGACCAAGTCATACTCACTCCGAGCAGCAAGTGTACTCCGAGGAACTCCAGCGCTCCGAGGAACTCCTGAACGACGAGCAACTAAGGCGGTCCGAGCTGCATCTCGGCCACAGCATTAATTGCCAGATAATCAACAGTTCAATTATTCATTGAATGCTTATCATACAGACGTATACTATTAAAGGGCATTAATTGTTTACCCTTTCACATGTACAGCCTAAGGGCTATAAATACATTGTATCACCCTCATTCAAGGGGACGAGAATTTCTTGATAGAACTTGTAATCGAGAATTCCCAAACACTCGGCAATAACATAACAGTGGACGTAGGCCATTCTTATAAGGCTGAACCACTTTAAAATTATTTGTCTCATTTATTTATCTGTGATTGAATAATTAGAATGATCTAATTTTTTACATCAACAATCATACTAAGAAAAAACACGTGGAAAAAAACAAAGTGAAGGAAAAAGAATATAGATTTTTTTATAATTGTATCGATGTTGGACATGCTTCATCATGTCTCATTCAAATATTTATTACAAAAACTCAATGGGAAAAAGGGCATATTTGTCCCAAAAAGTAGGTTTCCTGATTCTCACTTTAATGAGATGGTCCTCGTGATTAGCTTATCTCAATTAGTTTATAGGTTAAGTCAACGCATTCCAAACTCGTATACAAGCTTTTGGAATTTTACTTTCGGCAGTGACTTGGTGAGAAGATTAGCTTGATTATCACTTTATGGTTCACGTTTGACTTCAACCTCATAGTTATTTATTTTTCTTCTGAACCTTGACTTTAAAAAGATTATGGGGAAGATGGGTTAAATGTCACTTTAAAAAATATGTCTCTTCATTTTTACTATTCTTTTATAGTTCTATGTATGTATAAAGACTTTTTGAGAGGTGTTTGGTCATCTGTCATTTTATGTAAACTCTTTGAATTTAAAATATGCATGGATCATTCTCTTTATATGTTATGGGGGCAAGTCATAAATGATTCACATGTGTTGAATAAATTATCTCATTAGTCATTATATATTTACTTCATGGATTTTTCACGTAATTGTAATAAGCAACCATTAATGTTTACTTAGTAAATCCCCGTTAGTTAAGAGTTTTGCTACTAAAATATAAAATATTCAACCTCTTATTATTTATTTCGAGGATCACAAATGTAACATGACTCTACGTAACTATAAGTAGATGGTTATGTTTAAATATATTATACCAATAGTGTAAGAGAGCAGTTCTATAAGTGCTACGGTATTTGAAGATAAATGAAGGCATAACCCGTATTAGTGGCAATGAATACAAATCAATAATTGCACTCCCGGATTACAGTGAATAACTCACGTGTATGACTCAAATAGCAGATAATCAATACAAGTGTTTGGTAATAAATAAATCTCTAAAGAATCTAATTAGAGGGATAGAAGATCAAGCACTCTATAATTAACCTCAGGAAGGCAGCTCACTACACACATAAATAAGGTAATAAATGGTCAAAGACTTAGTTAATGCTTATAGTCTTGGTAAAGTCTGGGACAAAAGCATTAACGGTGAAGGAATAAATATTATGGTTTGCAATAACTTTTGTTTATAATAACTCTCTGGAAGTGGTATTTTCGCTAAAAGATCTAGTGGTTCCTCAAACTGTACATAAGGGGGTATATATAGCCTTAGTTCACACGTGTGGAAGCTAAGTGCATTAAATGTTCTGTCAGCTCGCCATACCCAACATGTCAAATGCATTAAATGGTGAGTGAAATCTCAAATGACCAGTCACTATGTCAGGCTATGTAATACCCCATTATTTTTATTGTTATTTATCAATTAATAAAAATATTTATTTAAAAAGAAAGTTGGATTTAATCTGTAGTAATTTAAAGTGAATTATGCATCATTAAGTTAAATTAAATTTATGTGACGAGTTTATGGAATTTAGAAGAATGAAATTTTAATTTCGAGTGACATTTGGATTAACCCTAATTATTAATTAGTTTAAATGGTCTAAACAATTTAATTATAAGAGATTAAAAATTGGTCGTGTGTGGGCTTCGACCTCTTCATTTAAGGGATTTTTACCAATTAGTCCCGTTTACTAAGTATATAGTTCAAAAGGTCCTAACATCTTTTGTGTACGGAGAGGAGGAATAGTAGGGTTTATTTAGAAGCATTACAAGGGTTTGAATAAGAGGGGCGACAACTTCTTTTCTTTTCTTCCTTAAATAAGAGTGTGCGTAGTTTTATCGGTTGACGATTGTAGAATATTAGAAAGGAGGCGGGGCTTTAACCATAGAGTAAATAAGGAGAGAACAAAAAGGTTATTCCCCTAGTCAAACCTTACGGAACTATTAATGCCAGGAAGGACTATGGAATAATGGGAAGCTTAAAAGCTTAACATATGGGATATTCTTTTTATACTAAGCTCGGCAGATACAATGCCAAAGGTGTTGGTCCCTTCCCATGACTTGAATCGTTTACAGGTGGTGTAGCCAAAGGCAAATGAGTGTGTTGTTGTCTTCCTTTAATTAATGGCGCGCATAGAGATTTATGAGAGAAAGTGGGTCTTTTTTATCAGCGCAGAAATCAAGGCAAGAGGAAGATTTAGAATCTTATCTCGAGAGGGTTTCCGAAGGGATCTTTGTCATCAACCCGGAAAAATAAGTTTGGGATGGGTATTCGAGCCAAGTACCTTTCTAATCATCTCTTTTTATGTGTGTATTTGTTAAATTCCCCAAAACTAATTTTTAGTGTTAAAATTTAATAGTGACATTTAGAAAAGTGTGCAATCCTAATTTATGTCTCAATAGGTGAATTTACTTAGTTGTGTGTACTAAAAAATTTATGTCGAGCGTATTAAATTGCTAAAATTAATTAGTGGCACCAACGCATGAAAATGATAATTTTGGACTTTGACCCCGTTTGAGAAAATTGATAATTTGGGATGCGAGAATAGATGACGCGAAATAATTTAGAAGTAAAATATTCTAAAAGTTTGATTACTCAGTAGGGCTGTACCTTACTCTTTAAGAATGGTACTTTTGATATGTATGCTCCAATTCGATGGGAGTTGTTGCGAGACTCTTATTCATGTTATAATAACCGACATGAGAATATTGTAAATGACTTGAGACAAATGATTTAGCGACGTTTTTTAAACGTCGGAATAAACTCTAAAAACGTCGCGAAAAGCAATCCCGACGTTTGGGCAACGTTTTCAAAAAACATCGGCGTATCGACAGTCGGGAAAAAGCGTCGTTTGTTAAAAACGTCGGGCAAACATTTCTCGACGCTTGTAGCTACGTTTATAAACAGTTGGTAATTGTCCTTGCCTTGTGGTATAAATGCGACTTTTTTTTATTAAAACGTCGATTTTTTGCAACGTTTTCCCAAAAGCGTCGGGAATGTTAGATGACTTTTTCCATACTATCTTCCAACATTTTTTTGTAAAGTGTAAATATTTAAATGTCGTATAATATCCAAGTGAATATCATTAATATTATAATGGATCCCTCAAAAAAAAAATCAATCAACCAAAGAAAAACGATATATAATAATATCTAATCATCCCAAAACAAAAAAGAAAGTGTATCTTCAAACATCCCAAAGTTGTCTACTAATAAGCCAAAAATTTGTACCCAAATATTCCAAACAAAATACGAAACATATTTTATCAGCCAAAAAATGCTAGAGTAATGTTCAAAATAGTCAATACGATGTCTTCGCGACAATGGGCGTGACATAACCACCTATAAAAAGAAAGAAAATAAGTAAATGTAAAAGTGATGCACAAAAGAAAATTGAAAGGTGATTAAAGACTTACTTCCCCATTCAAACTTTTCAATTAGTTGGTATTTTTTGCCTTCTTCATCCGCTCCTAAAATTTGAACAAAAAAATAATTGGAAGAGGGATAGTAATTAGCTTCAATGTTTTTAAATCAACAACTTATGGAGTAATAATGAAAACTTACAACAACTTATACGATCAAACTGAAAAATAGTGATGTATATAACCTTAAAATATATTTTCAAATATAAAAGAACCAAAATAAGATTTATAAAAATAGACATAATATTTTATAAATTACTTTTTTTCGTTGTTGGCTAATATAATATATACTGTTTTTTTATGCATTCGAATAAGTGAAGTGATAAAAACATGTGGATGTTGATAAAGTAAATAGTTATATAGAAACAAAGCATGTTTAACACGCTTACTATTTTAAAAAAAAATCGGCAGATTTTCCTTTGTTTATTCATGAAAACCAACATGTTTTAACATTTAAAATTAACTCAACCACAGTAACAACCACCAAATTAAACCAAAAATAAATCCCTTCCGCCAATTTCAACGAATTGCCATTGAAACGAGTATAACTATCACATATATAAAATGGATCTTATATGCATCAAACAATGAAAATATTAACGCTCTTGCTTTAAAATGTGTCATGAATAATTTTAGAGGCAAAAATACTAACCCCACAATAGTTACAAAGTTGAGTTCGCGATATGATTTGTGGTGGTGCCTTCATTGAGGATTGCGATCGACGTTGCGATTGAACCTCAGATGTTAACGGTTGCAACTGTGGTGATGCTACAGGATTAACGTTGGCGTTGACAGGAACCTAGGAATTAGAATATACAAAATATTCGATTTAATGCATAAAATTAAGAATATGTACTCATACATCCAATGATTAATAAAAGTTGACATGTGCAGCGCCTAAAGAAACATCTCGCGTAGATTGGATAAAATCACCCATAGAATGCATACGAGACTCCATAAAATCCCGTATATGAGCTTCCACCCGTTCATTCATCCGAGATTCCATAGCAATTATATTTTCTTGCATTTGAGCTTCCAGTTTCTCTTTCATTTCAGTTTGTTTCCTCTCATATTCTGCCTCCATCTCATGTCGCATCCTCTCTAGTTCTTGTTAATGTCGTATCTCAGTATCTCTCAACTCAGATTGGGATTGCTTATATGATGGTCCAAATATCATACTCGGAGAGACACCGAGTCCAAACGTGCGCACGCGCCCATGTCTTTCGGGTCCCATAACTTGCCCAAATATATCATCCCGCGCAACACCGGTCTCCGCTGTCTCTGGATGTTGTAATTCTAGATCATCCATCTCTTGCTGCAAAAATCAACCCCAGTTCTTATACAAACTTCAAATTATATCATGCACATGTAAGAATCCCATAGAATATAATAGATTTGGGCATAAAACCCACAAATGTAATAAATGATTGTAATGCCCAACTGTCATATAAAGAATGAAATTAAAAGTTTTTTATATGAATTTTTATTTTCAAACGTGAACTAATTTCGGAATGATAGGGTTCCTTGTAAGATTTTGAATCTAATGTTAGGAACATGTTAAAACTGTGGTTCCAGAGCTCTAAACTATGTTGGATTGCCTAAAAAATGATGTGTTATAGTGTTAACGATAAAAAAAAAAGACCGACTTTGCATAATGACGTGTCTCTCACCTAATGGGCTTCGCCTTTAGGATGCGGCAGACATTTGGCATTACCACGAAGAATAAAAATGCATGTTTGTATTTTGCCAGTAGGTTACATATGTATGTGAAAGAGCCACTAAGAATATTAAACCATTGAGTTAGCATGATGTTCTTTTACTTATAAGTCATCTGGGGCTTTCTAATTCACCATGTGAGCGTGTAACTTAACATGAAAGCTTTCTTATATACACTATGACATTTTAATTCCCCATGTAAGTGTAGAAACTTTTTAATTCCCCTCTTAAGAACTCTGGCTCCGCCCTTGAACTTTTCCCATCCATCCTAATTTCTATTGCATTGTTGATTTATGAAGCTTTTCCCTCTGATTATTATGTGTTTGTGTGTGTGTTTAATTCCGCTGCATTTATATCACGCACACAAATAGAGTTACACAGATAAAGAGGAAAGGTTACGGACGCGATTAGAAAATAGAGTTTAAATTATATGAAAACAAACAGAATTCACAAAACAAAGCTAGCCTTTGATAAAACAAGATAACAGAATTTTATTAAAAAGGAGAAATAAAGAAAAACACATAAATCATAAACAAATCAATCTTATTATTCCTCTTACCAGCAGCTAATCTTAAAGTGTAACAAAAAGGTAGGAATACAAAAGAAAAGGGATAAAAAAAACAGTAGAGAGCTAACAATCTTGCAATAGATACTGTCAATCATCATTTCTTGCTCATTCAAAATCTGTGGATGAAACATCATCAATTTTTGTGTGGTAAATTCTCCTATGTTCTACATTTACATAGACTGTACTTTTGGAATTCCACACAAATGACCTCAGGGTGTTCTTTGTGCTTGTACAGCATCATGGGATATTCCTTGTGCTTGCATAGCATCATCGAGAGCTTCTTCTGGCATGTCGTTCATAATATATGAAAGACAACGGCGATCAATGGTATAACAAAAATTACAAATTTCAAGCCCATTTGATTTTCTCACCAGTTTAGGTCCCATTTTATTCAACTGTCTTTTTTATACTATTACCCTTGCACAAATATATTATAATAATCAAAGGTATAATAAAAATTAGAAAACTATATTACAAATTTCTAAGGCATTTTATTAATTCTTTAGAGGCACTCTACCACTATAACAGTGCAACTTTTACCAGAAACAGTATCATTTTAAACAATTTTAACCTTATGCATATACCAAACTCTTGAAGTAACTTATACTAGATTATTTTAGTTTGGTATTTTAGTCCTATTGGACTTAGTCTTATCATCACATTAGTAATTAAGAGAGCTCTAAGATATTTGCAAAAAAAACATAACGAGTCTTGCCCCTTTGTGCATTATCTCTTAGTGCTTGCTCAAGGTTCCACGTGCCTTCAAGTGATGCCCTTAGCTTTGAGGGATGTCCTTTCTTCCATATTTCAGTGCAATCATACAGGTTGGGGTACTTACTAATTTTGGGTTTGGCTCTTAAGTCAGGGACCAAGCCCGTTAGGTGTGGTTGTGCAATTGCACCTGCAGCCACTGTAGTGGCATAATGCCCCTGCATGGCAGTATCCACCCCAGATTGGGAGTTCATGCCTATGACCTGTTTAACATTTATCTTCAATTTAACATACTTGAGTGTCTTTCATTTATCTACACTTTAACATACCGAACTCTACATTATATTTGAATGGAAAAATACTGGAAAATATCTACGAATAGCTGTCCAAAGAGGTCCAAACATATGTCTTTTGATATGTGGAACGCATTTGTGGCAAAATTTCCTAAATACCCCACTTAAACTCATTTTCCACACTCCTGGCCCTTCCCTGCCACTGATGTTCGTTCCTTGCAGGGAAGCATCCTTCGCAAGCTACTAAGGGTTGAGGGGAAAAAATTCTATATGATTTTATAAAAAAATCATAATATTCTTATTATGATTTCTGAGGGTAAACTACCAAGGGTCAAAGAACACTTATAAAATGGAAAAAGATTGACAGAATACCATATGATTTTATAAACATTTAACAGCGTGTCGGACTCCAAACCATTAATAAGTAGAAAGATTAAAAGTCTAGTGTGTTGTCGTTATCAATACAATTCAGCTGGTCTGTCAAGGCTATAATTCTGTACATGGGTGAGTTTGTTTTCTCGTTTTGCTTTCGTCAATCAGGTGAATACCTTTGAATTTTTTAGTATGTTCTTCTCATTTATGAACTGGAAAATAATTCTGGTGTGTCCCCATTATTGCTAAGGTGAAAGTGAAGGTGACCCTTTATGTTATCCTGGTTTGAGAGTGCTATTGTTGCATTATTCTGTGTTTCACTTGTATCTTAGTTTTATTCTCTTTGTGCAAATTTTTGTCAAGAAGAGTATTGGGAGATATGAATTGCTTATTTGGGTATGGTCAACCAGTTGGTTGGTGTGTGTTTCCTTTGGATATGGACCTGTAGATAACTATCTGATAGACTGTGGATCCTCCACAAATAAATCAGTGTTCAATCGCGTGTTTGTGGCTGATAATTTAGATCCCACTATTCTTTCAACCCAGCAAAACATATCTGTGAGTTCATCGTCTCCTGATTTAGATTTGTATCAAACTGCAAGAATTCTACTTGGAACTTCTTCGGTGCTAAAGAAAGTGACCAGTTATCACAGGGCTGTTAGCCCAAACGCCAGAGACTTGGACAGACATCGATGTCTCGTCCCAGTTTGGCCTGAGTTAAGACTTAGATATTATACCTCTGTATGGAGACTCACGTTACAAAAACCTCTCAAATTGAAGACTTAGTGGAGCGAGAGAATGAGTGATTCAGTATTTAGGCAAAAGAATTGTGGGATGCAATAAGTGAAACCTACTAGTATTTAGCCAACTAAGTGCAAGTATATGAGATCAAGAAGAAGATCCGAGAGACCAAGAAAGAAAATCAAAATGTCAGCAAGTACTATAGCATTAGAAAAGTCTTATGGCATGAACTAGATATGTTTTATGATCTTGAGTGGAGTTGTGCCACTGATAGTGCTTGGTTTAAGAAGATGCTCAAGAAAGAAAGAGTAATTTAATTTCTTGCAGGTTTGAATAAATAATTGGATGAGGATCGTGGAAGTGTACTTGGTAAAGAACCTCCTACTTCTACAAGAGTGACATACTATTCATACACTCTACATGGAGTTGAAAGTTTTGTTCGTTTGAAACTGCACACACTGAACTCGTGTAATTCTGATAAAATAGAGAACTAAATTTAACCTCAAATGAGTGTTATTCCCTGAATATTCATTTTTCTTCTTTTTTATTGGCTAATAGAGATATTAATATTAACATCTTTTCATCTTCCTTTAATATGACCAAACATTTAACGATCAGAGCATATTAGAGGTCTCCATGGGTATTTTACTATGAATTGGGATGGGCCCTCATCACTCCTTCCATTATCTACCATAATATACTCGGGGACTTCCTAATATGTGGAATTAAGGACTTGAACTGCGTCAAAAGTAATTCTCTATGAGCTAGTATGTATTCCTAACTTTAACATGAGCTTAGTTATATAAAAACTATTAACGAAGAGGCTATGTATAGTTATCTAAAAAAATATCACAGCACAAAAGATACATACAATCGCTCGGGCAGCTGCTTCATTAACAGTCCCCTTCCCTTTGGTTACATGCGTCTCCTTGTACACCATCCTACGAGTTGGTTTGAATCCCATCGCTTTAGTCATCTACAAGTCAATATAATAAGTGTCAAAGCATAACATAACAATACAATACAATAATAACAATGAATTAGTAAGTATAAAAAATTTTCTACTTGAATTAGTAAGTATAACAATGAATTACCGCGTGTTTAACTTGAGCATGAGATTTTCTACCAGATGTGTGCGGCGTTTGCAAACGCGCACGGATGGATTTGTTCTTCGCACTTTTGGCCTAATACAATGGAAATACAGTTAGTCGTATAACAAATTTTGATTAAATCCTAATATTGATCTTTTTAATAAATTAACTCATTTCATGATGTTCTTTATAGGCGAGATAAGCATAGTGTGTACACGTAATTCATGACTAGACTAAATAACTAGTACATACATGTGCTTCGGCGGAGTCCCAGTTATAGACGAGCGTTTTCCACTGAATTTCCTCGACTCGTTGGGGACAATTTGCCAAGCATTCCTCATTAGTTCTATACTTAGTATAACCTTGGAACTTTGTCGTGGCCTTCCACTCCTTCCACTTTCTTCCGACGGATTGCATCATAAATTTTCTCATCTCTTCCGTGGCATTCGTATTCTCCTACATTACATCAACGTGTTAGAGAGATAAACTTGATAATATATATTCACGTATTCAAATTAGGACCCCTATTTTCATTTTATTAACATTGTACCTTGATATGAATCCAAATCATGTTCTTATCCTCTTCGGGTACTTGTCTCCAATCAAAGTAGGTCAATGGTGCTAGTTGGCCATTGCGTGCTAGAACCCCTAAATTTGAAGCAAGTCTAGACGCGGGTTCTTCAATGGGTTGCCCAAGCTCATTCACCTCAATTTCTAAAATGCCACCATCTTTACCCCACCCGCCATGCATTAAAGTGGGGCCTCGAACTCGTCTATGCTCCTCTAGCTCCTCCTCTTGACCGGAGCTCGGATCTAAGTGTTAAGCAGGATTGACCAAAAAAATCATTTATGAATTACTTAAATGTCAAGAATAATACTTTTCATCAATTAAAAATATAAATATGTCAACTAAAAACCATACCTGTAACTTCTTGTTATTCGTTGCTACCCGACAACGAAGGGATCAATGGTGTAATAGGTGGCCAATTCGATGGAGGTTCAGGCATAGCAGGGTTGGCTCCTACATGTTCTTGTTGCTGCTCAGGGGTTGGCATAGCTCCTCTAATGTGTTGGGTATGAGATCTATTGATCGTCATCGTACTGAATGAAACAACATGAGAAAAAATAGTTAATGTTGCTGTTGATGTAAAAAACTAGATCGCTCTAATTCTTCAATCACAGATAAATAAATAAGACAAAGATTTTTAAAGTGGTTCGGCTAGGAATAAAGCCTACGTCCACTGTTATGTTATTGCTGAGTGTTTGTGGAATTCTTGATTACAAGTTCTCTCAAGAAATTCCGGTCCCTTTGAATGGGATTGATACAAGGTATTTATAGCCTCAAGGCTGTACATGAAAGGTCCAATACATTAAATGATATACATATGAATGGGTAATACATTTAATGCAGCGTGTGCGTCAAGAATCTAATGAATAGTTGAACAGTTGTCCGTCTGATAATTGATGACACGGCCGAGGTGCAGTTCGGACCGCCTTAGTTGCTCGTTGATCAAGAGTTCCTCGGAGTGCTTAGAGTATCTCGGGATGATGGAGTTCCTCGGATGGAGTTCCTCGGCATGATAGAGCTCCCCGGTGTATTCTCGTTGCTCGGTACCAACCATGGTTGTTCAGTAAATGATCTTCCTCGCTGTTATTGTGCCACGTAGATTGACACGTGTCTTCATACTATTCGTCCACATCAGCATATTAATTTTGGTATCAACAGAAGCCCCCAATGTTTCATATTTCGAACTTTGAGGAGTATGGGACATTCTTTCTCGGTATATGGTAATATTAAATGACCTTCCTGGGTTTTAGGAGCATTGTATTCAAATTTCCTTCTCATTTCGCAGTTTCCGCCTTTTTTACAAGCGCTTCGATCTTCGTGCAACTTTTGTCTTTTTAGCCGCCGGAAGTTCAGTAGTTTCTTTTTAGTAATCATTTCTTTCGCCGCTTCCCAATGCAAAGTATTTAAACTCCTTTGGTAACCATACCGTCGTCTACACTTTCCATTTTTCTGCATTCAAGTTTTCTATTCTCTTCCTCTCTCTTGTGTGTTCATCATTGTTTCCGTTCGTTGTCAACATATCTCCTTTCTTTCTGTAAGATCTTCTTCCTTTCTTCTGCATCTCTTTTATTCAATATGGTTTATATTGTTGAATCTGCTGAGAAATTTCGTTCTGACTTTTCCATTCCTTCTTGGGTAATTCTAGAGGTTCTTTCTGAGCCTTTAGATTACTTTCGATTGGCTGAGGGACATTGGTTCCCCAGTCTTTTCATTGCTGAATGTGGTTTTTCTTTTCCCCCAAACCCATTATGTCTTGAGTTTTGTCAATATTTTGATCTTGTTCCTGCAAAAATAGCCCCCAATTCATGGAGAATAATTAACGGGGTGCACAAGTTAAATCTAACTCATGGGACTCGTATAGGGATCCCAGAAATCATGTACTGCTATAAATGGGCCACTTTAGATAATGTTTATTATTTAAAAACTAGGTTTTTAAATAGAGCCCTTGTAGTTAACCTCCCTGATTCAAATAGAGATTATTTTGAGCATGGGTTGGTCATAAAAAATTGGCAACACGCGCCTTTATCTGGGAATGAAGTATACAACGGTCCCAGATGCCCCCCATACGGCAATGGGATAGGTTTATTTTTCATTTTATTTTACTTATGAAATTGCGTTTTCATCATGTTTGACAAAATGTATGACTGAGATTTATGTATTTATTTGCAGTTGATAGTAAAAGAAAAACTCCAAAAGAGTCGGAAGTGAATATCAAGCATTTAAAACTTATCTGGAATTTGCATAAGACGATTGCAGACGAGCATATTAGATCTGCATCATATTTGCTGCAGTATAAGAGCTACACAACCTCTTATACTGCTCGCCCTGTTGAACCAGCCTCAACACCAGAAAGTTCATCTTCAGATTCTCATATTCCCCTATCTCAGAGAATGGGCAAGAAAAGAGCTCCTCCTGCTCTATTTGGTGAAATTTCTTCTGCTGTTGGAGCAAAGAAAGGCAAAATTGATGTCCCAGAGGGGACTAAAAAAGTAGATGTTAGTTCCTCCAAAGTTGCCGAGAAGCCCCCAGTGGCCCCGAGCAAGAAAGCTGATGTAATTACAATATCTCCGACCAAGACTTCTTCCTTGGTTGATGCTGCTGACCCTCCTTTGAAGAGATTGAGGAAATCATCTTCGGTTAATCTTGCTGGAACTGCATCTTCTCTACCCGCTGGTGGTAGTAGTGTTTCAAAAATCATTCTTCCGAGCTCTTCAACGAGCTCAGTTATACCCGAGGTTCTCGGGGTTGATGAAAAGATTCCTAGGGATACACTGACATCCCTAGCTGCTCGCCATCTTTCTTCAGTAAATTTCTCATACCTTTGGTCTTTCTTTTCTTTTTCCTGAACTCTTGTATTTGTGTTGACTCTATTGTTTTTCTTATCTTTCAGCTGGTGAACTGTTTCAATACCATCGTGAAGAAAGATCAAGCTATTAAAGCTTCTAGTTCCTCGTCCGATGTTGACGATGCCCTCTTGGGTTTAGCCCAATCTGTGAAAGAATCTCGCCAGCAGTACGTCGAGGAGAAAGCTGCCTGGGAGAAAAAATTGGCTGCAGCTGAGGCTGATAAGATGAAGATGGCTGAAACCTCCAAGAATTTGGAGGAGAAGGTGAAAAGCTTAGAGGTCAATCAGCAAAGGTGCGATGACCAACTGAAGAAGGCAGAAGAAGAACTGTCTATCCTGCGAGACATCAAAATCCAGAAAGAACAATTGGATGTCAAACTCTCCTCGGAGCAGTTGAAAAGAAAAGTTGCAGTTAGGAAACATTTCAGTGCTGGTTGGGAAAAAGGATGGGATAAAGGGATTGCAGCTATGACATCTCAAGTCAAATATGGGGAGTTGAAATACTTCCATGACGGTTGGGTAGCTGCTCTACAAGAGCTAAAAATCCAAGACAATTCTGAGCTATTCCAACGGCATATCCCTGGTCCTCCTCCACCAATTGTGGAAGAAGAAGAATATGAACCTGCTTCAGATGAATCTTCCATGGCTGTGGATGTCCCAATTTCTGTTTCTCAACCCTCTGTCATTGAGGATATTTCTTCTATGCCTCTTCCTGCCGAGAAGATTTCTGCCGATCAAGTTGTTGTTATCACCGATCAACCGAGCTCCTCGTCCCAGCCTCCCGAGAAAGTCTTGGGAGATAAGGAAAAGGTGTGAAGTTGTTCGGTATCATTCTTATCTTTTATCATTTGTAATCGAACACTGTAATCCTTTTATGATCTAATAAAATACTTCTTTACTCATCGCCGTTATTGATGATTCTTTGTTGATTGTTGTCTTTTTCTTGTCTTTAGTTTGTTGCTAGAATGGAACTAATCTCTTCTCATGATACCGAGCTGATGCAGCAATGTCACCAATACTATAGGGCTGGTCATACAGACCTTAGTTCTTCTGAAATTGCTGACATTCTTGGTCATGATGCTTCAGAACAGGCGACTGAGGCTTATCGGTACTTGAAAAATTTACTCGACCGAGCTGTAGCTAACAATGTCGCTTATTATGACTTGATTGAAGAGCTGCATTGTTCCTTAGAGGATCTCCAAGGCCAGCACAATGAATCGATGGCTTCATTACACGAGGAATATGAAAATAGATATCAACAACTTTCCTCTGATACAGGTCATAAAAAGATCATTGCTGCATATGACATTAGGGAAAGGACCCTAAAAGGTGAAGTTGAAGCCTGCCGACAAATTGCCGAGATCCTGGAACAAGAAAATAATAGTCTGCAGAAAAGATTGGCTCAATATGAATCCGTTGCCTCCTCTTCCACTGCATTAGTACCAGTTATTGATGAAGGTTTTTCGTTTCTAGAGGTTGAAAACGCCAAACTAAGGCAAGAGTTGGATGACTTGAAAAAGTCTATTATTCCTGTGACTGCTCGGGGACGAGGAAGGAGTTCTCGGGGACGAGGAAGAATCGTCGAGGAGCAAAGTTCTCCAGTTGCTTCTCGGAGCCGATCAAGAGTTCTTAGCCGTAGTGTTGAAGAATCTCGCACCCAATCTACTCTGGAAACTCAAGCATTCCAACTGAATGTTAAGGATCGTGCTCTGTCTGATTTGTCTAAGAAAAATTTATCTTTAGAGGATCAATTGGCTGCGATGAAGTCTGATCTGAATAATAAAGATGCTCTTATCAAGAACTTTCTCGAGCAAGTAGATAGATTAACTTTCCAATTCCATAAACAGCCTCGGGAGTTCTGGAATGCAGGCTATAATGAAGCTCTTTATCATTTGGATGCTCGCATTGAAAATGCTAACAACGAAGGTTATAAGCAGGGATGGTTGAACGCCCTGGGTGTATTAAAATTGGAACGAGGTCATTATTTATGGGATTATCATGCTCCTGGATTGCTAGACTTGCCTGTTCCTCCCTATAAATTGGATATGGCATGGATTCCTGCTCGTTCCATTCCTCGGAGTTTGATCTCTAAATATCTTGGTGATTATAACCTTCATTCTCAAGTTGAAGTATCTCGTCCTGAGCACCTGTTGGACACTCCTACAATAATGAATGTCAGAATGCTGAAGGACATGAACTTTATTAATTCTCCTCTTTGTCTAGAGGATCCTCCTGCTGGCGAGGAACCTGTCTCAAAGGATAAAGGAAAGAAACCAATAGAGTAGGAAACTTTAATGTAATAGTTAGCACATACATGTAACATGTAATACATTTTTATCTTAATGAAAGAATTTCATTTTCTGTTTTGCCAATAGCTATTTTTCTGTTTGCAAATTATATGGTTCATCAACCAACTTAGAATTTATAACAAGCATAAATTGTTCAAAATTGTTTCCAACCAACCAAGGTGGATAAATAATGTTTGTCGACCAACCACAGTTGATGGGTTTCTATCCCCGACCAGCCATACTTGGTTCAATTTTAAAATATAAACATGTGTCCGACCAACTAAGGTCAATACTTTTGTCCTCGTCGACCAACTACAGTTAGTGGGTTTTTATCCCCGACCAACCATACTTGGTACAGTTTGGAATATTTTGTTCTTCAAAGAACTTTTTGTAATAATGTTACCTCCCGATCAACATAATCTGTAATGCGAGAGTATATAAAGTCTTACCAACCGTAATTGATCATGCTGGTATACACCTCCTAATCAAAGGAGTAGTAGGGTTCTTTCGAACTTTTTGGCTCCTTGGAGCATGTCCTCCTAACCAAAGGAGGTTGGCTACTTATAGCACTTTTGCTCCGTAGAGCGCTCCGTAGAGCTTATCCTCCTAACCAAAGGAGGTTGGCTACTTATAGCACTTTTGCTCCGTAGAGCGCTCCGTAGAGCTTATCCTCCTAACCAAAGGAGGTTGGCTACTTATAGCACTTTTGCTCCGTAGAGCGCTCCGTAGAGCTTATCCTCCTAACCAAAGGAGGTTGGCTACTTATAGCACTTTTGCTCCGTAGAGCGCTCCGTAGAGCATGGCTCCGTAGAGCATGGCTCCGTAGAGCAGTCTGCAGTCTTCTTCTTGTTATCAAGCAGTGTAGTGTTCAACACTAATATTCCCCGAAAAACTTTCAACAGAAAGAAAATGGTGAACCATCCTCGCTTTATTCATAATGAAGGAAATACTTTACATTTTACATTACTGATAATACTTTCGCAGGTGTTCAACATTCCATGCATTCTGAAATTCTTCTCCTTCTAGAGTTGCTATTCTGTAGGTTCCAGGTCGAACAACCTCTGTAACTCGGTAAGGTCCATGCCAGTTTGCTTCCAGTTTATTCTGTTTCTGAATGACTTTCTTCAGCACATAATCACCCTCCTTCAAATCGCATTTCTTCACCCTTTTGTTGTAGAACAGAGCTGTTCGTTGTTGATAAGCAGCATTCCTAATGGCTGCCTCTTCTCTTACTTCTTCGAGCATATCCAAATCCATTCTTCTCATCAAGTCACTGATCGGAGAGTTGAAATTCAGCACTCTATGCGTTGGGAGACCCAACTCGGCCGGTATCACAGCCTCACTTCCAAATGCTAGCATATATGGTGATTCTCCAGTTGCTGCTCGGGGAGTTGTTCGGTAGGCCCATAATACTGATTGGAGCTCATTAATCCAATTTGCTTTAGCTTCACTTAGCCTCTTTTTCAACCCATTCAGTAATGTTCTGTTCGTCACTTCAGTCTGTCCATTGCTTTGGGGATGGCCTGGTGCTGAATGAAACTTCAAAACGTTCGACTGATGACAATAGGCAGCAAATTCTTCATTATCAAATTGTGTTCCATGATCTGTGATGAAAGCATGAGGGAGACCATATCGACAAATGATATTCTTCCATACAAACTGGTATACCTTCTCGTACGTCATATTGATAATAGGCTCAGCTTCCACCCACTTAGTAAAATAGTCCACTGCAACTACGAGATACTTGAATCTTCCTCGGGTGGTCGGCAGTGGTCCAACCAAATCAATTCCCCACATGGCAAATGGCCAAGGGGAAGTTATTGGTGTTAGCAATGCTTGTGGAGTTCGTCGGATGGAGGAAAAACGTTGGCACTTGTCACATTTCTTGGCATAGGCTATACAATCAGCCCTCATTGTCGGCCAGTAATATCCCTGTGTCATCACTCTTTGTAAAAGTGTTCGACCTGCTACATGAGCTCCACAAGATCCTTCATGGATTTCTTCAATCAATTCTTTCACCTCGGTGGGATGTACACATCTATGCAAACCTGCCATAATTCCTCGTCTATACAAAATACCATTAGTTAATACATACCGAGCAGCTTTATACTTCAGTTTCTTGGCAGCGAGTTTGTCCTCCGGCAATTCACCCTCTTCAACATATTTCCTGATTGGATCCATCCAAGATGGTCCTAAATCAAGGGTAATCACATTCGTTGTCAGATCTTCATCTATGCTCCGACCTTCTAATACTTCAATCGGTATGGTTCTTCGCATCTCGGTACGAGTAGCTGATGCTAGTCGGGCCAATGCGTCTGCTTGTACATTCTCCATCCTCGGTATTCTCACCAATTGAATGGCCTCAAATTCTGTCAACAATTTCATCACCTTTGCATGATATTTGATCATTAAATCTCCTTTAACCGCATACATTCCCATCATCTGATACACAATTAATTGAGAATCACTGAATACCATCACTTGTTGTGCTTCCATAGTCTTTGCTAGATTAAGACCTGCTATCATGGCCTCATACTCCGCTTCATTGTTAGAGGCTTTGAATTGGAATCGCAAAGCATATTCCATGTCAATCTCGTCTGGAGTGATCAAAACAATTCCTGCTCCACAACCAGCTGTGCAGGATGATCCGTCTACATATAATCTCCATGTAGGTATTCCGTCTTCAAATTTCTTATCTGTCAGAGTTCCTCGATAAAATATCTGCTGTTTTCTTCCATCATCCCCCGGTATCTTTCGCTCCTCGTCAGTCATCTGCTCGTACCCTTTTACCAACCGTGGTTGGTCTGAGTTTGAATATAATGATTTCTCTACATCCACAAGTCCTTTTACCAACCTTGGCTGGTTTGGACCTATTTCTGCTGATCCTGTATCGTCCACAGGTAGGTCAGCAAATGTTTCTGTTGATCCTGTATCGTCCACAGGTAGATCAGCAGGCACCTTTTGCTCCTCGGGGGTATCAGGGTACGTGAACTCTGCTATAAAATCTGCTACAGCTTGCCCCTTGAATGATGATCTGGGCTCATACACAATATCATATTCACCAAGTTCTACTGCCCAGTACATCAGTCTCCCTGATTTTTCTGGCTTATGGAGGGCTTGTCTCAATGGCATATCAGTATAAACGATGATGGTATGGGCTTGGAAATATGGCCTCATTCTTCTACTTGCTTCAATTAGTGCCAATGCCAATTTTTCTAGCTTTGGGTACCTGATTTCTGCACCTCGGAAAGCCTTACTTGTGTAATAAATTGGCTTCTGGACTCCATTCTCCAATCTGATCAACGCTGAACTGACTGCGTTCTCTGATACTGCCAAATACAAATACAACTTTTCTCCTGTTATTGGTCTGGACAACAGTGGGGGTGCTCCCAAATATTTCTTCAAGTCTTGAAAAGCTTTTTCACATTCCTCATTCCATTCAAAGGTTTTTCGAAGTGTTTTGAAGAATGGTATGCATTTATCAGTTGCTCGAGATACAAATCTGTTGAGCGCTGCAACTCGTCCGGTAAGACTCTGCACTTCTTTCTTCGTCGTCGGAGATCGCAGCCCTAGAAGAGCTTTGATCTTATCTGGATTTGCCTCAATACCTCGCTGATTGACGATGTATCCGAGGAACATTCCTTCTCGTACTCCAAAGGTGCACTTCGTCGGGTTAAGCTTCATTTGGTATTTATCCAATTGATCAAAAGTTTGACTCAAGTCAACCAAATGATCAGCAGCTTTCTTGCTTTTAGTGAGCATATCATCGACATAGACCTCCATGTTGCGGCTGATTTGTTCGGTAAAAACCTTGTTCATCAACCGCTGATATGTTGCACCTGCATTTTTTAAACCAAAAGGCATAACATTATAACAATAAGTTCCCCTAGGGGTAATAAAAGAAGTACTTTCCCTGTCTTCAGGTTTCATTTTGATCTGGTTGTAGCCAGAGTAAGCATCCATGAAGCTGAGTAGCTCGTGTCCCGAGGTAGCATCCACCAGTTGATCAATTCTGGGCAATGGAAAATGATCCTTGGGGCATGCCTTATTGAGATCGGTGAAATCGACACACATTCTCCATTTGTTGTTTTTCTTCTTTACCATCACCACATTTGCCAACCAATCTGGATATTTTACATCTTCAATGAATTGGGCTTTCTGGAGTTTCTCGGCTTCCTCCTGTATGGCCTGGTTCTTCTCGGGACTAAACACCCTTCTTCTCTGCTTTACAGGTTTAATCTCCTTATTCACATTGAGTTCATGACATAAGAAGTTTGGATCTATTCCTGGCATGTCTTCATGACTCCAAGCAAAAGTATTTTTCCTATTCTTCAAGAAAGTTATCAACTCCTCTTTTATTGACATATCCAACGATGAACCTATCTGGGTTATTCGTTCAGGATGTTCGTCGTCCAGAATAACATTTTCTGTAGATTCTACCACTTGCCCTTTCACAAGTTGGGACTCATCTCTAGGATCAAGAGTTTCAATTTCTGTACATTCATCCACTTGATAAGTAGTAGTCTTTTTCATCGATCCTTCTAGTTCTTCTTGCTCGGCCGACGAATAATAGCATTCCCGAGCTACTTTTTGATCACCTTTCACCACTCCAACTCCGAAATTTGTTGGGAATTTCAAACATTGATGTACTGTTGAAGGAACGGCTTCGAACTTCTTCAATCCAACTCTTCCCATCACAAAGAATCGTATTCTTTCTGTTCGACAAACAGGCCAGGTTCCAATGAATATATCCAACTTGATCGTCCCCAGTGGAAAAACTTTCTCGCCAGCAAAACCCAGAAGGGGTCTGTGATAAGGTTCCAATTGAGATAATTTCAAATTCAGGCTATCAAAGCATGAATAGTACATGATGTCTGCCGAACTACCATTGTCTACCAACACCCTTGAAATGATCACGTCCTTCATTCTCATTTTGATCACCAAAGGATCATCATGAGGGTAAAGAACACCTGCTAGGTCGTTTTTTGAAAAACCAATTACTAGCTTCTCTTTGTTTACCTTCCTCGGACGATCATCCTCGGCCAGGTTTATTCGCTGAATATATGAGCAAGCTTGAGCCTCTCCGAGATAAGCTTTTCTTTCTGCAGTAAGGTCTCCTCCTCCTGCATCTCCCCCTGTAATAACGTTACAATGAAATGATCCAAAACGTATGGAAAATACCTCTTGTTCAGGTTTTCTTGGCTTCTTGGGAAGATCGGGGTCATCATCTGGATCCTCTTCATGGTCCCTCCTATTTTTCTCCTCTGCACGACGAGGAGATCTAGATCTCTTTCTAATTCTGTCCTCATTTGTCCTCTCACCTCTGCGATCTACATACTTTGATAATTTTCCTCTTCGAATGAGTGTTTCAATCTCGTTCTGAAGGGCTATACAATTTTTGGTCATATGGCCATGATCTTTGTGAAACTCGCAATATTTGGTCTTATTCCTCATGTCTGGATCTGTCTTCAGTTTCTCTGGCCATTTGATTTCCTCGTTATTCCTGATCTCTTCTAAAACATGATTAATACCCATTTTCAATGGAGTATAATTATCATACTTCTTTAGGGCTTCCAACTTTATCCTGTTATTCCTGGAATGTTTATCACCACCATTACCTTTCTGATCTTTCTTCTTAGAGTTGTCGACCTCCACTTTAACTTCTTTATCCATATTCTTCTTCGCAGTCATAGCCTCCTCGGCATTCATGATTTTGGCCGCCTTTGCCATCAATTCCGACATATTTTTAGGCGGATCTTTGGCCAGAGTATAGTATAGCTTGTTAGGCAGCAAACCACTCATCAAAGCAGTGATTGCTGTCTTTTCTTCATAATCTATGACTTCCAACTTCTCGTTATTGAAACGAGTTATGTAATCTCTAGTACTTTCTCCTGATTTTTGTCTAACACTTAGTAAGTGCGCTACTCGCTTTACTGGTTTTGCTCCAAAACAAAAATTACCAATAAACAGCTCGGCTAACTGAACAAAAGTTGAAATCTTACCCCGAGGAAGATTATTGTACCATATCTGTGCAGATCCGGTAAGAGTTCCCGAGAATGCTCTACACCTCATCTCGTCGGGGACAGCATAGATATCTGCAGCAGCTTGGTACTGTTCTATATGAAGTACGGGATCTGTCTTTCCATCGTACTTGGTGGTCACTACAGGTGCTTTGAATTTCGACGGTGTAGGGAAATCCACAATGGCTTGCACAAAAGGTGTCCCTTGAACAAAAGTTCTCTGTAAGGGGTTCCTCGCCTTAGCCATTTCTCCCAGTCTATCCTCCAATCGTTGAATGGAACCTTTCCATGCTTCATTCCCTTCCTCGGGCCGCTTAGTCCGAGCAACTGATTGCTCTGACGTAGCTTCCTGAGATTTATCTCGACGAGTAATTGGTCGTGATTGTGCAGATCCTTCTCTCAAACCTGGTGGTGGTCGAAAACTTCCTGATGGAGCCCTAGGTGGACTCATGTTCCTCCTTGGTCCTAACCGACTGAAAGGAGACACCCTGCTTAATCTTTCTAAAGCGCTAGTTCTCTCCGGAGAAAGAGAGATATGTTGATCTGTATCCGTAGCCCGTATTGATGAAGTTCGCCCAGGTTGATAAGAAGAATCATTGGATTCCCCATTGCGATATGACCCAATACGTCTGGATCGTGATTGCCCATGATCAGTCCTTTGCCCTGAATGAGTAGGTACACCGCCTTGAAGAGTTTGAAGGAGTTGCCTCATAGATTCTTGCATGGCGGTTTGTCCCTGAGCCAGATTCATCATAATTCCGGCTAGATCTGGAGATGCAGATGGATTTGGAAGATTTCCAGTATTTCCAGCATTTCGATTACTGGATTCTGGATTATCTGCCATTGGTGATAAATGATTTTTATGAAAAACGATAACAACAGTCGTTTCCCACAGACGGCGCCAATCTGTTGATGTAAAAAACTAGATCGCTCTAATTCTTCAATCACAGATAAATAAATAAGACAAAGATTTTTAAAGTGGTTCGGCTAGGAATAAAGCCTACGTCCACTGTTATGTTATTGCTGAGTGTTTGTGGAATTCTTGATTACAAGTTCTCTCAAGAAATTCCGGTCCCTTTGAATGGGATTGATACAAGGTATTTATAGCCTCAAGGCTGTACATGAAAGGTCCAATACATTAAATGATATACATATGAATGGGTAATACATTTAATGCAGCGTGTGCGTCAAGAATCTAATGAATAGTTGAACAGTTGTCCGTCTGATAATTGATGACACGGCCGAGGTGCAGTTCGGACCGCCTTAGTTGCTCGTTGATCAAGAGTTCCTCGGAGTGCTTAGAGTATCTCGGGATGATGGAGTTCCTCGGATGGAGTTCCTCGGCATGATAGAGCTCCTCGGTGTATTCTCGTTGCTCGGTACCAACCATGGTTGTTCAGTAAATGATCTTCCTCGCTGTTATTGTGCCACGTAGATTGACACGTGTCTTCATACTATTCGTCCACATCAGCATATTAATTTTGGTATCAACAGTTGCAATGCCAAATGAGTGGAGGAACAACAGTATAATACCCCAATTTACATAACAAAAGAGATTAAATACAACATACAAAATGGGAAACACTGTAAAATGATTATGATTTATGTTCAACCATTCAAACCTCTATAAAATTTTATTTTCCATTCAGTTCTTGCTAGTTATCTAAAGCTAGTACCAAGACCTGTTTCTGTAGATGCATTAATGTTGAACATTGGCTTTTAGTGACGCTTTTTCTCACTTTTTGTGACTCTTTTTGGATCGTTAAAAGTCAAATTAGCGGTTGAAGTTTGAAATGAAATAAATGGTTGCTAAAGTCAAATAATGACAACCTAAATAGTGAGTTTAGTCAGAATTATTGTTCTTTTAATGGACAAGCTAAAGCAGGACATTAATAAATGTGATGCATTCTAGAGAAGCAAGTAAGAACATGTTCCTAATGCAGCAGTTCTTGACCATACCCGAGGTAACATGGTATGAAAGGCAGTTAAATAGATCGTTCAAGAATGTTAATGCAACATGAAGATAAAAGAGAGATTAGAAATTAGAGGAAATCCACTCAAGTGATAATAATGCTTGATAGAATTTGAGTTAATTAATCTAGCCAAACCTCTACTCAAAATCAGCTGCTAATATCATATCATTATTTTCTCTTTGATCACACCAAGTAAATTTGGATCCAATAAATCCCATGTCAACCAAACCATTATACCATTGTAATTTTGAGCCGTATAAACTATTCAGAATTCAAAGAACTTTAATAAAATCAATAAAATCAATACTAGTTAACACATTATACCATTGTAAGCAGCCTATGGGAAAAAAAATAAGAAAATGGACTAAGAAAAATAAATTCACACAAGTTCTTAATGCATATTCAAATGACTAGCTAATCAATATTTCTATTCATCTTCATCCATCTGCCCCGTGGTTTCATCATCAACTAATGCTCCATCCACACCTTGTCTAACCCAACTAACATCATCACCACTTGTCAATGTTGCATCGTCCAAACATTGATCAGTCCCTGCCTCTGTTTCATCATTCATAGTGCTCTCGCTTGTTAATTGTTGCCCAAACACATCAAAAAAGTCTCGAGGCTTTGTTGTGACAACAATATGCCAATCTTTCTCTACTAGGTCTTGTACATAAAATACTTGCTTTGCCTGAGATGCTAGTATGAATGCTTCATCGGGTTTTTGATGCCTAGGATACAACAAATGGTTGAAGTTTACAAGCGTGAATCCAAAGTCATTTTGCTCAATGAGACCTCTACTATTGTCAACCCAGTCACACTTGAACAACACGAACTTATTGTCTTTTGAATAATGCAGCTCAATGATATCCGTCAAAACTCCATAAAAATTGACATCTACAGATACGGGATTTACGTCTCTTGCACTTGCGTAACTTTTAGTCGTTGCATTTAACATGACTCCACTATTTTGCGTGGCTCTTCTCCTCTCACGAGCCTTAGTGTGATACCTAACGCCATTGATAATATATACAGTGAATCTTTTTGCCTTTTTTAGGGGACCCGTAGCTAAAATCTGAATTTCTTGTGATACATCTATGTTCTTTACCTGGACTAACTTCCTCACCTATTTTATTACAAAAAAAATGTTTTACATGCCATAGTTATGTAATAATACATGTAATTGTAAAACATTGTTTTTAATGTACATTTTACTTACATGATCCTTAAACCACAAATGAAATGTTTCGTTATGAATGCGGTCCATAACATGTGGTCTGAGACGGGAATCACTCCTAATTGATGCACGACGAGTACTGCATTAAAAAGAATCATTGCATTATTCTTTACATGGCTAAAAACGAAAGAATTTTCTTCAAGAAGATACCTACTCTCGAAACGGAGCAATTGCATCTGTGTTGACAAGCACATATCGATGTGCTTGTACATATGTAATGTCATCAAGCACAAATCCCTCCGCTTTTCCTAATTTACGACCACAAAAGTGATAAAAAGAACTACCATCATCATTCCTTGTTGGGCGATTAGACTTCGTCTCAACATCATCACGTAGGTACCTTGAGCAAAATGTCAAGCATTCTTCTACCCAATATCCTTGTGCAATTGAACCCTCTGGATTACTGCAGGTCTTCACATAATTCTTCAATGTGAACAAGTATCTATGGTGAGGGAAATTTCAATTAGTAAGAAAAACTACCGTGAAAAATATTTTAAAAAAATATATATATATCAAATAATACCACACCTCTCAATAGGATACATCGATCGGTATTGCGGCGGTCCTCCAATCTTCGCCTCTTCTGCTAAATGAATAACCAAATGCTCCATGACATCAAAAAATGAAGGTGGAAAGATCCTCTCAAGTTGGCATAGCGTGAGCTCAATGTGAGATTGAACACAATCTAAGTTGGTTACATTCATCACTTTCGAGTATATATTTCTAAAGAAGTTACTTAGCTCAACTAATGGTCCAAGCACATTCTTAGGCAACACATTTCTTAAGGAAATGGGAAGTAGTTCTTGCATTAAGATATGGTTGTCATGACTCTTGAGTCCCGATACCGTACGTTGTTTAAGGTTAACATAACGCGATATGTTCGAAGCATAACCATCTGGGACTTTCACCTCCTTCAACATTTTACAAACTATGTCTTTACCCTTAGTGTCCAAGGTGAAACATGCAGGTGGCAAATAATATTTGTTGTTCGCCCGTTTCTGAGGATGCAACGGCTTACGAATACCCATATCTTCCAAGTCATGACGGGATTTTAAGTTATCCTTCCCCTTTTCATCAACATTTAATAATGTCCAAAGCACATTATCACACACATTCTTCTCAATATGCATTATATCAAGATTGTGGCGTAACAAATTATCCTTCCAATAATCTAACTCAAAAAATATACTTTTTTTCTTCCAATTATGTGTTAAGGTTTCATCTCTTTCATCAACCCTTTTCCTCCTACCTTAGGATCCTTCCCAAAATTATTATTGAGATTTTTTACCTCATCATATGCTTCAACTCCAAATAATCGGGTGGGCTTTGTACCCAACTCAACTGTACCATCAAAGGAGTTTTTATTTGTTCTAAATCTATGCCCTACAGGCAACCATCGACGATGACCCAAGTAGCAACGCTTACCTCCCTTAAACAACCAACGAGATCGAGTGTATTTATGACAACAGGGACACGCCAATCTACCTTTTGTGCTCCACCCCGACAAATTTGCATAAGCTGGAAAATCACTAATTGTCCATAACAACGATGCACGCATTTCAAACATCTGATTACTGGCTGCATCATAAGTGTTTACCCCAACCCATAATTCCTTTAATTCATCAATTAAAAGGCGCAAATAAACATCAATGTCATTTCCAGGGCTGCGAGGACCATCAATAATTATTGGTAATATCATATATGGGTGTTTCATACACAACCATGGAGGCAAGTTATATATTATTACAATTACGGGCCACGTGCTATGGACAATACCCATGCTCCTGAATGGGTTGAACCCATCACTGGATAATCCAAGCCTAACATTCCGCGGTTCTAGTGCAAAATCTGGATAAATACCATCAAATGTTTTCCAAGCAAGAGAATCAGCTGGATGCCTTACATTTTCATCATCAACACGCTCATCAGCATGCCATCTCATCTATGATGCTGTCTTTGATGACATAAAGAGCCTTTGAAGTCTTGGTATTAAAGGGAAGTATCGTACCACCTTTGCAGGAATTTTTTGATTTATAAGGGCATCAGCATCTGATTGACCATTTACTTGTTTGTACCTTGGGGTATGACACTTCTGGCATTCATTCTCTCGTTCTGTCTCATTCCAATAGAGCATGCAATCGCTAGGGCATGCATGTATCTTCTTGTAATCTAGCCCTAAGTTTGCAATCAACTTCCTTGCTTCGTAAAAAGACTTTGGCAATGTTTCACCATCAGGAAATGAATCTTTTAATAATTCAAGCAACATTGTGAATGTCTTGTCACTCCACCCACCAAGGCACTTTAAATGCAATAATCGGACAAGAAACGAGAGAGTTGTATACTTCTTACAATCTGGGTACAACTCTCTTTCAGATTCTTTTATCAAATTGAAGAATTTCTTGGTCTCTTCATCGGGGCCATCCATATGTTGATGCGCATCACCACCACCCATAAAGTTAAGTGGACTTGTAGGAGGAATTCCAAAAGCATCATGTATCATCTCTCGCATTTCATCACCAATAACCGAATCAGGAGAAGGAACCGAAGATGCTGCAGATTCCCCATGATAAGTCCAACATGTGTAGCTATTTAAAACCGATTTAGCAATATATGTTCTATAACATCATCTTTCTTCACATATAGCATATTGCGGCATTTCTTACATGGACACAATATTCTTTCAGCATTCGGTATATTATCAGAGGCAAACTTAACGAATTCTTCTGCTCCTTTCTCGTACAAAGGATGAACTCTATGTGTTATATTAATCCAACTCATATCCATCAGTATGAATCGATTAACCTAATGAAATGAATAAGTAAACACAACAAAATTTTGTCAATTGGCAAGTTCAACACAAAGGTAACAATAAAGTAACATGCAACATGACTTTTGTTTCTTACCAAACATCATGGTCTAAGGTTGTCAAATATAAAAAGTAGCGAGCAAAAAAAAAATGATCGACTTAATATTTTTTTTAATTTGTTTTAAAACAACATAATAAGATGCAAAAACTAAAAGATTACACAACTTGTCAAATGCAACAAAAATATATATAATCTACTATTGAGATGAAATTTACAAAATTGAACACGACTTACGAAAACAAGATTATCTACGGAAACATCACTTTGTCCCCACAACAAACATAATCCAACATTTGAAATTATTTCAATCCCTCAGATAAAACACACATTGATGGCCTAAAAAACTTATTTTCCATTACAAATAAGAAATCTTACACATTTTCTAACTTTTGAGTGCTTTTGATATCATTTATTCGCCTTCCAATTTGCATTGATGTATTATTAGTCAATGCACATTTTAAAGATGTTTTTGATATTATGTATTCAATACTATTTCATTGGATGCAGTCGTAGAGGTGAAAATGATACCTGAACGAGAGAGGATCTTTGAAGGCCGATATTAGAAAGAGCTCGAGATAACCGATTTGATATGCCTATTGATATCGAGGTCACGTTTGCTTTAGCAAAGAACACGACAATATAAGAAACATAATTTTATTCTATCAAATTCAAAGTACCATACCCATATCTTTGATTGTTGAAAGGTAATTTTATTATTAGTTGACTCAAAAACAATTTATCTAAGTTGTCTTCATTCTACTTGTTATTTTGGACTGAACTAGGTATTTGGTTATCATTGAAGGTTTGTACGTACATGTGGATTCCTTAATTTGTTGTTGAAAGTTGTACATTGGCCACATAGACTTTTTTATGGTAATAGGCGGTAGAGTGGTTGTCATGAGAAGAAACGGAGCTTTTTTAATGATACCATCCGAGTTTTTTAATTAAAATGAAAATATAATTGTTTTCAGACCTTTTATTTTCCTTTTCGGTTTAAATAAATATTGAAAAAATTAAATGGGAATAATTTTGTAATGGTTAATTACTCTTAGGTCCTTGAACTTTACCCTCCTTATCACTTCACCAACCGAACTTTCAGTTTTTATACCTAACCCTTTGAACTTCCAACATGACTTCAAGTACCGTTAATTTTTGGACGGGAAAAAGGGTCATGTGTCGGTCACGTGTCACTTTAGAAGAGTATTTTGATATTTAACCTCATTTATATGTTTAAAAAGTAAAAAATAATAATTATGGTAATCAATGATTTATAGAAATTATGAGGTTACTTTTACGGCCATAGCTCTCTACCTCCCCTCCACCCCCTGCCATGGCTGCTGCCCATCCCCTACCCTCTTGGTTTCGTCTCTGTCTTTATCACTCACTTCTCTTACACGCGCCCACACACGCGCACATAAAATTCACGTCTCTGTCTTTATCACTCAAGTCTCTTCCATGGAAATTTGATTAAAATGAAACAGGGGCGATTTCTTAGAATTGATACCATCAGAGCTTTTTTAATTAAAATTAAAAAAACATGTTAGGATACCATGTGAATCACAAATTGATACCATCAGAGCTTTTTTTATGGTAATCAATGATTTACATATCTTTCTTAATTAAAATGAAGCAGGGGCGATTCAAAATTTCATTCAGATATTTCATCAAAGCCATATGTCTCGATTTTGATTCAAGATAAAATCGCTAATGAGAGAGTAAATGACGAAGATTCAGAAGATTCAAGATTTACCTTGAGAAGCAGCGTCCGTATTCAGCAATTCAAGAAGTAGTTTGAAAAACACAGACCCGTATGCGAATACAATTGAGGAAACTTCAAGAAGCAGCGTCAAATTGAAGAAGCAGCGCCGAACATTCTAGCTTAGGGCAACATAAAAAAACAGACACCCGTATGCGAATACAATTGAGGGAAAATAGCGGTTTATTGGAGGGAAACGAAAAATTAGAGGGAGCAGCTGAAAGGGTTGCGCAGTCAAAAATAATCAGGGACCCGACGTTTTTATCCAAAAACGATGGGAAATATCCCACGTTTTTATAGAAAACGTCGTTCTTTTCCGACATTTCTACTAAAACATCATGAATATTTCGACACCTATACAAAACGTCGGCATATACACTATATCCCGATATTTTTAGAAGCGTTGCAAAAAAAACGTCGTCATATCCACTTTTTTTTGTAGTAACACACTCACTTAAATAATTACGTGCCCCTTTATTTTTGTAAGAACTCCATATGAACCCATGTTCGAAACAATGTATTTGATAGGTGTTCTGTTATGTAGACATTAAGAGTACGAGAAATCATTATGATTGGTTTGGTTGTTGAATAGTTATGTGGATTAATTCGGAGATTTCACGCGTATACATTATATTCCTCGCTCTACTCTTGCAGAATAAACCTTAAATGATTTTATCTTAACAACTACTCTATCTAAACGTTAGTATATCGAGAGGGTTCCTTATTTGTATTTCACTTCGGTGAGACGTCCCACGCACGGAGTTTAGAGAAGAGTTGCCGTGACAGCTTAAATGTCTTACTTTCATATAATAAACTTAAAATTTATTTTCTTAACAACTACTCTATCTAAACGTTTGTGTATCGGGAGGGAACCTTGTTTGGATTTCACTTCGGTGAGACGTCCCACGCACGGAGTTTAGAAACGGGTTGTCGTGATGTCTTAAATCGTAAATAAAATTATAAACTTTCAACTTTACGCTTTGCGTTTCGAAGAATCACTTGCACGATGTTTGTCCCTTTAGATCTCTATAAAACCGTTTAAAAATATAGATAATGAATCCTAAATAATAGAGCCAAGTCCGGGTAACTGGGATAATTGAGATATGAGTAGTTTTCTCGGAGTGAATAATTACGTGTTAAAAAGGCAACATTAATTGAACTTCCAATGATATAAACGAATGGGTGGGTACCGTGGAGGGACACCCCAATATTATGAGGTGTAAATTCCCGACCATGCGTATACCAGGTGGCATTAGGGCGTGAAGCGTGACGTCTATGGTTTAGTATGATATGTTATTCCCGGCCATGCGAATACTAGGTGGCGTCAGGGCGTGATACATGATGTTTATGAATATAGTGTTATGTGATTTCCCGGCCATGCGAATACCAGGTGGCGTTAGGGCGTGAAATGTGATTATTTGAATTTGGTGTACCGCGTGTTTATAAGATGGCCAAGATGAAGGGGCGCATGTCATATACGTGATAACTAATTAATGAGGATAATTGACTAATGAAAGTGATTGAGATTAATAAATGTGATTATATGAATTTAGCGTACTGCATGTTTATGAGATGGCCGAGATGAATGGGTGCATTTCAGGTACGTGTTAATGAATTATTGAGCTTGTCAGTTACGTGTTAATAAACTTTTGAGCATTTCGTTTACTGATTGATAGTTCATGATAATGATTAATTAATGGTATGAAATGAGATAATTCTAATATATTGTGAGACTATGTTTATGGGTTGGGTCATTCATTAAATTATTAAACTGGGACTTTATCATCTATGCATATAACTGCTTTAAGTTGCGTAGCTAAGTTACTTATTAGGGTTTTAACCCCCTTTTTGTGGAAACCAGTGTGACAACCCGCTATCCGGAATAAAGGGTGGCCAGCCCTATACCCCGATAAAATAGGAAATCATGGATAATATCATCCTCAGCATCATGACAATATACAATGTATAAGGAATAACCACTCCATATTCCAGAAAACGGGTTATCAAAAACTTTGATTTGAAATAAAAGAAAACAATTTCAACAACCCATAATAGAAATAGAGGGTGGAAACCCCCACAAGCGCATATAAGAAAATCCCCAAAAAGGTGCAAAGGACCGAATGGAACGTCGGTCAATAACAACTAAGCAACATACAATTAGTACCAAGTGTTACATAATAAATCCATTATACAATTACAACTGTTTGGGCAACAAGCCCGAATGAACTGAACATAACTAGAAACATAAAAGGAGGCGTCTACACAAAATCCCGTGAAACCCGCACAAAGTCACGGCTCCTCAATATTCATAGGAAGGAAGGGTCATTACTGGCGACCGTGCGGCGGAACACCTGAACGGATCATATATATATAGATACAACAAGAAAATGGAAAACCGGTCAGGGCCGGGTATATGTGATCAATAGATAAATGACAGGTATGACAATGAGGTACAATAAGCATGAATGATAGTCTAGCATGGTAACATCATATAAGGAACTAAAACTAATGAAGGACTATATAGAGTGAGATTCATAGTAAAACATAATTAAAAGTGCTTATGAGCCTTTATCATCTTTCATCATATTTCAATATCAATCTTCATTTTCCATTCCTTATCAGGAATATAATTATCATCATGTGCTCTTTATGGCACTAGTTTCAATAACATGCTCTTTGCGGCATAAAATTGCTCTTTATGGCATTAATGTTCCATCGAGTCCAACTCGATAATTAGAATAGTCATAAATATAAATATAAAGATTCTAAGACCGCCCGTCCGGGTTTCCCCACTGTGCGCGCCCCTAAATAACCATCATCTTCCAGGGCCTAACATAAGACAACCTGGGATCCTATCGAAAACGTCGGGAAGCGGCCATATGCCTGCGGGGTAGTCAAGACCACACCCAGAATCTCCTACCCATCGCAGAAAAATATAAAACAAGCGTTCATATGGCCTAGGACTATATCCACCCTGCATTCATTAGCCAGGGGGCTTCACCTATCGCACGGACTTCCCTTAAGATGGTATTTAGAGAGGTGTGTAACATCCATTTTATAAATTTCCATTACATGATTAAGCAAATTATCATTTACCTTCTCAAATTCTCATTTTAAATAAATGTATAAGTTAAATCGGGACTATATGTAATTCGTACCGACATAGCATCCTCAAAAGGAATTTATACTCCAAAGTTATCCTCAAGGCCTCTTTTAGGCTTTAATATAAACCATCAAGTCAAAACTAACTCGAATAGAATTCTAAAGTCTCCAAAATTGACCTTAATATATTCTAGACCGATATAAAACTACAAGACAAAAGTGACGCCTAAACATCACCTTGAATTCCCCCTTGAAAGAACCCTAGATGAACCCTTTCGAGTCTAGAGTGTCGACCCAACTCAACTAGTACTCTAAACCCTAGGTTTGCTTCATTTAAGAAGGTCCCTAATCAATAATCCTAAAGAAAAGGGGTTAAAAATAAAAAGAAAAAATTTGAAAAAAGTGCAGGGCTACCGAATCGATTCGCCCCCCTGGCCGAATCGATTCGGCCAGAAAGTTTGAGATTCTGCATAAATGCCGAATCGATTTGCTCAGGGGGCCGAATCGATTCGCTCAGGAAATCTGGGTTTCTGCATAACTGCCGAATCGATTCGGACCAATTCCGAATCGATTCGGTCCACAAGACCTGAGCACTGGCCCTAGCCGAATCGATTCGCCCAGGGGGCCGAATCGATTCGGGCCTGCGATTTTGCCAAGAAATGGCTATGGAGTCTTGGACTCCATTTTCTACCCAAACTCAATTTTCTCCAAACCAAACTCATATACCAACACTATAAGAACATCAATGATACTATTGATCATCTTAAAACCTCATGAATCATCTTTGAGTGAATCAAAACCCAAAATATACACAATAAAACCCTAAGTTTGCTAAACTAACATCAATACACCATTATCACAACCAATCATCTATCTCAAGACACAAATAGCAAGTAAAAACTTGCCTTGATTCAGCAAATATGCAGATTCCTTGGTGTGGTAGCAATCTCTCTCAATCTCCAAAGCTTTCTCTCTACTCTTCTCTTTTCTCCCTTAGGTTTAGGAAGGGATTTTGGGGAAATTAGAAGACTTAATAGGCTTAAGTCGTGACTTAAGGCAAAGGCCCCACTTAACTTACCAAAAGTGCGATAAAATAATACGCAATAGCATAATTAAAGCACAACCAGTCAAAAACGCCCAAAACTACAAAATACAATATGGCACATTATTTGACTATTTCGCACCTTCCGGAATCAACTGCAACCTCCAAATTATCATTTGGACATTTTAAAATTCAATTTAGGTTCCGGTCTCATTATTAAGCCAAATATCATTTTAAATTCGGATGATATTAATAAGCATGACATAGCAATATTTTCCCATAATTATGATATGCATGCAACCTCATAATAAATATCAACTTTTCTACATTGAATTAACATTCAAATCATAACCCAACACCGGTCTCTAATTACTATACTAAGTAATTACTATAAAATACGGTCTCATAAGCGAGGGTTATTACAACCAGGTGCTAGGGCTAGACCTCATACTTAGATTGTCCTTCAATCTAGTCAGTGCGTGATATACATCACTAAGGGTATCGGCTCGAAAGACATTGTAGATCTCTATCTCTTCATGTTATCATTTATCTTTTAGTCTAGCTTATTGAGATGTCTAGTTGTATGTTGACACTTAAATCGTTTGTAATATTCATAGACTCTTTGGGGATTGTATATATGTATTATTGTGGAGACAACATTATTTGTAGATTTGGTTATTGGACATTTTGAGTTATATTTGAGGATCCTCTCATCGGTTGAAAATTATTGTACATTATTCATTTGATCTTTTCATGCTGAGAATGGTATTATTTTGTTTTTATTATCCCGTATGATTTTATATGTAGACTTAATCAACCTAAATGTTAAACTACTCGGGGTATTAGAGTTGGTATCAGAGCATGGTGTTAGGCCTCGAGGGTTATAGGTTCTCTTAGACTTTTGCGCAACGTTCTTTAATATGTGACCTTCCTCGTACTCTCATATTCCTAATAGGATGTTCATCTTAAATTTTAGACGTTGCTTAATAGGATTTTTTTTATCCCGAGCGAGTGAGGTAGTCCGATTTCGCAGCCCGTACCATAGGTGCCTGTTATACCAAGCATTCCAACCCCGATGCCCAAAGGCAGTATTACCTTGGGGCAAGACCATTTATTAGAGTTGA
This sequence comes from Sambucus nigra, assembly GCA_949130495.1. Taxonomy (NCBI): domain Eukaryota; kingdom Viridiplantae; phylum Streptophyta; class Magnoliopsida; order Dipsacales; family Adoxaceae; genus Sambucus; species Sambucus nigra. Next base: position 515,502,862 of record OX422220.1, read on the forward strand.
CCACCTAGGCGGTTCAAGCACGCTTTCTTACAACCAGACATGAGATTTCACCCGCACTTACCCTGCCTACAACCCGGGTCATTATGTGGGGGACAAAGGTTAAGAGAGATAATTTCGAATGTGGGCATGAGATGTGCCAATAATAGAGATAGTAAGGGATGCATATAAAATCCCATTTGAGGCAGTATATTTTATATGCAGAGAAAGATGAAATAAATTTTGGGTTGCTCCAATGTTGAAATTCGGGGGCAATAATATTGGGGCCATCCAGGCGAGGAGCTTGCCCACTATGGGCAGCTTTAAGGACAGTTCCAACATGTCCTCTAGTGTGACACCCCGCCCAATTAAATACCGGGTGATCAATCCTTTATAAAATTTAAAACAGAATGTTCGGTTGATTCATTTTTAGCATCACTGTCGAAAACATTTAACCTCACTAATCACCTAATAAATAATTAAGCTAGTGTCAAAACATTTTCATATTTAAGTTCTACCTAATTAATTAATTATTAAATTTCAATTATTAAGACACAAACAAATTACCATCCACATAAATAAAATAAATACTGGATATGAATCAATTGCTGAAATAAAAGAAAGACTGGATAAAAACATTCCAGTTCAAAGTCTCAAACCATAAACTAATATACTGAATCCAACTAAATACTAAATACGGAAATGAAGGAAGTACAATCTCTCCAATAAAATAACCAAGAATGGAGACACATGCCCTAAATAAAATATCTAAAGCGAACTGAATGAAATGAGAATGAAGGCATCTAAACGCGAGGACCTGCAGCTACCACAACTACTATAGCACGTCAAACAGTCTGAAGGTCTATGCCTGGCGTCCCTATGGCTGGGCACCTGATATAAAAAGTATAAGAGAAGAAAATATGCAAGAGGTGGGTTAGATCCCGAGTTGTAAAAAACTATTTTAGCAAGTATTTAAAATTTTCATTAAATCTAGTATTATGTGCATGTTAGCTTTTCGTACTCTCACATGAGATTCTCACATCTCAACTATTGTGCACGCCTAACGTACATATAGTCCAATTTAGCTATCCTAATCTCATTTAACTAGATCCTAGACTTACAACACTAACTATGTCTCAAAGTAGTATCCCGCATTCCCAAATACTTGTATTAACCGTTTCAACATTTATTAATTTGTTTAAGGGTTATCACCCTAAAGTTAATTATTCACAACTTAAGGTACTTAGGAGTTCATCATCTTAATCATCTACCAATATCACACGGTAGATAACATCATTAGTATATATATAATCATCACTATATAATATATATATATATATATATATATATATATATATATATATATATATACTAATACGGCACCCCTAGACTCAGCCGCGCTGCATGCATACTCTGCTATCGAGTCCTGGTACATCTCGTACTCAAATAAGGACAATCAGTTCAAAAATCTCCCACGAACCATAAAATCAAACACACATATTGGAGGCGAACATAGTCCTAGGCCTTTGGGGCTATGCACATACCTACGCACCCTAAATGACCGTCCAATGCCATCGATCTCACAAATGGCAATCCAACCGATGTACTATGTTCTGAGGTGCCAAATCTAAAATCCCCCCGAAGGCTCATCAGGATAAGACTGCCCTCTATCATTTTCAAAACCTCCCATGATAGTGAGTAGCTAGGTATGTCAATACACATAATCACACATATTATAGGTATTCACATCACCGATTAATATAATTAGGTATACACCCAACCCGAACGTAGGTTCATATATAATAATTATTTCTCTAATACTTTCGGTTTACTATAGCTTACGATTTATTCTCTATCGCACCTTACGCAACTTGATTCAACCATATGAGTCGTTCCTAGTAGTGTACCCAAGTTCCTCACTATTAATCTCTGGCGCTAGTTATTGTAGAAAATCCATCTCTCTTGAATTAGCTGAGACGTATCGTTTAAATCCAAGTCGGGCAAAATTCCCAGTTCTGAAATCTAGTTAGAAGTGCCCAGATTATCATTCGAACAAGGTCGTTTGAACGAACATCGGACGAACTTAACTCTGAATTTTCGTTATTAACCTCGTTCTTATCTTATTCAAACGAGGTCGTTCAAATGACTTCTACCAGTTTCGTCCCTAACCTCCAAAAAGTTCGTTTTTCACCATTTTTAAGACTCCAATCCTCTACAAAGTTTGCCCAAACACCAATATAACTATACTAATTGATAAACCAGCATGTATAATCAATTTCTAACATCCTAACATCCTCAAATCATCATTAATCAGTAATAAATTTCGAAATCGCCAATTAATCTATAAGAAACCCTAGTTCTTTAATTTCATGCACAATCTTCAAATCAAGCTCAGATTTGTTCATCATATTACATTAGAATTTCGGGATTCCTATTCTACATGCATAGGGATTCAATCTTTGATCAAAATCAGTCCTAAGAAGTATTAAACACTTTCCTTGATTATGTTGGTCTGATCCGCTGATGTAGGTGGTATGGGTGTGTTCCTCGTTCTCCGATCTACGCGCTGGTGGTCATGGTGTTGCAAGGTAGTAGTTATAGGCCTTAGTTCCTTGGGTTTGTCTCTCCCACACCCATTGTGGCTCTCCCTTGAAACTTGTGAATAAAAACCCTAATTGGAATCACGTAGAACATATATTCTATCTCTAATTTTCGTGCATATTAATTACCCAAAAATTGAAATTACCAAAATGCCCTCTCGGGATGTCGGTTTGGCCTAAAACTGTCCCGAGACTAAAACTAAACCCCCGGGTATACTTTTATGACTATCTCGACCCTTATGGACACGTTAAAGAGCTCAAAAAGACTATCTGGAATGCTTATAATTAATTTACTTCCTAATTACTTTAAATTAGTCCTGACACGACTCGCCCGCGCGTCCCGACTTAACTTTCGTAACTGTCGTATTTTTCACTCGCGACACTCATACTAATTTCATAATCATATATTAATTTATTCTCTTAGTAATGTTCGACATAATACACATTAACAAATACTAACCCTTAAATCGATAGTTAATATTTATTTTAATCTGAATTAATTCTCAAATTAAATTCAATTAATTCTATATTTAAAAATCATAAAAATACGGGGTGTTACGAACTTCGGACGAACTTAACTCTGAATTTTCGTTCTCAATCTAGTTCGAACGAGGTCATTCGAATGACTTCCCTAGGTCGTTCGAACTAATTCTACGAGTTTCGTCCCTAACCTCAAAAAAGTCTTTTTTTTCACCATTTTTAAGACTCCAATCCTCTTGAGAGTTTGCCCAAACACTAACATAACTATACTAATGGATAAACCAACATGTATACTCAATTTCTAAAATCCTAACATCCTCAAATCATCATTAATCAGTAATAAATTTCTAAATTCCCAATTAATCTATAAGAAACCCTAATTCATAGATTTCATGCACAATCTTCAAATCAAGCTCAGATTCGTTCATCATATTACATTAGAATTTTGGGATTCCTATTCTACGTGCATAGGGATTCAATATTTTATCAAAATTAGTCCTAACATATGATTTAATTTCTCTAAATCCACCAATTTCAATTCTATCGTCATGATTTTAATCCTTATTCTAACATGAACACAATTATTGCTAAAAGGAAGCAAGTATTAAACACTTGTCTTGATTATAATTGTTTGATCCACTAATGTAGGTGGTATGGGTGTGTTCCTCGTTCTTCGATCTACACGGTGGTAGTCCTGGTGTTGCAAGATAGTGGTTCTAGGCCCTAGTTCCTTGGGTTTGTCTCTCCCTCACCCTCTGTGGCTCTCCTTGAAATTTGTGAATAAAAACCCTAATTGGAATCACGTAGCAGATATATTTTATCTCTATAATTCGTGCATATTAATTACCCAAAAATTGAAATTACCAAAACGCCCTCTCAGGATGTCGGTTTGGCCTAAAACTGTCTCGGGACCCAAACTAAACCCCCGGGTAGAATTTTCTGACTCTCTCCACCCTTTCGGACACGTTAGCCCACTCGAAATGACAATTCAAAATACTTATAATTAATTTACTTCCTAATTCCTTTAAATTATTCCTGACACGACTCACCCGCCCATCCCGACTTAACTTCCGCAATTGTCGTATTTTTCACTCGCGACAATCATACTAATTTGATAATCATATATTACTTAATTCGATTAGTAATATTCAGCATAATACACATCAATAAATGCTAACCCTTAACTCACTAGTTAATATTTATTTTAATCCGGATTGATTCTTAATTAATTCTCAAATTAAATTCAATTAATCCTATATTTGAAAATCATAAAAATACGGGGTGTTACATCTAGCGCTAATAATAGAAGTATTTTAAGATGAAGCCACATCCGGTATGAGCGCTACCTGTTTCATTGGTTGCACATTAGCCTCCCTAGTTTCAGTATGGGAGCATTTATTAGATGGCATAGTCCCAATAGGAGGACAAGGGGCATAACCAAGCGTTTTATGTTGTGGGCACTTTAGATAGAGATTTGTTGGACACCGATGCCATACACTAGTTCGTATCATTTTGTTTTATGGGGATTATTAGTTTGTTTCTTATAAATTATGAGGAATCTTGATCGATAAATACTTCTTTAAATGTATTTACCCGTAGTTTCAAGATTTGTGATGACGTGCAGGTTTATATTGGTATATTGAGCTTTGAGGCTGATTTGTTAGTTTTTAGATACCCACTCTTATGATGTGATCTTGGGTATATACTAATCTGTGAAGTATAGGCTCATATATATGGTAGGAGTCGGACTATCCTTTCCACGATATGGGGTTAAGGAGAAGTATGTTGTAGTTACGCGTACGCCAGAATGTGGTGCCATAATAAACTTGTATTTTGTTAATAAGATAATGTCGAAAGAGACTACCTTTTCACTAGATTCTATTCGGATCGTCAGAGATTTTTCCCACGTATTTGAATAGGTGCCAAGGTTGCTACCAACTCGATGGATTGATGTTGTAATTGATTTAGCTTCCGGTGCGTAGCTAATTGCTAAATCACCGTACCGTATGGTTCTTATGGAAGTGAGGGAGTTGGGAGATAAAATCAAGGGGCTATTACAATAAGGGTTCTTACGAGTTCAAATTCATGTCATTTGGGTTGACCAACGCCCCGTCGTATTCTTGAATTTGATGAACTGGTAGTTCTGGCTGTATGTAGATCAGATTATTATAATCTTCATTAGTGACATCTTGATTTAGTCGTTGACCAAGGGGGAGCATGTGGAATATTTAAGGGTTTTTAATTCATATGTTTCAGGAGAACAGTTTTGTGCAAAATTCCATAAATCTGAGTTTTGGAGATGAATAGTGAAATTTTTGGGCTATGTCATTTAGGAGTTGGAATTATCAATGAATCTCAAGAAGGTTTTAGCTGTTGCATTATGAACAACCCATAACTTACAGAGGTTCATAGAATTTTGGGATTTGATGGGTATTATCAGGAGTTTATTCAAGGATTTTTAAAGGTTTCGGGACATTTAATCGAGTTGAATCGAAAGGTAATTTCATTTATTTGGGACAAAGGTGCATCCACCTCTCGTTGAGACTCCGCCATACCGAGGAGTGGGGTTGAGTATTTAGTATACAATAATATTTCCTTATAGGGATTGTGTGAAGTGCTGGTGCGTGAGAATATTTTTATTGCCTATACATTTCGAAAGTTAAAACCCCACGAGGGTAACTATCCGACTCATGATTTAGAGATAGAAGTCGTAGAATTTTCACTACACGTTTGGAGATATTATTGGTGCAGTGAGAAGTTCATGTTTTTCTTATAGGTTGCAAATGTCTTCCGTATTGGTTCACACGAAAGGATTTAAATGGGAGACGTCGAAAGTAGTTTGAGTTTACTAAGGACTACCAGTTTACGAATTAACATCTCCCAAGGGAGGCAAATATGGTGGCAGATACTTCGAGATGACAAACTAAGTGGTAATTTTTCTCCACTTCAAGTGATAGACGTGGGTTCCATTCAGGTGATTAATGGGTTCACTAACTCGCTCATGGGGATACTCACCGTAACTCCCAAAGTTTTTGCAAGGAGCGTTGGAGGAGGGACAAATAATGTCTTTTAGATGGTGAGGTTGGTTGTGTCACCAGGAGAAAAGTCATGTTAAATCATCATGTAAGGGTTCCATGGATTGCAGTTTTTGGTGAATACTGGTGGAGATAGGATATATTCGAAAATGAGGAGATAATATTAGTGGCCCAAGATGAAGCTGAACGTTACTATGTTCATGTCCCATGTAGATGACGCAGGTGAGTCGCCAGCGACCGTCCGGTAAGCTTTCACCTTTACACCTTCCTAAATGGAAATGGGATAATATATTTTTTATGGATTTCTTCATCTAGTTGCCTTTGACAGCAAGGCATCATGATTCTATTTGGGTTATGGTGGACATTTTTACGAGAGTGGCACACTTCCTTATAGTTTCATAGACTTTTAAAGAATAGTAGTATACACATTTGTATGACGGATATTATTCGATTGAATAAAATACCGTCAGCTATCATCTCAAACAGGGATTTAACTTCCGCATCTCACTTTTGGGACACTTCGCAGGAGGTTGTGGAGACTAAGTTCCATGTCAGTCTGTTATACCATCCTCAGACAAATAAAAAGATAAAACGGATGAACCATATTTTCGGATAATATGTTACGAGAATGAGCATTAAATTTCAAGGGTACGATAATAGTTATCAGAATTCGTTAGTATGAAACCATATGAGGCATTGTACAAGGGTTCGTGTAAGTCCCCGATGTGTTGATTGGACCCAGAAGAGAGTAGGTTATTGATACCCGAGTTCATTCAGTGGACTTCGATCAAGATAAAGATGATTTATGAGAAAATTTAGACAACTTAAACTAGACAAAAGAGTTACACAGACTTAGATAATGAGGACGTGGGGTTTCAAGTCGGGGACCAAGTCCTTCTCAAAGTCTCATCCATTAAGGATGAAATGAACTTTAGGAAAAATGGCAAGTTAACCTCAGCGTATGTTGGGAAATTTAGGATCACGGATTGTGGAGGAACTCTCGATTATTGTTTAGCACTTTCGGACCATCGAGCTCGGGTTCACATTATGTTTCATGTATCGATACATCGTAAACTATTGCGGGGTGAGTCCGCATATCAACTTATAGACTTAGACGATGTTCAATTAGATGTCGATGTTTCAGACACCATGGAGATAACATGTATCTTAGATCGTAGAGTCCATATTTTGAGGACCCCAGAGATTCTATTAGTCTGTGTTCAGTAGGTTCACTATAGTGAAGATGAGTCCACTTGGGAGATAGTGGATACAATGAGACAACGATATTCACATTTGTTTTTATTTCAGTTATGTGTTAATTTATGTGAATTCCGAGTGCGGAATTCTTTTCGTTAGAGGGGAAGAATTTAATACCCCGGTATTTTTTAGTATTTATTAATTAATAAAAATAATTATTTAAGAAGAAAATTGGATTTAATTTGCAGTAATATAAAGTGAATTATGCATCATTATGTTAAATTAAATTTATGTGATGAGTTTATGGAATTTAGAAGAATTAAATTTTAACTCCCAATGACATTTTGATTAACCCTAATTATTTATTAGTTTAAATGGTCTAAAAGATTTATTTATTAAAAGATTAAAAATTGGTCGTGTGTGGGCTTCGGCCTCTTCATTTAAAGGGTCTAATAGGGTGTATGGAGAGGAGGAATAATATGGATTATTTAAAAGCATTACGTGGGTTTGAATAAGAGGGGCGACAACTTCTTTTCGTTTCTTCCTTGAATAAGAGTGTGAGTAGTTTTATGGGTTGACGATTGTAGAGAATTAGAAAGGAGACGGGGCTTTAACCGTGAAGTAAATAAAGAGAGAACAAAAAGGTTATTCCCTTAGTGAAACCTTGTGGCACTATTGATGTTAGGAAGGATGTGGTAGGCTATGGAATAATGGGAAGCTTAAAAGGTTAGCATATGGGATATTCTTTTTATATGAAGCTGGGCAGATACAAGGGCAAAGGTGTTGGTCCCTTCCCAGGACTTGAACCGTGTATAGGTGGTGTAGCAAAAGGCACAAATGAGTCTGTTGTCTTCCTTTAATTAATGGCACGCACAGAGATTTAGGAGAGAAAGTGGGTCTTTTTAATCAGCGCAAAAATCAAGGCAAAAGGAAGATTTGGAAGCTGATCTCGATGGGGATTCTGAAGGGATCTTTGTCATCAACCCGAAAAAATAAGTTTGGGATGCGTATTCAAGGCAGGTACCTTTCTACTCCTCTCCTTTTATGTGTGTATTTCCTAGATTCGCCTAAACTAAATTTTAGTGTTAAAATTTAATTGTGGCCTTTAGAAAAGTGTGTAGTCCTAATTTATGTCTCTTTAGGTGAATTTAATTAGTTGTGGGTGCTTAAAAAGTTATGTCGAGCCTATTAGATTGCAAAAATTAATTAGTGGCACCAGCGCATGAAAATGATAATTTTGGTCTTTGACCCGTTTGCAAATATTGATAATTTGGGATGCGAGAATAAATGATGCGAAATAATTTAGAAGAAAAATATTCTAAAAGTTTGATTACTCAGTAGGGTTGTAACTTACACTTTAGGAATAGTACTTTTGATATGTGTGCTCCAATTCGATGAGAATTGTTATGAGACTCTTATTCATGTTATAATAACCAACATGAGAATATTGTAAATGACTTGAGATAATTGATACGCATTAATGGACCCCTTTGTGATGTAACACACTCACGTAAATATAATTACGTGCCCCTTTGTTTTTGTAATAACTCCATATGAACCCATGTTCGAAACCATGCTATTTGATATGCGTTCTATTATGTAGACATTAGGAGTATGGAAAATTATTGTGATTGGTTTGGTTGGTTAATCGTAATGTGGATTAATTCGGAGATTTCACGCATAGAAATTATATTCCTTGCTCTACTCTTGCATAATAAACCATAAATAATTTTGTCTTAGAAACTACTCTATTTAAGCGTTAGTGTATTGGGAGGGTTCCTTGTTTGTATTTCACTTCGATGAGATGTCCCACGCACGGAGTTTAGAGAAGAGTTGTCATGACAACTTAAATATCTTGCTTTTATATAGTAAACTTTAAATAATTTTGTCTTAACGACTACTTTATCTAACGTTAGTGTATCGGGAGGGTTCTTTATTTGGACTTCACTTCGGTGAGACGTCCCACGCACGAAGTTTAGAGATGGGTTGTCGTGATGGCTTAAATCGTAAATAAAATTATAAACTTTCAACTTTACGCTTTGCGTTACAAAGAATCACTTGCACAATTTTTGTCCCTTTAGCTCTCTATAAATCCGTTTAAAACTATATATAACGAATCCTAAATAGTAGACCGAGATAATTGAGATATGGGTAGTTTTCTTGGAGTGAATAATTACGTGTTAAAATGCCAACATTAATTGAACTTGCTAAGATAAAAATGAATGGGTGGGTACCGTGGAGGGACACCCCAATATTATGAGGTGTAAATTCTCGGCCATGCGAATACCAGGTGGCGTCAAGGCATAAAACGTGATGTCTATGGTTTAGTATGATATGTTATTCCTGGCCATGCGAATACTAGGTGGCGCTGGGGCGTGATACATGATGTTTATGAATATTATGTTATGTGGTTTCTCGGCCATGCGAACACCAAGTGGCGTCATGGCGTGAAATATGATTATTTGAATTTAGCATGCAACATGTTTATGAGATGGCCGAGATGAAAGGCCGCATCAGTTACGTGATAACTAATTAATGAGCATAATTGACTAATGAAAGCGATTGATATTAATAAATGTGATTATTTGAATTTGGCATACTACATGTTTGTGATATGGCCGAGATGAATGGGTGCATTCCAGGTACGTGTTAATGAATTATTAAGCATGTCGATTACGTGTTAATAAACTTTTAAGCATTTCATTTACTGATTGATTAGTTAATGAGAATGATTAATTAATGGCATGATATGAGATAATTATAATATATTGTGAAACTACGTTTATGGGTTGGGTCGTTCATTAAATTATTAAACTGTGACTTTATCATCTATGCATATAATTGATTTGTGTTGCATAGCTATGTTACTTGCTAGGGGTTTAACCCCCTTTTTTGTGGAAACCAGGTGCTAGGGTTGGATATCATACTTAGATTGTCCTTCAATCTAGTCAGTGCGTGATATACATCGCTCAGGGTATCGTCTCCTGAGTCATTGTAGATCTCTATCTCTTCATGTTATTATTTATCTTTTAGTCTAGCTTATTGAGATGTCTACCTGTATGTTGAGACTTAAATGGTTTGTAATATTCATAGACTCTTTGGGGATTGTATTTATGTATTATTGTTGAGACAACATTATTTGCAGTTTTGGTTATTAGATATTATGAGTTATATTTGAGGATCCTCTCAGCGGGTCAAAATTATTGTACATTATTTATTTGATCTCTTCATGCTGAGAATGATATTATTTTGTTTTTATTATCCCGTACGATTTTATATTTAGACTTGATCATCCTAAATGTTAAATTACTCGGGGTATTACAGGCAGTGCCGCGGTGTGTTAGTAACGAATTAGCTAGTTGCTCTCCAAACCATCACTGTTTGAGCCAAGACGATTTGACATGTATTAGGTATGGAATGACGTGACTCAAATATTTTAGAAAAATATATCTACTTGTCGCGCCAAAACTATATGGCTGAGTAAGATCAATATTGGTAGCTCAAGGTTGTTCGAATGTGCTGTATTGGGCAAAGTGTGGTGTTCTACCTATTGTATCTAGATTGGCTAAGTCATTCCTTAACATTGCCTTTCTCCTCAATCCTTCAAACTAGTTCCCTCAAAGGTTCGTAGGTGAGGTTGCTCGATATAACATAAAATCTCTCCCAGGTCCTGCCCGACCTGGTCCCTTACGGATACCAATTAACCTCGCTAATATTATAACATAACTCATAATTACATAGTAAAACAAACATAAATACGTGGTTATTCATTTGTCTTCCTCTCGGAGTCTTCCACAATCTTCAATTAAGTTTCATTCTTCCTTGATCTTGAATTAAATTTATTGACTCCTCACATTCCTTTGTGATTCACTAATCTTTAATGAACTCTTCTCTCTTTTCTCATATAGTTTTTTAATTAGGATGTGTATCTCTAAGTAGGAGGTTTTCCTATAAGCCCTTACTACATTTGCACTTTATAGACAAATTTGTTGTGCAGGCAAGAAATTTATGTACGAAACACCATTAATCGGTAATCCACAAACCGAAGCATCTTGAGTTAACAACCTATCCTTTGAAACCTCTCGTAGACAAACTTAAGTCCAAGGCAACCTGAACAGAAAGACCCTATCTCAAAAGGGCTTTGGTTAAAACAACTCATTCCGCTGTAAGTGGACTCTGCACCTGTGGACTAACTCATTGCATATCTCTAACATTTAATATTAGAGTCCAATCATCTGAAATCTTTGTTGCCTCTTGACACGTGTCTCCATGGGGTTAAATTTGTCGTTCCTTATTTTCGAGGATCATCATTTACCCCCAATTTTGAAAACAAAACGCGGGATAACTCATCGCCAATATACTAAATGGCTACTTTACATACCACTTAAAATAATTTTCTCATCTTCGATTTCACGTCTTAACTTCTTTCTGCCATTAAACTCAGATCTTCAAAACTTTATACAGAGAAAAACTCTTGTTGTCACCAAAAACTTGCCCAAAATCTTTTTTGAAGTCATTCTCACCAGTCATTTTTTGTCACCTACGTCGTCTCTTTTCATCCACAAAACTCCTCTAAAATCATCAGTGGGTTCTTCATATAGGTGTGTTAAATCCTATGGTAATGAAATAGCTTGTAATTTGACTAAACATTAGTCTTTGTCTACCACTTAGCATCACGCTCCTTATTTTGGGAAAGGCGATGAATTTGCCTTACAAGCCAAATGGTTCAAACATTCCCGTCAAAGTATTGATGAGATTGACTTCGTGGGAGAATAACCCAAGGATTATACTGATTAGTCCTTTGCCGTCTCGTTTTATATTATAAGGTTTAGGATTGATCGAGGGTATTTCCCCTATTCTCACATAGACTTTAAAGCACATAGTGGTTCCCCTAATGGTTTTGCATCTTGGTCAAGTTACATTTATGGCAAGCATGAAAAGGTGATCGAAAAAGTTGACCTTGAACATGCGTCGAGATTCTTCTGATATTTTACTTTGTCTGAAAAATATTCTGCTTTCCACCTATTTGTCTCTCGATGGAGTGTTGTCATTCACACATTCGTGGTAGGCATGCACTAGCAGTTATGACATTAATATCAAGAGGCATATTATTTTCATCACTAGGTATGCATGCATTATCATCAGAATATATAATCTTTTGCATAAAAAGACATGGATGACTCATCAAACTGGGTTGTCTCAGTTTCATCTTCATCATAATCAATTGAGTCGTCCCAAGTCTTACATATATTAGCCTAGCATTGTTATTGTTGAGTTTGACTCTGCATTTATTTGCAAAATGTCCCATTTTACCACAACGATGACATTTGACATTTTTAATGTAAGTCTTGAGTCTATTATTGTCATAAGTCTATTTGTCGTCATTTCTTTCACGAGGTTTGTGATTTTAATGACTTTGATAACAAGGTTTGCCTTGTTTAGAAGCCATGGAGTTTCTAAACTTAATTATTTTCTTAAACTGTCTGGTCATAAGAGATATTTGGTTATCCAAGTTATCTAAATCACAGTCTTCACTCAGGTCAAGATTAAAGTCCAGGGGATTCATTTTTAGGACAGTCAATTGGGATGAAAAGATAACATCAGGTCCAAGGATCTTCTGTTTTGGGTAGTCAATTTCTTTTTATACTCCAACTCCCTTTCTACAGTTCTTAATTTACCACCAAGTATTTCAGGAGTCTGGTTTGGGTCGTCTATCTCTTTTGTGGCATATCTTTTATTGTCAAATTTGGCTGGCAAAGACCTAAGAATTTTCAGTACAATTTCCTTTCTATCATAGGTTATGCCATTTACATGCAAATTTGTGACAATATTTGTTAATTTTATATAAAAGTCATCAAATGACTCATTATCATCCATAATAAAGGTATTATAATGTTGAACAATTGGGTTTTCCTAGCCTTAACACGTTCATCACCCTCATGGGCGGTGACTAGTGTGTCACAGGCTTCCTTGGAAGTAGAGCAGATAGATATGCGTTTAAACCCATGCTCACTAATGGACATAAAAATGCAATTCTTTCCCTTGTGGTTATCTAGTGACATCTTTTTTTCTTCTTTAGTAAACTCGCTAAGGCTTTTCTTAACTCTTGTAAGGCTGGTTTCAGACAAAGGCTTGGTTGGGTGTACGTAACCATTTTCAATCATATCCCATATGTCATCACCCAGTGTCCCTTCGATTAATGCAACCATCCTTACTTTTCAGTAAGGGAAGTTGTGTCCATCAAAGGGGGGGTGGACGGGATAGGTTACCTAACTTCTCAAATCTCTCATCCATTTTCAAAAATAGATTTTTAAAAGAAGTTTCTGGAGTTTCAGGATAAATTTTTTTGATAAACCCGATCTGATACCACTTGAAAATCTAAATTTTTAACTAAAAGTTACAATTTTAAGTAAACTCATAAAAATAACTCGTTGAACGAAACTCCTTTTTAAATCACAACATAAGATGTGTACAAAATGAATTTCAGTTGGATGTTAGATTTGGTACATAGATTACCTTACGTTTTTGAAATAAAACCTAAACTAGTTCTTTGATTAGAAACCACACCATATAAGCAGTAAGAACAATCAAACTAAGTTTGACACAATATTTTTTAGCATGGTAAAATCCCTAATTAGGGAAAACATCCACAATGACCACTACACCACAAAACAAAAATCCACTATAATGAAACAAGATTACAAGCACCCAAACAAGCACACAAGATCCTAAGTTAAGAATATAAATATACTTACTGAGCTTTCTCCTCCATGGTAATTATGTTCTGACTTTGATCTCCCTGACTATTTCCTTGCGGCGTTAATCCTTGCTCCTTGCTCCAATGGACTTAGTCAAACCAAAATCTCTCAAATGAACCACACTTTAACTAAGTGTTCGTGTGAAAGTGTAGTGACCGTGAAGTGCAAAAACACATGCAAATATGCTGCTCATATCTCTCAATAGATTTATACAAACAAATCCTAATGAATTTGAAGATCTAGATGACATGCAGATATTAAGATTTCTTTGAAAATCAGACTTATTTTCAAAAGAAATATTCAGATCTGAAAATAATCTTCCCAAAAATAATATTAAATGTTTCAAAACACTTATTTATATACCAACTCATTTCACAAAATGTGAAACTGAGTTTTTCGAAACAGAAATTTCAGACCTAAAATATAGACAGTATTTGAAGTTTTTTTTTCAAGAAACTTGAAAATGAGAGTGGATCTAAAAGAATATACAACTATAGAACAATATCCAATAAATAAGGTAAAAGAAACCCTAAAAACTATCGTGAAATGTATCTTTTAGTAACTCTACCAATTTTTATGGAGAAAAGTGAGATTTACAACGCGATAGGGTTCCTAAGAGAGATTAAGTATGAAGAGGTTCTTCAGACTTGCAGAACACCCAAACTCTAAAGAAAAAACTAGAAATCTAACTCTCAAATTGAGGTTTTCTTATTTAGATATAATAGGGAGAGTGTTTGGTTTTGTGTTTTGAGAGAAAACATTTAATTTGGATATCTCAGGCTCTGGTTTTCTCTCTATCTCTCTCTATCTAACCTTTCTCTTTTCTCTCTCTACTCCCACTTCTCTCACTTTTTTTCTCTCAAGAATGACGAACTTTCAAAAGTTCTCAAATGGCATCCCCAAGGCATCTATTTATACTAGATGAAGAAGGTTCTGGACGGTCGAGTTTAGATGGACGACTGAGATCATTCCAACCACTACACCAAAACTGTCGACTTGTCAAGGTCAATGACCGTGACAAGTCTGGGGGTGACAACGTCACGGACTTATCACGGTCAAAGACCGTGATAACTTCATTAGGATTGTCAAGGTCCTGTCACGGTCTTTGACTTTGACAAGTTTTGTCATGGTCAAAGACCGTGATATGGCCACGACAAAAACAAAAAATTATCACGGTCCAAGACCGCGACAAGTCCATGACAAGTTTCTTTGTCAATGACTTATCGCAGTCTTTGACCATGAGAATTCTGGACATAATTTAAAAAAAAAATGTTGGGAAGTATGGCCACGGCCAGTGCCCAACAGTATATTTGTACCTGTTATAGCAAAATTGTACCTGTCCAAACAACA
Organism: Sambucus nigra; assembly: GCA_949130495.1. NCBI lineage: Eukaryota > Viridiplantae > Streptophyta > Magnoliopsida > Dipsacales > Adoxaceae > Sambucus > Sambucus nigra. The sequence continues at coordinate 515,518,258 of OX422220.1, forward strand.
TATATCCAAATAAAATAGAAATAATACACCAAATCATGGCATATATAATCCATATCCAAATAAAATAGAAATGCTAATATCCATCATATCTAAACCAACATGTACCAAAATAAAAAAAATACAAAAGCAATCCAATATCCAAATAAAAAGATAGAAATAATGTCATAAAAAAAGAACAGGTCGGAGGAGGAAGGAAGGCCAGGCGACATATGAATTGAGACACCCCTCAATATGCTGAACTTTTCATTGTTCGCGCAACCACAAAGGTTAGTTATCCTTTCCCTCCACCACATGCGTGACAAGCACTCTTGCCTCAATGTCTTGGACTGGACGTTCATTAACTGGCATACCCGGGAGGAAGCTCAGATCCCCGAACACCCTTGCTATCGACTCCCCACAATATATATTAAGTATAAACATGCTTAGCCAACCGATTGTTGACATAGGCCGCTTGACGGGGGTCACGATGGGAAATGGATCATCATATGGCGTCGAGTCCATGCGTATCAACGATGAAGCAGTGACATCCTCGTCCTCGTCTTCGTCCTCATCCTCATCCTCGTCTACCTCTACCTCCTTCTCATTGCCCTTGTTCTTGCCCAGCTGACGTTTAAAGAAGGCGTACATATCTAGGACCGTCGCCTCCAACTAGCTTTTCGTTATGGCCGTCCACCTTATGCGCCAACCCGATGTTTCTCATCTCCATTTCGATGATCCTAGACTTCCCCACCCGCAAACTCACCCCTAGTCCTCCCCTTGCGATCCAACCCGAGCACTTGGCTGAGTGCGTCCGAAGCCAAAGATGCTTTGTCATCATCGGACTACGACTCATGCACTTCCTTAAGCTTTGCCTGAAAAGACAAAAAGTACACGAGTAGTTAATTAAGTAAATAAAAAATTATAACGTAATTAGAAAAATTAAACATTTATAACTTACAATGGTGGTTGCGACGCTCGGGGCCACCTCCTTATCCTTGCCCTTTTCGACTGAATTACCACATAGGCATCGAGCCTATGTGGCCTACCCCGGGGCCACTCCCCGTGTCCTGAAATAAAATAATACAGAATTAGTAAGTAATGCAAACTAATGCTAAATTAGAATGACATAAAACTAAAATTAAAGAAAAATAAAAACTTACCATCCTGTGCTCCACCTTAGCGTAAGACGTCCGATAGGAGTAGTGCACGTCCGACTTTTTTGCCCGATTTTCCCTCCCCGATTGGCGAGATGCCAATTGCCACTCAGAGATCTCATTGTCGATAAACTTTTTCCACTGTGCTAATGAGATCGGCTCCTTCGAGGGGGACGGTGTCACGTAGTCTCATAATGGACTCCTGGGTCTTCCCAAAGTACCGAACCCGCAAATTTTTTTTCCACGTCTTATATTGATCCCGCAATTATTCTAATGTGGAGTCGCAGAGTTATAGGGGCAGGCCGAATTGTTCTTGTCAAACAAATACAAACCAAAAAGAAAGTAAGTGTTAGTTGCTTATAAATATAAATACACTACCTGTAGTGCCCCCCCAGATGTTCATCTTGAGGTCAATAGGCACGACTCTCAAATCAGTGTACCCCGGGCCGACGATTGCCTTCAGCAACTCAGCGCTCTAACCAATAATGTCGTCTTATTCTAGACGACGGAACCCAATTTGCCCCATTTTGGGGGCCTACTGGTCGAGGAGCCCTCGTCGCCTCCATTGTTGCACCCGGATGAAGTCATTTTCTACAAAAATTGTTATTATTAGTACAAATATGTATATGGACTTTGAATTAATGCTCAAATCCGATAATAGTAATGCGTACCAATTTATACCAATACCAAATTCAATTAATAACAATTTATACCAATACCAAATTCAATTTACACACACGCACACTACCCCCCTCCCGACCCATGCACACACACTATCGGGTAATGGACTTTGAATTAATGCTGAAATAGATTAAAATCCTAATTAAAATGATCACGTACACATCCGATAATAATAAAGCACTAGAATAATACAGCCACTGGTCATTACAAATAATTTGAATACTTATTACAAATCTAAAAATTATTTCAAATTCGGCTTATCATAGATATTCGATAGATGCAACCAAGTCATCCACACTACTATTTAAACGATTTGGCGCATGTAGGACGATTGACCATGGCTCATTGTTGATATACTCCAAGTAAAACACTTGCTTGACCTTTCGAAAAGCGCAAACAAATGGTTCGTTGCTCACCTATTCGTTGCTCTTCAACTTGGGCAAGTCAACCGTGATCAAACTAGTTCCAGGATCAACTTTACAAGCATTTTTATCCTCAACTCTTACCCAATCACAGCAAAATAAAACCTCTTTGAAGTTTACACAGTCCCATTCAAATATATATCGAATTACACCATAGTAAATTATTTCAGCTTCAACGAGGTTTTTATCCTTCGCGCTTGGTCAAAAAGAAGTAAGAGCCTTGTATGAAATGCTTAAGTTCTATGCATTTGTATTTTTCTCGTACACCCTTTCACTGAATACATAACCGTTCAATCGATACTTTTTGTACTCTTGTGCCATGAACAAGGGTCCAGTGGCTAGACGAGCAAGCCTTGATGTCGCATCACCCGTCTTTAAAAGCTGAGAATATCGATAAATTAATTAGGTTAATTGTAAAGCTTTCTTGTAATGTGACATTTAATAACAACCATTTTCACACCATAACCTAAATTCGCTGTCTGATTGTGCCATTGTTTTTCGTCTTTTATTGCTCTCATAGGCTTCATATTTTCTACATAGATCGTGACGAATGTATTACAAAATTAATCATGTAAAAATTAAAATAGTGTAAAAGTTAAAAATAATTTAAACTTACTTTTTCCATTATTTGACAGCTTCATGTGTGTCAAATAGATAACGTGCTACTTGTCCATGTTGAAAACTCGTTAATTTCACTCGTTTGCCCATCACGTGACCACCCTCATCGACGAACTCATCATTATCATCCATGCTGGTTGAGTCAGGCATATATTCCCGATTATATATTGATGACTCCACGATGATGTATTCCACTGCAATTGATCCTTCAACGTATCGTGTACTCTTGATGTAATATTTTAAAACTTTCATCAATCTTTCAAATGGATACATCCACCAATATCTAAGAGGGTCGCAAATAAGTGCATGGTCGCATAGGTGTACCAACAAGTGAACACTTATGTTAAAAAAAGATGGGGGAAAGTACTTCTCCAAGACACAAATCGCTTCGTTCACTGCCAATTTTGTGACCACTATGTGATCTTGATTGACTACCTTCTCACATAGAAGTGAGAAGAAGATACTAAGTTGCATAACAGCCCTCCATTAATCCTTGTGTTTGGAGAAACAATTCTTAAACAATAAAGAAACCAATTATATGATCACATGACAATCGTGGGACTTACACTTATATAAACCATGGGTAGCATAATTCACAATCCTTTGCAAGTTGGACGAAAAATTAGATGGAACCTTCAAATTATATATTGTGTCTAAAATCACCTTACTTTCCTCACTCGTCAAAGTAAACGTACCAGGGGGAATTATTGTCCTTCCCCTACTATCTTCTTTCAACCATAGTTATGGCTTAAGTTTCAACGCTTTAAGGGCTGAAGTTTCAACACTTTAACTTTCAATGCATATTGGGTCTTCAAACTATGCAAACCAACCATGGCATGTAAAGTTGTTTGATCTTTCTCACATCCAGAGTATAACGGCTGGCTCGCCTTAAATTTTAAACTTTGGTAGTTATCATCAAGGTTTATCCCGATATCTTCATGAGCACCTGAACCTTGTACATCGTCAGTGACCTCATTATCTTCCACTTCATGAACTTTATACGCGTCATCAATTAAATCCTCTAGCATATTATGATTTACATTGTCATACTCCTCTTGTATTTATATCCTACTTATTGAAGGTTGTTGTGAAGGTTGCCTGGGGACAAAAGGAACTTTCGGTTCCCGGTGAAAAACCCAAATTCGATAACTATCTTGCATACCCCATCTTAACAAATGTAGTTCAACTGTTTTCCACTCAAACACCTTACCATTTTCACACCTAGCACACGGACACAAAAACTCTTCATTGTTATGACATCTCTTTGCATATTTTGCAAATTCATTAGCACCTCTATGAAAACACATCCCCTAATCTATTTGTCTCACCCATCCACTATTTGTATTTAGGATATCCCATCACAGCTACTACAAACAATCACCTACTATGGGTAATAAACGTATATTCGTGGATTAGCATAAACAAAAATGTGAATATTTAGTTCCCATTAGTATAAACAATCACCTATTGAATGCGTACGCATAATAACTAGACGGCTAGTTTCTATGCGTAAATTTATTTGTGCATTTAAATTAAAATTAAAATTCAATTTATAATATTAATTCATATTTCTTCCTTCTCCTCTAAAGGGTGAGTGGTCCTATCCCATTCAAGACCACATATTTATGTAATATACTTAACAACTCATGCACATTGTTCCAATTTGAAGAAAATTCGACAGCAAATCCCCATAGTTCTCCAAGCACGTGACATAGATTCACAACACTTAACATCGCATCATCTAGTATGTACCCAGAGAACATTAAGATACGACTACAGAACTTGCCCCAAAAGTAACAAGTTTAAGCCACTAAGAATATTATTATACAGAAACCATGTAGTCCCAAATTGTTCAAATGGGACAATTCGAGACATCTCATTATAGGGGTAATGACTCTCGAACGGGTCTAAGGGCTATTGAATGCGTATGCATAAGAATTAGAAGGCTAGTATATATATGCGATACAAGTAATTTAAAGTATATTTCATTTAGTTATGTCTTATCACAATTCGAGGGATTTCATTTAATTATGTAATTTAAAGTATGTTTCATTTTATTTAAAGTACGCATAAGAACTATAGAACGTTTTAGTCCATTTCGTAAGGAGCTAAGGGTATCGTAACACTATGTAACTTCTCGTGAAATACGATACTACATTAAAAGCATGTTAATTATATTAAAGATTTGAGTTGTCACTCCTGCCCATCATTAAACTTCGTGCGTAGATTGTCTAACCGAAGTGAAATTCAAACAATGCCCCCCGGGCGCCCAGGCGCGATACCATTTTATTTAGATAAGTTAGTTGTTAAGACAATTTAATTTAAATATCTATGCGTGCAATTAATCCAACTTGTCCAACTCAATTCAATATAAAAATATCAACAATACCAATGCAATTCAATTCAATTCAATATCAATATCAATACCATTAATGCAATTCAATATCAAGAAACAATTGTGATTTATATAATTGAAAAACATATATCACACACACATGGCCTTTACTCTCACAAAATATACAGACACACACACCACCACCACTGCCTCCCCCCACCGCCACACACCTATACACACGCACACACACACACACACACTATCCCCACTGCCCTCCCTAAATATTGTTTAGACACTAAAGTCCCTCGTGATATATATACAAACCTAATTATCTTCAAGCCTTAAATAACACCCAATCAACATTAACAATTTCTAACCAATTTCAAACCTCAATAACAATACACAAACAATGTTTATCATATCAAATTAATTTCATTCTCTAAACAATAAGATTCACGAAATATTAACAATACCTATTAATTTCAATCCCAACTAACACCACCCAATTAACATTAATAAATAATAATATCAATCAATTGCAAGCCCTAAACTAAAAATACCCAATCAATATTTATAATGTCCAATTAATTTAAGTCCTAAAATACCCAACTAACACCATCCCCACACACCCTACCCCCTGGCCCCCGGCCCCCACCCCCGTACACCTATACACACACACACACCACCCCCACTGCCCCCCCCCCCCATCGCTCCCCCCACTCCCCCACCTCTTCCACCCCCCCCGCCCCACTAGGCTTGTAAACAGATCGGGTTCGGACCGGATCAGGCAAATTCATATCCGTTTATGTTAAACGGATTCGGATCCGATCCGTTTATTAATCGGATCGAATCAGGCAAATCCAAATCCATATCCGTTTATGTTAAACGAATTCGGATCCGATCAGTTTATCCGATTATCCGTTTATGTTAAACTTGATTTGCAACATTTTTATTTTCAACTCTTACTTCATAAATTTATTTTGCAAATGTTCCAAAAAACAGATAATGACATAAAGAACTATTATAATAAATATTTAAGATATTATTAAATACAATATATATTAATTAAAGAATTATATATATATTAAAAATATTAATCGGATCGGAATATTAACGGATCATGGTATATGAATCCAAATCCGCTCCATTTAATAAACGGGTAATCGGATAACCGAATTTTAGACATGATCCATATCCGTTTAAATTGATCGGATTCGGATTCAGATAAAATCTGATCCGTTGACAGGCCTCCGCCCCACCACTACACGGACACACACACACACACACAAAGGAGAGAGAGAGAGAGAGCTCTTTAAAATTGTCACGGTCAATGACCGTGACAAACCCTTATCGCGGACTTGTAACGGTCAATGATCGTGACAAAAACGTGTTTTTTTTGTCAAGGTCAATGACTGTGACAAGGATGGCCGGCTCAAAGGTGACAATTTAGCCTTTTGGTGTAGTGAACGTTTAAAATTCAAATCCAAGGGTTATAAAACAACCGCACAAACCATCACTCTCATTGGCTCTAAAGCATCGCACTTTGATTGACTTAAAACACCTGTAGTACGTTGATTAAATTTGATCCAAGGGCTGAGATAACATCTAGAATTTATGAGATAAAGAAAACATAGATGGAACCAGCCAGAAGCAAACACGTGTATGGCTGACATTGAATGTAAACGCGTGTTTTAGAGTTTATAAAAATCCAATTTGCTCCCCCACAATTCTGTGCCGGTTTGAGATTCTACCCTGAGAAGTTTTATAGGAATAGAAATTTTTTCATTTTAGCCCGCAACATTTTTAAACCATTATTTTAAATGTTTAAAAAAATCATTTTAAATATTTTAAAAATTCCTAAAAATAATTAAACACATGTACACACACTCACACTCATATATGCATGATTTGTGTCCTATAGTGTTTTCAATATAATATTTTACTTCCTTGTTTTGGTAGATATGATGTCTTGGATAGGATGATTGTTTATGTAGCTTTGCAAACCGTGGAGAAGATTGCTCAATAAAAATCTAACATAATTTGTCACCATATCCAATAAATTATTCCAATAAATTATTCCTTTTTTTGTAAGTCAACCATATAATGTATTCTCCCAAATCATTCCAATAAATTAAATAACCATTCACCACGACTAATAACTGAATGCTGAAATAAATGTAATAATACAAATAACTGAATAATCCTCGATATAAATCCAATACAATAATCCATCTAAATTGAAATAAAATAAAGATTGAATAATAAACATTGTCTGATAATGGACGACATGCTCGAATAAACTGACTTGAAAATCCAATCTAGAACTCAAGGATAGATGCGTTTAAGAAATTCCTGCAAGCATCCACAAATACTGTAGCACCGTCTTACTAGAAGGAATGATTATGCCTAGCGTCCTTGAAGCTTGGCACCTAAAAGGTTTTGGAAAATATTTTGATACGGATCAAATCCCAAAAATCATTTGAAAATATTTTGCAAGTGTTTAAAATACAATAATAAATAGGGAAATTTACAATTAGGTCTCTTGTTGACAATTTTTAAACATTTAAGGACAATTTACTATTAGGTCCACTCTTTATGCCACTAGCGTGGACTTCTGCGAGAAGAGAATTAGTGGACCTAAGTGTTTAAAGTTTGTTAAAATTCCTTTAGTGTTTAAAATTTGTTTGTGAGGGACCTAAGTGTAGTTTTCCCTAATAAATATGCAATGTAAGCGTTCATATTTAAACCGGTGACGCACTCCCATAAAATACTCCTCACCTCTTGTCTACAGTGCGCACCCAACGCATGTATTTTAAACACCCTAGTTATGCTCCCTGGCCTAACTAGTACTAACACTTATCTTTGCCCCATACGCTAAAACATTGTAATTCTCATCATAATGGATTCACGTAACTTCACACCAGTTATTAATTCAACATTCACGCATTCATGTTATTCACCCGTATATACTTTTCACATTTATATCTGTATATTAATATCACACCTCGTGCACACACACACACACACACATATATATATATATATATATATATATATATATATATATATATATATATATATATATATATATATATATATATATATATCGCTTGCTATATACGTATAACCGCATCCCCAGAGCTTAGCCTCGTGAATACATTCCCAATAATGCCATCAGGCTCTAGGTACATCACATACCACTCCTAGAACAACGAGTCAAAATATTACCACTGAAACCAAATCATAAACACATAACCGAAGGCGGTCATAGTCTTAAATCCACGGGTCATAACCATACCACATTACCCCACTAGACTCTAAACTCACATACAATGGTTATGCAACAGACCTATGACCAGGGGAATCGATCCAACACCAGTTGGTCAACGCCGGAGCGGACCGCTCACTACGCGCAACCTTTACTATAGCATCCCTTGAGTAGGTATGTTTTACATATAATAATCACACACACATATCTATACACATATATTTATCTCTATACCCCATATATATATATATATATATATATATATATATATATATATATATATATATATATAACCGACTAAGTGTGCATATATTTTTCGTAGCACTAGCCCGTAATTCCCGAGATTAATCTCCCGATTCTCCAATACATAGGTAGTCTCTTACTTAATATTAATTCACAAATCCCATTATTATCCTGGGCACTAAGCTATTCTTCTCCAACCCGTATCCCAAAATGATTTCATTAATTTATTATCAAGTGTCATTCACCCTAAACACCCGTATTTCCATACCCCGATATTTATTCTCGATTATCCCAAGGTAAAATAATGTTCTAAATATTTTTCCAGAAGTCCTAATCGCACTTACTGACCTCCTAAATCAACTCGGATCCAAACCGATTTAAGAAACCATTAAAATACCCAACCTGGGCTGAACAGGTGGATCGAACCGGTTCTCCCACTAGTTCTGGCCTGAGTTGTTCTGTTACAGGATTGGCGAGTTTTCCCCATCTTCTCAGCACTGTAAGGTCTCCAAACTTCCCCCAAATTCAACCCAACATAATCCTATCAATTATAAACATAAAGAACCATATTTTTTTTTTATCCTAAATCACCCAATAATATCATAATTCAAGGAATTAAATATCAACAACAAGAAATCATTGATTTTCTTAATTAAATCCAAGATTCTTCATTTCTCTCAAGAATTAATCAAGATTTCATCTTTTCTATGAATCAATATCAGATTCTGATCAAGATTACATCGTTTATAAATTTCAATCTCAGATTATATATACATGGGATTACATTTAATCATCGATTGTATACCATTCCTAAAATCCAGTTGTCATGTGAATCCCACCCCAAATCCATATATCATCAACTCTAATATGAATTCAAGACAAAATATAAATTATCGAAGCAAGTTTAAACACTTGCCTTATGTGATTCGAGATTCTAAATTCCTCATTTGTGATCCTCCTTGCACAATAATTGAAGCACATAACTATCCCAATATTTCCCCGGAATGAACTTCTTGAGTTTCGCTTGAGTTCTCCCATCTCTTTTATCCTCTCTCTCAGGACTATATACTTTAAAATGATGGAATGTCTGCCTCCATCATCCAACATCCGTATTTATCCCCCTCCCAAAATTATGCTTGTGGTTAAGTATAAATGACTTGAACGTCCCTATGTGGGTCCTAATTAGTCTAAAAAGACCCTGAAACCCGATTACCACCCCCGGGTACCTAATTTTGACTATTTCGACCCATCTCGAATCATCCGTGCACTCAAAATCATAATCTGAGTCACCTAACATCAATTTCCCATATCATTCCCAATGCGATCCCACACATGCATGTCGAATGGGATACCATCAAAAACCTTTGCTTTTTACTCACTTACAACGTAATATCATTCGACATAATTTTATTTACTTATCACACTAGTCAATCTATTTTTACATAAATATTAATCTTTTTTTCGCTAATTAATGTTTATTAAATTCTCATTATTTCTCATTTTATTTAAATTACGTGCACACATGTGATTTAAAACGCTAAAAAATAAATACTAAAAAATACGGGGTGGTACAGCACGTTCACCTTTGATTGACGATATAAGATGTTTCGGTTTACGTCCTTATGTTGGAGAAGCCAATGCCATGACTTGTTTTCTTAAGCCTAAAACTTGAACAATTAAGACTCTCATGGCAAGGGTGAAATAAATTGAAGTTAATCTTTCTCTTGTTATGGTTCTTCTAATATCTCCCAGTCGTCTTCACTCTCGCACTGAGTATTATGTTGAGAGTGAAGTGATAAGCATCCAAAAGTGTTTAAATAATACCCCGAATAGACGATTTTTAATAGCTAATTCTCGACAAAATGGGTCTTATGCGCATATTTGTCTATTTTGTAGGCTTGTTTGCACTTGCGAATTTAAAAGCTATATTTCGAGGCAAAATGCGGCAAAATGTGGTTCAATGCGCTTAAACCTAACCGTTGTACCTTTTACCCTATCTCGAACGTTAACCCATTCCCGATCCTCGTGTGTTTAGTTTGCACCATTTATTTTATTTTTATTTTTTTATTATTTTTTTATATTTTTTATTTGAGTAGTTTTTAATTTTTAGTATTAATTTTATATTTTTGTTTAGAATTTTGTATATATTTTAGGATTTATTTCTGTCGACTATTATTATTTATTTTTAGGCCTGAGTTTATTTTTATTTGATTTTTAGTTTCAATTTTTAGTTTCATTTTATTAATATTTTATTGGGTTTATTAGTATTATTTTAAGTATTTTATTTTTAAGATTAGAAGTTTATTTTTTTGAGACTTTATATTGTTTAGTTTTATTCTATAGTTTTGTAAATATTTATTTTTTATAGGATTTTAATTTTTATAGATTTAATTTTGAGTCATAGTTTTATTTCTAAATCGGGTAACAAATTAAACACACACAAGATATCCCTAACCCATAATTTTCTCCCATACACCTCACCTACACCCTATCACTCTCACACCCATCTTCAACTTAAACACTTTATCTCTCCTCCATTAACACCCCAAGTTCACCACTTCCATTCAACCTCATACCCAAACTCGGGTTCCTAACCCGAATCCAACACCCTAACCACCTATGAACCCGGTTCAACACAGAAAAGTAGACCCGATCTCCGTCGACCATCTCCGACCGAAATTCCCAACTCCGACCGACCGACCCGATTTTAAATCCCTGTCCAACTCCGGCGCCAGACCCGCTGTCCTCAGCATTTCCAACCTTAAACCAAGACCTATTTCAACCAGATTTATCCAAACCCTTGTGCCCCATCCATGACAGCTCCTTCCTGCTCATACCCTTAACCCAACCAGCCCTTACCCCCTTCGAACCATACCCACACCTGACCCCCCCTATTGCTATTAAACTCGCGACCCAAGACCGATTAACCAATCCATTTCCAATAACCCTCAAACCCATTCTTTAACCCAACAAGCCAAAACAGAATTCTGCATAAACAAAAACCCAAAATAAATAAAGCCACACGTGTTTAAATGCCACTTGTCCCCATTTCCCAATATACCCTCAAATAACCCTCACCCCACTATCCACATGCATTTTATCCAATTCCTAAATTACCTTTACCCCCCTCTCACCTCACACCACATGCACATTTAAACTCCCAAATTACCCCATAGTCTTGTTTTGCCATGATATAAAAGAAGCAATGGAGGCTCATTTGAAGACAACAAGTATTATAGAGAGAAAACTCTAGAGAGAAGAATATGGAGAGAAACATCTTTGTAAATATTTTTATTTACGCCTCAAGAGAGAGTAAATGATTTTAGAGAGAAAATCAAGATTCTAGTCTTAGTTTCCATTTTAGAATCGAACTAGAGATAGGTTTTTCTAAAATGTGAAATTATTTCTTTGAATTTCAACTCTAAGCTTATCTCTATGGTTAAAGCTAATTTATTAAATCGATCCTAGCGGGTGGTTTGTTAAATGATGTTTGGATGTACTTTTCAAGAGTTGTAGGAGTGTTAAATTTAATTTTCTAAAAGATTATTATTAAAATTACATTTGCAACGAGAGTTGATTTATAATTTTGATACTAACTTCGGCGGTTTAATTTTAATGAATTAATTAATAATATTAATTATAATATATGGTGTAATCCTATAAGGACATAAATTTCCAATTGAGTCCCTGTATTATTTTGACTTAATTTCGTGAACAAAACTGTGCTTGTAATATGTCGTAGGGAGATTTTATTTTGTCACGATCCCACTTGGTCTATGACGTATTGAAGAAATTGAAGACGTTGCGACAAAACTTCAAAGAATTAATCATGCCGAAGTTTAATTGGTACACGTTTATTCGTCTTCAAGTTAATTTTATTCCAAGATCACACAGGTATGAATGTGTATAATTAATGGTGCTCGGAATTATTTTCATAAAAGATAAGGATGAAATTTTATAAGAAAAAATATTTTAAATTTTTTACACTTCGTTTTATTCTGATAAGCTCGAAAAACAGTTTGACTTAATTGGATCTCTTTGAAGAAACGTTTTAAAGGAAAAGTCAAACTGACACGCGCGTCGTTAAAACGACATAAGAGCTCGTTCGAGCGCGATGACTGGTCAATCTCGTTCGAGCGACACATTTTTCGAAGCGGCTTAATTCCTATTGATAGCGTGTTTGCATCAGAATTTCGTAAGTGTGCGTTCTGGAAAAATAGTTTACGATACAGAAACTTGTTTGCACATATTTTTTAAGGTTTACAAACCTTAAACACATCCTTAGAGTTGCAAAGATCTAATATATCATTATTATATGTTTATATGATCTTGCTTCACCAAGAAGGTTTTTTCTATACTTGAACATCCGAGTTTTGCGGTGAAGAAAATGAAAGGACTTCTTGTTCGACATCGTAGACGTATCAAAGCCATTCGGTGGACACCGAGACATATGTGGATGCGTGTGTTATGGACAGGTATCGTGGAAGAAGGACTTTTTACGTGAGCACTGTGAGAGGATTGGTTGAAGATCAGAAGTGAGGATCTAGTCGTTGAGTGAGTCTTTTGTCTGTTCGCTGTAATTCCACATTCATAATGATTGTCTGGCTTGGGTCGTCCGAGGTTTTTTCTCGTCTTGGGTTTCTCCTCGTACAGCCTGCGTTGTGAGTATTATATACTTTACTTTACTTGCTTTAATCACTAGATGCATGTTTAGGATTAATCAAGATAAAATTGGTTTAAAGTAAAAATTGGTTTTTCACAACTTGGTTTGGTGCTAGTTAAAAGTTGGATAATTTTTGGTGAAAATTGGTTTGATTTGAAACGCACTCATGTAGGGCCACTCTTCAAATCCCATCCCTTGTTAGCTCTCAATTTGATTTCCTCATTCATCTCGAATTTTACATTTTTATTTAGTTAGATTTCACTTATTTTTCATCACACTTTTTTGTTAGTCTTTAGATCTTTGATTTAGTTTAGTCTTATTTCACCCTCATCACAAAATTGTTTTGATATAAAAAAATCTAAAAAAAAATAGAAAAAGTAAAAAGTCTAAAAAGGAATAAAATGAAAAATGAATTGCACTATTTCTCATGTGTTTCACTCCTTGGATTAGGATTGACATCCTTACTTACCTCTATACTCTAGTTTTGTTGTACTTTGTAGGTAATTGAAGAATTTTTTATTGGTGAAGCTTTCCTACAACGACATACAAAAAATTTCTCTATCAAATGGCGTCGTTGCCGATCTTTGGAGTTTGAAGCACTTGGAGAGAATTTTGTATTGTGATTCGTTTGTTTTCCATTTTTACTTTCTCGTGCCATTTTGCATTTTATTAGAAGTTTTGAAGCATGAATTTATTATTGCTTGTATTGCGGAGAACCATTTATTTTTCATTTAAATTTTTAATAATTCCAAAAAGAAGAAGAAAAGTGTGATAGGGAAACCGAACAAGGTAGGGAGAGGGCGTCAAAAGGCAAGGATTTAGAAGTCTCTTTACTTTGGGTCGGTAGGACTCCCGGGGCTGACTGAGATAAGCGAGATCTCCCCAGGTTGACTCAAAATGATCATCATCCCACGCCTGTCAAAAATGTAGGAGGTACTTTTCTAAACACTCGCGAATCTCCTGCTATCAAGTCAATATTGTGTGTGCCTATGTTCTCTTATTTGATATTTATTCTCGCATTTTTTTAATGTGAGTGATGAATTAATCAATTAAGACCTACACCCAGTAATTCACGAGAAGGGATTTCATCACCCAACTCACTCGCTCATCCTTTGTATGCTACCCTAGCTATCATTAATTTAAAATCAATCAACTAGCTAGCCGAACAAGAGAATATTTTTGCAAAGGCTATCATAAAGATAAATTCGGTGATTTTTATCGCCCGCGAATTTTATTAAGATTTGTCTACCCACTCGCCTAAATTTAAAGATAAAAATTAGCTACGTGCTAGTTAAGATTTATCCTTGACTTGTGTGTGTCCAATTCCATCTTTCGGTAGTCGGTTTTAGCTAGTTCGTCAAATTCAAAGAGTCCAAATATTTTCCCCCATTTTTTCTTCCAAAAAATCGAAAATATTTTCTTCCTTTATTTTTATAAAAATCCAAAAATATTTTCTTTCCCTCATTGTCAAAAAAATTGAAAAATATTTTCTTTCCTTTTGAAAAAGCATTCGAAAATCCAAAAAAATATTACTCTCATCATGCCGACAAACTTCCCTTGCGGGAATACTTGGGCAATTCTCCATTCTCTCGAAGCATGTTTCACGTTGAGCCCGAGTCGAACCTCCACACTTTACTTAGTGGCATTAACCTTCAAACACACGTCACTGATACTCATGCATCGTCCACGCAAGCATCTCACATTCCATCGCCTTCGATGATGAGTGTCAACGCGTCAAATGCTTCGTTGTGCACATCTTGTTTTCTAGCCAATGACTTGCCCCATGAGTGTCCATACTCCTCATATTCATTTGAACCCACCATGGAACATGTGTATCCATATGACACTGTTCCGGAACCCACCTCGGCCTATTGTGATGATATAGCCAATCCTGAGTGGTATGAGTACCCAAACTATTCGTGGAGGCATGATCAACCTTTAACGCAATATGAATTACAGCCTTATGTTGCAATACCTCACACGTTCCAACACTCGTCATGGCAACCAAGTGCACCACATCCCTATCAGTTCCCTCACTACGCACCTAACGATTATCATCCTTTCGTCTCTCCCGGAGATGCTTCTTCCGTGTATGAAGAACTTGACCCCGTTCCCCACACTTCATATGAGTATTCTCCACTTCCTAATGTCCATAGCGTGTTGTGTCCACCTCAATGTAACAACCCCTATTTTCTCACGTAAAGGGTGGCCATGCACGATACTCCGAGGATAGGTTGCATGTCAATTAATACCATTCTTAGCACCAGAGTAAATATAAATAAATTATTTTCCCAAAAATTCAATATTTACAAATGAAGAACACATACACAGTGATTCAATAATCCACACCACCATAATAAAAATAATAAAATCCAGCTAACATGATAAATCCCAATTGACATGAAATAAAAGAGTGTCGGCTTATGCCCTTACAAATATTCCAAATAATAAATGATTGAATCTGAAACGCACCTATGCTAGAAGGAGAATAAATTTGAATCTGGAGAGTAAACGAGATTGCGGAACTGCTACAGCACAATCCAACTATCCCTGTCTAGGAGCACCTGGGGGGGGGGCATTTAAATTTGGGTCAGAGCCCGAGGTGTGCAAGAATTAACCTGAATAAAATATGAATGTAATTATACAGTCGATGCACAACAAATATTCTTCCTTGTTGACACTCAAATGCGTATGACACCTCGCCCCTCATCTAAACGAAGCATCATTCGCACCCCAAAACATCCCCCAAAACATAAATTTATGCCATTTACTAAATTTTAGAGGAAATTCCTTCCAAATTTATTTAATTAAATATAATCCCTACATTATTAAAATTTACCCGCTTACATTAAGTATGGTCTCCCCCTTTATCAAGTATAAGCATAAACATCTATTATGCATTATAAGATATAATAATAATCAATGTCCATATCCTTAGACAATTAAACTTATTTCCATCTTATCCGGGTAATTAATAATATATGTCGTTCCATATCCTTAGACGTTGGAGACACTTTAATCAACACCTGGTCTCTAACGTCGAAGTATATAGGTCTCCTTCCCGCATCTAGGTTGCTCTTCTGCCTATCTTGGGAAATTCGTATCTTGGTCCGAATCATTTCTACCTTTTCTGAGGTATCCTGAATGAGGTCTGGCCTTAGCAATTTGTTTTCCCCCACTTCTAACCAGCATGAAGGAGACGACAAGGCCTCCTGTAGAGTGCCTCAAACGGCACCATCCCTATGGTGGACTGGTAGCTGTTGTTGTAGGAGAAATCCACCAATGGAAAATATTATTCCCAGCATCTTTTAAAGTCCAAAATACACATACGCAACATGTCGTCCAGCATGAGGTTCACCCTATCCGTTTGCCCATCGGCCTGAAGATGATACGAAGTGCTCAGCCTCAACTCTGCCCCCAAGGCCTACTGGAAACTGCTCCAAAAGTGGGACACAAACGTCGTGTCCCTATCTGACACTATGTTAAGAGGCACCCCATGTAGCTTAACGATTTTTGTAATAAAGAGTCTGGCTTACTGTTCGGAGCTAAAGTCTGTCCGGATCGATAAGAAATGAGCCACCCTTGTCAATCTATCGACAATCACCCAGATCGAATCATGTCCCTCTGTGAAGTAGGTAGCCCCGTAATAAAGTCCATAGATATGCTTTACCATTTCCACAACGGGATCTCCAAAGGCTACAAGGTGCCTGCGGGACGTTGATGATCCACCTTCACTAGCTGACAAGTCGCACATCTGGACACAAACTCAACTATATCTCTCTTCATATCGGCCCACCAATACTGACGGCGCATATCGTGGTACATCCTATCCCCACCGGGATGGATCGTGTATAATGAACCGTGAGCCTCTGACATAATGGCTCGTCTCAATTCTGCATTATTTGGAACAACCAGTCTCCCCTGGAACCTCAAACCGCTATCAAGACCGGTAGAAAAATGTTCCACCCCCTCAACTAGCAGCAGTCTCACACGCTCCTGACTGAGCTGGTCCTCTGCCTGTGCCTTTACCACCCAAATAATGATCTCGGGGGTGATGGTGAGGGCTGACATAAATACTCGAGTCAACTCATCATCCCCACGAAGTGAGTTCCACTTTGACTTCCACACCGCTGCTAACTCCAGAATCGGATGACGACTCAGGGCATCCGCTACGACATTTGCTTTCCCTGGGTGGTATTGAATTTTGAACTGGAAGTCCTTTACAAACTCGATCCACCTCCGCTGTCACATGTTCATCTCTATCTCTCTGTGAACAAATACTGTAAACTCTTATGATCAATGAAAAGATGGAACTTTTCCCCCCAGAAGGTAGTGTCTCCACACTCGTAAGGCAAAAACCAGGGCTGCCAACTCCAAGTCGTGGGTGGGGTAACGTCCCTCGTGAGGCTTAATCTTTCGAAAAGCATAAGCTATCGGCCTCTCCTCTTGTATTAGAACCCCCCAAGTCCCCTCAGAGACGCATCAGTGTAACCCCTGTAGTCAACTCCCACCCGAGGTAATGCTACAACAGGTGTTGTGGTCAATCTAGTCTTCAGTTTCTCAAATGCCTGTTCGCACAGCTTATCCCAAATAAAAGGTACCCCCTTATTTGTCAAATTCGTTAAGGGCTCGGCTATCCTCGAGAACCCCTAAATGAATCAGCGGTAGTACTCCGCCAATTCCAAGAAGCTGCACACCTCGTTGGGGGTAGTGGGCTGTCCCCACTCCATCACGGTGGAAACTTTTCCTGGGTCCACAGATATCCCCCGCTCGAACATAATGTAACCCAAGAATTATACTTCCCTCAGCCAGAATCCACATTTCTCGAACTTCGCATAGAGCTGGTGATCCCGAAGTGTCTATAAGATCACCTGTAGATGTTCTGCTTGCTGCTCTGCAGTCCGAGAATATATCAGAATATCATCTATGAATACTATAACGAACCGCTCCAAAAGTCCCTGAAGACTCAGTTCATTAAATCCATAAACACCGTCGGTGCATTGGTTAGCCCGAATGGCATCACCAAAAACTCGTACGACCCATAACGAGTAAGAAAAGATGTCTCTGAGACGTCCTTATCCCTGACTCTTAACTGATGGTATCCCGAACTCAAGTTAATATTCAAAAAGAAAGCAGGCCCCCTCAACTGATCAAACAAATCATTGCTGCGCGGCAACGGGTATTTATTTCGAATAATGACTTTGTTCAACTCTCTGTAATCGACATAAAGTAGTAAGGATCCATCCCTCTTCTTGACGAACAACACGGGAGCACCCCAGGGTGAGGTACTAATCCTAATGAACCCCTGCCCCAAAAACTGTTCAATTTGTTCTTGTAGCTCCTTCATCTTCAATGGAGCCATCCTACATGGAGTGCGGGCAATAGGCCTGGTGCCCGGGATCAAATTTATCACAAAATTTATCTCCCGACTCAGTGGTAACCTCGGAATCTCTTTGAAAACATCTGAAAAATCTCTAACCGCGGGGATGGAATCTAGAGTCACCAAAACCTCCGAATAGGTATCCTCCTGGTTATAATATAGATGCATGTTCGACCCACCGTTGGGGTGAGGCATCGCAACTAGGTACATCTCCTGCCCCGGAATAGCAAAGACGATGGACCTCCCGAAGTAATCCACACATGCCCTAAACGTGACTAACCAGTCCATCCCCAGAATGACGTCATACTCATGCATATCTAGCACTAGTAAGTTTGCAACAAAATTAAGTCGGCCTATCTCAACGTCGATCCCCCGACACACTAACCGTACTGGTACCCCTCTACCCACTGGTGAATCTATGTGCAATACTACATTTATAGTCTATCATACCCGACTCTCGTGCAAATCCCGTGCTAATAAAAAATGCGATGCACCCTTGTCAAATAGTGTACGACCAACATGATCAAAATGGGAAACATACCCTCAACTTCCTGTGGATGTGCAGTTCCATCGGTTGCTACTACATGGTAGAACCGGCCATACTGAAGTGGTTGTTGCCCCTGAGGTGGGGCGACAGGTGCTGGAGCGGTTGGTAAAGAGGCTCTCCAAGATGGAATGGGTGGGCGATGTCCCTGAGGCGCCTGTTGTCCCCTGAAACCTCCTTGCCCATGAGCGACCTGATTCCTATGTGGGCAAAAACCTCGAATAATGACCCATCTCCCCACAAGTGTAGCAATTGCCTTGAAAGGTAATCCGTGTAAATCTTTGGCCCTACTGGCCTCTATCCTGCTGGCCCCTGAACTGATGGCCCTGATGGCCCTGACCTGCCTGACCCTGTCCTTGCTAGCCCTGCTTGTGCCTATCATTTGCACCCCTGACTCTCTTACTCTGATCGGTGGGTGGGGTGTCCCTGTGCAGCTGGGCCCCAGACCCACTACTCCCACTCGCCTTGCCCTGCTGGCTAGATGACTCTCCTCTGTGGCGCTTTTCCCTTTTGCTCTTCAGAAATTCCCTCTAATCTTGGCAATGAAGGAGTGAATAGAAGGTTGGATTTCCCAAAAGAGCCACCCTAATATGCCAAGCTGACCTCTTGATAAAATGGTACATCCTCATCTGCTCTGTTAGAACATCCTCCTTTGTAAAATACAAGAGAGCGGTGAAACATTCCTCGTACTCTGTGATTATACGTCCTTCCTGCTTCAGATTTATAAACCTAGTCCTCATCTCGGACTGCATAGCTAGGGGAAAGTAATTCCCCTCAAACGTTTCCTAGAACTGGTCTATCGCGAGGTTGTCCCTCTCCTCGGCTGTCATCACTGCCTCCCACCACTGAAAGGCGGCCTCCACCAATCTAACAGATGCTAACATTTATTTCTGAACGGGCGTGCACTCCACCATCCTTAAGTGCCTCTCAATGTCTTTCTTCCAATGATTAGTAATCATAATGGCAGACCCTCCTGCAAACTCTGGAGGCTGGCCATTAACAAAGGCCTCCCTCGCGCGGTCCCATGCGTATCCCGATGCCTGTGCTGGGATAACCGCATGCTGTGGTGCCTGAGGTGGCAAAAAATGTTGTAGCATGGCCACCATCACTGTGGATACTTCCTGGGACCTATGACACCCTGACTAATTAAATACCGGGTAACTACTCCTTTATTACATTAATACAGAATATCAAGTTGGATCAGTTCTAGCATCACTGTTGAAAACCTATTTAATAATTACTAGCCACCTAATATTTGAAAAATGAGTTGTCATATTTTATTAATTTAATTAACATGCAACCAATTAAATATAAACCACCCATTCAATATTCACATCATCAACCTCATCAAAATAACAATGGAAAGAAATAAACTGAGTTTGGGGAAACACTCCCATAAATAGTACCAATAATAAATAAACCCAATACCCAAGTCTGAATAAATAATAAATCCAACAACTGAAAAGAAATGAATAACTGTACTACTGTCTCTAAATAGAAATGGGCAACATGCCCTAACAGATGTAGCTAACTCTGAATGGAATGAAAGGTATAATGTGGAGGCGTCTAATACCGAGGTCCTGTAACTTCCACAGCAGTAGCACGTCAATAAAATGGAACTCCTATGCTTGGCGTCCCTGTGGCTGCGCACCTGAAAGGTCTTTACAATAAAAAATAGATTTGGAAGCAAACGGGTCAGAGCTCGAGGTGAAAATATTTTAAAAACAACAAGTGTTTATATTACAATTTAAACAACATATATATTAAACATGTCAGTTACATGACCTATCTTGAGACCCTCACCTCTCAACTAATTGTGCACGCCTAATGCATTTGTAATTCCCCTGCTAGTTACACTACCCTACCTAGCCAGCCTATGTCAATTCTTTACCCAATCGGACTACCTTATGTGTTTTCTCGAATAACCCCATTTAATACATCCGAACATACTCCGTATTTTATTAACCGATTTCACACAGCTTAATACTCAGATTTGGTTCTCACATACTTCAATAATTTAGATATTTCAATCTAACCTATCAACTAAGCAACGCAACATAACTATCACAAGTATATATATATATATACACACCACTATAATATATCATATTCAAATCAGTCACCCCACAAGGATAGAACCTACAATGCCCTCATAGTTTGCTATCGAATCCCGGTACATCGCGTACGTGAGGATCACGAGTTCCGAATCACTCAGGAACTATATCAATATAAATTACACATATTGGAGGAGAACATAGTTCACATACCTATGGGTCACGCACATACCTACGCTCTCATAGTCAGCTGGCTCATTAACTCACAAATAAGCCTTCACAATCCTATGTTCTTGAGGTATAAATCTAAAGTTCCCCTGAAGGCACACAAAGACCAGACTGCCCCC
Source organism: Sambucus nigra (assembly GCA_949130495.1). NCBI lineage: Eukaryota > Viridiplantae > Streptophyta > Magnoliopsida > Dipsacales > Adoxaceae > Sambucus > Sambucus nigra. Next base: position 515,539,946 of record OX422220.1, read on the forward strand.
TTTCCTAAACAAATTCCCGTGATAGCAAGTATGGTAGGTATGTCATACACATAACAATCCATATACTAGGAAATCACACAACCAGTATATATATGAATCCAATATAGGTAATCTCATCTCCTATATATATTAAGTTTCATCCATATTAGTTACGTTCCGAATATTACATGTATCAATAATTTAGTGCTACAACTCTCGTCGTACGAATTTGAGTACCCCTACCTATCCCAAGAGGCTACTAGGTCTCCCATATATCTCTAAGGTTATCTCAGCAACTTAAAGTCCCCTTACTACAATTCCAACCCTTAAATTACCGTTCATCCGAATTTAAACTCCCTGTATATTAAATTTCGAATCACATCTATTCGGTTAATGACGATAGGGGTGTTCAGAAAACCGAATGGACCGACGGACCGAACCGGACCGTCATAATTTTTCCGTTTTTTTTTTAATCGGTCCGGTCCTGTTTTTTTTTTCAGACCGGTCTAACCGGTCCGGTCCTCGGTCTCCCTTAATAAATACCCGGTCTGGACCGACCCGGACCGGTTACTCTAATATATATGCATTTAGTTATATTTATACATACATATATAGTTATTAGGGGTACAATGGTCCAAAAAAAGAAAGGAAGTAAAGAAAAACCCTAATCAAACTACACACACGCACACTTCTCTTCTCTCTTTGGCAAACACGCACACTTCTCTTCTCTCTTTGGCAAACACGCACACTTCTCTTCTCTTCCCTGTGCCTTACAGATCTGCGGCGGACCTCCTCTCCTCTCCTCTGCGCCTGTGCCGACACCTCCCCTCTCCCCTGCGCCGCTTCCCTTCGCCGCGACGAGACAGATCTCCTCTCCCCGCGACGCGACGCCGTTTCCCTTCGCCGCGACAGCCTATCCCCTTCCCCTGCCGCGACGCCCCTGCTACTGGTACCTTCTCCGTCCGTCCGTCCCTACTTCTCCGTCCGTCCGTCCCTTCTCCGTCCATCGCTGCTACTGGTACCTTTTTCCAATCCATTTTTGGCTCAAATTTACGCTTATGGTATATAAAAAAGCTGTTTTGTTTAGATTAAAAAAGATGTTTGTTATAAAAATCTGTAATTGTTTGTTTGCTATAAAAAAAATTGTTATTAAAAACTGTTTGTTACAAAAAAAACTGTTTTAAAAAACTGTTTTGTTTTTATTCTTTGAAAGTTTTAGAGGCTGTTATACAACATGATATGGGTTTTGCTTATTTGACTGTATGATGTGTTTTTGGTAGTATTTTTGTTTTGATTATAAAAAAAAATATTTGTTATAAAAATCTGTAATAAAATTTGGATAAATTTGGGCAGTTTTTATGATATTTGAGCAGTTTTTTATAATAAAATTTGGGCAGTTTTTATTTTTAAAAAGATTATTTCAATAAGATTAGGACCGACAAGTTTGACCGGACCGACTAAGCCCGGAAAATCGGTTTAATCGGTCCGATCTTGGTCCTTTTATTTTTAGGACCGGTATAATCGGTCCGGTCCTTAAATTCATTAAAAACCGGATCGGACCGGACCGCGAACACCCCTAAATGACGCTTACTTTATCCCACTCATTCCCATACGTACTAACCCTTTTAGGGTCTTAAGTGTATCTTACTTATATCCCCTAAGTCCCATTATGTTCAATCAATAATCACTAAAGAGTTCTAAAGGTTGAGAGTCAATCAATTATTTCAAGGGAAATAAATCACATTTTCCATAGGGGGCGATCGATCGAATAAATTGGTCGATCGATCTGACCTTTGAACATAAATCTTTTAACAGTTACGGGTTTTCTTATTTTTCCACCTCTAATTCTCCATTACAACATTCCAAACTCCCAAATAAGTAAATAGATCAAAATACCAACATAATTGCATCAGTTCTAACATTTCAGAATGATCAAATCATCATGGGTCATCATTATCTTGGATTAACTATCATATTTTTCATAAAAACCCTATTTCCTCTATTATCTTCAAGAACATTATATAATGTCATCATAACTTCATAATTCTCTACATATGGATCATGATTTTGTGATTACTATATTTCCAGAATTTAATCTACGTGCAAGACCTATCCAGATTAAGATTTAATCTCCAAATTTATAGATTCTTCCTATTCCATAATTTTTTTCTTCCAATTCTAAACTATCATGAATCATATATACATTGAACTATTGCAATTTAAATAACTTGCCTTGAATTAGAGTTTTTGATCCTTTGATGAAGGTGGTGGTTGATTCTCCCTCTCTTTTCGGTCACAAATCCGGCGGTGTTGGTGGTTTACAGTGGTTGCTTTGGCCTTGGGAACCCTTGGAACTTCTCCTTTCCTCTCACTTTGCTATCCCTTGATTTTGATAGTTAATGGCCCTAATGTCTCTAAGGGTTTGCTGATATACTCAACCTAATTTTCGTAGGTCACTATTCATCAAATAATAAAATGACTAAAATACCCTCCCGAGTTGCCGGTTTGGCCTAAAACTACCTCGAGACCCAAACTAAACTCCCGACTAGCGTTTTTTTACTATCTCTACCATTCCATACACTTTGGCACACTCGAAATGACCATACGGATGATATAAAATTAATTTACTTTTAAATCCATTAAATTGGGTCCTGACACGCGCGTCCCAACTTAATTATCGAAACTGCCGTATTTTCAACTCACGACAATTTTAATAAATTCAAAATCATATATTACCATACTCATTTAGTAATATTAAACATAGTTATCATAATCAAATAATAACTCTCGTCTCGCTTGTATTTAAATCCAGATTATTTTTCAATTAATTTCCCAATTTTAATTTAATTAATCCCATAATTTAAAATCTGTAAAAATACGGGGTATTACATACTTCCCCCATAATAACGAAATTTCGTCCCGAAATTCTTAAATAAAAATATACCTGGCAAGAATAACTCTGGATAACGCTCGCGCATCTCATCCTCGTTCTCCCAGGTAGACTCCTCGGCATTATAAAAACACGCACTAGCTGTACTATCTTCGACCTCAATTTCCTCTCGCTATGGTCTAGGATAGCAACCGTTCGCTCCTCGTAGGAACTATCAGGTTGTAGATCAATTTCCTCTAAATCAATGTGAGTATGGGCCAACTCATTTCGAAGATATCTTCTCAACAAAGAAATATGGAACACATCATGGATCCTATGCAAGTGTTCCGATAACCCAAGTCTATAAGCAACTGGCCCAATCTGCTCGATGATAGGGAATGGCCCCACATACCTAGGCGCCAACTTCCCCTTCCTCCCAGAATGCATAATGACCTTCATAGGAGACACTCGTAGCAACTCTTGGTCCACCACATTAAACTCTTGGAAGAACCGCTTAGCGTGGGTGTAAATCTTCTATCGATCCCGCGCAACCTGAATACGGCTCCATATCAACTCTATTCTCGCCGAAGTATCTTGGATCACCTCCGGTTCAAGTAGCTTGTCGTCCCCCACCTCTAGCCAACATGCTTGGGAACGACAAGGTCTACCATATAATGACTCAAATGGAGCCATACCAATAGTAAACTGGTAGGAGTTATTATAGGCAAACTCCACCAGTGGAAGATATCGCTCCCAGCCTCCGCCAAAGTCCAGGATGGACATATGCAAAATGTCCTCTAACATCTGATTTATCCACTCGGTTAGTCCCTCGGTCTGCGGGTGATAGACTGTACTCAACTATAACTCTGTACCCATAACTTCCTGGAAACTCTCCCAAAATCGAGACACAAATATCTTATCTCTGTTAGACACGATATTGAGAGGCACCCGTGGAGTCTCAGTATCTCAACTATGAATATCTGGGCATACTGTCCCGTAGTGTAGTCTGTCCGGGCTGGCAGAAAATGAGCCACTTTGGTAAAAAAATCTACTACAATCACCCATATAGAATCGTGAACCCTCTGCGATGTAGGGAACCCCATGATAAAGTCCATGGAAATGCTCTCCCATTTCCACATAGGAACCTCTAATGGCTGTAGGAGTCCTGCTGGCCCCTGATGGTCCAACTTTACTATATGACAAGTGGCACATTTGGAAACAAACTCAACAATATCCGTCTCCATCCCGATCCACTAGTATTGTCGCCTCATATCCCGGTACATCTTATCCCCACCAGGATGTACCGCAAATCGTGATTCGGACGACTCTGTCATCACCTAGTGTCGCAAGTCCTCCCCCTCAGGAACAACCAATCTCCCATTTAAGCGTAAGCCCTCGTATGAACCAAGATTATAAGACTTGGCCCCCTTTGTTAGAAGTTATACTAATCGATCCTAATAGAACGAATCTGCTTCTTGAGCCCTTATTACTCTTGTAATAATCTGGGACGTAACTGTCAACACAGACGTGAATGATCGGGCCACTGTGTCCTGGTGTCGCAACTGCTTCCATTTCCCTTTCCATACCTCGACCACCTCACCTACTGGCCTACAGCTCAACGTGTCTGCTACCACGTTAGCCTTCCCTATGTGGTATTGGATATCGAACTGATAATCCTTCACAATTTCAAGCCACTGACGCTGACGCATATTCAGCTCCTTCTGCGTGAAGATGTACTGCATTGACTTGTGGTCTGTGAACAAAAAAATTTATCCCTAGGAGATAATTTCTCCAAATCCATAGTGCAAACACGACTATCGCTAACTCCAAGTCGTGGGTGGGTAATTCCTCTCGTGAGGCTTAAGCTTACGGAAAGCATAAGCTATAACATGATTCTCCTGCTGAAGCACACCCCCAAGTCCTAGTAAGGACGCATCAGTGTAGACCAAATACTCCACTCTCGGCCTGGGAAATTCTAACACCGATGCTGAGGTCAGCTTGTCCTTCAACTCATCAAAATCCAGCTGGCAGACATCATCCCAGATGAATGGCACCCCTTTGCAAGTTAGAGGATTCAATGGACCCGCTATCTTCGAGAATCCCCGAATAAACCTCTTGTAGTATCCTGCTAAGCCCAAGAAATTACGTATCTCTGTAGGTGTCGCGGGCAGTCCCCACTCCCTCGCCTCTGACACCTTCCCCGGATCTATGGATATCCCTCTATCAGAAATAATATGCCCCAAAAACTGAACCTCCTTCATCCAAAACTCACACTTCTCTTATTTGGGCATATAACTCGTGCTGGCGCATTGTCTGTAGCACCTGTCACAAATGCTCCACATGCCCCTCCTCAGTTTAAAAGTATATCGGAATGTCATCTATGAAGGCAATGACAAACTGACTAAGGAACTCTCTGAACACCCTGTTCATCAAGTCCATGAATACGGATGGTGCATTGGTTAGACCGAATGGCATAACCCTAAACTCATAGGAGCCATATCTAGTTAGAAATGTCGTCCTAGACACATCCCGCTACCTGATACGCAACTGATGATATCCTGATCTTAAGTCTAACTTTGAGAAGAAGTCAACTACTCTCAACTGGTCGAATAAGTCAGTGATTCGAGCAATGGATGCTTATTACGTATCGTGACTTTACTCAGCTCTCAGTAATCAACACACAACCGTAAATATTTATCCCTTTTTCTTCACAAATAACACGGGGGCACCCTAAGGGGAGGTACTCCTCCTGATGAAGCCTTGGTCTAACAGCTGCTCAATCTGGTCTTGTAACTCCGAAGGTTTGATAAGGTTAGGCTCAATCATCCTAATAATTGCAGCTATAACATCCTCCCTTGTTACATTGATTTATCCATCATGTACGACATTCTATAACGCTTCTTACGTCGTATAATACGGCTCTACTGATCATGAATAGTAATATGATAAATCTTAAGGTTATCGTTTCCCTTAAGGATGGAAACCAGGGTACCAACCCATGTACTAAAGGCCTAATATTTCAGGCTCCCGACGTTTGCTAGGTTTCATGCGTGGGATGTCTCGCAAAGCGAAATCCAAACAAGGAGCCCCCCCGATACACTACTAACTAACATTGTCAGTCAACAAAGTTTTATGGCCCTCCGTATCTGACTTGTACCCTACATCCCTGCTTCTTACTATAAGCTTTACTCAATTACTTTCATATTACGAGGGACAATACTTAACACATTACTCCTACTAACTAGGTGTAAAACTCTAAAATTTACCATGGGATAATCCCCCATGCTCAGAAATATTTCATAAAATCTTGAATCACTTTAAGGGTTGGCTGATATACTCAACCTAATTTTCGTAGGTCATTCATCAAATAATAAAATGACTAAAATACTCTCCCGAGTTACCGGTTTGGCCTAAAACTACCCTGGGACCCAAAATAAACTCCCGGATAGTGTTTTCTGACTATATCGACCCTTTCGGACACTTTGGCGCACTCGAAATGACCATACGAATGATATAAAATTAATTTACTTTTAAATCCATTAAATTGGATCCTGACACGCACGTCCCAACTTAATTACAGAAACTGTCGTATTTTCAACTCACGAAAATATTAACATATTCAAAATCATATATTACTATACTCGCTCAATAATATTTAACATAGTTATCATAATAAAATACTAACTCTCGTCTCGCTAGTATTTAAATCTGGATTAATTTCCAATTAATTTCCCAATTTTAATTTAATTAATCCCATAATTTAAAATTTGTAAAAATTCGGGGTATTACACACTATAGTGGCTATCTCTGCTGGAGTAATCAGCAGTGTGGGACTATAGGACCTGTGGAGCCCTTGGTGGCTTAGGTGGCTTCGGGCGAGCCTCCTCCTCCTCGACTGGTGGAACTACCCTCCTGGGTCTGCTCCTACGTCCGTTTGCCATCTAAAAGCAACCGGATTCGAATCAGTATTAATCGTATGAATACGACAAGTCCTAAATATAGGCTCTATATCAAAGAATACAACGCAGAACGTAGTGAGCGTAGACATAGATCCTAAGGACACTAGAACCGTGCTCTATTACTAACTGTAACAACCCCCATTTTCTCTCGTAAAGGCTGGCCAGGCACGATACGCCGAGATAGGGATTGCGTGTCAATTAATACCATTCTTAGCACCAGAGTAAATATAAATAAATTATTTTCCCAAAACTTAGGCATTTACAAATGAATGACACATACACGGTGATTCAATAATCCACACCACCATCATAAAAATAATAAAATCCAGCTAACATAATAAATCCCGACTGACATGAAATAAAAGAGTGTCGACTTATGCCCTTACAAATATTCCAAATGAATAATAACTGAATCTTAAAAGCACCTATGATAGAAGGAGAATAAATTTGAATCTAAAGAGTAAACGAGATTGCGGAATTGCTACAGCACAATCCAACTATCCCTGTCTACGAGCACCTGGGGGGGGGGGGGGGGGGACATTTAAATTTGGATCAGAGCCCGAGGTGTGCAAGAATTAACTTGAGTAAAATATGAATGTAATTATACAATCAATGCACCATAAATATTATCCCTTTTGGACACTCAAATGCGTATGACACCTCGCCCCTCATCTAAACGAAACATCATTCGCACCCCAAAACATCCCCCAAAACATAAATTTATGCCATTTACTAAATTTGAGAGGAAATTCCTTCCAAATTTATTTAATTAAATGTAATCCATACATTATTAAAATTTACCCGCTTACATTAAGTATGGTCTCCCCTTTTATCAAGTATAAGCATAAACATCTATTATGCATTATAAGACAAAATAATAATCATAATCCATACCCTTAGATAATTAAAATTATTTCGACCTTATCCGGGTAATTAATAATATATGTCCTTCCATATATGTGACACACAAGGGCATCTACAGTTGGTGTCATGTTCGTGCTCTATCGGCAAGTCCGAAGAAATCCTAACATCCAAGTTGGACGGTTCGAAGGAATCCTGACATCCTAAACGGACACCACAAAACACACATACGTTGGGGGTGGTCCCTACACGGGATACCTGTATACGGCCCATACCTAGCGATGATATAGGAATAGTCAGTGCCACTCCTACCTATCGAGGGTGGAGCCTCTACGTAGTACCTATGTGCCTAAACAACGTCAAGCCCACATGTGCCGACGTGTGGTCACTGGACTGAACGAGCAAACCCCCGAGCCGATAGGAAAGTCCACTGGTATGTCCACACACAATATTATATACTACATATTATTTTTCCTATAATATATAGGGTAATTATTTCTAAACTACCATAAGATTCCAAACCAAATCCCATACCACCAATTATCCAACAATTAATCATCATATAAATAATTACTTAAACCATTCAGTCATAGGTAATAATTATTTATTAGGATATTAGTAAATTTTGTTCCATACATTAATTATCCTACTTTACCATTTTTAAACCCAAATAAATTTCAACCTGCCCAATGGTATCTCATAGTTAATTCCCAGAATCGAATTTATGTTTAAGAAGTTTATATACATTATGGTGTAATATTCACATTAACTTCCTCCACATTAGCCATACAATTAAGCCCCAAATTTTACCAAGTTGAACCGGTCCGGTCTAGAGGGATCAGTTCGGTTTGCCCTTTACAAAATGTTTGCACCACACCGGATCGGTTTGTTTTATTTCTCATCGATTTGGTTCGTTCTTTACGAAAAATTTAACCTGCACCGGATCGGTTTGTTTTAGGGCCTATCGGTTCGGTTTGGTCTTTACAGCAAAATCGATCTACACCGGATCGGTTTTTTTTCCTCTCTATGGGTTCAATTTGGGTTACGGGATTCTAACTCCAGATATTCAGATTTTGGTTCCTAATTTTTGGAAATGATATCTACATGAAATCAGTCCTCTACATGCATATCATTATCAATCTCGAATTCTAATTCCTCTACAAATGGGTATTTAACTATAAGATTCAAATCCAATAAACCCTAGTTTCCAGAAATTTAAAGGAATAAAATTATGCATTGAGAAATACATTAGAAACATAATTTATGCAAGAAAATTCTTGCCTGAAATAAGTAGTGGAGAACCCTTGAAAGCTAGTGGTCTCCCCCTTGTTGTTACTCTTTTCTTCTTGGGTGTTTCTAACTCCTCTCTCCCGTGGCTGCTGTTAATGTTTGATTAGTGTGGCAATGGGAAAGTGGTTTACCCCCACTAAACCCTTCATTAAGTGTTAAATCCCGAGTTAGGTTATGGGCCCAAATTTTGGACCCCTGAATGAGCCCGAATCCATTATCTAATTGGACCAAAACTTTCCTAACTTATATTTTATTGACCCAAGGTCATTTTTAAAGGTTTATACCACCTAAACGAGTATATAACCAAAGCGTGCTCAAAATTATTTTTGCTAAGATTATTACTTTTTATTTGTGTCGCACATGAATTCTATAATTTCCTTTAATTATACGCAAATGAAATATTCACGCACAAAATGAATCATGCACACAAACACAACTAATTAACCAGTTCCCACTTAACTTATTCGAACTAAATATAATTTTCCAGTAATTATTTAAGAGAGAAAAATGCGGGGTATTGCACTCAACCACCACCACCACCTGCCATCCCTTCACCACCATCATCCACCTCCGCTCTCAAAAGCCTCTTGCAAAAGTTCATCCTAGAGTAAGACCAAGCCACTCAATATCAAAATGAAGCCCTTCAACAGCTTGAACAACGCCTTAATGAATTTGAGTGTGCAAGAGGGTCGAATTTCACCTCAAGTCAACCCATTTTTACACCCACGTGGAGTGATGATGAGTCATCTTGTGAGACTGATTTTGAGCATGACCAACCCTATCACCTCGATAATCTCAAAGTTGATACCACCCTGTGGTCCGGGCCTCAAGTTGACAATTATGTTAACTTATTCGAAGATCGTGAGACTGATCAAATCACACTTTGTCTAAATGGACCCACTATTGATGTTCACATTCCCCTTCCCGATGAGTCCAAAAATATGCCCGAGTCTACACCTATTGAGCCCACCTTATGTGTTCCCGAGGAACCAATTCATTATAGGTTAGCTCCGGCTACGAGTGCTCACCATTTTCTCGAGATTGAATCCGAGATGGATTCTACCTCTTTGGATATGGATCTTGTCCCACTATGCATGTCTCCCTTTGAGCCCAATATCTCTAGTGATTCCTCTCTCTCGGATCTAGGTGCCTCGTTTGATTTTTCCACCACCTCGGATGGTGACTTACGGGTGGGTAAGTTGATCACACACTCGTTTACTTCCACACCTCCTCCTACGAGTGCCCTTGAGGATCACTCTGTGCCTCATTAGGAGTGTGTGTGGCCTACTCTTGGGTTGGATCATCTTCCCCCACCCTTTGTCCCACCCGATCCACCAATTATCCCCTCCACCCCACCACCTAGTTTGGATCTTTATATTATACCTTGTATGTTCTTATATATATATATATATATATCAGTCCTCACCTAAAACTACCCTCCACCATCCATGAGAGTATTTGTAGTGCTACTGTCCACTTCCGTGACATAGAGCTTGTTACTCCATGCCCGCCACTCTCTTGTGGTGTTGATTTTTACTTCTGTCAGCTCATCAACGTATCACGGCGCGACCATTATCATCGACAATTTATAGATCGGTCATGAGATTTCTCTGATCCCCACCACATCCCAATTTCCAAACCATTCCGCCTTCCTCACCAATTAGAGTATCATGCCTATAGGGCCCTTGTTGCCCTCACATTTAAGCTCAATAATCCCTGTGATCGATTCTTATTCACCCTTGCCTTTCTCACCCTTACCCTAATACCCACCCGCCCATGGTCCACCGATGATTTGCATCGTGTGATGCACTTTTCCATAGAAGTGCATTCACCATTTTAGTCATTATCCAACAAGACTGACGTTTCAATCTTGTTTGGGGGTGATTATCATCACCCAATTTTTCTGTCACCCCGTGCTTTCATAGATCTTATCTTTAAGGTGAGTTTCCTTCTGTCTGGATGAAGACATTAAACTCAGTGCTACCGGGAGGAAGCCCACTCTTTTTGAGTACTAGTCTCATCCTATTTGGGGGTGGTATTTTACACCACCCAATGCTTTACAATGTTTATAGATTTGTACATATTTTTTTTTCTAATCACTTATTATGGTTTCTTCTTGGATGTATCTGATCCATTTCATTAGTGGTTGATTATCGTAATCTCTTTCCTCCCTTATGCTCTCAATTTTAAAAAAAACCTATTTAACATCGAGGACAATGTTCCTTTTTGTTTGGGGGTGGGGAATTTGATCAAAATCGTCTCTCTTTTGAAAAAAATTCAAAACCTGATTTTTTAAAATTTTCTTGCGGTTTCTTTCATCTCATTCATTGACATGAATTTTTTATCATCCATCCTTTAAGTCTAGGAATCAAGCTAGAGGATCTATTTTTTAAAAATAGCTTATGTAATACATATCAAGGCATTTTGCACCATGAATTTCTAGATTTAACAAATTTGTGCACTTATCACGTCATTACGGTTTGGAGTTGAAAAGTATCACAATTCTCAATAAAACCTTAAGGATCACCAATGGAGACTTTCGCTTGTGAGATTCGTGCCTTTCCCCCTTTTTATAAAGTTTTACACAATCTTCCGAGTCACAAGTCGATTCAACTCCCTTCGGGTCTGCACTTAAATCATCGTATGATCTCATTATTTTTCATTAAAAAAAATTGGCTTGATCACTGAGAACGACATCACTTTCGAGTTGTGAGAAACATGTGTCTTAAAGTTTGTCCCGATCACCATACTCCTTTCATTTTCCATATCATCGCCACACAATCCCCATTTCCATATAGCCTTTATTTTCCACCCACCAATTTTGAAAAAGATAAGAGTGTTGAGAGTAGAAAATAAAAAAAAAATAAAAGAGAAAAAAAATAGAAAAATAGAAAAGAAGAAAAGAAGAAAAAAAAAGAGTGAAAAACAAAGAGAATGTTGCAGTCAAGTTCTTGTGAAATAAAAACATTTGTTCCTCAAGTGTGATACACTCTTCTCATACAACCATCATTCATACATCATCCATACATCAAACATCCATCCCATCACCACCCTACCTAATCTCATGTCATCCTTCCCATTTAATTTCCCTCTCACCCACATACATCCATATTTTACCCTAGGTGTTCGGGCAAATGAAGGTCAGCATGGTGAATAACTCAACGTTCTCACTATTGTGATTAGCATTCCTTCATGAGATCACTTTTCTTTCTATAATTTTCTTTTTTTCTTATACGTGTGTGAGACGTTTGACCTTGCCTACATTTACTCACCTCCTCACACACAAGAGCGATACACTTACCATAATATCGTGAATTCATTTGAGATTGAAGCATTGACTCCAAAAGGCGATCTAAGAATTACTCTTATGATACTCGATCCTTTTTAACTAATTCACACACACATACACGTTGAGTTCTATGAAGAATGTGCCTTGAGTATTTACTTAGCTAACATTTTTAAACACTTCTAGCTTGCATTTGTCAAAATATTTATCTCATGATGGATTGTGCGATTATTCTACGTCTAATAAGAGATTTACTGTTGATTGCAAATAAATAATTTTGTGGGTATATTCCCTGCAAACCCTCACGAGACAAAACTTGTCATGTAGGGCCACCTATAGGTTTAAAGGCTTGTTTCACATGCTAAGTGCAATTGTAACTACCCGCGAAAGTGGTACACTTTTGATTTCTTATCTTTCTTTCTCTCTATATTTTGCTCGAGAACTAGCAATGTTCTGTTTAGGGGTGGTGTGATAAGCACCCAAAAGTGTTTAAATAATAACCTGAATAGATGATTTTTAATTGCTAATTTTTGACAAAATGGGTCTTATGCATGTATTTGTCTATTTTGGAGGCTTGCTTGCACTTGCGGATTTAAAAGCTACATTTCGAGGAAAAATGCGGCAAAATGTGGTTTAAGGAGATTAAACCAAACCCCTGTGCCTTTTACCCTATCCCGAACCTTAACCCATTCCCGAGCTTCGTGTGTTTAGTTTACACCCTTTATTTTATTTTTATTTTTATTTTCTATATTTTTATTTGAGTAGTTTTTAATTTTTAGGATTTATTTTATATATTTTTTTAGAATTTTACGTATATTTTAGGATTTATTTGTGTCGACTATTTTTATTTATTTTTAGGTGTGAGTTTATTTTTATTTTTATTTGATTTTTAGTTTTTATTTTTAGTTTCATTTTATTAATATTTTATTAGGTTTATTAGTATTATTTTATTTTAAGTCTTTTACTTTTGGGATTATAAGTTTATTTTTTTAGACTTTATATTGTTTGGTTTTATTCTATAGTTTTGTAAATTTTTATTTTTTTATAGGATTGTAGTTTTTATAGATTTAATTTTGAGTCATAGTTTTATTTCTAAATGGGGTACAAATCTAAACACACACAACACATCCATAACCCACACTTTTCTCCCATACACCTCACCTACACCCTATCACTCTCACACCCATCTTCAACCTCTCACCCACAAAACACTTTCTCTCTCCTCCATTAACACCCCCAAGCTCACCACCTTCATTCAACCTCATACCCAAACTCTGGTTCCTAACCCTAATCCAACCTCCTAACCACCCATGAACCCAGTTCGACACAGCAAACTAGACTCGATCTCCGTCGACCATCTCCGGCCCAGATTCCCAACTCCGGTCGGCTGACCCGATTTCAAATCCCTGTCCAACTCCGGCCCCTGACCCGTCGACGTCAACTTTTCCAACTTCAAACCAAAACCTATTTTCAACCAGATCTATCCAAACCCTTATGCCCCTTCCACGGTAGCTCCCACCTGCTCATACCCTTAACCCAACCAACCCTTACCCCCCTTCGAACCGTACCCAAACCTGACCCCCTTGCTGCCATTAAACTCTAGACCCTAGACCCATTAGCCCATCCATTTCCAATAACCCTCAAACCCATTCTTTAACCCAACAAACCATCCAACCTATTTCACCCACAAAGCCAACACACGATTCTGCATAAACCAAAACACAAAACAAATAAAGCCACGTGTGTTTATATGCCACTTGTCCCCATTTCCCATTATACCCTCAAATAACCCTCACCCAACTATCCACATGCCTTTTATCCAATTTCTAAATTACCCTTACCCCCCTCTTACCTCACACCACATGCACATTTAAACTCCCAAATTACCCCTTAGCCCTATTTTGCCATGATATAAAAGAAGCAATGGAGGCACATTTGAAAACAACAAGTATTGTAGAGAGAAAACTCTAGAGAGAAGAATAGGGAGAGAAACATCTTTGTAAATATTTTTTTTAATTCTTTTATTTTTCTTTATAAATTTTGTGAGGATTAAAGTGTGAGAGTTTGGATTGTATTGCGGAGTTTGGAGTTCAACTTGCAATTCAAGGAGACATGATTCTAAGATTTATTCTCTTATCTCTACTTTTTTTGAATTTCATGTTTAGTTAGTTGATAATATTACATTTGTTGTGTTTTATCACCATGTTAGGCCAGAAACTCTTTCAAGGGGTGGGGTGATCCCATTATTTGATGTTAATCCCATTTTAATTAGTTTATTTAAATTAAATTTCCCTTTGATGATTAATTTTGCACTCTTACATTTTTATTTATGCCTCGAGAGAGGGTGAATAATTTTCGAGAGAAAATCGAGATTCTAGTCTTAGTTTCCATTTTATAATCGAACTAGAGATATGTTTTTCTAAAATGTGAAATTATTTCTTTGAATTTCAACTCTAAGCTTATCTCTATGATTTCTTTGTTAAATGATGTTTGGATGTACTTTTCAAGAGTTGTAGGAGTGTTAAATTTAATTTTCTAAATGGTTATTATTAGAATTACATTTGCAACGAGAGTTGATTTTTGCTACTAACTTGGGAGGTTTAGTTTGAATGAATTAATTGATAAGATTAACTAGTGTAATACCATCCCTTGTTAGCTCTCACTTTGATTTCCTCAATCATCTCATATTTTACATTTTTATTTAGTTAGATTTCACTTATTTTTCATCATACTTTTTAGTCAGTGTTTATATCTGATTTAGTTTATTCTTATTTCACCCTCATCACAAAATTATTTTAATATAAAAGCTAAAAAAATAGAAAAAGTAAAAAGTCTAAAAAGAAATTAAATGAAAAATAAATTGCACTATTTCTCATGTGTTTCGCTCCTTAGATTATGATTGACATCCTTACTTACCTATATACTCTAGTTTTGTTATACTTTTGTAGGTAATTGAAGAATTTTTTATTGGAGAAGCTTTCCTACAACGACATACCAAAAATTTCTATATCATGAAGCTTATAACCTCCATAGGTCTGCATGTTGGTTTGGTTATGACTAAGGTATACCCAACTCTGCTTGTGAATAAACTAGAATTGATTATTCCTTTCCTAATGGCCAATAATTATTTTACAAGGAGTGTGGTCTCTCTATCTGCTTCATGCCAAAATCTTGTATTTCCTTAACAACGTATGGTCTCTCCCAATTTGGTGCATATGCTGGCAAAGGGATTCCTCTAATATGATTTATAGTAACTTTGAACACTAAGTCACCCTCCATAATTTTCCTTGTTTTTACTAAATTAATTTACGCTCTGCAAAGTTGATTCGATAATCGAACTTTATATTTTCAAAGTGAAGAATGATAAAAGTGTTCAAATAATACCCATAATAAGTGATTTTTAATTGCTAATTCTCGGCAAAATTGGGTCTTATGTGCATAATTTTTTACTGTGCAAACTTGATTGTAGTTGCGGGTTCAAAAAGTGTTATTTCGAGGCAATTTGCATCAAGATATGGCTAAATCACCTCCTCCGTAACCCTAACCTAAGTCCAGACCTAGCCTAAACCCACACCGAAACCAGTGTGTGTGTTGTGCTTGTACTTTTATTATTAGATTTTTATTTTGTGTCGTTTTAATTTTTAGGTTTTATTTTAGATTTATTTAGAATTTTCTAAGATTTATTTTCTCTTTTTATATTTCTTCTTAATTAGTGTATTTTATTTTATTTTTATTTTTATTAGTTTTTAATCTTTATTTTATTAGGATTAGTTTTTAGGAGTTTATTTTTATTTTTATTAAATTTTAATCATTTTATTTTTTATTTTTTTATTTTTATTAGATTTTTAATTTTTATTTTTAATAGATTAGGAATTTAATTTTAATAGATTTTTTTCATTTCTTTTTAGTTTTATTAGATTTTATATTTTCTAGGATTTTAGTTAGTCTATTTTTCATTTTTTTAGGGTACAAACACACACACACACTTATCATACACTCTCACACACTAAATCAATAACTCACCTCCACAACTACTACCATGCAGCCTCACCACTTGAAACCCCACGAACCCAGTTCACAAACTCGACAACCCGATCCATACCAATCCCGATCACCGAAACCTCCATCTCAATGAAAACCGACCAAACTCCGACCAAATCTCCAAACCATACCTGCAACACCTCCTATCTAGGCCAGCGGTTAGACCCACCCGCTAAACTGATCCAGCCATGCCGCCGACCTCCATATCAGCTCCGACGACAAGAAACCCATAACCCGAACAACCAAACCCGAAACCTTTGACCCTTAAAATCCAAAACCGCCGGCAACCTCAATCCCCACTCCGATCGTGCATCAAACCCGTAAGCCGGCAACCCAAATCCGGCCGGCGATTAAACCCGACCCCTAACTCGGGCGGTCCCAGCTCCCATATCCGAAACCCACCTTTCCAATTATTCAAGACCCATTTCCCTTCTTACATTTCTTAACTCTAAAACCAACCCGATTTCTACTTGCTTTTGTCCAAGAATAAAACAAAACAAAACTCACCCATTGAACTTTACTTCCCTTTTCATGCCAAACCTTTTTATCCCCACATCCCAAGCTTCTGCACATTCCATAAATAAAAGTCACATGTGGTCAGTGGCGGATCCAGAATTTTGTGTGAACTGGGGCGAAAGTTTCGATAGTTGCCGGGGGTTCGGGGGCGGGAGCCTCCGAGGCGATTTTTTTTGGGGGGGTCGAGTTTTTTCGAGCATTTTTTGGGTTGTTTTTACTTTTTTGGGCATTATGTTCATTTTCAACACTGATTGAAGTGGGAGATGACTTAACCTCAGCTTCAGATACGGTTGGTGCATTGTCTTCTCTTTTTCGTTTAAAAATTTTCTCAATTGATTCCCAATATTTACAAATTTAATTTAATTTCACATATAAATTTAATTTCATATAAATTTATATAAATTTACACAAAAATAAATAAACAGACACATATAAACAATACACAAAATAAATTTATAAATTCACATTATAAATTTAATTTCATTTTAGTACAAATAATTTTAGTATAATTTCAGTAGTAAAAATATATATGATTTTTCTTTTACTTTGGTACGAAAGAAGAGAGAGCACCATTTTAAGTTATGTTTTTTTTTGTTTATTACAGATTTTCCCCTGAACTTTTAATATAATTACAAGTCACCTCCAGATTTAATTTTTTACCAAAAAAAAAAATTTTTTTTTTTTTTTTTTTCGAAAAATGAACTGGGGCGGCCGCCCCGCTTCGGCCCGGGCTGGATCCGCCCCTGCATGTGCTGATGACTTCTAACCCCTTTTCCTAAAATATCCTCATCCAATTTTACCCCTATTCTCATTTTGTGCCAATTAAAAAAGGAAGACACTCGCATTCATTTGGAGGCAGGTAGGAGTGGAACTAGGGAGTATAAAGCAAGGTGCAATTAGAGTGCAAGTGATGGGAAAAATTTTGTAGAGAGAAATTAGGGTCCGTTTGGTTGTCAGTGGGCAAAAGCGTGGGCATGGCAGGCAAAGTTTACCTAGGTAAATTCACATGACGCTATCAAACAACATTAGGCGAAATTAAAGTCAATCCAATTAATTTATTTAAAAATTATTTTTATATTATATTAAAAAATGTTAAAAATAGTTTTTGCAATATTTTTATATTACAGTTTTAAAAAAAATTGTAAAACGTTTTCTTAACAATTTTTTATAATATTAAAATCAATTTTCAAAATATTACAAAACAATTTTTAAATATTCACAACAGTTTTTTTTAACTATTGAAAACATATTTTAATTTTGTTTTTAAACTTTAAAACTGTTTTTATATTATATTCAAAACAGTTTTTAAAATTGTTAAAAACTATTTTTACAATATTTTTATATTACGGTTTTTCAAAAAATTTGTAAAACATTCTCTTAACAATTTTTTATAATATCAAAAACAGTTTTTAAAATATTACAAAACAGATTTTAAACATTCACAACAGTTTTTTTAAACTACTTAAAACAGTTTTAAAAAATGTTTTTTAAAACTTTAAAACAATTTTTATAATATATCCAAAACAGTTTTTAAAAATGTTAAAAACTGTTTTACAATATTTTTATATTACGGTTTTTCAAAAAATTTGTAAAACATTCTCTTAACAATTTTTTATAATATTAAAAACAGTTTTCAAAACATTACAAAACAGTTTTTAAATATTTATAACAGTTTTTTTAACTATTTAAAACAGTCTTTAATATTATTTTTTAAAACTATAAAACTTTTTTTATAATATATTCACAACAGTTTTAAAAAATGTTAAAAACAGTTTTTACAATATTTTGTTAATACGTTTTTTTAAAAAAATTGTAAACATTTTCTTAACAATTTTTTATAATATTAAAAACAGTTTTTGAAACATTGCAAAATAATTTTTAAATATTCATAACAGTTTTTTAATTATTTAAAACAGTTTTTAAATTATTTTTTAAAACATTAAAATCGTTTAAGAAGTTGGCAAATTTGTGGGCAAATATTTCCCACTCAAATATGTAAGCAAAATTTGCCCACAAATTGTGCATAGGAGGTGTTGTACATTGGCAAATAATGCCTAGGCAAATTATGCAACCAAACAGCCAAAATGTGGGCAAATTTTCATATTTGTCAACTTTTTGGCATTTGCCTAGGCAAATTTTGCCAACCAAACGGACCCTTATTAGTTTAGGGAGAGAAAAGAGTGAAACAAAAAATTGTAGCGTCAAAAGAGATTTTGTATTATATATTCATTGGTTGAAATTTATTCTCTCATATTGATATGAACTTATTTATTTATTCTATGTATTGGAGTCCTATTATGGAGGGCTAATCTCCCATTTCAAGGGGTGAAATGAAGCCCCCATGGAACCAGGTTGTCTAGTTTGCTATTTTTATTTTTATTTAATTTCCTTTGATTAGTAACTTTAATTACTACACTTGTTTTTACATTGAGAAATGGAAAACCATCATTGGGAAAGGATTGAAGCTTGTGTTATAACTTTATTATTTTGATTCAAACTTGAGATAGGCTTTTCAAAATGATTAAAATTATAATATAAGTTTCTTCTACTCTTGTTTTATTTTATTTAATTAAAACCAGTTGGGTAAATTTTTCTAGCGGATGATTTGCTCAATTAATTTTAATTCATTTGGAGTAGAGTTGTAGTAATTAAAAATTACTTTTCTAAAATAATATTTACTCGATCCATTAGGATAATGAGAATTAACTTTTGAATTAGTTGAATATTTTTGAAAATCAATCAAAATAAAATAGTTTAAACTAGATTGAATGTGTGAAATGAGGGTGGATTTACATCCCTTGATCCCTTTTACTATTATCTCTCATTTAGCGATCTTTCATTCACTTTTACACACATTTTTTTGTTACTTCTTTCGCCTTTTCTTATAGTTTAGTTAATCTTTCTCATTTAGTTTAGTTATCTCACCATCATATAAAATTGTTTTAATATGAAAATAAATAAATAAATAGAAAATAAAGAAAATAGCTAGAAAATTGGATTACATCTTTTTCTCTTATCTTTCACTCCATAGAGTTGGATTGATACCCTTACTTACCTCCAAACTAGTTTTGTGATATCTTTGTAGGTAATTGAAGGATTTTGATTTGATAGGCTTTCCACAATGACGACATACCAAAGATATGTCTATCAAAGAATACTTAATCATAAGATAAAATTATATCACATGGGCCTCATTCGCGATGGGGGTTATAGCCCCATGCTTATTTAGGTTGTTTGGATTGGGGTAATTTGTATAAGTTAAAATCAAATTAATACTAGATGATAATATGTTATTAACATTGTGGACCAAATGTAGTTATATTCTTAAGCATTGTGACTTGTTAGATTTAATCCTCTTCGTTGAACTATTTTTACAGGTCTTAGGTTGCATTCGTTACCTCAAACTTGAACTAATTGTTGGAGGAGTTTCTTCAGTACCAGTTAAATGTTATATCTCCTTGGATTTAGTTGTCAAACATTGTAGTTAATTTACATTTTAGTGTTCTTTTATATTTCAGTTTTTAGTAAGTTGCATTTATTCAGATTTCCCGAGTAAGAGATTTATACGAGATGTATTTCTTATTAATAGTTGTATACTATTGACGTTCATTATATTCAATAGTTGGAGTTTCACTCTATTGTTAATTGTATGATATCGAATACATTTTAATTAATTAGCTCTTTATTATTTAACATTGTATTTACTTATAATTTTTTGTTATCCCGTTCATTCTTATAATATAACTACTAGTGCTTTACTTCCGTGATTTTTATATACGAAATGATCAATTTATCTATGGACTTTACATGAAATCATATTCGCTTCCTTTTCATAAATCAATAGAGACACACTAGTTTCAAATTATGGGTTAAACTCCAACCTTGTTCATTATGTGAGTTAGGTAGAAACAAGCACCTAGATCATTCTACTTATATTGTTGATCTTAATTCTTGGATGTGAATGGAGGTTTAGTGTCTCTAGGTTGATTGTGGTTTTCTTGTTGATAGTATTGAGAGGTTAGGGTTTTAGGGGTGACCAGTTTGAGGCAAAATAGGTGAAAACAAGCATCAATTCGCCTTTAATATAACCAAAATAGGTGAAAACGAGCATCAATTCCCCTTTCATATAACCAACCAGCAGCCACCCGCGATTGCTGATTTTTCCCTTTTTTTATTTTCTTTTATTTTAATTACCCAAAAATAATTTTAATTAATTAGCTAAAATCAACTAATTTCATCACATGCAAGTCTTAGCTTGCCATCCACTTGGTCCTCAGGTAACTAGTAAACGACTTTATTAACCTTAAATCTAAACCATATTTCAAATCAACCATTTAACTAATTAGCCTAAGTTAATTATTCCAAGTTCCATATGTGTTAGCCGATTATAACGTAATACATTTAGGCCCAAATGATAAAATTTAATCACAATGCAATTTATCTAATCTAAAATTAATCCATCTTCCAATTACATTGTATAATTAATTATTTATTTTAGTTTTGTCCTTATTTTACTTATTTGCCAAAAAAGATGGGGTATCTTCCCGTGTAACATTAAGAATAAAGTCCTCATAATCCATGAATAAAAGGCATTCCTACCTCAAAATAAGTGTGGGTATCGTTGTCTCATCAAATTATCGCATTCCCATATGGACTCTTCCTCATTATGGTGGTTCAACTGAACAAGTACTAAAGGAATCTCCTCAGAGATCAACCTATGAACTCTCTTATCCAAAATACCCATTTGTTGCTCACTATAAGATGCATCCGAATCTAACTCAATCTCGCTCAAATCAATATGATGATATGCAATGATATAACGCAAAAATCTACGAAGCATGGACACCTTAAACACGTTATATACCCCGTCAAGATGATCTGGAAGTGCTAAACAATACGTAAGACTCCCTACTATATCTGTAATCATAAAAGGCCCAATATAACGTCGTGACCATTTTCCTTTTTTCCCCAAGCGCATCACCCCTTTCATAGGTCAAACCCGGAGTATAATTTACTATTATACCTCAAACCAGGGGTGGCCATGGGCCGGGCCTATAAAAAACTGAGTTATCCTAGGCCCGCCCAGGCCTGAATCAAAAGTTCATTGCCCAGACAATTCCAGGCTCCTTACCCAGGTTCGAACACAATTTCTTTTAAATTAATTTTTTGGGGGTAAATTTATCATCAATTTTTTTGTTTAGAAAATTAATTTTAAAATGTACTCTCAAGACTAAGAGAGAATAAATCCTCAAATTGATATTTCCAAATGATCCCCATTAATATATTTTTTTTTAACTTTTAACCTTAAATGAATAAAAACTAAACTACTAATATATACATATTATATATGTTATATATAATTCTCGGGCCTCGGGCCGGGATGAACTGGGCCCAAGAATACTTGTCCAGGCCCGCCCAGAAAAAATCGAGCCTATAAAATTTTGCCAAGCCCGATTCTCGAGCCTATCTACCTTACACAAGCCCAATTTTTTTTTGAGCTGCCTGGGCGGGCCTCGGGCCTATGTCCACCCTTACCTCAAATTGCATGGGCTTCCCATTTAAATCTTAATGGCTCTTCTATCGGTCTTGGGCAGTCTTAAACCTCTCTAAAATCATCTTAATTTTCTCGATCATCTCTAAACAAATTCTAGCCACAATAGTCTAATCTCATTTAGGTTTAATCACCATACTGGTGATCCACGCAGTCTTCCATACAATGCCTCGTAAGGTTTCATAAATATGGATTTATGATATAGATACATCAATGGTAAGTGTACTTCCTAACTCCCCTTAAAATCCATCACACATGCTCTCAGCATGACCTCTAAACAATATTTACTATTTATTGTGAAACATAATGTATTTCAAGTAAAAAGGATTTTATATGATGACAACACAATTAATATACGATTGCACTTCACTATCTTCTCTCTAATGTACTTGAGATGAAAACAAGAACTCAACAGATAATTACATATGTTACAAGGAGTATACCATCCATGCAACCTGTCGAAGTGAAAGTTCAATCGTGACAACATGTCAGGGTTCTAATATAAAAAGGCAACACACCATTATTTTTAAAGTTTTTCAAATTTAATTATAAACTTAAAGAAATTAACCCTAATTAAACTTGCACGAATTAAACCTAAAGTTTTGTTAAATAATAAACCAATTTTATCCTTCCCCCAAACATGCATTTAGGCGAGTATATCAAGATAAAATAAATCAATCCACAACATGCCGATGTACGATGAAAACCCATAGCAGAAAAAAAACTTGGATGGCCCAACCATGCAAACTCATTATGTACAGATTACAAAAAGGCACAACATATGACTTGCACAACCGAATTGAAACCCTCGCAAGACTTGTCGCGTCTTCTTTCCTTCAACCTTCACCACATTGACATGTAGGAGTCCACCCATGAAGATAATATAACGTGTGAGTCCACACACGCCTCGTTATCTACCAACCTAGACTCACTAATCGTTAACAGTTCAAACACGGAGTCCAGCGCTTCAAACCGCCACACACATGGAGTCCACCGTGTGTAAATAACAAATAACAAGTACGGATTCCACCGCATAAAGCAATCCTCTACAAGATAAACCTTGGTTATCAAAATATATATTTTAAAGCATATACAGATAGAATCTTAGATCTCAAACTAGCTGCGTGAAAACTACGGTTTGGAGGCTTTTGGTTATATATAAAAAAATGATTTTTGCCAAAACTCTATAGTGAAAACAATCCCAGTACGCCTATTTATAAAACACATGAATTTCAAGGTGGGGGAATCTCATTAAAATGAAAATTATATGTTTGTTCGAACGGAGTCACTAATCTCGTTCGAACACAAAACTATCTCGTTCTAATGAACTATCATATCTCGTTCGAACAGACTTTAAACAAGCTTAGAATGAGATTATATTGATAAACAAATGAAATTTATTTGAACTTTGTTTGAAGGTCATTATAACGATACTTACCAACTTGTTAGAACGAACATAACAATCTCACTCGAACAACTTTAATACAAAAATAAAATTTTCTTTTAAAATTCATTTTATCAAAAAATATCCTTAAACATATTAAAGAAAACACTCAACATAAAATACAGGGATCAAAAGAATATGCGTTCATACCTTTGGAGATCCTTGAATGTTGAAGATGAAACTTGACATGAAATACTACATGCTAATGTAAATGCATTATTTGGTCACTACAGTGTTCAAATAAACACGCCATAAGATTTTGAAGGATAACCAACTCAAGACCTGACATATGACTCCAACGGTTTTTTGCGGGCAGAACTAAGCCAAAACATATAAATTGACTCCATTCGAAAATTTGTCCTTACATATCTCACCTTTTGGTTATTTCACGATAAAATCCCCAAATAAAAACCTCTATGATGTCAAGTTCATCTAAAAGGCTCAATCACAGACCCCAAAAGGAAATTGTATAGACGTAATCGACATATACTCTTAGTAGCTTTGCTCTTGTGTAAACTTTGTTGCATACCTGCACACTTAAACAAACATTTCAAATGCAACATGAATATATAAAATATATAAATCTAAATTGAAAAAACCTCCCCATTTGTCTGACAATATCCACCTAAGATATGATGTCTCACCCTAAGTTAAAGATTTCTCCCCTATTGTAAGGACAAATTTCCAATCGAGTCAATTTTTTTTTAGTTGGGTTAATTCAAGACAAAAAAATTCAGTCATAGGTTAGGCATTGTATTATCAATCTCATAAATCTAGGACATGTTGGACTGAAGTTGGTGAAAGGAAGATAGAGGGTCCATAGTTGATTGAAGTCACCATTGAAAAGGTAAAGATTATTCAAGATATAATGAGAATAGCTCAAAGCAGGCAGAAAAGTTATGCGGATAAACGGTGGAAAGATTTGGAATTCTAGAAAGGGGATTATGTGTTTCTTCAGTAATCTCCATGGAAAGGAGTTATGAGGTTTGGAAAGAAAGGAAAGTTAAGTCCACGTTATATTAGACCCTATAAAATTCTTGAAAAAGCCGGGGTCGTTGCCTACACGTTAGCATTACCACTAGAGTTATCCCGACTACATGATGTTTTCCATATTTCTATGTTAAGAAAGTATGTAGCGAATCCTTCACATGTGTTGGTGGAACAACCTATTGAGTTAAAGGAAGACTTGAGTTATGTGGAAGAATCACTTGCTATCGAGGATAGGAAGGAACAAATATTGAGATCCAAAGTGATCCCACTTGTAAAATTTGTGTGGAGAAGACATTCCATGGAAGAATCTACATGGAAGAGCGAAGATATCATGAATATGTGTTATTTGTATTTGTTCGATTCGAACACCCAAGGTATGTCAATTTCGGCGACGAAATTTCCCAACGGGGGGAGAATTGTGACAACCCTAATATAATTATGATTAATTATATTTGAATAATACTTACCTTATGGGATATTTATAATGTGATATTAATATATATAATGCTATGTTAGTATGCTAGTGTAATCCTACCTTCATAAAGCATGAAATATCGAATTAGTTATAAACACCAAATTTTGAAGTTTTCGGTAAGAATGTTCATGTTGGAGACTAGTTTTGACCCTTATAATATAATAATTGACTTGAGGTATAAACTAGATAGCTGTAGATATATTAATTAGGTTTTTAACACAACAAACGGTACATAAAACGGATATTTTATCCGAGTGAGAAGATATCGCCTTTTTACGAACAGGGGTAAAGTAGTCATTTAGCCTTAAATGATATTTTATCTTATATAGCGCCACATGTTATATTTTGATTGGACCAAGGGAGGGTGCCCTTATGCCGACTTATAACCCTTGAATTAAGCTCCGCCTTCAGCATATTTCATCCATGGAAGAGTTTTAACCTAAGGAAAGAGAACTTTTGAAGTTTAAGAAGAAGGTGTGAGGAGAAATTTAAGAAAAATTCATAGAAAATTACGTAAAAGCCCCTAAGCTAATTCCATCAATAAATCTTGTTTATTTTTTTGTATTACTGATTGAAATGATAGAAATCATCATTTTTTACTAAAATTCCATGTCTTAATGTGTACTTATGGATAGATGCAAGTTTAAGCAAAGTTGAACGTGTAAACCCTTGAAATTGTTTCGTTTAGAAACCTTGTGTATTCAAACTTATATATCTTTTTGTGTACTTACTGAAATTGATTAATTCCAGTTGGAGATTGACATAGACTCATATATGTATATCATATCCGAAACTTATAAAAAAATACCAAGAAATGAATCTTGGGTGATAGTTTAAAGTTGAGGTATAAAATTTGCCCCGAAAGGATAAGTATGCATACCTTGTATTAAAAGTTTCATTTGACCTGGCAAATGAACTCTAAAAATTATGAAATTTTAATCTTGTATTGTTCAATATGTTTTCTGAAATTGGGTGAAATATCATATAATGTTATGATGTATAAAAATTGTGAAAATTCTTGGAAGATGACTGAACAATAGAGGAGCCTATAGGGCGAATTTGCTATGTAGTAAAGAAATGGGCATATCTTGCTCTAGGAAACTTGGAATAATGTGTCGCCTTTTGTGTTGGAAACCTAATATGATAAGGATTGGATTATCAAGAAGAATTAAAGTAATTTTGGGTTATAAATTGAATATTTTAGATACCATAACCTGAATCTAGATGGGACTTCATTTATGATTTGAATAGAATCATACGATGCTTATGAATTGAGTTATGTTCAAGTTATTCTTTGACATTTTAATATTCTCATGATGATACTAATTTTGTAAGAATGATAGGAAGAGAAGAAGAATCGACTGAACAAGCTCCAGATAAAGGAAAAGGGAAAGCCTGTTAAATTTCCAAGGTGACTGTACTTATGATTGTTTCACATATAGATATGAAAATGATATGATGGTAATGGATATAACTCTAAGAGCAGGATTTGTTTGGATATTAAATTATCCAGGATTGGTTTGAATACTTCGGTATTCAGGATTTGTTTGGATATTCAAATATCCAGGATTTGTTTGGGTCTTATGATCCAGGATTGGAATTAGACAAAGATCCCATGATTTGTTGGAACTTATGTTCCAGGATTTATTATTGTCAATGGGCAGGATTGTTTGGATTTTATATCCACATATTTGATATAAAACTGTAATTCATTGCAGGGAAGGAGTACCTTACTAAGCTTAATGCTTACGGTTTACATTTTAACATTTTCAGGTTTGTACGCTGCCAGTTAGGATACCATATAATGTGAGATTTTGAGAATTGCACCGATGGAGAGAGTTGGGGTTTACATAGGGGATTTTGTCATTGTCACACTGAAGATTTTGATACACTCACACATTGTATATATTGCGTTAGCATGGTTTGATTTGATGTGTGTAATAGTTAATCATAGATACACATAGTATTGTATGTCCGCCTAATCATATTAGTGGTATTAAAGTGTCTAGGTTATTAATTTTGGACGTGTGTGACAGTTGGATGGCAGTTATTGAGTTGATTTTTATATTTATGAACCGTTTAGGTACTAACATATAGTTTAGTATTGTAAACTGTTTATATTGGTTGTTAGAATTTTATTGTATTACAGATAATTACAGATGGAACCTGGGAACTGACAATATAGAGAAGAGGGAATAACTTCTCGTACGGATAATACTGAAGTAGAGAAGAGTGTTGCTAGAAGGGCTAGAGAGCAGAAGCAACCTACATAGATGCAAATAATGGCACAGGCAATACTGAGGATGGCAGAATAATAGGAAAAAAATATGGCATTAATGGCAGAGCAACAAACTAAATATCTTGAATCAAAGACTGTAGCTAGAATTGAGAAAGAGGTAAGGAAGGAAATGAAAGATTCCATGCATGAAAAGTTCCTGAAGTTGAATCCTAAAAAATATTCAGGGTCAATGGAACCTACAGAAGCTGAGATGTTGGTCAGAGATCTAGAGACCATCTTTGCAGTGATGAAAGTTTCAGATAACCAAAAAGTGAATTTGGCTGTGTTTACGCTAAAAGGAGGAGCCATATATTAGTGGGCAGACAACAACCATTTGGTGCCCAGGATGGAAGGTACTGATGTTATTACTTGGGCTGAATTTATTAAAGCTTTGTATGTTAAGTATTTTCCCAAAGTTTATAGGAGGGAGAAAGTGAGGGATTTTATAAACTTGACCAACGAGAAAATGTTTGTGAGTGAGTATGAGGCTAAATTTACAACTTTGTCTAGATTTGTTACTAAATATGTGGAAGATGAAGAAGAGAAATGTAGTAAATTTCAAGAGGGTCTGATTTGGCCCATTCAAAATAGGGTGGTTACTTATGAATTTAAAGATTATACTTCTATAGTGAATAAAGCCACGAAAGGCAAATGAACCAAGGGGTGGTGAGTAGAGAGAGTTTTAAGAAAAGTTGATTCGACGCAACTCAATCTAAGGGAGGTGAGGGTGGAAGTGTTAAGATGGAACCTCATAAATTTCAGAGAGGTGGTGGAGATGGTGGTAAAGTTCAAAGGATATTTGGCAGAGATACTAGGGGTGGAGAATATTCTAGTCTGGTTAGGAGGTCAGAAAGAGGTGAGGCACTGGTGAGAGTTATTACATGTTTCTTTTGCAAAGAGAAGGGGCATTATAAATCCGAGTGTCCTAAGATTAAAGGAGTGGAATGCTACCATTGTCATCAAGTGGGGCATGTTAAGAGGAATTATCCGCAGTTGGCAGAGACTCCGGCAGCACCTAGTGAAGGAGCAAGCAGAGTGTTACCTCCAGGGAGTGCAGTGAAAAATGTGGGCAGAGGATAAGCCAGTGGTTCCAGGCCAGTGGACGAGTCTTTACGATGAAAGAAGTTTAGGTTACTCCAGATGTGGTAATAGGTATACTTTTTGTTACTGATAGATGTGCTTATGTTCTGATTGATCCTGATTCCACACATTATTTTGTGTCATATTCATTTGCTATTTATCTGAATAGATCATGTACTCATTTAGATGCGGGGTTGAGTATTTTCATGCCTATGGGGGTTATGATTGTAGCTGAATATATTTTTCGTGATTGTGTTTTGATGGTGGGGGTTAGAGATACAGTTATAGATCTACTTCCATTGGATATTTCTGATTTTGATATAATTCTGGGAATGGATTGGTTATCTAAATATCATGCATCTATGGATTGTTTCTGTAAGGAAATTGTTTTTAATATGCCTGGTGAGTCTGAATTTAAATTCGTGGGGGAACGGAAAATTGTTCCCAATTGCATTATTTCTGCTATTCAGGCAAGAAAATTGTTGAGTAAACGCTGTGAAGGTTTTATTGCATATGTTCTTGACACTAGGACGGGGGCTCTATAATTAATCAATGTTCCTGTTGTACGGGATTTTCTAGAAGTGTTTCCTTGTGAATTACCGGGGTTGCCCCCAAAGAGAGAAGTTGAATTTAGTATTGAATTGGCACCGGGGACATCCCCTATTTCTACGGCATGATATAGAATGGCACCTGTTGAGTTGAAAGAACTCAAGATTCAGTTACAGGATTTACTTGATGCGGGGTTCATATAGTCTAGTGTATCTCTATGGGGTGCACCAGTTTTATTTGTAAAGAATAAAGATAGTACCATGCGTTTGTGTATTGATTATAAGCAAGTGAATAAAGCTACATTTAAGAACAAGTACCCTTTACCTCGTATAGATGATTTGTTTGATCAGTTACAGGGTGCTGAAGTGTTTTCAAAAATAGACTTGTGATCGGGTTATCATCAGTTGAGGGTCAAGGAGAGTGATATTTCTAAAACTGCTTTTCGTACTCGATATGGTCATTTTGAATTTCTGGTGATGCCTTTTGGAGTGACTAATGCTCCAGCTGTATTTATGGATCTTATGAATCGGGTATTGCATCCTTTTAATTGATACATTTGTGATAGTTTTTATTGATGATATTCTGATTTACTCAAATGATATGGTTGAACATGAAAAGCATCTCCGAACTATTTTGAATATGTTGAAAGATAAGCAGTTATATGCCAAGTTTAGCAAATGTGAATTTTGGTTATCACAAGTTGTATTTTTAGGCCATGTTATTTCTGGAGATGGTATATGTGTTGATCCCAAGAAAGTATAAGCTATTGTAAAATGGGAGAGGCATAATAATGTGAGCGAGGTAAGGAGTTTTCTGGGTTTAGTTGGGTATTACAGGAGGTTTATAAATGTATTTTCTTCGATTGCCTTGCCAATGACTAAATTAACCCGAAAGGATGTTAAGTTTGAATGGAATTCTAATTGCGAAAATAGTTTTGAGGAATTGAAAAATAGGTTGGTAACTGCACCTGTTCTTACTATTTCGCACGGTGGCGATGGTTTTGTTATTTATATCGATGCTTGACATCAAGGGTTGGGTTGGGTTTTTATGTAGCATGGTAAGGTTATTTCTTATGCTTCTAGATAATTGCGTGCACATGAACATAATTAACCTACACATGATTTAGAACTTGCTGATATTGTGTTTGCTCTGAAATTATGGCGTCATTATTTGTATGGTGAAGTGTGTGAAATTTTTACTGACCATCACAGTCTTAAGTATTTATTTACTCAGAAAGAGTTAAATTTGAGGCAGAGGTGGTGGATGGAGTAAATTAAATGATTTTACAATATAGTTGCAGATGCATTGAGTAGAAAGGCTTCAGACAGGTTACCTTGTATTTGGTGCGCTAGAGTTGCTCACATTATGTAGTTGAGATTGATGGCAGTAGAATTGCAGTTAGCAGATGGGGACAGGTTCATTGCTCATGTAAGCGTGAGGCCTTTGTTAGCTACACATATTCGTGGTTCACAAAGTCAGGATCCTTTTCTTGAGAAGAAACGGAAAGATGTTCGAGATGTTAAGTCTGACAATTTTTGTATTATTAATGATGGCACTTTATTGTATAAGCAACGATTATGTGTGCCTAATGTGGAGGGATTAAAGACGGAAATTTTAGATGAGGCGCATAATTTCGTTTATACTATGCATCCTAGTAGTACTAAAATGTATAGGGATTTAAAGGAGCATTATTGGTGGAATAATATGAAGAAAGAAATAGCTGATTTTGTTGCTAGATGCCTTATATGTCAGCAACCTACGGGTTTGCTCCAACCATTGCCAATACCATAATGGAAATGGAATCATGTAACGATGGATTTCGTAGTTGAACTTACTCAATCTCAGAAGGGGTCAGCTTTGATTTTGGTGGTGGTAGACAGGTTGACCAAGTCAACTCATTTTCTAGCAGTCAAGATTACGCATACAGTTGATAGATATGCTAGATTGTATATTAATGACATTATCCGATTGCATGGAGCGACCGTGTCTATTATTTCAGACATATACCCTACTTTTACATCCAGATTTTGGGATAGTTTGCAGTATGCTATGAGTACTAACTTAAAGTTTAGTACAGCTTTTCATCCTCAGACAGATGGGCAATCTGAAAGAACAATAAATATTTTAGAAGACATGCTTAGAGCTTGTGTGCTAGATTTCAAAGGTAATTGGGATAAATATTTGCCTTTAATAGAATTTGCATATAACAATAGTTTTCAATCCACTATTAGTATGGCTTCATATGAAGCATTGTATGGTAGATGGTGTCGTACACCCTTATATTGGACTAAAGTTGGTGAAAGGAAGATAGAGGGTCCATAGTTGATTGAAGTCACCATTGAAAAGGTAAAGATTATTTAAGATAGAATGAGAACATCTCAAAGCACGCAGAAAAGTTATGCGGATAAACGACGAAAAGATTTGGAATTCCATAAAGGGGATTATGTGTTTCTTCGGATATCGTCATCAAAAGGAGTTATGAGGTTTGAAAAGAAAGGAAAGTTAAGTCCACGTTATATTGGACCCGATAAAATTCTTAAAACGGTCGGAATGGTTGCCGACAAATTAGCATTAACACCAGAGTTATCCCCGACTACATGATGTTTTCCATGTTTCTATGTTAAGAAAGTATGTAGCGGATCCTTCACATGTGTTGGTGGAACAACCTGTTGAGTTAAAGGAAGACTTTAGTTATGTGGAACAACCACTTGCTATCGTGGATAGGAAGGAACAAATATTGAGATCCAAAGTGATCCCACTTAATAAAGTTGTGTGGAGAAGACATTTCATGGAAGAAGCTACATGGGAGAGAGAAGATATCATGAAGATGTGTTATCCATATTTGTTCGATTCGAGCACCCAAGGTATATCAATTTCAGGGACGAAATTTCCTAACGGGGGGAGAATTGTGACAACCCTAATATAATTATGATTAATTATATTTGAATCACACTTAGCTTATGGGATATTTATAATGTGATATTAATATGTATAATGCTATGTTAGTATGCTAGTCTAATCCTACCTTCATAAAGCATGAAATATCGAATTAGTTATTAAACACCAAATTTTGAAGTTTTCTGTAACAATGTTCATGTTGGAGACTAGTTTTGCCCCTTATAATTGACTTGAGGTATAAACTATATAGTTGTATATATATGAATTAGGTTTGTAACGCAACAAACGGTGCATCAAACGGATATCCGAGTGAGAAGATATCGTCTTTTTACGAACAGGGGGTAAAGTAGTCATTTAGCCTTAAATGATATTTTATCTTATATAACGCCACATGTTATATTTTGATTGGACCAATGGGGGGTGCCCTTATGCCGACTTATAACCATTGAATTAAGCTCCTCCTTCAGCATATTTCAGCCATGGAAGAGTTTTAACCCAAGGAAAGAGAAATTTTGATGTTTAGGAAGAAGGTGTGAGGAGAAATTGAAGAAAAATTCATAGAAAATTACGTAAAAGCCCCTAAGGTAATTCCATCCATAAATCTTGTTTATTTTTTTGTATTACTGATTGAAATGATAGAAATCATCATTTTTTACTAAAATTCCATGTCTTAATGTGTACTTATGGATAGACGCAAGTTTAAGCAAAGTTGAACGTGTAAACCCTTGAAATTGTTTCGTTTAGAAACCTTGTGTATTCAAACTTATATATCTTTTTGTGTACTTACTGAAATTGATTAATTCCAGTTGGAGATTGACATAGACTCATATATGTATATCATATCCGAAACTTATAAACAAATACCAAGAAATGAATCTTGGGTGATAGTTTAAAGTTGAGGTATAAAATTTGCCCCGAAAGGATAAGTTTGCATACCTTGTATTAAAAGTTTCATTTGACCTGGCAAATGAACTCTAAAAATTATGAAATTTTAATATTGTATTGTTCAATATGTTTTCAAAAATTTGTTGAAATATCATAGAAAGTTACAATGTATAAAAATTATGAAAATTCTTGCAAGATGACTGAACGATAGAGGAGCCTATAGGGCGAATTTTCTATGTAGTAAAAAAATGGGCTTATCTTGCTCTAGGAAACTTGGAATAATGTGTCGTCTTTTGTGTTGGAAACCTAATATGATAAGGATTGGATTACCAAGAATAATTAAAGTTGTTTTGAGCTCTAAATTGAATATGTTAGATACCATAACCTGAATCTAGATGGAACTTCATTTATGATGACTGGTTTGAATAGAATCATATGATGCTTATGAATTGAGTTATGTTTAAGTTATTATTTAAATTGTTAATATTATTATGATGATACTAATATTTTAAGAATGATAGTAAGAGAAGAGGAATCGACTGAATAAGCTCCAGATAAAGGAAAAGAGAAAGCCTGTTAAATTATAAGGTGACTGTACTTATGATTGTTTCACATATAGATATAAAAATGATATGATGGTAATGGATATAACTCTAAGAGTAGGATTTTTTTGGATATTAAATTATCCAGGATTTATTTTGATACTTAGGTATTCAGGATTTGTTTGGACATTCAAATATCCAGGATTTGTTTGGGTCTTATGATCCAGGATTGAAATTGAACAAAGATCCAATGATTTGTAGGAACTTATGTTCCAGGATTTGTTATTGCCAATGGAAAGGATTGTTTAGATTTTATATCCACATATTTGATATAGAAATGCTAATGCATTGTAGGGAAGGAGTACCTAACTAAGCTTAATGCTTACGGTTTACATTTTAACATTTTCAAGTTTGTACGCTGCCAGTTAGGATACCATATAATGGGAGATTTTGAGAATTGCACCGATAGAGAGAGCTGGGGTTTACATAGGGGATTTTGTCATCATCACACTAAAGATTTTGATACACTCACACATTGTATATATTGCGTTAGCATGGTTTGATTTGATGTGCGTATTAGTTAATTATAGATACTCATAGTATTGTATGCCGACCTAATCATATTAGTGGTATTAGAGTGTCGAGGTTATTAATTCTGGACGTGTGTGACAGTTAGATGGCAGTTACTGAGTTAATTTTCATAACTATGGAATGTTTAGGTACTAACCAATAGTTTAGTATTGTAAACTATTTATATTGGTTGTCAGAATTTTATTGTATTACAAATAATTACAGTTGGAACCTGAGAATGGACAATATAGAGAAGAGGGAGTAGCTTCTCGTATGTATAATACTGAAGTAGAGAAGAGTGTTGCTGGAGGGGCTAGAGAGCAGGAGTTGCCTACATAGATGCAAATAATGGCACAGGCAATACTGAAGATGGTAGAACAACATGAACAAAATATGGCATTAATGGTAGAGCATTAGACTAAATATCTTGAATCAAAGACTGTAGATAGAATTGAGAAAGAGGCAAGGAAGGAAATGAGAGATTCCATGCATGAAAAGTTCCTGAAGTTGAATCCTCCGGAATATTCAGGGTTAGTGGAATCTACAGAAACTGAGATGTGGGTCAGAGATCTAGAGACCATCTTTACAATGATTAAAGTTACAAAAAACCAAAAAGTAAATCTGGATGTGTTAAGGCTAAAAGGATAAGCCAAATATTGGTGGGAAGCCAATAACCATTTGGAGCCCAGGATGGAAGGTGCTGATGTTATTGCTTGGGCTGAATTTATTAAAGCTTTGTATGTTAAGTATTTTCCCAAAGTCTATAGGAGGGAGAAAGTGAGGGAATTTATAAACTTGACCAACGGGAAAATGTCTGTGAGGGAGTATGAGGCTAAATTTACAGCTTTGTCTAGACTTGTCACTAAATATGTGGAGGATGAAGAAGATAAATGTAGTAGGTTTCAAGAGGGTCTGATTTGGCCTATTCAAAATAGGGTGGCAACTTATGAGTTAAAATATTATGCTTCTCTGGTGAATAAAGCCACGAAAGTCAAATACACCAAGGGGTGGCGAGTAGAGAGAGTTTTAAGAAAAGTAGATTCGATGCATCTCAGTCTAAGGGAGGTGAGGGTGTAAGTGTTAATATGGAACCTCATAAATTTCAGAGAGGTGGTGGAGATAGTGGTAGAGGTCAGGGGAGATTTGGCAGAGATACTAGGAGTGGAGAATCTTCTAGTCTGGTTGGGAGGTCAAGAAGAGGTGAGGCACCGACGAGAGTTGTTACATGTTTCTTTTGTAAAGAGGAGGGGCATTATAAATCCGAGTGTACTAAGTTTAAAGGAGTGGAATGCTACCATTGTCATCAAGTGGGGCATGTTAAGAGGAATTGTCCGCAATTGGCAGAGACTCCGGCAGCAACTAGTGAAGCAGCAAGTAGAGTGTTACCTCCAGGCAGTGCGGTGAAAAGTGTGAGCAGAGGACAAGCCAATGGTTCCAGGCCAGGTGGACGAGTCTTTACGATGAAAGAAGCTTAGGTTACTCCAGATGTGGTAACAGGTACGCTTTTTTATTATTGATATAAATGCTTATGTTCTGATTGATCCTGGTTCCACACATTCTTTTGTGTCATATGCATTTGCAATATATCTGAATATATCATGTACTCATTTAGATGTGGGGTTAGGTATTTTCATGCTTATGGGGGATATGATTGTAGCTGAATATGTTTTTCGTGATTGTGTTTTGACGGTGGGGGTTAGAGATACAGTTATAGATCTACTTCCATTGGATATTTCTTATTTTGATATAATTCTGGGAATGGATTGGTTATATAAATATCATGCATCTATGGATTGTTTCTGTAAGGAAGTTGTTTTTCATATGCCTTGTGAGTCTGAATTTAAATTTGCGGGGGAAAGGAAAATTGTTCCCAATTACATTATTTCTGTTATTCAGACAAGGAAATTATTGAGTAAAGGCTGTGAGGGTTTTATTGCATATGTTCTTGACACTAGGAAGGGGGCTATACAATTTGTCGATGTTCCTATTATAAACAAAGCCATGACAATAACTCCAAGGTATTGCCAAAATAACAATATGACCCAATCGTGCTATAACCATCAATAGTCGATTATGTAAATCTCAACATAGCAATTTCCTAAGGATACCAATTCAATCATCCCAAATTAAACACACACATCCAAGTGCGAGAATCACCATGACATAATCATATAATGTGTAACAACCAACCATGGCCACTTATTTAATTCCTGAATGGGCTAAACATTAATCCCAATTACTACGTGTTACGCCAACTATAACTCTATATTCTTGACATCACGATGAATCCTGAAGGTTCGAAGAGGGACATCTTTGTCACTATAATACACAGGGCACAGTCTAAAGTTCACCATTACTAGGCAATATCTACTACATGTACAAATACATCATTAGATAATTCTCAGCACACAACTCCGAAGGACAATTTGATACGGATTCATATGCCTATCCAAAATTCTACCTAAAACAAACATCATCATAACACATCATCTAATCTTTAATGACTATCCCACCACGAAATCTAATTTATCTTACTATGTAACCATCGCATTACATGCTAAGCCTCAAGCTATCTCATAAATTTCTAAAACCATAAATTAATACTTTCATTTATAATGCAAAGTCCCGATGACTCTATAGATTCATTCGTAAGTTCATTTGAATTAGTCTGACTATCTAAACCCAACTCAAAATCAAGTTAGTTAGTCATTATAATCTCCACATAATCAATACTTATAATTTTACTACCTAATAACCTAATCCCATAGATGGACTTACAAGCTCTTTAGCTAAGATGTCACAAAAATTACTAAACGTTGCTATTACCACTTAGTCTTTTCTAATTATCAAATTGCCACATGATGTACCCCATACAAGACTGCGGTGTCACCCCTCTATTGATGGAGATAGTCTGCGCTAACTGGCGCACAGTCGCCTATATCCTCTGTAACTCCCTGTTGCCGCTCGCAGTGTTACGAGTAGGAAAAATCCTATATGATAGGAAAGTTGAGTACGATAATACTATATGTGGAATGAAAGGGAACTAAAATGAGAATCACTTTGACGCTCACGAGGATCCTAATCCTATGATACAAAGTTGTAACGCCCCAATCCGGATTAGAGTTACCATTGGAATAACCCGTATCCGAACCAAGGTGTTAAAGGGAAGGGGACAAAACATTTTATTAAATTGGAAAACAATTTCCACATTATACTTCAAGAAAACCTTTGATTTCTGTTAGTGTAAAAAGGTGAGGTCCATGTCATGCAGGATGGTTTTCGATTAACAATTGATCAAGTAAACCTTTAACAAGATTTAATCCATAAATAAAGCATAAATTGTTGTATTATTACAATTTCCAAATAGTTTCAGGTCAAACCAAATTGTCTTAACAAAACATAAGGGATTACAATTCAAAATAAGTCTATGGATTAAAATCGGTTGCAGAGCCTCTAACAACGACTAGCGCTTTTCGCGGCCTTTCCAATGTCCTTACCTGACTTACCACCGGTTGTACATGGGGTTTTGGAAAATAGGGTATGAGTGAAATGCCCAGTAGGGTGGTAATACTAAGCAATAATTTTCTTAGAAAAATACTATACATATACAATGCATTTTAAGACTTCCGAAAACCATCATTGTCCCATATTCATTAATTATCATTAATGGTTATCTTAGTTAACATTTTACTATGCTGACAATATTCAAGATGTCTTCATTATATTCAACTAGGTTATCATTTATCTATACTAACAAGATTCTTTAACTTAGTCATAAATGCACCTATATGTAATGCCCTAGGCTACGTGCCCACTCACACTTAGCATTTTCGATGTCCCATGCCACGGACGTAATTAATTCCAATTATGGCATCCACATAATTATTAATGAATTATTATTCATTCATTAGTTTATGCTGCATTAATTTTTCTCATTAATTACTTAACATTATTATTGGGATTTTGCCAACAAACACTCACGGACTTTGTGGCCTCACACCACTGGTCTCCGCCACCATATACTACTGCAGTTGGTCTGGGGTCTTTCACCACTAGGGACGCCATGCCCTCCTTAATTATTTTCTCTCGGAGTCATTCGAATATCATTTATCTTTCATATGTTCAACATTATTCTCAATGTTCACATTCAACTTATCTAATTTTATCATTTAAAACCCATTATTAGCCATTTTTCTAACGAGCCGAGGAGGCATTCTAGTGTCAATATCGAACAATAAGATATACTAAATCACCATTTTACACTTTAATTTACCAAAATTCCTTCTTACACCTTTACTATCTAAAAAGCATTTCCTTAGCATTTTTTTCAAGTATTTTTCATGCAAAAATACCATTTAAGTGACTTTTCCTCATATTTACCAAATCTGCCACTAAGGCATTTTTTTTAACCAAAAATCACCTTTCTAAGTGGGTTTTAAGTACAAAAATTATTCTTTAATGTACTACATGTTTCCACCGACATTTAACCCATTAATAATGATGAATAATCCATTTTAACATAACTTTGCATAATAGTCCAACTATACTAATATTAAGTAATATATAACATGTTTAAGAAGCTTCAACTAAAATTAGGACATAAATGATTTTGGGGTTGTTTTTATCAAATTCTTAATCACATATTTAAACTAACATTTTTTCTCATTAATTATCTTAAATCTCAAGATTAAAGCACATTACACATTCTACGCATACAAATGGGTATTCTACCTAAGAATAACCCTTAAATGCAACTAATATGTGTATTTTCATGTAATCTTTCATTTTCATTATTTATTTCATCAGATTTACATATTACAAACATGATTTAAGCAATAGCAATATTCTGAAATTATTTTCAAAAGATCATCTTCTCCATTTTTCAACAATCACAAAATGGGTTTTCACATAAATAGGAAAATAAGGAGGGTCACTTATCTAGCATGGATTTAACAACAACTACACATGAGTTTGCATTTAAAAAAGGAGTTTAAAGTGGAGGAAAACCCTACTTGTTAATGGAGAGTGACTGTAGATGTGAAGATGCTTCCAAAGTTCCATTAAAAAAGTCCCTAACAAAGCCTCCTTTGAGCTCCAAAAACCCACTTCGGTGATACCCACTTGCTGTCCAAGCTTTGATAGTGGCTTTAATGGAGTTTTGAGGCCTTTCAAGTGGTGTTTGGGTGGTGGGAAAATGAAGGGGAATGAAGTTACGGATTTAGAGGGTGTTTACACTTGCTAGAACTTGAGAGATTTGTGTGCAAAAAACGTTAGCAGCAGCCTTCTTAAAGCCCAAGGCTTCATCTCTCTCTCTCTCTCTCTCTCTCTCTCTCTTATATATAAACCATTTTAAGAAGCCTTCAACTCATGACCCACAATTCAGAGGTTTGTATGTCCTAAAATGTGTAAAACTTGTCCCAAGGTCTGCTATTCTGAGTTGGAGAAAACTTCACGTAACTTTCATTCTTGTTTTTCCTACCAAAGCTTTAAAAACCTTTACTCTCCCAAGAGCTGTCCCAGGCATGCGTTGAGTTTTTTTTTTTTTTGAAACTATAAACCTAAGGGTTTTATTCCTTGTATTTTTTGAGTGAAAAATCATATACAAACTAATTTTTTTGCCTACTGAAATGTCCTATACATGGTGCGCAAAAACGGGACCTCCGCGCAAAAGTATTTTTTTTTATTTTTGTCTTCATAGTAACATTCCTTATATTTTTTGACCTTCTGAGATATCCTAAATTATACGCGCAAGAAACGGGACCTCCGCGCAAAACATATTTTTTTCACTTTTTCTTCGCGTGGTAATATTCGTTATATTTTTGTGAGTCTAAATATATGATTGGAATATTTTTTTGACCTTTCGGGATATCCTAAACAATACGCGCAAGAAACGGCACCTCCGCGCAAAACATATTTTTTTTGCCTTTTCTTCGCGTGGTAATATTCCTTATATTTTTGTGAGTCTAAATATATAGTTGGAATATTTTTTTGACCTTCCGAGATTTCCTAAACAATACGCGTAAAACTAAACTTTCGCTGTGTTGCGCGTTGTAAGACAATTAGTACACAAACTCGTGTAGCGTTCGTTGCTTGTCCGAATCGCGTGAAACTTAACTAAAGTACTTAAAATAATTATACGAACATAAATCATAACTCATGCGGGAACATGCAACGTAAAAATTTCATTAACGGAGCCTCGCTAAATAAAAGGATAATCGTGCAAGTACAATTTAAAGGTGGGGGTTTTACAATCTCCCCTCCTTAGGAGATTTCATCCCCGAAATTCATCCTAAGTCACTGTAAAAGTTATGGACGTTTCTCTCGCATCTCGTCTTCTCGCTCCCAAGTGGCACCTACGACTCCCGTAGGACCTTCACCGACGGAATGACTTTGTTACACACAACTCGATTTTCTCGGTCCAAGATGGATATGGGCCCAGTCAAGAATGTTGTATCCTCTTCTAACTCGACGTTCTGCCAGTTGATCACATGGAGAGTATCATGCAGATACTTCTTCAGCATAGAGACGTGGAAGACATTGTGAACATAAACTAATCGTGGAGGTAGAGCTAATCGGTATGAGATGTCCCCGATCCTTTTTAAAATCTCGGAGGGTCCAATCTACCAAGGAGACAGCTTGCCCTTTTAACCAAATCTCTAACTACCAGTCCTAGCGATGACCTTCAACAACACTTTATCACCCACTCCGAACTCTAACGGCGTACGTCGATTGTTAGCATAATTATTTTGTCTGATCTGAGCCATCACTAACCTCTCTCGTATCAACTGAACCTTTTCGGTCATCTCCTTGATCATATCCGAGTTTATCAGATTCTTCTTTTCTACCTCTGCCCAACACACTGGAGAACGACACGGTCTCCCATAAAGGGTCTTGAAGGGGTCTATCTTGATACTGGCTTGGTTACTGTTGTTGTACGAAAACTCTGCTAGATGTAAGTTTTCATCCCAAGTACCCTGAAAGTTAAGCGCACATGCCCACAAAAAGTCCTCCAAAATCTGGATCGTACGCTCTGATTGTCCGTCTCTGGATGGTATGTCGTACTCAAATTTAGATCGGTACCCAACTCCTATTGAACCTTCCACCAGAACCGTGAAACAAACTGAGGATCTCCATTAGAAACAATGGTCAAGGGTACGCCATGGAGTATGACAATCTCCCGTATGTACATCCTGACAAACTTTATTACGTTGTCCGCGATCCTGATCGGCAAGAAGTGTGTAGACTCAGTGAGACGATCCACCACGACCCAACTACATCATGACCCCGTGCATATCGAGGTAACGTTGTGACTAAGTCCATGGTGATGTGCTCCCACTTCCATTCGGCTATTGGGAGTGGCTGCAATAACTCGGCTGGCCTCTTGTGCTCGCCCTTCACCTCCCGGCACGTATATAACCTAGCCACAAACATCGCTACATCCCGCTTCATCTCAGTCCACTAGAAATCTCTACATAGTCCCTTATATATCTCTGTTTAACCTAAATGTATGCCGAATCGAGACTGATGGAACTCTGTAAAAATCTCTGACTGCAGCTCCTTAATGACTGACGCTATCGGCCCACCCTCATGTTAACCCGATCATGGTGGACTATAAAGCCTTCTTTTGAACTACCAAGCATGCCTAACATGTTCGATCAACAATACCTCAATTTTTTTTCACCAAAAATTTTTCTAACACCCAAAGAACTCATCATCATGAATTTATTCCGAAGGTCGTGATTTACAAGCCTATTTTCGTCAAACGATTTGAATCTTTCCTAGCTTAGGCACACACATCCTCAACATCAATAACTATTATCATCAACGATTTCAAGACAGTTATATAATCCCAATGGTCCATCTGACCTATACTTCCTACGAAACTACGCATTAACATAGACTCATCTTAGGTATCACAATCCAAACACACATGAGAGACTACATTCTCAACTTGTAAATTTTCTACGGAGTG
The DNA here is from genome assembly GCA_949130495.1 of Sambucus nigra. NCBI lineage: Eukaryota > Viridiplantae > Streptophyta > Magnoliopsida > Dipsacales > Adoxaceae > Sambucus > Sambucus nigra. The sequence continues at coordinate 515,581,981 of OX422220.1, forward strand.
CAACACTAGTATTTAATGTCCTGTCAAGTTCTAATATTTGTAATGCCCTAGAGTCGTGAACTCAAATCCATAATATACATTGTAATTAGCTATACATGTGTTAACTAGCGAGTCTGTCAACCTAACGTTATTAAGTACACATGCTAACAGCATGTAACAAATCACGAGACCACGGGTAAACACCCAATGGTATAAAATAAAGGTTCTTCCAAAGAAGAGCGTACTTATGTATCATAATGCATTAGCATCAATCTGACATATCCCGCATCACTACTGAGCTTTATATAGCGCTACACCTTAATATAGACCCATAACTTAAACAACAACTTCCCATTACCAGGATTAATGAAGACATAAGAAGATGCAACGAGTTAGGAGATTGCCATGCCGTAATGAAATAATTTAATTCGGGCAACGAACCATGCCACAATAAGTGTGAACCACAATGTCCACTTGAAGTCTACAATTCTCACTTATCTACATGTGGGTTAAAGTATTAGTCTAGTCACTGACCTACATACTTAAGTCTCCACAATATCCACATGAGATTGCTAACTTTTGAACCTCAAGATCCTCCTCATTCTATCAAAACACAAAACTCACATAAATTTACCATGCGGACCATCGTTATAATCCTTAGCAACGTCTTATGTGGTCTCAAATCAAAACTACCATACGAGTTACAATGCACCTCATTTTTTTTCAAGCATCATCCATTCCTAAGACCTAATGATTCTCCTCACTAGATTCATACTAAACCGTAAAGGTAGCATGCACAGGTGCTACAATCAAGCTTAACACTTCATCTTGAGTGCTGTCTCTAAATTCATGACGAGCATCATCGTGTTCTAGGTCTCCCAAGTGCGTAACCCACACTTATCAACCTGACATTTTTCATAAAGTCACACCATAATACAAGCTTATAAACAAAGCCATGACACTAACTCCAAGGTATTTCCACAATAATAATATGACTCAATCATGCTATAACCATCAATAGTCGATTATGTAAATCTCAACATAGCAATTTCCTAAGGATACCAATTCAATCATCTCCAATTAAACACACACATCCAAGTGCGAGAATCGTCATGACATAATCCTATAATGTGTAACAACCGATCATGGCCACTTATTTAATTCCCGAATGGGCTAAACATTAATCCTAATTACTACATGTGATGCCAACTATAACTTTATATTCTTGACATCACGAGGAATCCCAAAGGTTCGAAGAGGGACATCTTTGTCACTATAATACACGGGGCACAATCTAAAGTTCACCATTACTAGGCAATATCTACTATATGTACAAATACATCATTAGATAATTCTTAGCACATAACTCCAAAGGACAATTTGATACGGTTTCATATGCCTATCCAAAATGCTACCTAAAACAAACATCATCATAACACATCATTTAATCTTTAATGACTATCCCACCACGAAAACTAACTTATCTTACTATGTAATCATCGCATTACATGCTGAGAAATCGAATAACGGCGTTGTGATAATTGATTAAATTAATTCACAAGTTTCCAAGTAACCCTTATTTAATTAGAGTCTACTTTTAAATCAAATAAATACAACCCCGTAAACATGCAGCTAAATCAACCCATAAAAAATAAAGCATGCAACGTAGTAAATATGTTGAGACACAGATTTCAGGAAAAAAATCCTTTCGGGTAAAACCTTTATTTCACTATGAATATATAAATCGCAACTTACAATTACATAGAGAAATCTGCAACGAATCAACGCGCAGCCAACCCATAAAGACACGCAGTCTTGAACTCAGCAAGAGAATACACGCAGCACCCTCTAAGGACTCGCAGCCCAAACAACAAAGGAAAACCGCAGCTCTCCTCAATAACATGCAACCATAACACTTTGTAGAGACTCCCTTAACAATAACACGCAGCTCTCGGTTGCAAAAATCTCCCCGCAAAGGTTGAACAATAGCAAAGCTTGTGTTCTAGGGTTTCAAAAGATTCACAAAAGTAATTGGCATTTTTGTGTGTGAATCAAAAAGATGTTTGGCACATCAAAAATCGAAGTCTTGTTGTGCTTGAACTCTTAGAAACGTTTTCTCAAAGACTTGAAAAATACACCACCGAAATAGGAATATTTATAGGAAATTTGAGTCGATGAAAAAAATCTCAGCAGATCTGTTCGTGATTATCAGATCCGGATCGGTCTGATTTTGATGCCGGATCGGTTCATTTTTAAAATCACTTCATCGGTTCGGCTTCGATTCGAGGTATACTGGTTTTGGTGCAAACCGGATCGGTCTGTTTTTTATGCCGGATCGTTTCGGGGCCGGATTGGTTTATTTTTAATAGGATCGGATCGGTCCGATTTACCAGACAAAACTTTACCAAGTTCATGATGCTTTGATATTTGGATCCGTTGATGTAGATGCGATCTTGAATTTCTTCAACGGTGTAACGGCGTACGACATACATATTGATAGCGGTAAAAAATGACCTTACAAATCTCCCCCTATGTATATGCCGGTACAAACATAAAAAATATCCGAATGATCAAATGTCAATTTGCCTATACAAATCTATCCTTCCATGAACCCAAAACTGGAAAGATACAAATGTTTAAACCTTCATTGTTTGTTCTTCAATCTTCAACAATCATCAAAGCTCAAAGCTTTTCTCATCAGTGTGTGAAACATATTGATCTTCAATCTTCGTACCTACACACATGAGATAAAGCAAATACCACGTGACATATCGAGTTTGAAATGAGATAAACATAGATACCAATTTATGATAAAAATATAAGTTAAATCTAAAAAAAACTCCCCCAAAATCCAAACTCCCCCATAATATGATAATTCTTTCTCCCCCTTTTTATGATGTCCCCAAATAGACAAATTAGAAGAATGAATCAAATAAGAAAAATCGGGGTGTCACAGTACACAAAACAAGGCATCAAACAATATGACAAACGTGCATCTTGCAAGGAGATGCAAAAACAATTCACAATCTCTTTTTGATTTTTCATAAAAAAAATAAGATACATTTGAAAAAAAATATGCTACAAAAATCACACCATGGATTTAGACTCAAACAACCAAGTCATGGAAATAGAATGAATGGGTGTGAACACATTCGATAGGTAAATCAACTCAATCAATCATATGTGCACGATGCATATGTGTACCCCTAACGAATGAGCATAAAAAGTATCCTTAGGTGTAAAAGTTTGTTGAATTTAGATGACATCGTCTTATGCAAATCAACAAAACAAAGTCAAAGTGATTTCCATACCAATAACTTTCAAAACTATGTAGCGCATTTTCAAGCATTTCAAGGACGTGCAAACCCGTTTTAAATTCTCCAACCAAACTCCCTCATGCATATTTTCTCTTAGAGGTGTTAAACTAAATTCTCAAACTTTGGAGAATTGGTGCAAAAACCTAAATGGCCCATAATTGGCATGAATTTCTTTTTTATCGCCTTTAAATTTTTCCGGGCTCTTTTAAACCTCTTTGGACCCCGGATAATAAAATTCCTCCATTTTTAGGTCCAATTTAACGGTGGCTTAGTATTCGCAAAGGCAAAAAGAACCTTTCGTAGCCCTTCCCCGTTTTAAAACAAAGCACACAAACTCACAAAATGGTTCTTATATGCACACTTTCCTTATAAAAATTATCGCGCTTGGTTCGTTTTAAGGACAGGATTGAAGTGAAAACACCCAACCAACATGTGATAAGACAAGCACAATATTAAAATAAATCCGTGCATGTGTGCAATAAAGGAAATTATGAGTCAAACATGTAGGAAGAAACACTTAATTACATCTTAATGACTCCAAACATTATAAAGCACATAGATGACATGATATATTGTCTCAAAACACTATCAAATAGTCACATGAAGAAATGGAGTGAAATTGTGACTTGGTCATCCTAAGTGTCTATCCATAAATGGTGCAAGACAAAATACAAAAATCCTTTTGGATTTTCTCAAAATTTTAGCAAAAATAAAATCTTTTTGTATTTTTCAAAAAAAATTCTAAACAAATATACAAAAGATACACACTAGCAATAAGCATATAATATCATTATGAAAAGCATCTTATGCTAGTAAACAAGTCAAACCTCAATCATTAGGTGCAAAGGGATTTTCCAAAGGTGGTGACAACTTATGAAAAACCTCCATCAATTCTTGTGAAGTTTTGACTAAAAACTTAACTTGCTAACCTAAATGTGCAAACTCTCTCATGTAATCTCCGGTAGCATGTAAAGTATCATGTGTGGGTGCATGTGTGTTAGAAACACGTGTAGTAGCAAAACGTGACACATAACCCAACTTAAAACAAAATTCCCTAAGGTGACCTTTCCTCTTGCAATGAGAACAAACATAAATAGGCCTAGGAACAACTTTCTCAAAAACTCTAGGACGCACTCTCCTAATAAGAATGGGATGCCTAGGTGGGTTAGGGTGAGACTCACGTGAATCAAACACTAAAGTGGGAACCGGCTTGGGTGCTAATTGGGAAGTAGAATCACCGTCATGACTTATTCCTAACTTCTCACCTTTACCCTTATGAACCACCATTTCAACCTTCTTAGGTGCGTTCTCAAACTTGACTTTGACCTCCCTGGCACGTTCGAGATCATTCTCGAGTTGGGATACACATGTCGTCAGACTAGACAACGTGTTGGTCAGATCACACTTCTCCTTTCTTAAAACCTCCTTCTCTTTCTCCAAATCTAAAACCCGACGACCTAAATCCCTATTATACTTCTTTGTTTTCAAGGTCTCGGTGTACAAATCTCTAAATGCTTTTTGGAGCTCACTTTCATCTCCACTCTCCTCCTCGCTTTCTTCCTCACTAGATGAACACAAATCACTATCATCGCTCTAGTGTGCACTCTCATGAGACAAAGTGGGTGTGCTTACACGACTAGAAAAAGCGACAACCATCCCATGTGCTAAACCTTTATCGGACTCATCTCCATCATCACCCTCACTATCACTAAGTGTGGCAGGTATGGCTACATTCTTCCCTTTCTTTCTAAGCCACGTAGGACACTCAAACGACTTATGCCCCTTACCCCTACATTCAAAACAAGTCATGTTCTCAAAATCTTCCTCTCACTCCTCATCGGTGTCATTCTCTTTTTCCCTCTCTCCACTTTTATTGGCCTTTCCTTTCTTTTTATTTTTCTAAAAAAAAATTATTTTTATTGGAAGAATTATTTTTGTTCATGTTGAGAATTTTTTTAAAATTTTTCGCAAACAAGGCCATATCATTAAAATCAAAATCTCCCTCAGAATCAGACTCACAAACTTTTTCTTTCTTTTTCTTACAATGAGTCTTTAAAGCAATGCCATTATCCTTAGCCTTAATGGTTTTGGGAAACATGTAAATCTCACAGGTTTGAAGATCTCCTACAAGTTCTTCCAACTTAAGTGATTTCAAATTTCCCAAAGAGTTCAAAACAGTGACTTTAGGAATAAAGCGTTTTGGGAGAGATCTCAAAATCTTTTTAACGACACGCGTGTTATCAATCACCTCACCCAAATTAAAACATGTGTTAACAATGTCTGACAAACATGCATAAAAATCATCAAAGCATTCAGATTTAGCCATGGCGATAGTATCAAATTGGGTGGCTAAATTTTGTAATTTTGATTCTTTAACCGCGTTCGTACCCTCATTTGTCAATTTCAAAACAACCCAAGCCTCTTTAGACGTGGTGCACGTCATAATTCGGCGGAACTCGTCAGGAGTGACAGCTCCAGAAATAGCACTCAGACCACGGGAATTAAAACTGGACATTTTATAATTATCTTCAGTCCAGGCTGACACGGGTTTTAAAGAGGTGACGTTATTAACGGTGACCGTGGGAGGAGTCCACCCATTTTCACAAAGCAACCAAACACGCTGGTCAATAGCTTTTAAACTAGATTTCATGCGAGCTTTCCAATAGGCATAATTATTTCCATAAAAAATAGGCACCTTATTAAATGAATGTTCCATTGGAAAGATTGCGATTTTTCACAAAACTAGTTTTTCAAAAGAAAACCAATATCACACGATTTTGTGAAAAATAGGAATACGCGATAAATTAGCATAACCTTCTCTGATACCAAATGAGAAACCGAATAATGACGGTGTGATAATTGATTAAATTAATTCGCAAGTTTCCAAGTAACCCTTATTTAATTAGAGTCTACTTTTAAATCAATAAATCCAGCCCCTAAACATGCAGCTAAATCAACCCATCAAAAATAAAGCATGCAACGCAATAAATATGCTGAGACACAGATTTCAGGATAAGAAAACCTTTCGGGTAAAACCTTTATTTCACAATGAATATATAAATCGCAACTTACAACTACATAGAGAAATCTGCAATGGATCAACGCGCAGCCAACCCACAAAGACACGCAGTCTTGAACTCAGCAAGCGAATACACGCAGCACCCTCCAAGGACTCGCAGCCCAAACAACAAAGGAAGAACCGCAACTATCCTCAATGACACGCAACCATAACACTTTGTAGAGACTCCCTCAGCAATAACACGCAGCTCTCGGTTGCAAAGATCTCCCCATAAAGGTTGAACAATAGCAAAGCTTGTGTTCTAGGGTTTTAAAAGATTCACAAAAGTAATTGGGATTTTTGTGTCTGAATCAAAAAGATGTTTGGCACATCAAAAATCAAAGTCTTGTTGTGTTTGAACTCTTAGAAACGTTTTCTCAAAGACTTGAAAAATACACCACCGAAATAGAAATATATATAGGAAATTTGAGTCGGTGAAAAAAATCTCAGCATATCTGTTCGTGATTATCAGATCCGGATCGGTCCAATTTTGATGCCGGATCGGTTCATTTTTAAAATCACTTCATCGGTTCGGCTTCGATCTGGGGTATACTAGTTTTGGTGAAAATCGGATCGGTCTGTTTTTTATGCCGGATCGATCCGGGGCCAGATCGGTTCATTTTTAATAGGACGGGATCGGTTCGATTTACCAGACAAAACTTTACCAAGTTCATAACGCTTTGATATTTGGATTCGTTGATGTAGATGCGATCTTGAATTTCTTCAACGGTGTAACGGCGTACGACATACATATTGACAGTGGTAAAAAATGACCTTACACATGCTAAGCCTCAAGCTATATCATAAATTTCTGAAACCATAAATTAATACTATCATTTCTAATGCTAAGTCCTGAGGCTCTATAGATTCATTCGTAAGTTCTATTGAATTAGTCTGACTATCTAAACCCAAATCAAAATCAAGTTACTTAATCATTCTAATCTCCACAGAATCAATACTTATAAGTGTACTACCTAATAACCTAATCCCATAGATGGACTTACAAGCTCTTTAGCTAATATGTCACAAAAATTACTAAACGCTGCTATTACCACTTACTTTTTTCTAATTATCAAATTTCCACATGATGTACCCCATACAAGACTGCGGTGTCACCCCTCTATTAATGGGAGATAGTCTGAGCTAACTGGCGTACAGTCGCCTATATCCTCTGTAACTCCCTGTTGCCGCTCGCAGTGTTACAAGTAGGGGCCATCCTATATGATAGGAAAGTTTAGTACGATAATACTATATGTGGAATGAAATGGAACGAAAATGAGAATCACTTTGACGCTCACGAGGATCCTAATCCTCTGATACCAAGTTGTAACGCCCCGATCCGAATTAGAGTTACCGTTAGAATAACCCATATCCGAACCAAGGTGTTAAAGGGAAGGGGACAAAACATTTTATTAAATTGGAAAATAATTTCCACATTATACTTCAACGTCCTTACCTGACTTACCACCTGTTGTACCTGGGGTTTTGGAAAATAGGGTATGAGTGAAATGCCCAGTAGGATGGTAATATTAAGAAATAATTTTCTTAGGAAAATACTATACATATACAATGCATTTTAAGAATTCCGAAAACCATCATTGTCCCATATTCATTAATTATCATTAATGATTATCTTAGTTAACATTTAACTATGCTCACAATATTCAAGATGTCTTCATTATATTCAACTAGGTTATCATTTATCTATACTAACAAGATTCTTTAACTCAGTCGTAAATGCACCTAGATGTAATTCCCTGGGCTACGTGCCACACTCACACTTAGCATTTTTGATGTCTCATGCCACGTACGTAATTAATTCCGGTTATGTCATCCACATAATTATTAATGAATTCTTATTCCTTCATCAGTTTATGTTTCATGAATTTTTCTCATTAATTACTTAACATTATTTTTGGGATTTTGCCAACAAACACTCATGGATTTCGTGGCCTCACACCACCGGTCTCCGCCGCCATATATGATAGACAGGGTTTTACCGCGGCGCGAGAGTCACCTGCGCGCCGGTCATGTTATTTTCGGCTCACTTGAACCATACAAAAACCTAAACTTATGACTACACTCAACGGGTGAGTATAACAGCCTATTCGGGGTATCAAAAGATCCACAGAGATGAGTTGCTAGAATTTAATTGGTTTAATACTCATAAATAATAGTGTAAAAGATAAATATGAACAAAAAGGAAAAGATGCGAAAAAGGGAAATGATTAATCTAGGCGAGTGTATTGAAACTAGATTAACAAAGCGGATAAAAACTATACGTTGCGTCGAATATCCCTCACCCAAGTTAATTAGTATAAAATGGTTACATGGATCGACGAGTTATTACGATTGCGTCTCGTTTCGACAGTTAATTAAATCAAAGGTTGTCACACCCCTAAATTCTCATAAAAGCCTAATACGATTTTGGCGTCAACAAAAACCCCGAAAATTACGCACGCAAGGTCGTAAGCATGGAACATACAGGATATGCCCCGTCAAATCTCCTAGGCATAACAACTCGGACAACGCACCCGAAATAGCCCCGTAAACTCCATCACCAAAGCAAAGTAACACATCAACCCGGAGTGAGTTCGATCCGACACAACCTAGACTAACTTAGTTAGAAAGCATATTAAAAACGCGGTAAATAAACCCAATAAATCTACACTAGAAAGCAACTAAATGAAAGCATGTAAATTAAATTAGAAAGCAATAATTAAGGAAAAACAACTATATTAATGGAGAGGGAAGATGAAAGTACCAATTACAAACCCTAATGTGTGTCAAACCAAAACAGAAATTAAGATTGAGCTATCAACCCCCAAACCCTAAGCTAAACTAAACTAAAATGAATTATCTCTGATATTTACAACAAAATTCCTTTATATAGTAAGTTGGAAAATAAATAAAGGAAAAAGAAAAGAAAAGAAGACAAGCAACAAATATCTGGTAACCGCGGTCGATCGGGCCTCAAACGGCGGTCGATCGGGCCTAAACTGCGGTCGACCGGTACTCTGTTTCTCAGCTTTGTTTGGTCCATGAAGAGGGGGAAAGATCCATTAACGGAAATGGCCATAACTTCTTCGTCCGAACGCTAAACGACATACCATTTGCGGCCACGGAATGCTAACTCAACGATATGCATTCGTGGAATTTTCATGAGCTGGAGAAGAAATGTGAATTGACTAAAATGCCCTTGAAGTAGCATCCAGCGACGGAACTTCTCCAAAATGCAACGGATCCTCACTTTTAGTGTTCCAATGCCTACAAAAGCACAATTAACCCCTAAAAAGTATGTATTTATCCAAATCCAAGGTTGTCTGGTTAATTAGCATAAGTATAGGCATTTAGGAGCGTAAAAGTGCTAGAATGCATAAAGATAACGGGCGAAAATATGCAATATTCGATACGAGTCAATATACTACTCCAGTTGGTCTGGGGCCTTTCACCACTAGGGACGTCATGCCCTCTGTAATTATTTTCTCTCGGCGTCATCCAAATATCATTTATCTTTCATATGTTCAACATTATTCTCAATGTTCACATTCAACTTATCCGGTTTTATCATTTAAAACCAGTTATTAGCATTTTTCTAACGAGCCGAGGAGGCATTCTAGTGTTAGTATCGAATAATAAAATATACTAAATCACCATTTTACACTTTAATTTACCAAAATGCCTCTTTACACCTTTACAATCTAAAAAGCATTTCCCTAGCATTTTTTTCAAGTATTTTTCATGCAAAAATACCATTTAAGTGACTTTTCCTCATATTTACCAAATCTGCCACTAAGGCATTTTTTTAACCAAAAATCACCTTTCTAAGTGGGTTTTAAGTACAAAAATCATTCTTTAATGTATTACATGTTTCCACCAACATTTAACCCATTAATAATGATGAATAATCCATTTTAACATAACTTTGCATAATAGTCCAACTATACTAATATTAAGTATTATATAACATGTTTAAGAAGCTTCAACTAAAATTAGGACATAAATGATTTTGGGGTTGTTTTTATCAAATTCTTAATCACATATTTAAACTAACATTTTTTCTCATTAATCATCTTAAATCTCAAGATTAAAGCACATTACATATTCTACACATACAAATGGGTATTCTACCTAAGAATAACCCTTAAATACAACTAATATGTGTATTTTCATGTAGTCTTTCATTTTCATTATTTATTTTGTCAGATTTACATATTACAAACATGATTTAAGCAATAGCAATATTCTGAAATTATTTTCAAAAGATCATCTTCTCCATTTTTCAACACTAACAAAATGGGTTTTCACATATATAGGAAAATAAGGAGGGTCACTTATCTAGCATGGATTTAACAACAACTACACATGAGTTTGCATTTAAAAAAGGAGTTTAGACTGGAGGAAAACCCTACTTGTTAATGGAGAGTGAGCATGGATGTGAAGAAGATGGTGAAGATGCTTCCAAAGTTTCACCCAAAAAGTCCCCAATAAAGCTTCCTTTGAGCTACAAAAACCCACTTCAGTGATAGCCACTTGTTGTCCAAGCTTTGGTAGTGGCTTTAATGGAGTTTTGAGACCTTTCAAGTGGTGTTTGGGTGGTGGGAAAATGAAGGGGAATAAAGCTACGAATTTAGAGGGTGTTTACACTTGCTAGAACTTGAGAGATTTGTGTGAAAAAAACGTTAACAGTAGCCTTCTTAAAACCCAAGGCTTCCTCTCCCTCTCTCTCTCTTATAAACCATTCTAGAAAGCCTTCAACTCATGACCCACAATTCAGAGGTTTGTATGTCCTAAAATGTATAAAACTTGTCCCAAGGTCTGATATTCTGAGTTGGAGAAAACCTCACGTAACTTTCATTCTTATTTTTCCATCCAAAGCTTTAAAAACCTTTACTCGCCCAAGAGCTGTCCCAGGCATGCGTGGAGTATTTTTTTTTGAAACTATAAACCTGAGGGTTTTATTCCTTGTATTTTTTTTGAGTGAAAAATCATATTCCAACTTTTTGGGCCTCCCGAAATGTCCTATACATGGTGCGCAAAAACGGGACCTCCGTGCAAAAGTACTTTTTTTTTTCTATTTTTCTCTTCATAGTAATATTCCTTATATTTTTAGGAGTCAAAAAACATATTCAGAATATTTTTTTGACCTTCTGAGATGTCCTGAACAAATACGTGCAAGAAACGGGACCTCCGCGCAAAACATATTTTTTTTCGCTTTTTATTCTTGTGGTAATATTCCTTATATTTTTGTGAGTCTAAATATATGGTCGGCATATTTTTTTGACATTCCGAGATACCCTAAACAATACGCACAAGAAACAGGACCTCCGCGCAAAATATATTTTTTTCACTTTTTCTTCATGTGGTAATATTCGTTATATTTTTGTGAGTCTAAATATATGCTTGGAATATTTTTTTGACCTTTCGGGATATCCTAAACAATACGCGCAAGAAACATCACCTCTACGCAAAATATATTTTTTTTGGCCTTTTCTTCGCTTGGTAATATTCCTTATATTTTTGTGAGTCTAAATATATGGTCGGAATATTTTTTTGACCTTTCGAGATGTCCTAAACAATACGCGCAAAATTGGACTTTTGCTGTGTCGCGCGTTGTAAGACAATTAGTACACAAGCTCGCGTAGCGTTCGTTGCTTGCCCGAATCGCGTGAAACTTAACCAAAGTATATGAAATAATTATACGAACATAAATCATAACTCATGCGGGAACATGCGACGTAAAATTTTCATTAACAGAGCGGCGTTAAATAAAAGGATAATCGTGAAAGTACAATTTAAAGGTGTGGGTTTTACGGCTGGCCTAATATACGAATAATTTCATGATGATGCATGTGACTAAGACATTTGATTATGATTGTCAATACTTAGAGTGCTCTTAATCATGATTGCATGGATTTGTTTTGAACTTGAATTGCTTAATGGATTCACTTTGTATATTCTGTCGCACACACATGCACAAGCTATTTTGAATTTTAATTTCACTTGTTATATTTGCGCTATGCTGGATATTCTCCCATCAGTCTTGTCATCTGCATATTTTGTGACTAGTGCATGTAAGAACCGTTGTCCATGAGATTATTTGATTTTATTGCAAAACATGAGGGTGCACGGGAAAGATCTACGAAAGGAGAAAATATACTTTACAGGAAATCCACCGTTAGCAAGAGCCTAATGAAAAGATTAAAGGCAATAAATATAGAAAAAATACGAAGTCCAACAAGTTTGTTTGTTTGATTTTCAAAATTGATATATTCAAAATAATTGAATAAAAATAAAATATAATATATGTTTTGATTTTGAGAGTGTTATAGTTGAAGATCAATCGGTTTGCACAATGAATCCTACTTATGATTACATTATCATGATGCTATTGATTTATAGAATCATCAATATTCTAAGCTTGCATGCATTGTGCTTATTTATTGATAAAGTTCACTTTATCTTATCACTTGTGGCTAAATCTTAGTTTGATAATGTTTTCCGGTCAATTATAACTCATTGAACATGTTTGAGTGATTGGGTCATAATTCATTTGTATTTGGTTCACACCTATTCATTCCATTCCACATGTTTAGACACATCGATATTATGCTCGTGTGTAAAGCTTATGTGTTTGTGTCGAGTTTTTGTGGTTGTTTATATATATATATATATATATATATATATATATATATATATATATATATATATATATATATATATGTGTGTGTGTGTGTGTGTGTGTGTGTGTGTGTGTGTGTGTGTGTGTGTGCGTGTGTGTGTATTCGTATTCCATTGATATATTCTGCATATTGATATATATGGTATCGTTTGTTTTGAGTCTTTATGGTTTACATTTAGTCCATGTTTGCCATATGATTTGTATTTGGATTATATTTAGCATGCTATATGATCATAGTGGTATCTATCATTTAATGCATTGAAATTTGAAATTTCAAATTGGTATCATACTTCATTGCTTATCCATATTAACATATTTTTGCATCGATATTGATATTATCAGATCAAAGTTTGGATTATTTATTATTGTGTTTTTATGTTGTGTTTTTTTTGCACTTCACACCGTTGTATGATTTTATTCCTTCTTCCCAATTTCTATTGGTATCATGTGTTCACACATTTCGGGGGAGATTGGGTTTATGGAGAATAAATAGTTTTATGCTTTCTTACTTTGTCTATTTTTGAACAAAAAGGGGGAGAAATGGTATCTTTATTTTCATGATTGGGATATCTTTATCTTAGGAAGATATGTCTTACCGAGGTTGAGTTTGTTAGACATAATTCGAATTTTATTCGTATGCAAATTTTATACTTGCTATATTCTCTTTGCATTTGAAAGTATGTTTAAGTGTGCATGTTTGCAACGTGCGACAAAGTTTTCAAGCGAGCAAAGCAACTCAGTGTATGTGTCTGCCGAGCATTTGTAATTTTTCCTTTTGGGTTTGGGTATTGAGTCTTCTAAGAGAGACTAATGGCCTATAGGGTTTTGTTTTGGTTTTGTCCCGGATTAGCCAAAGGAGGAGATTTGTAAGGACAAAATTTCAATCGAGTTAATTTGTTTGTGATTGGGTTAATTTCGGGCAAAACATTTGAGTTATAGGTTAGGCTTTACATCGTCGATCTTGTAAGCCTATGACACGTTAGATGAAGATGTAGTGGCCAAGCTTCAAAGTAGATACGCATCTTGTCGTGTTTTTGGGCCAAGTTTATGTTCGTGTTTTTGAGGATCTCATAGGTATGGTTGCATTTGATTATGATCCAAGGAAATTTACTTTGGGTGCTTTATTTTTAAACAAAATTATTTGGAACTATTTTTAAATTATTTTTTTAAGAAACATGATTTTTTTTTGTGAGCTCATTAAAAGGAAGTAACATACCTCGTTAGAACGAAAGGTCATCTCGTTTAAACGAAGTTATGAACTCGTTAGAAAGATATTTAGAAAGTAGTTAGAACGCACATCTAATGAACATCAAATGGACACTCTCTATCAAACAGATAGGTGCTCATTGGAAGTTCGTTCGAACGAACTAGAGTTTCATTAGAACGAAATGAGATTTTTGTTCGAACGAACTATGTGTTTTCGTTCGAATAAACTCGTCGACTCAAAAATCGTATTTCACTATTTTATAGGCGTGCTGGACTCAAATTTTAAAAGGACGTTTGGCAAAAAATGTCTTCCTATCTGTTTACCAAAGTTCCAAAACCCTAGTTTCACCCATTGAGTTTAAAGATCCAATGTATTGACGTGTTGTGTCAGCTTGCATGGGTTGACTCCTACATTGCATCGTGGAGGAGAGATTAAAGATAGAGGAGTGTCAAGTCTTGCGAGGGAGACGAGTCGTTGAGTAAGTATATTGTCTAGTCTTTGTAAAACCTTATCATAGTGATTTTTGATTTAAAATGCAATAATATATAACCTATAACATATAACGTGTGCAACCATTTAACATGCAATGACATATAATACAGAACAAACGATAAACAAACACCATGGAACTATCAATAACATATAACATGAGGCACAAATGCTAGTGTATGAACAATATACAAACATAATCAACCATTAGATTTAACATGAGAAGTATCATGTGCAAGCATTCGAAAATAAAAAAGTCTCAAGTTTAAAGCCTTCAAATCTGATTTCCTAACCCACATAGGTGTAACATAACGCTCGTGGATTTGGAAACCTCGATGACTATAGTCTTAGACTTCCTAGGGCATTTTCTAAGATCAAATAAAAAATTTCTAAGGTGACCTTTCCTACAACAAAATGTGAACATGTAGACGCGACGGGGGATGTTACCTATGGGCTAAGCTTTATAATGCCCTTGAATAAGGATGAATCTCTAAAAATATTGGTATTGACTATAGTGGCGGAAGCATTATCATTATTAAATCCAATTGCAAAATTATCATATCTGATACAGTTGGTGCCTAATATCTTATTCAACTTCTCAAAGATAGATTCCAAATCAAATTTAACAAAACTCGAGTCTTTTAATCTTTCTTCTAACCCCACTATCCTAGGCTCGAGAAAACGATGAGACTACTCAAACTCGAGGGACTCTTTTAAAATATTTATCAAATCACAAAGGTGATTTAGCTTTCCCTCAGCGTACTATTGCTTATCTTTAAGAGTTTTCTCATGCTCCCTAAGATCCTCAATTACTTTACTATCATCATTACCTATGGCACGTTCTTTCAACTTGCCTTCCAGCATCAAGTTTACTTTTTTCAACTTCAATGACTCGGCATATAACTCCATAAAGACAACTTAAAGTTCACTATCAGCACTCATTTGGATTCAACTAAAATGACCTCAAAATTGTCATGCACATAATTATCTTCATCGAAAGACTTTTCATCAAGGTTGGCATGACTAGACGTGAATCCGATGTAGTTGCGCTCAATGGCGGAAGCAGGTCCCGCTTCTGATTCACTATCGCTAAGGGTAAAATTGTATGCCTTCAGAGTCTTACCTTCCTTCCTTAGCTTAGTGGGAGGATTTGTTTCCTTATGTCCATACCATTCACAACCAAAACATTTATCTGACTCATCTCTTTTAAAATTTTCATTAAATTTTTAGAGATTTTTTTAGCCTTGTTAAACTTATTTTCTCAAACTTTTTCGATTATTTTTCAAACTTGAGAAATTTCTTAAACTTCTTCACAAACATGTCCATATCATCGGAAATGATGTTAGGATCATCATCCGAAACAAGTGTTTCCTCCTTCTCGGGATTACAAAGTAATGCCCTTATCTTTCTTCCTGCTTTTGGGAAGAAAATATGTCGAGCTCATAAGTTTGAATATCACCTATAAGCTCTTCAAGTTTTGTAGAATCCCAAGTTCCCAAAAAATTCAAAACAGTGACTTTTTGTGACACCCCACCTAATTTAAACATCGGGTGATCAGGCCTTTATTAAATTAAAACAGGTTTCTCAAATGGTTCATTCTTAGCATCACCGTCGAAAACTTTTTAATTACTAATCCCCTAAGTTAAAATTAGACTTGTGCCAAATTTTATCTTTCTTAAAATAGATAAATCAACCATGCGGAACAGAGTATAACAATCACCAGGTACTATAACCCAATCAACAAAGTATAAGTACAAAAGCATAAGAGTTTTACCGAATAAACCATCAGTTAAAATCCCCAAACAATAATAGAATAACCACTAGACTGAAACTAAACATATGAGACTGATACCGGACCACAAGTCCATACATAGAATAGTGTGAGATCCCGCACTAGATCTGAATGAGAGATATCGTCTAATCAAAATCCTGTAAGCATCCACTGTGCTACAACTTCGAGTCCCTGGAATGAAATCATCATGCATGGCGTCCCTGTGGCTGGACACCTAAAAGGTTTTAAAAATATTTTATAGCAAGAGATAGTACTCAAAACATTTTGAAAATATTTAGCAAGCGTTTATCACAATATAAATGTGGTTATTAATTACACATGTTAGGTTCTCGTACACTCTCTTGAGTTTACTCACTCCTCATCTATTGTGCACACCTAACGTTCTACTCTTTGCCTACCTAGCCATATCTCCCAAGCTAACTAGGACTGCAGTAATCATCTGAACTTATCTATACTTAAGTTCTCGTACCGCCCATACAGTACATCAATTTCATAAACACCTCACGAAGGTTAATTAATTCTCAAGTAACATTTCACCTATGTTATGATTCAAAACTTCTCATTTAGTTTCACTACTTGTAAGGATAGTTTGTCCATCTTTATGTATATGTTATGTCATACGCCGTTACAAGATTGATGGTAGAAAAGATCACATCGTCATCAACGAAATCCGAAATCCGAAATCCGAAGATCAAAAGAAGAAGGAATCTGGAAACAGTCAGCCGGACCGGTCCGCCCCAAAATAAAAAGAACCGGTCCGCCTAGCCTCGGACCGATCCGCTGAAATAAAAAAGGAACCGATCCGACTGCGGACCGATCCGCCCAGTACCGGACCGGACCGCCTTGCTCTATTGAATCCAGTGAGCCCCGAACCGATTGCAAACCGAATAGGCTTTAAATTAAAAGAACCGATCCGCTATCGGACCGATCCGCCTAAGGCCCGGACCGGTCCGCCCTGGATAGAATTTTCCAGATCGTGATTCAGATTTTTTAGGGTTTTGACTCCTTATTTAAACCACGATCAGAAGTTGGTTTCCATAAGACTTTCCCACGTTTTTCAGAGCATATCAACCCTAAAGTCTTTATGTATTGAGTCCTATGATTCTAGGTTTTTAGATTCACACATCTTCCATATCTATGTGAATCAAGTTTGGTAACCCAAGAACACAACCTTGTGTTTGTTCAAACCTTTGTGGAGAGATCTTTGCAACCGAGGGCTGCGTGTCATTGCTGAGGGAGTCTCTACAAAGTTTTATGGCTGCGTGTCATTGAGGAGTGCTGCGGTTCTTCCTTTGTTGATTGGACTGAGGTTCATGTGGGTTCGCTGCGTGTGGATTCATTGCTGACGACACCGACCGACGCCTGCGGGTATTCGTGTGTCACTGTATTTCATTGTAATCTGTGTAAGTTGTGATTTACTTATTATAGTGAAATAAAAGGTTTTGCCCCTTTGGGGGATTTTTCCTTAACTTTGTGTCGCATGCTTTATTTATGGTTTGACACACACACACACACACCTTAGATGCATGTTTAGGGACTCTAATTAAATAAGTGTGCTATATTTGAAAGTTGCGAAGTTAATCAATTATCACACGTAATTCTTGGCTTTTCACTACTAAATTTCTACAATTCTCACAATTAATATCTTCCCACTTTTGTGTTTAAGTTTCACTACTTAAATTACTAATTAGATATTCTCTATCTAACGTTACGTTTCGTAATTAAGTTTCACTACTTAACTTACCAGTTTGATATGTATCGTTAAACACATCATATATCAATCTACTAACACACAAAAGTAGAATATCATTAAGTATATATTTCACACACAATATATACTAAATATCAGTCATTACTACTATGTCTTTTTGACACACGTAAAGGACTCTTGGTTTGGAATGATTCATCGACCCCAAGTACAAAATTGGTTCGAAATGATACATCGACCCTAATTATTTATATACACATATTCTGGCTCGGACTCTTTCATCACGCCACCAGTTCGAAGGTTTGGTTTGGCATTTTACATCGACCACAAACATATGATAACTCAATGTTAGTTCAGAATACTCCATCGACCCTAACATATAATAACCCTACTTTAGTTCGGAACGCCTCATCGATCCTAACGTATAATAGCCCTACATTAGTTCGAAATACTTCATCGACCCTAACGTATAATTTAGGTATACATCTCTCAACCTAATAGTTCATACAATTTAGTAGGTACTCACCCGACCTATCAATCATGATGGTACGTAATATAGTATTCTCTTATATTAATCGTATTCGTCAATTTACGATTTTTCTCTAGCGCTTTTATTTGAGTATTCACTCAACTCTAAGGGCCCTAGTTACCCCTCACATATAATTTCAGTAGTTATTACTTACCCTACTGGTCTATTACTTGAATTGAATTTACCTCGCCTCATAACTCAATTCCAATTTCCCCGATGCTTTACACAATCGGGTTATTCTCGTCGGTCCATAATCCAAGTCCTACATCCAATGGCCTTACTGAACCTCAACCATATACCTACTGGTCTTATTCTCATTCCCATATAAGTATAATATAAATCCTAGAATTCCCATTTATTCTCGGAAATCAAAGAAACCTTAACCAAGGAAGGATTTGAGAAAAACAACTTAAGTCGATCGATCGATCTGGGACAGCAACAGTTCGTCTTCTTCGTTAATTTCCTCCTTCATTAACAAACCTACAAACTTCATTATAATACATCAAACTTCGACCCAATTATCCTAACGTGTTCCCACATATACTAGGACAATTTCTAACGTTTCAAATACATCAAAACCTCAATTCATTTAAAGAAATAATGGATTAAACTCAAAATTTCATAAAACCCTAGTTATGGTGTTCTTCCCATATATTCATTCAAAACCCAGATTTTATTTTGAAATAATTATCAAATCAGCTCTGAATATTACTCCTCTACATATGTTAGATCAATCTACATGCGATTCCTATTCCAACATGCATAAATATCATTATTTTCTTTCCAAGATATTGATTTAACAAAACTATTCAAAAATCCTACACATGGGCATTATAACTTTATAATTTTTTTGTAATAAACAACTTGCCTTGACATAGGGGTTCTGATTTCGTGGAGTTGATGATGGATTAATGCTTCTCTTCTTCGATCCTTCCTCCTTTGGCTCCTAGGATGCAAGATCCAAACCCAACCTCCTCAAAAGCATCTTCTAAGCCACGGGAATGGTTTTCTCCTTCTCTCTAATGGTCTTGGTGTTTACATGTTTTTTTTAACCCTAACCCCTCTTTCATACGGTTGATAAAAGACTCTCAAATTCGTAAATCTCAATACCCTCACATGTTAAAAGACCAAAACGCTCCCGATCGATCTCGATTTAGTCCAAAATTACCTCGGGACTTAACTAGTACCCCCGAGTATACTATTTTGACTAATTCGACTCTTCCGGACTCATCTGTAACCTATAAATTATCATTTGAGTCACTTAAAAATATATTACTCGTTCTCACCCCAAAATGGTCTACACGTGCTAAGTAATTATTTACTACTCGCGTTGAGTAAATAGAAATAGGCAATATTAATCAGTATCTATCTCTCGATTAATACTCCATATTCACAATTATTAAGAAATCTCACTAAATTACTTTCCTTGCTTAATTTAAATCAAATTGTATTTTCTCATTTAATTCTCCAATTTAATTAAATAGAAATACTCAGAAATATGGGGTATTACACTTTTGAAATAAATCTTTTAGGTTATGACTTTGAGATTTTATTGACAACTCTCCTTTCGGGTATTCTATCTCCCAAGTTAAAAGATGAGTTAATAATATGAGAGAACTCTCATAAAACTCATCAAAGGTTTCATTATCTTCCATCGTAATGGTTTAAAACCTCAATTTTGGAAGCCTTAATAACACCGGTACTCTCATGAGTGAATTGAAGTATGTCTCAAGCTTCTTTAGACGTTCACATATCATAATACGACGGAACTCCTTTAGTGTGACCGTTGTATATAGGTTCTATAAGAATAGAGTTTCCCTAACTAAGTCCTATTGACTTTTCAACCATTAAATATATTTTTTTGGTAAAAACCTAACTTGTAATTCTTAAAGAACCAACAAGAGTTCTAATGTGTCCCAATGATTTGAAGTAGTTAACCAACTAAGCATATACCGCCCACTGTACCACATACTAGCTAAAATAACGTACCGCGTATCCGTAACAATTCCACATCACACGGCTACCACGTTCTAAGTAACATTGAACCCAACAAAGTGCCCCCTAAAATATTGAACCGTGACAGCTAATGATTTCTTTTAAGAAAAGTGGATAAAAACTTGATCAAAGGAAATGTGTTAGTTGTCGAGGTTCAATAGCTTGGGGGGCAACATGTTGGGTATTAGATTAAGGGTGATATGTAAGACCGCTATGGTTCAAGGGGGTTTACTGTAGTTTACCCTAATAAGAATTTAATTACATCAAGTCTCAACAAACAACACAAACTCAACTCCTGGTCGGCTTTTACACCACTCTACTGGTTCATCTAATATTATCCCACGGCCTATCAGTTCGGCCTACCAGCTCCTCTGCTCAGCTACTCTGATCTAACATTTTTTCTACTTCTCTACTCGGAACCGTACGAGCACCACTCAACCGCAGAGGAGCGAGCCCAAATAGCTCAGTAAGATTTCCACACTTGGTGGAGCAATGAACAACTCTGTAAAAAGGGTTAACTGAATAAGATAACCAAACAACAGGAAACAACTAGGTATACACGAACAATATGAGATCAAAGTATATAAGACAAACAACAACAATATGGTTTGTTTTCTGCCATTCGTCCTTGGACTGCTGAAAGGATTTTTTTAATGTCGTTTCACTGTATTTTCTTTATAAAGTTATGCATTTTGTTTTATAAAGTCCCTTTTGGTGTAGAGTTGATTATTATACTAATCGTCCTTAGGACAAAATTTGAAGCCCTAATGTGATAATATACGAAAGTAGACTTTGTTGGTTAAGGAGTGTGGTTCCAGTTGACCACCTCAGTGGATATTATCCTCTCTGGGTAATGAGATGCATCTTTTCCCCTCTTATCCTCTGTTCTTAAAATCAAAGTATCTTATTTCGTACAACGCCCTAGCCGTATTCTACACCGGAATTCATGTCTTGTGAGAATATGGGCATAGTAGTCAAATCCTGTGTTTCACCACTCGTCAAAAATCAATGTATCGTGGATCGTTTTGTATGAAAGTCTAAAACAATCTTAGGAATTAGGACATGATTACATTGTCTAGTAGTATGAGTGCCTTTGTGATAGAAGTGTGTTCGAGTCCTACTGCAATCTCGTTATTCGAAGAATATTAAAATAAAAGAGATTGAAAGCAAGAATACAACAAAGTGAATATTCATGTATATTTTTATAAATACAATAAAATAAAAAACGATACAGACCATACAAACGATATGGACCGATACGGCTACGATATATTGCTACTTGCGATACATTTATGCGATAAAATACGATCCTAACAACTATGAGCTGGGTACATTAAATTCTACTAAAGAGTTCAGTACTGCTGGTTTGGGTACACGTGTTGCTTGGTACTATAAGATTATCTGACTTGCATTATTTTTTTTCTCCAAGCAGTATCCCTTACTTATTCATAATCTATGAATTAACAGATATATCATGTATGTACCATTTTTTGTGTATATTGGATTTTTCTGTAATTCTTCTTGTTGCTGCAGAATGAGATGCAAATTGCAGTGAAGCAGAGAAAACTTGGAGAGCCAATTGGCGAAACTCTGTTTGGAAAAACAGTGAGCTTTATTTCTATTTTCTCTTATCTTTGGTTTGTCATTTACTCTTATGGCTGTGGTGACGTGTTAAAGTGAGAGATATTGTGTGGTGTTCATGTGGAAGACGTTTCATTTAGCGTCGAGATGGTGGGTGTTAGGCATGGTTTATGACTCGGCTACCCAGTTTTCAATTCAGTCATGGTATTGATATCGTTTCTGAGCGATGCACAATGATATATTATTTAGAGAGCCCAAATTTTTTGAAAAAAAATAGAATAGTTGTAAAAAAATAAGTATAATAACATGATTCAATTAGATAATTACAAAATCATTATAAAGTATGCATACCGTTGTCTAATTGGCACATGGTGCAGTCATCAATTGCATTTGTTCCAGAACTAATAAGCACATGATTTCCAAATATTTTTTAATTAAAAAGTAATTGATAAAGAAATTGCAAATTATATACTTATATGTATCATATATCTTGATTATACATATAGCACTTAATTTCTATATATCGGTAGGTATAACGACTGTAATCATAAGAGGGAAATCACATGGGAAACAAACGTGTGCCGTGAGTGGAAGCCGATATTTAGGCCAAGAGTTCTCTGATTTTTTTGGCCAATTTTCCGATATTGCGCTGGAGTCAGACCGAGTTAATACTATTTTGTCCATTTCACTCGTTGTGACTCTATCTCGGTCTGGTGCCCAGCGATGTCTAGTCTTTTCGACCAAGTTGTCTCGGTTTCAGCCGATACTTTGAACCCTGGTGTTAAGTGACCTTTCCCAACAAAAAGGTGTCTCTGGCATTATTTTACTAGAGCAATATGGATGCCGTCGAGAGCTCGAGCAATGCACATGAATAAATGCATCATCAAACAATAGGAGGATATAACACGTTACATTCATCGAAGTTTTATTAGGAATTTGCTATCGGAACAATTGAAGAATCTGTCTCCAATTTTGCAGGTATTCATCATGGGATTTGGAAATATCGGGATCCATTTGGCAAAGCGCTTGCGTCCATTTGGTGTTAAAATCCTTGCTACCAAACGGAGTTGGCCCTCTAATTTGCAAAATTCATGCAAATCTGATGGTATGAAAAAGCATATAAATTGCAATATTGAAACTTGTTGCACTTTATGGTCTTATTCATTGCATACTTTGTTAATTTTCAGAATGGTACCTATTCATGCAAATCCTTTCAAAATGGTACCTATGATGATCTGGTTGATGAGAAGGGTGGTCATGAAGATATCCATAATTTTGCCAGCAACTCTGACATAGTTGTTTGTTGCTTGTCAATGAATGGTGAAACGGTCAGATTATTCTCTATTCTATTAGTCATTTCCAATGCATGTAAGACCATCTCCAGGCCATTGGTATAATGTTTTTTAACCCATTTTTTCCCTGTTGGTGGCCATTGGCCAAAATAGGTTTGACTCATTTTGAACCCAAAATTTGAGCCATTTTCCCCAAAACAGTCCCGAATTGTCAGAACTGCCACTACATTTTCGTGTGATTTTGACTTGGGTACTACGCTAATGGTCCTATTTGCTCCATATTATATTTAGACTTTTTTTTTCATCATTGTATGTTAATATTTCACCACTAAATAACCAAAGTCTAATATATAGAAACAGTCAATGATGAAGCATTTACAATCAGCGACGAAAAAGGTACCAAAGTCTAAAAAAATTATGCGCTTGGCAAAGTATAAATATGTCCATTAGCGAGGTACCCAAGTTATTTTTTTCCTATTAAGTTGGGGCGGCATTCCAAATTTTTCCTCTTTTTAATTTTTTTTATTTATTTTGAGTGGGGCGGATAATTTTTTTCTACTTGCATTTTTCATATATTTTTTTTCAGGTTGGCATAGTAAACAAGACTTTCATATCTTCAATGAAAAAGGTTTGTTTTCTATCAACTGTTGACTTGTATAGGAAGCTTTTCACTTGCATGAATGCCATTTTGTTAATAATAGTCCTCAAAACGAGTCTACGCAAAAGGTACAACATTGATTTGACACTTAGGATATTCTGTTGGAATGTCATATGATGTTGCAAATACGGCGTGTAAAATTCAGGAAAACTATTATGTTATTTTAATTTAGTGCTGACTACTATGCACTGGCGGAATGAGTTGTGTAGTTCTGTATCCACTGGGATGCTAGCTATGAAGCACAGATGTGGGTGCAACACGATTTGAGAATTTCAAAAAGTAGGATTTTTTG
The DNA here is from genome assembly GCA_949130495.1 of Sambucus nigra. Classification (NCBI taxonomy): domain Eukaryota; kingdom Viridiplantae; phylum Streptophyta; class Magnoliopsida; order Dipsacales; family Adoxaceae; genus Sambucus; species Sambucus nigra. The sequence continues at coordinate 515,606,560 of OX422220.1, forward strand.
TGCATCGAGAAATAAAATAAGTAAACCATTTTTACTATTTCGGGTTATCAAGTCACTCTTTGTACTTTTATCCGACAATTCGCCCCAAATAATTGCCAAAGCGCTTCATTGCGTTGAGTATTCAACACCCATCAGTTTCTCTGTCTCTATCATTGATGGTTACTAGACATGGATCCTTGGCCGAAGTGTTTTTTTTTTAGATTATTAATTGTGGACAATGACTGGCAAAATATGACCCGACACAATAACACGACATGAGATTATCCGTTAATGGGTCGACCCTTATTAGATTCCGGGTCATAACGGATTGTTCCATTAGTCACGTTAAAACAAATGAGTGATAAGTACACCCTGTTATATACGAAATGAAAATGATATTTATATATAGTCCATACACGATTAAATACGTCATGGATTCGTTAAGATATGCGGCATGGCTAATACATGACTCTTAACGAATTGGGTATAGTGGAACAATCTTTGACACGGACCCAATATGACATGACATAACCTGTTGTCCAGACTCGGATGTAACTATAAAGTATGCGTGTGCATCAAGAGAATTTAACTATTGACTATCATTGTAATGAGTGATGAGATAATGTAATTGTAGTGTGTAACATTATATTCAGGGTGCTCTCCTGGTGAATATAGCGCGTGGGGGTCTATTGGACTACGATGCCATTTTTCATCAGCTTAAATCAGGCCATTTGGGAGGCTTAGGCATTGATGTTGCTTGGACAGAGCCTTTTGATCCTGAGGATCCAGTTTTAAAGTTCCCAAATGTCATCATCACACCCCATGTTGCTGGTGTTACGGAAGTTTCCTATAGGGCCACGGCCAAGGTATTCTAATCTAAACCTAACCTACTTAGTCCCTCCCTCCCAAATTAATAGTCGCTTTCCTTTTTAGGCCGTTCCAAATTAGTAGTCGCTTTCCTTTTTTTGACATAATCAACAGACCAAATTTCATGCTAGTGAACAAGTCTGATATTTGACCAATGGTTGAGCTAATCCTTAAAAACATCGTTTTCAAATAACGACTATTAACTTGGGACGGAGTTAGTACTAAATTTTTCTTCTTGTGGGAATACAGATGATGAATTATTGTGTTTGTAACTCAATACTTTGTTGATGTTGCTGGTTTAATATTATTAGGCTGTGCTTGATAGCCATTTTTGACATGACAAATATGGAATCTTTCTTATTTTCCAGTTTTTTTTGTGGTGTTTGATAGCACATTTTTGGCGTTTGCATTGAAAACATTTCCCAGGAGAATTTTGCCATGAAAAATTATTTCACCCCCATTCTATCAAATACATCCTTAGGGTGCATTTCCATATGGAGCCTGTGAAATTTTTTCACGCAAAATTTTGTTTAATTTTTTTTTCTTACCATCTCCTCGAGAAAAATGCCCAAAATGTTCAACAAATTGTACCAAAATAGTCGGGGGGGGGGGGGGGGGGGGAAATCCCAGGAAAATAAATGCTATCAAACACGAAATTCTCAAAGAGTACATATTTGCCATGACAAAAATGGTCATCAAACACACTAAGGGCCTGTTTGGTAGCATGCCCTAGAAAAAAATTTCTAAGGCAAATTCCAAAAATGTGCTTCACTAGCTTGTACTATAGTGTAAGTTGGAATTTTTTTCTTAAGGCGAATAAATGTTATCAAATGCACCTTAAAACTGGAAAAGGAGAAATACTTTTTATTTGATTTGACAAAGTGTACACATCTCTTGGTGTAATTGTTATTGCCAACTCAAAAAGTGTAAAATAAGGACTAAAAGTGCACCAAGTGATATGTTAGTGCAAATGAGTATAATTCTTGTTGTACAAAACATTTCCGGTAAAATAATGCTGCAAGATGCGCTATAATTATACCCTACCACATTAACTTTTTCTCTCATTTAAAACTTTAAAAAACCAGGCTCATTTTACGTGTGTTATGTCAGAGGTCTTTTCAATTTATAATTACAAAATAAAGTAGTATATAGTTTTAGTGCAAAGTCTACTTTACACAAGATTTTAACTAAAAATTCAATTTTATTGATAAAATTGTGGGATTTACAGGTGGTGGGTGATGTTGCCCTTCAGCTTCATGAAGGGACTCCTTTGACAGAGATAGAGTTTGTCAATTGATTTTAACTCTGCAAATGGGAAACCTAGTGTGTAATAGCCACCTATATTCAAATCTTCATCTTTTTATTTTTATTTTTTTAATTATTGGACATACACAATGTCATGTATTCTTGTACGGGTATTGTCCCAAATGAATGAAACTGGGCTGAAATTCGGGGTGGAAATTTGCGTCGTTTCTAAAATTGTCACCCATAGCTGAAATAACCAGAAGTTCGAGTTTAAAAAATAAAAGATAAAAAGAAAGGAAATTGAAACTTGGTGATAATCTCCTCACTTAAGCTGATAGTAACAATACATTACACGGTAAAAAAAGGTGGGACATATTTTCCCGGTTAATTATACGTTGTCCTTTTGGACTTTACCCTTACTAACACTTCACTTCGTTAGCTCTCATTTTTGGTTAAACTAAGCAACCCCGACCTTATAACATGTCTCAGTTCACCCCCAAATCTTAATGATAATAATTTTTGTATGGAATTTACCAACGTGTCGTGCATGAAGGTATTTTTGTGGAGACAATTAAAAAAATCGTCAAGTAAACATGTATGCATATATTAGCAATAAATGTGTAAATACCTCCCTCTCTCGCTCTCTAGGCCATCTCTCTATTTTTTACTATTTTCCCTTGGCGTTTATTACATATTCCTAAAATGTATGTAATCAACTACCGAGAGAGAGACGATATATTGTCTCATCTCTGTTACATTTTCACCCCATGTCACATTTTCACCTGATGTCAGTCAATATACGCTTAAATGTATGATGTGTAATTGAGAAAATCTTATCCCTTGATAAAATTCATTCAATGTGTTATACATCCAAGTGTGTATTGGGTGAAATCATGTAAAAATCTGATGACAAGGATCCCAATCTGTTGGTGTTGATCTCTCTCTCCCTCTCTTGTGGTTTTTGCAAGATGTTGCATTTTCCTAAAAAGTATAAAAAATTAGACATTTTTATAAGTTTTCATACTTATTTCTTGATTGATCAATATGGAATTTTTAAAAATATATTTGGAGTTTTACTTTTTGCATTTTTCTAAAAAAATCCATGTATTTTCCTGGAAAGTGGATGCATTTTATTGGAAAACGAAAAAAAAATAGTTTAGGATTTTTTTAAACAAAATTTCCAATTTTTTTGGTTGATTTATACTATTTTATATGCAATGTTTTTTCTGGGTGAAATGTGATTTGATTGAACATGCCAAAGCCAATAAAAAAAATACAATAAAGCCACACACCCAACAAGGCAACAGGGTGCTAAAACACCACAAACCTAAACCCAAACAAACAAACCAATAAAAATACTACCTACCAATCCACCAAGACTACCTCAAGTCCATAACAAAGCTTGCAGCCCGACCCAACCCAACATTTTGCATGCAACCCCTCTACATGTAGAGTGTCTTCTAAAGAGCTATTTTATAAGGCCAAGTCAGCAACAGTTGAGAGACTCCCTCCATTCTTGATCCCGCAAATTCCATCCCAATATTATGTTTTCATTTCATTCATTCCATCTCCCTTCACTACCACAGATCCCCAAACATTCCATCATCGTTTTCAAGGTATTCAATCTCTCTCTCTCTCTCTCTCTCTCTATATATATATATATATATATATATATATAAAATAATACTCCTATACATACCTCCCGTATTATACAGGATTCGGACTGCATGCGTGTTTGACATGTTAACTAATACTGTTTTGTTAATCATACATTCGAATATGAATCATAAGGTTGTATCATGAATAAAACAGTTTTGACATGAATCCAGTATGTTTATCTTCATGTAATCACATAATCGAAAATTCCTTATAACTATGATTTAAAAACTGACCTTTGTCCATCGTTGTTGAACGGATTAAAATGACTTAAATGCTCCTTTCTTGAATAGCCCGGAATATGAGAAAAACGAATTTCGGATTTTCTCTCCCTCCTTAGAAACAGTGTGTATTAAGATGTCTCTAGATGGTGTAGAGGTCTCTATTTATAAGGGGAAGAGGGCCGAAATCCTAGTGGTGGTGGGACTCTTTCCAAGTCCCCCACTAATTCCACTAACCATCGTGTGACTAACGGATAAGGTTTACCCAAATCTTTTAATATCTTTATTTATCACATTCCTAATTAATTATCTGACATTTATTAAAACCACATAAATGAAAAATTCGGAATTTAATACAATTGAAATTAAATAATTAATTTCGTCACTAACATTAATTTCCAACAGTCTCCCACTTGGTCTTAATAATTCGTATAATTAGATTAGGTATCATAAGGTGCACAATCATTGATAAATTTTGCTAAATCAAATGATTCACGGATGCGAGTCATGGCGGTTCCATGCTATTCAAGAGCATGGTTCCTCCCATGTACCACAACACCAATGTTTCATTCAACTAGCCTTTAATATTGGGTATCATAATGGCCTCATAATGTTCTTTTGAATAAGAACTATTTCTGTCAACAATAATTCATAATTATATGCATGCATTCACAAAAGACAGAAATAATAGAAATCAGAAACACTTTTATTGAATTCAAGTAATAGTGTCAAACAACTAAGCCAAAATAGTAATCATAATCTAACTAATCGAGACCCATCTCTTTGACATGTTTCATAAAGGTCTTCGGAGATAGTCCTTTCGTAAGAGGATCTGCTATGTTATCACGCGTAGTAATGTGATCAATTGACACTCTTTGTTTCTGAACTTCTTCTTTAACTGATAGGTATTTCATCTCAATATGCTTAGCAGCCTTAGTATACCTATCGTTCTTCGAGAATAAGATTGCTGCGATGTTATCACAATAAATTTTCAGCGGCTTAGATATTGACCCCATAATTCTAAGTCCTGAAATAAAGTTTTGCAGCCATAATCCATGATTTGTAGCTTCGAAGCAAGCTACGTACTCAGTCTCCATAGTAGATGATGCAATGATGCTTTGCTTAGCACTTTTCCATGAAACGGCTCCTCCAGCCATAAGGAAGACATAACCCGAAGTGTTCTTCCTACTGTCAAGGCATCCCCCAAAATCTGAGTCTGAATAACCAATCACCTCAAGGTGATCAGTCTTCCGATATGTGAGCATGTAATCCTTGGTCCCTTGCAGGTACCTCAGAACTTTCTTTGCAGCTTTCTAATGGTGAATCCCCGGATTGCTTTGATATCTGCCTAGCATCCCAATGGCAAAACTGATATCCGGTCTAGTGCAGACTTGTGCATACAACAAGCTCCCTACGAGCGAAGCATAAGGCATGCCTTTCATGTTCTCCCTTTCTAAATCACTTCTGGGGCATTGACTTAAGCTGAACTTATCCCCTTTCTGAAGTGGAACATTAATGGGATTGCAACTTTGCATGCTAAATCTTTCTAAAACTTTGTTAATGTAAGCTTTCTGAGACAATCCTAAGATTCCTCGTGATCTATCCCGAGATATTTCTATCCTGATCACGAAGGATGCCTCACCTAAATCTTTCATTTCAAAGTTTTTAGAAAGGTACTTCTTGGTTTCACTTAATAAACTAAGATCACTGCTGGCGATAAGTAAGTCATCAACATATAGTACTAAAAACACAAACTTACTCCCACTGATCTTCAAGTATATGCACCGATCAACAGTGTTTTCCTTAAACCCAAAGGATGCAATGGTATCGTGAAACTTAATGTACCATTGACGAGAAGCTTGCTTTAGACCATATATTGACTTCTTCAACATACAGACCATGTTTTCCTTTCCTTCCTTTATGAAGCCTTGTGGCTGTGCCATGTAGACTTCTTCTTCTAAACTCCCATTTAGAAAAGCTGTTTTTACGTCCATTTGGTGCAACTCCAAATCCTAATGAGCCACCAACGCTAATATAATTCTCAATGAGTCTTTATTTGAAACTAGAGAGAAGGTCTCATTATAATCAATGCCTTCTCGTTGATTAAAACCTTTGGCAATAAGTCTAGCTTTATGTCGTTCGATATTGCCTTTTGAGTCAAGTTTGGTCTTAAATATCCACTTGCACCCAACTCGTTTTTGTCCTTCTGGCAATTCGACCAACTCCCAAACTTTATTGTCATCCATAGATTTTATTTCTTCATTCATGGCATCAATCCATTTATCGGAATCACCACTATTTACAGCTTTTTCATAAGAAACCGGATCATTAATATTCCCTATGTTAAATTCGGTCTCTTGAAGGTATACCACATAATCATCCGGAATTGTCGATCTTCTGTCTCTTTGAGATCTTCTTAATGGCACTTCCTGTGGTGCTTCAAAAGTTTCATCGGTTATAGTCTCATTATGCGGTTATTCAGTTGGTTGATCATTCACTTGTTGTTCATTGTTATTGATTGGGTCAATGACCGGTTCAACAATTACATTAGGAACAACAGGTATGTTATGAACTCTGGGTATAGGAATTTGTACCCTGACTTCTTGAATGATTACCTCCCATTATTTTATACTCCCACTTACTTCACCTTCTTCAATGAATTTTGCATTTCCAGTTTCTATGATTCTAGTTGTATGATTTGGACAGTAGAATCTATATCCCTTCGACTTTTCTGGATACCCTATGAAATGACAAGATAATGTCCTAGGATCCGATTTCTTTTCATGAGGGTTATAGATTCTAGCTTCCGCTGGGCAGCCCTACACACGTAAATACCTTAAATCGGGTTTCCATCCTTTCCAAAGTTCAAAAGGGGTTTTTGAAACTGACTTATTAGGAACCCTATTTAAGATGTGTACAGCGGTTTTTAATGCATGTGTCCACAAAAATTTAGGCAATTGGGTCCTACTTATCATACCTCTTACCATTTCTATAAGGGTACGATTACGTCTTTCAGCTACACCATTCTGCCAAGGTGATCCTGGCATTGTGTATTGGGCGCAAATACCTAATTTTTCAAGGAGTTTAGCAAATGGGCCAGGGCATTGCCTTGACTCGTCATATCTACCATAATATTCGCCACCTCTATCAGACCTAATAATTTTCACCTTTTTGCCTAGTTGCCTCTCAACCTCATTAATGTATATTTCAACGACGTTCACAGACTGAGATTTATCATGCAACATGTACAAAATGCAATAACGTGAAAAATCATCTATAAAGGTGATGAAGTATTTTTCTCCAGCAATGGATGGAATATCAAAAGGTACACATATGTCTGTATGTATTATTTCAAGTAGCTGGGTGCTTCTTGTGGCTCCTTTCTTTGTATGTTTGATCTGTTTTACTTTAATACAGTCCACACATACATCATAATTGGCCCAATCCAGGTTATGGATCTTTAATGAGCCTTTCAATTCTCGGCCTGGATATGTGCCCTAATCTTTTATGCCACAAATAAGCAGATTTTTCATCTTTAAGTGTATGTTTCGTACCAACATTAGGATGCAGGGTCACAAGGGTTTCAGAAAAATTCTTTTCAAGATTCAATCGATATAAACCATCTAATAAAAAACCAGAACCAACATTATTAGAATTTTTAATCAAACCAAAACCATTGTTCTTAAATTCAATTGCAAAACCATCTAAAGCGAGTTTAGAAACAGAAATTAAATTCCTAGAAACTGTGGGAACATAAAAAGTTTCTTGCAAATCTAAAATAAATCCAGTGCTTAAAATCAGGCGAAAGACTCCAACAACTTCTATTTTAGCCTTTGCCTTATTGCCCATGTAGAGAAAATGCTCATTTGGATTTGTTTTGCGGATCGTAATGAAGCCCTACATTGAATTATAAACATGACACATAGAACCAGAATCAATCCACCAAGTGTTAGAAGCAGTGTTAATAAAGTTTGATTCTAAACAAACATAAATAAAAGGCTTACCCTTTTTCTCAAACCAGACCTTTCGTTTATGACAATCCCTCTGGAAATGGCCCTTCTTTTTACAGAAGTGACACTTGTCGTTCTTTTCCTTCTTCACAGTAGCAGTTGATGGTTCAGCTTGATGAGACGGCCCAGGACCTTTCTTAATGCCCTTGCCGAACTTCTTCTTAAAACCAGCTCCTTTGATTGTAAGGTTTGCCACCTGTCCCTTAGTCACATGGCCATTTTGTTGCTTGAGCCTTCCTTCCTCATATACCAACATGCTTTGCAAATCATTTACATTCCACTTGTCTTTTATAGTGTTTTAATTGATTTGGAAAGGCCCATACTCAAGAGGTAGGGAGTTTAGGACGAATTGGACGAGAAAAGACTCATCCACTGTCATGCCCAAAACTCTAAGTCTAGCAGCCAGATTGGTCATTTCTATAATGTGCTCATTCATGGTTCGAGTACCATCGAACCTTATAGTGGCCAGGTCAGCCATCAGTTTCCCATCAAGGGATTTATCAGCAGTGCGAAAGCGTTCCTTAATGTTGTTCAAATATTCTTTCGCTTTTGTAGTTTCAGGTAGGGATGTCTTAATGTTAGCAGCAACACACATTCGCATAAACATTAGGGCCAACCTATTGGATCGAGACCATTCTTCATGGACAACAATTTCATCCTCGCTACTGGTATCAGTGATAGCAGCGGGTTCATCACACATAATTGCCATGTCCAGGTCAAGAACCCCTAGGCTGAACTCAATTTGCTCATTCCATTCAGAAAAATTAGTTCCATCAAATTTGGAATAGGACGGAGCTTGCGAATACAGGTTAAGGGGAACTGCAATTAATAACAATGTTTACAAATTAAATTTTCACACACAACAAAATTGCAAGGGTCGAATATTGAATTGTTGACTAAAGATTTTGGCATATTTCATTTACAATCTCAATATCACGGAATCTGTGTTAATCATCACATAATGTTCAGATTTGTAAAGATATATTACTCTATAATTCATTTATCATGGTCCCATAATTTTGGCATATGTGTTTGTTGCCTAAACATTTAATACCATGATTACTGGACTTAATGTCAACTATTCTGTTTTAAAAAAAAAACTAGTTCTAATGTTGTTCAATTCAGATAGTAGCATGTGTTGCGCTTCAATCCAATTTTATAACTGACATTAGAATAAGTCTTTAATGAATGTAAGTATATTATTCGTACATGCAGTCTCAGCCTGTGTTTGGCCTTTGACTTAACTCAAATGAATAATTGTTTACATGTCTCAACTTAAATATAGTTAATCATGCCTTAATATTATAATACGTAATCTATCAAAAATTACAAAGATACCAATAGTAGCTTAAATGCCTCAAAAACAGCATTGCCTAGGTATATTAAAAACACAAAATACATGAATTTTGCCAAAAATGGAAAAAAATGAGTTTTCACCATAGAATCGAAGTAAAACATGCCAGAAAACCAAAACTTTTTGCGGAACGTTAATATCATTTTTTTGCAAAGATTTATAAGCCCCGAGATTATTTTCTAAAATGGCGAAAACGGGGTTTTGAGGGCCTTAACTACGTCAAAACGCAAAAGTAAGGTGGTGCCCATGTCAGTTTCTGGAAATGGGTTTTGTTTATTTCGACGTTTCCAGTCGACCATGTCAGTTTCCTAAAATTCCGAGCAAGTTTTGACCCTTCATTCTCACCAGTGAGAATTGGCGACAGAAGAATAACGTCACAGAAAATCTCAGACACACTTTAAGAGCAGATTTAATGACAGAAATAAGACGTCGCAGAAGGTCTCAGGCACAAAAGCAATTTCGTTCTTAATATCATAACACAAATTCGAATTACCATATGTACGATTATCATATTGCTTAAAAATTTCTAGATTTCCAGAAAAACAAAATTTCCAGATTTTCAGAAAAAAAAAATTCCAGATTTCTAGATTTAACAAAAATTCCAGATTTCCAGATTTCTAAAAGATCATAAATCAGAATGCTATAAAGGAGTTTTTATTAACGTAAAATATGAGATTATAAATCGCAAGCTCTGATACCACATGTTAACTAATACTGTTTTGTTAATCACAAATTCGAATATGAATCATAAGGTTGTATCATGAATAAAACAGTTTTGACATGAATCCATGATGTTTATCTTCATGTAATCACATGACCGAAAATTCCTTATAACTATTATTTAAAAACTGACCTTTGTCCATCGTTGTTGAACGGATTAAAATGACTTGAATGCTCCTTTATTGAATAGCCCAGAATATGAGAAAAACGAATTTTGGATTTTCTCTCCCTCCTTAGAAACAGTGTGTATTAAGATGTCTCTAGATGGTGTAGAGGTCTCTATTTATAAGGAAAAGAGGGCCGGAATCCTAGTGGTGGTGGGACTCTTTCCAAGTCTCCCACTAATGCCACTAACCATCATGTGACTAACGGATAAGGTTTACCCAAACCTTTTAATATCTTTATTTATCACATTCCTAATTAATTAACTGACATTTATTAAAACCACATAAATGGAAAATTCAGAATTTAATACAATTGAAATTAAATAATTAATTTCGTCACTAACATTAATTTCCATTGATGTAAAAAATTAGATTTGACCTAATTCTTTTAATCACAGATAATAATAATAAAGAAATAATAGACAATGATTTTTAAAGTGGTTCAGCCTTGTAAGAATGACCTACATCCACTGCTTTTGTATTGATGATTGTTTTTCCAGAATTCTCTATAATAGTTTTTACCAAGAAATTTTGAGTCCCCTGCTAATGAGGAGGTTACAATGTATTTATAGCCCTCAGGCTGTACATGCGAGAAAATAACACATAGCTGTCAATAGGCGTGTCCATCTGTGTGATAATAATGAGCATTTAATGCGCAGTCATCCTCTTAATTATTCGGATATGAATGCTCTGTACGAGATGCAGTTCGGACCGCCTAAGCTTCTCGGACCGCCTAAGCAGCTCGGTATACGTGAATTGCTCAGAGAACACTTGTTGCTCGAAGCGCCTAAGTTGGTCGGGGGGTTTGAGTTTCTCGGAATCAAGGTGTTGTTCAAAAAATATTTGCGGGTTCCATGTAGATTGACACATGTCTCCTCATAATTGGTCCACGCCAGCAGATTAAATTTGGTATCAACAGAAGCCCCCAATGTTTCACAGTTCGAGGATGAGGAGTGTAAGCACATTTTTGTCCATCACCAAAATATTATGTCGTACGCCGTTACACCGTTGAAGAAATTCAAGATTCATATAGTCATCAACGGATCCGAATATCAAAAAAGAGGAGGAATCAGAATTCTGCACAGCCGGACCGGTCCGCCCAGAGAAAAAGAACCAATCCGACCCCAGACCGGTCCGCCCCTGTACCGGACCGATCCACTTGTTGAAAAGCCAGTACACCCCGGACCGATAGCGAACCGATAAAGGCAAATTTAAAACCAATCGGTCCGACCACCCAGACCGGTTCGCATCAGAGGCAGACTGGTCCGCCTGGGATAAACTCAGCCAGATCGTGGAGAGATTTTTTAGGGCCAGGACTTCTTTTATAAACCCACTACGGGGAGTTGTTTTAGCAAGACTTCTACACACGATTTCCAGAGTTAATAAACTCAAAGTCTTCATCTTTATGATTTCACAAACTCATGTTTAATTCACACAACCTTGCCATATCTGTGTGAATCACTTTGCAACCCAAGAACAAACTTTTGTCTGTTCATACCCTTGTGAAGAAGACCGTTCTTCTTCTTCATTGCTGTCCTCCTGGAAAGGAAAACTTCCAGCCGCCGACTGCAGATCCGACAGCTGCGGGTAATTCTGTGTCACCCTTGTATTTTCATTGTAATTCGAGAAATTATAAAGTTACAATATTATAGTGAAAATAAATGGTTTTACCCCTTTGGGGGATTTTTCCTCGATTGTGTGTGTTTGATTGTACTAGCCTGTTCTACATATTCTTCAATCACACCTAGTTGCATGTTTAGGGTTTATTTGGGTTGAACTGTGTTTAATTATATAATTTCCTATTTGAACGCAAGCGCGCACTCCTTCAAGGAGGATTGTGGAACATTCTTCTCGAAATATGACGGGATTTAAATAGTCATCCTGAATTTTATGAGTATTTATTTCTTCTTTGAATACATAGAATCTGACTTCACGAATATTTTAAATTATTCTAATCGCTTCGGTTTTGTGCCCCTTTTTCTTTTTTTAACCGTCGGATACGCAAGCTCCTGCCTTGGTAATCATTATTTGTTCTATTCCCGAGGCAAGGTATTTAAACACGATAGAAATCCTATCATCTTCTACTTTTCAAATCAGTGTCTTTTTGAACTTCCATCTTTTCTTTATCCTGTGCGTTCGTTTCTTCCATCGTTCATTGTCAACTGATTCACTCCTTTCCTGTAAGATTTTCTTCCCTTTCTTTTACTTTGCTTTGATCATTATGGTTTATGTTGTTGAATCGCTTGATAATTTCGTTCTGAGTTTTCGATTCCTTCATGGGTCATTTTGGAGGAAATTTCTGAACCTTCTGACTATTTTTCTTTGGCTGAGGGACATTGGTTCCCCAATCTCTTTGTGGCCGAGTGTGGCTTTTCTTTTCCTCCCAATGCTTTATGTTTGGAGTTCTGTCAGTATTTTGACGTTGTTCCTGCAAAAATAGCGCCAAATACTTGGAGAATAGTTAATGGAGTCCATAGGTTAAATCAACTCCAAGGAACCCGCTTAGGAATCCCAGAGATTATGTTTTGTTATAGATGGGATGTCAGCGATAGTACTTTTTATTTAAAAATGAGGTTTTTAAATAGGGCTTTAGTTGTAAATCTTCCAGATGCCAATAGGGATTATTTTGATCATGGGTTGTCAAGAAAAATTGGCAACATGCTCCATGAAGTGGAGATGTTGTATATCAGGGTCCCAGGTGTCCACCCTATGGCAATGGAATAGGTTGTTTTTGTTTTTTGAAATCTTGCTTTCTTTGTGTTTGATAAAATCTATCACTGACATTTTAATTTTTTATTATTGGCAGTTGATAGCAAGAGAAAGTATCCAAAGGAGACATAAGTTAATTTAAAGCATTTGAAACTTATCTGGAGTTTGCACCAGTCTGTTACTGACGAACACATTAGATCAACTTCTTATTTGTTGCAGTACAAGAGCTACACTTCATCTTTTACTGCTCGTCCAGTGGTGAGTGACATCGACCCAGTACCAGCTTCTGAAGGTTCCTCCCCTGAATCACATATTCCCCTCAATGTTAAAATGAAGAGACGAAAAGCTCCCTCATTCTTTGACAAATTAAATTCTGCTAATGTGGAGGCGAAGAGAAGCAAGCAGGATGTCTCAGTGGAAGGGACAAGAAAAATTGATGCACCCCCTTCAATTACTGCTAAGAAGGTGTGACACCCTGACTAATTAAATACCGGGTAGCTACTCCTTTATTAAATTAATTCAAAATGCCAAGTAGCATCACTGTCGAAAACATTTTAATGATTACTAACCACCTAGTATTTAAAAAGTAAGTTGCCAAATTTTAATTTAAGTCTGATTAACATGCAACAAGTGTAATGAAGAAATAATAACACCATTCACCATACTAAAGTAAATAGAATAACCATCACAAAATGTAAATAAAGTCTGGAGGAAAACTCCTCACTACAAATCCCACAACTGAAAAGAAATGAAATACTGAATACTGAATCAATACATGCCAAAGTCTGAAAACTGTAATGGAAAAGTAACTCTAATGGAACGGGCAACATGCCCTAAAACTGAAGAATACTGAATCAGGAATCCAAATGATAGAAGCGTCTAAAAGAAAATCCCTGTAGCTTCCACAAACAGCTACAGCTCGTCGCCTGAATGAGTATCCTATGCATGGTGTCCTTGTGGCTGGGCACCTAAAATGGTTTTACAAGAAAATAGATTTGAAAGCAAATGGGTCAGAGCCCGAAAGTGGAAATCATTTTAAAAACCTGCAAGTGCTTTAAAAACATTTAAAACATTAAATGCAAAGTACATGTTAGGACGTGCACTCACATGAAATTCTCACCTCTCGACTACAGGTGCACCCCTGACGTTCCGTACCCATCTACTATGATATACTCATCTAATCAAACCGTAATAAGTTCTACCCATTACTACTTGATTCCCATATTAACTTCTAGCGTTAACAAACTAAAACAGGGCTTTACATAAACACATATTCGCAATGTATTATAATTCACTATCAATTTACCCGTTATGTTTTCTTGAAACATTACCAATATTATATTCACCATAATAACATGAAGGTTCCCATAATTAAGTGTATATTATTCACATCATAAATATACAATACAAGCACCCCGAGAACTAAGCTGTGGTGCACACATACTCTGCTATCCATCCCGGTACATCACGTACATAAGGATCACATATTCCGAATCTCTCAGGAATAGTTCAAAGATAACAACATCACAAATAATGGAGGCGAACACAGTCACATCACATGGGTCACGCACATACCTACGCTCCCACGATCAGCGGACTTATTAATATCCCAATAAGTCTTTCTATGACCTATGTTCATCAAGGTAACCAGTCTAAATCCGGGCAACACAAGGATTAGAGGGCCCTAAGCGAACGCAAACCTCTCGTGATAGCAAGTATGGTAGGTATGTCATACACACAATTCATATACCAATACTAAGTAAACACACGTCTTAGTAATCCCGTAGTTTAATTGTAGTACTATTCTCATTCTAGTACCAATATATAATTTACACACTTTATACGATTTCGGTTTATAATAATACGCGCCGTAATTTATTCTCACTTCGTAGTAGGCACTCACGACTCGACTCAAATGTCTAATTGATTTGATCCATGCTTATATAATTTACTCCTCATTATAACCCAAGTGTCCCAAGTATACTAATACACCTTCAAAGGAATGTTATCTCTAACCTCGAACAAGTTTACGGGACTCCAAAAATCAAAACAGGCCAAAAAGGCCTAAACTGCCAGCTCGTTAGAAGTCTCGTTCGAACGAGGCTGTTCGAACGAGATTAAACTGTCAGCTCGTTAGAAGTCTCGTTCGAACGAGGCTGTTCGAACGAGATCCAGTTCGTTCGAACGAACTGTTCCTTCTAACGAGATCTCGTTCGAACGAAGTATCGAACGGAATTCCTTTCGTTAAAAGAGACTGGTCAACTCGTTAGAAGCTCGTTCGAACGAGCTCGTTCTAACGACCTGGGAATGGTTTCTAACGACCGACCAGTTTCGTCCCAGATTTTTCTTAATCATGTTTTTCACCATTTTTGCTCCTCAAAACTCTTCTAAACTTCGTCCCAACAATGTTTTAAGTCCTCTAATCATCCCAAAACATGCTAAGGTCATATACTAACATCTTTTAAGGGATTAATACATTCTAAACATCATTAAATCACAAGTTTCTACATTTTTCCCAATTTTCTTCAAGAACATAAACCCTAGATTATTATCATCATAAATTCCCAGAATTAATCCGTTGTTACATCACATAAATATGAAATCTCTGAATTCAATCTTCAAACAAAGTTTCTACATGCAAACCTATACCCCAAATTAAACTAATAACTTCCAATTTCATGGGTTTTCCTTTAACTCTTAAATAAGATTGATTATCAAGATTTCTAACATGGAAGAAGCATTCACTGCATAAAGAATGTAATTTAAATCACTTGCCTTGATTAAATCTCAGATTTTGCTGACGATGATGAAGCTTTCTTCCTCTCTTTCTGCAGAATTTCCTTTCTATCTCTCTCTCCAATCTTTGCTCTAATGGTGGCTAGGGTTTTCTTATGAAAAGTAATTAGAAACCTAATTCTAATAACCTACGTAACCTATTGGGTTAACATGGGTTGGTTAGTGGCTTAGTGGGTCAAACCCACATCAGATTTACTTCTCTAATTTTCGTCATATTTAATTCCTAAAAATACAAAATTACCAAAATACCCTTTATATTGCCGGTATGGCCTAAAAATACCCCGGGACCCAAACTATACCCCCGGCTAGTGTTTTCTGACTATCTCAACCCTTCCGGACGCGTTGGCGCACTCAAAACGACCATACGGTTAATAGAAATAAAATTCACTTTTATAATTAAAATAATATACCATGACGCGGCGGTCACACGCGTCTCAACAAAATTCTTAAATTGCCGTATATAAATCTGACGACAAATTTTCATAATTCAATATTCATATAAAAACATGTATGCACATAATCAAATACCAACTCGCATCTCGTTAGTATTTTTAATCCGGATTAATTTCCAATTAATACGCATTTAATTAATTAATCCCAAAAATAAATATAGCCAAAAGTACGGGGTATTACATACTTCCCCCTAATAACTGAATTTCGTCCCGAAATTCGAAACTAGAAAGTACCTGCTAAAAACAACTCTGGATAACGTTCGCGCATCTCATCCTCGCGCTCCCATGTGGACTCCTCAACATTGTGATGTCGCCACTGAACACGCACTAACGGGACTATTTTTTACCGCAGTTTCCTCTCGCTTCGGTCCAAAATGGCAATCGGCCCCTCCTCGTAGGAGTTATCCGGCTGGAGATCGATATCTTCCACAGCAATGTGAGAATGAGCCAAATTATCTCTAAGGTATTTCCTTAGCGAGGAAATACGGAACACATCGTGAATCCGATGCAAATGCTCCGGTAACCCAAGTCTATACGCAACCGGTCCGATCCGCTCAATAATAGGAAACGGCCCCACATACCTTGGTGCCAACTTCCCCTTCTTCCCGAAACGCATAATCCCCTTCATAGGAGATACTCTGAGGAAAACCTGGTCCCCCACTTGGAACTCTCTAAAAAAATCTCTTCGCATCAGCATAACTCTTCTGCCGGTCTTGAGCTACTCGAATGCGACACCGAATCAACTCAACCCTTGCCGAAGTATCCTGAATCACTTCCGGGCCAAGTAGTTTGTTGTCCCACACCTCTAACCAACATGCTGGGGAACAACAAGGCCTACCGTACAATGCTTCAAACGGAGCCATGCCAATAGTGAACTCGTAGGAGTTATTATAAGCAAACTCTACCAGTGGAAGGTATTGTTCCCATCCACCTCCAAAGTCAATAATGCACATGCGTAGCATGTCCTCCAACATCTAATTTGTGCGCTCTGTCTGCCCATCGGTCTGCGGATGATAAGCCGTACTCAGCCGCAATTTCGTGCCCATGGCCTCCTGGAAACTCTCCCAAAACCGTGAAACAAATATCTTGTCTCTGTCAGACACGATATTTAGGGGTACACCGTGAAGTCTCACAACCTCTGAAATGAAGAGCTGGGCATACTGTCCCGTAGTGTAGTCAGTCCGTACGGGTAAAAAGTGAGCGACTTTGGACAACCTGTCCACAATTACCCAAACGGAGTCGTGACCCCTCTGCGACGTAGGCAACCCCGTGATAAAGTCCATGGATATGCTCTCCCACATCCACATCGGGACCTCCAAAGGCTGTAGCAATCCTGCCGGTCTCTGATGATCCACTTTTACAAGCTGACAAGTGGCGCATTTCGAAACAAACTCAGCGATATCTCTCTTCATACCGTTCCACCAATACTGACGTCTCATGTCTTGGTACATTTTGTCCCCTCCGGGATGTACCGCGAACCGTGAGCCGTGCGACTCTGCCATCACCTCGTGTCGCAATTCCTCCCCTTCCGGAACCACCAATCTCCCGTTGAAGCGTAATCCCCCGTCTGAGCTAACGGTATACGACTCGGCTCCCTCTGCTAATAATCGAACTATCTGCTCCTGACAGAAAGAGTCATTAGCCTGTGCCCGTACTACCTTCGTGACAATCTGCGGTGTAACGGTCATCACAGACATGAAAGATCGGGCCACTACATCCTGGTGTCCCAATTCTTTCCACTTTGCCTTCCATACATCTGCCACCTCATCTGCTGGCCTACGGTTCAACGTGTCTGCTTCCACGTTAGCCTTACCCGGGTGATACTGGATATCGAACTGGTAGTCTTTCACAAACTCAATCCACCTACGCTGCCGCATATTCAACTCTTTCTGCGTGAACAGGTATTGTAGGGACTTGTGGTCCGTGAACAGTTGGAACTTCTCCCCCAAAAGATAGTGCCTCCAAATCCGTAGGGCAAATACCACTGCCGCCAACTCCAAATCATGCGTGGGGTAATTCTTCTCATGAGTCTTAAGCTTACGGGAAGCATAAGCTATGGCCTGTCTCTCCTGCTGCAATACACCTCCAAGTCCTTGCAAAGACGCGTCGGTGTAAACCAAATACTCAACTCCCGGTCTCGGCAATGCTAACACAGGTGCTGAGGTCAATTTGTCCTTCAATTCATCGAATGCCAACTGACAGGCATCACTCCAGATGTAGGGTACACCCTTACGAGTCAGATGTGTCAAAGGACCTGCTATCTCCGAGAAACCCCGAATAAACCTCCTGTAGTATCCTGCTAGACCCAAGAAACTACGAATCTCCGTTGGTGTCGTGGGTTGTCCCCACTCCCTCACCGCGTATACTTTCCCCGGATCTACAGATATTCCCCGGTCGGAAATAATATGTCCCAAAAAGTGGACCTCCTTCAACCAAAATCCGCATTTCTCATATTTTGCATACAACTCGTTCTGACGGAGTGTCTGTAAAACTTGCCTCGGATGCTCGGCATGCTCCTCCTCTGTCTGGGAATAAACCAGAATATCATCGATGAAGACAATGACAAACTGATCTAGGAAATCCCTGAACACCATGTTCATCAAGTCCATAAACACTGCTGGAGCGTTGGTCAAACCAAAAAGGCATAACCCGAAACTCGTAAGAACCATATCTCGATAAGAACGCAGTCTTCGAGACATCCTCCTCCCGGATACGCAACTGATGGTATCCCGATTTCAAATCAATCTTCTAGAAGAAAGAAGCTCCTCTCAACTGGTCGAATAAGTCATCGATTCGAGGCAACGGATACTTATTCCGTATCGCGACCTTATTCAACTCCCGGTAGTCCACACACAATCTCAGTGAACCATCCCTCTTCTTTATAAACAAAACAGGAGCGCCCCAAGGTGAGGTACTCTTGCGAATAAAGCCCTGACCTAACAGCTGCTCTATCTAATCTCGTAGCTCTCGCATCTCTGCCGGAGCCATACGGTACGGTGCGCGTGCTATAGGCCTCGTATGTGGCAATAGGTCTATAACAAAGTCTATCTCTCGACTGGGGGGTAAGCCTGGTATCTCCTGAAACACATCCGAATACTCCCTGACGACTGGGATCGAATCTAAAGGAATCACAACCTCCTTAGAGGTATCCTCCTCTATGTAATACAAATGAGCGGTCGACCCTCCCTCTGGGCGAGGCATCGCCACTACAAACATCTCTTGCCCCGAAATGGCAAAAACAATGTTCCCGCTGAAGCAATCAATCATGGCCCTATAAGCTACGAGCCAATCCATATTGATAATCACATCGTGAACGTGCATATCTAATACCAACATATCTGCAGGTAATACCAGACTACCAATCCCTACTCCCACTCCCCGGCATATAAAGGAGATAAGTGACCCACTCCCCAATGGTGAGTCGACACACGTCACTGTGCTCTCTGCCGTAGCTAACAATCCTAAAGCTTTCGCAAAGTGTGTAGCTATAAAACAATGTGTAGCACCCGTATCAAAAAATACCCGACCCATAGTGCCATGGATAGGAAACGTACCCTCAATCGCGGGCGGTGCCTGTGGAACTGCTGCCTGATGGACGTTGTAGACACGTCCATACTGTAGCTGCCCCTGCTGAGCTGGAGCTGCTGGAATAGGTGGCAATGCTGCCATCTGTTGGGGTGCTGGGAGGATGGTGGGAAACATAAGCCTCGGTGGCTCGTGTCGAGCACCCTGCTGCTGCTGCGGTGGGGCTCTGCCCTTATCAGGACAATGCTGACGTTTGTGACCAATCTTACCACAAATGAAACACTTCCTTTGGAAGTTTCCCCTTCGTTGTCCATGCTGACCACGGCCCTGGTGACCGTTATTATTTCTACTCTGGCGTTGCTGGCCCTTTTGAAATTGTTGATGACCATTCTGTCCCAGCTGCACTGGAGCTATTGGGAAGGTTGGTAGGGCTAGTACCTGAGCTGGTGCTGTGAGAGCGATTGTAAAAAGTGGCCCCTGTGGATCATTACGGGCACCCTGTTGCTGCTGCTGTGGAACCCTGCCCTTATCAGGACAATCCTGGCGTTTATGGCCATGCGTGCCACACACAAAACATCGGCCTATGAAGTTTCTCCCCCTCTGACCCTGCTGCTGACGGTGTTGGCCTCCCTGACCTGGGACCTCTTTCCCTTTTCGAAACTGCTTCATTTTACCACGTTGTTGACTAGGGCTGACTCGGTCTTAGGTAGTTGGTTGTCGAAATTTCGGGGTCTTCGCACATTTTTCAGTTTTATTCACATGCATATGGCTAACCTCTCTAGGTCTTTTGCCTCCTTTAAGTTGTATGTTGCGTTCCTGGCATTGTAAAACTGCAGTGGTAACTGCTTGTGCCACGATACTTGCTAACTCGGCGATTGATATTCTCTCTAGGGATACCTGAGGTGTGAGTCGATCTTGCCCGATGACTCCCTTAACCGTTTTAGCTAGTTCTTCTTGTCGATCCATCTGAAAATTTAAGTAAATTTGGATGAGTTCATCATTCAAATAAACAAATCGCGGAAGTACTAATTCCCAATGTATAGAGATGAATACAACATTCCTAGTATTAGGGCTCTATATCAAAGAAAGCTTAGCGGAAACATAATAAGCCGTACAGATCCTAAAGGACGCTAGAACCTGATGCTCTGATACCACCTGTGACACCCCGACTAATTAAATACCGGGTAGCTACTCCTTTATTAAATTAATTCAAAATGCCAAGTTGGCTCAGTTAATAGCATCACTGTCGAAAACATTTTAATGATTACTAACCACCTAGTATTTAAAAAGTAAGTTGCCAAATTTTAATTTAAGTCTGATTAACACGCAACAAGTGTAATGAAGAAATAATAACACCATTCACCATACTAAAGTAAATAGAATAACCATCACAAAATGTAAATAAAGTCTGGAGGAAAACTCCTCACTACAAATCCCACAACTGAAAAGAAATGAAATACTGAATACTGAATCAATACATGCCAAAGTCTGAAAACTGTAATGGAAAAGTAACTCTAAAGGAACTGGGCAACATGCCCTAAAACTGAAGAATACTGAATCAGGAATCCAAATGATAGAAGCGTCTAAAAGAAAATCCCTGTAGCTTCCACAAACAGCTACAGCTCGTCGCCTGAATGAGTATCCTATGCATGATGTCCTTGTGGCTGGGCACCTAAAATGGTTTTACAAGAAAATAGATTTGAAAGGAAATGGGTCAGAGCCCGAAAGTGGAAATCATTTTAAAAACCTGTAAGTGCTTTAAAAACATTTAAAACATTAAATGCAAAGTACATGTTAGGACGTGCACTCACATGAAATTCTCACCTCTCGACTACAGGTGCACCCCTGACGTTCCGTACCCATCTACTATGATATACTCATCTAATCAAACCGTAATAAGTTCTACCCATTACTACTTGATTCCCATATTAACTTCTAGCGTTAACAAACTAAAACAGGGCTTTACATAAACACAGATTCGCAATGTATTATAATTCACTATCAATTTACCCGTTATGTTTTCTTGAAACATTACCAATATTATATTCACCATAATAACATGAAGGTTCCCATAATTAAGTGTATATTATTCACATCATAAATATACAATACAAGCACCCCGAGAACTAAGCTGTGGTGCACACATACTCTGCTATCCATCCCGGTACATCACGTACATAAGGATCACATATTCCGAATCTCTCAGGAATAGTTCAAAGATAACAACATCACAAATAATGGAGGCGAACACAGTCACATCACATGGGTCACGCACATACCTACGCTCCCACGATCAGCGGACTTATTAATATCCCAATAAGTCTTTCTATGACCTATGTTCATCAAGGTAACCAGTCTAAATCCGGGCAACACAAGGATTAGAGGGCCCTAAGCGAACGCAAACCTCTCGTGATAGCAAGTATGGTAGGTATGTCATACACACAATTCATATACCAATACTAAGTAAACACACGTCTTAGTAATCCCGTAGTTTAATTGTAGTACTATTCTCATTCTAGTACCAATATATAATTTACACACTTTATACGATTTCGGTTTATAATAATACGCGCCGTAATTTATTCTCACTTCGTAGTAGGCACTCACGACTCGACTCAAATGTCTAATTAATTTGATCCATGCTTATATAATTTACTCCTCGTTATAACCCAAGTGTCCCAAATATACTAATACACCTTCAAAGGAATGTTATCTCTAACCTCGAACAAGTTTACGGGACTCCAAAAATCAAAACAGGCCAAAAAGGCCTAAACTGCCAGCTCGTTAGAAGTCTCGTTCGAACGAGGCTGTTCGAACGAGATTAAACTGTCAGCTCGTTAGAAGTCTCGTTCGAACGAGGCTGTTCGAACGAGATCCAGTTCGTTCGAACGAACTGTTCCTTCTAACGAGATCTCGTTCGAACGAAGTATCGAACGGAATTCCTTTCGTTAAAAGAGACTGGTCAACTCATTAGAAGCTCGTTCGAACGAGCTCGTTCGAACGACCTGGGAATGGTTTCTAACGACCGACCAGTTTCGTCCCAGATTTTTCTTAATCACGTTTTTCACCATTTTTGCTCCTCAAAACTCTTCTAAACTTCGTCCCAACAATGTTTTAAGTCCTCTAATCATCCCAAAACATGCTAAGGTCATATACTAACATCTTTTAAGGGATTAATACATTCTAAACATCATTAAATCACAAGTTTCTACATTTTTCCCAATTTTCTTCAAGAACATAAACCCTAGATTATTATCATCATAAATTCCCAGAATTAATCCGTTGTTACATCACATAAATATGAAATCTCTGAATTCAATCTTCAAACAAAGTTTCTACATGCAAACCTATACCCCAAATTAAACTAATAACTTCCAATTTCATGGGTTTTCCTTTAACTCTTAAATAAGATTGATTATCAAGATTTCTAACATGGAAGAAGCATTCACTGCATAAAGAATGTAATTTAAATCACTTGCCTTGATTAAATCTCAGATTTTGCTGACGATGATGAAGCTTTCTTCCTCTCTTTCTGCAAAATTTCCTTTCTATCTCTCTCTCCAAGCTTTGCTCTAATGGTGGCTAGGGTTTTCTTATGAAAAGTAATTAGAAACCTAATTCTAATAACCTACGTAACCTATTGGGTTAACATGGGTTGGTTAGTGGCTTAGTGGGTCAAACCCACATCAGATTTACTTCTCTAATTTTCGTCATATTTAATTCCTAAAAATACAAAATTACCAAAATACCCTTTATATTGCCGGTATGGCCTAAAAATACCCCGGGACCCAAACTACACCCCCGGCTAGTGTTTTCTGACTATCTCAACCCTTACGGACGCGTTGGCGCACTCAAAACGACCATACGGTTAATAGAAATAAAATTCACTTTTATAATTAAAATAATATACCATGACGCGGCGGTCACACGCGTCTCAATAAAATTCTCAAATTACCGTATATAAATCTCACGACAAATTTTCATAATTCAATATTCATATAAAAACATGTATGCACATAATCAAATACCAACTCGCGTCTCGTTAGTATTTTTAACCCGGATTAATTTCCAATTAATACGCATTTAATTAATTAATCCCAAAAATAAATATAGCCAAAAGTACGGGGTATTACAGAAGGTTGCTGAGAAGCCCCCAGTGGCCCCGAGCAAGGTTGTTGCTATTTCTCCTCCCAACGAGGTTATAGTTATATCACCGACCAAGACATCATCCTTGGTTGAGAATGTTCCTGCTCCTACGAGGAGGTTGAAGAAAAGTTCCTCGGACAAATTATCTGAATCTATTTCTCAGCCTCTAACTGCAGGAAGTGGTGTTACCACTTTTGTTTCCCCGAGCTCTTCCATGAGCTCGGTGAAGTCTTGGATTATCCCCGAGATCCAAGGTATTGAAGGCAGTCTTTCTCGGGATAGGGTTACCACCTTAGCAGCTCAACACATTGCCTCAGTAAGTATTACTAATCTAAACTTTCATTTCTCAATGTTATGTCCCTGCACTGACTTATAATTTTTTTTTCTTTTTCCAGTTGGTAAGCTGTTTCAATACCATTCTGAAGAAGGATGAGGCTATTAAAGCTTCAAGCTCCTCGAGAGGTATAGAGGAAGCTTTTAATGGATTGACTCAGTCCTTAAAGGACTCTCGTCAAAAATATGACGAAGATAAGGTTGCTTAGGAGAAGCAACTTAAATCCATCGAGCAAGAGAGAGAGAAAGCTGTGGAGGTCTCTCAGGAGTTGGAGAGGAAAATGAAAGAATTTGAGAAGAAGAATACTGAGCTTGAGGAGAAGCTCAAAAATGCTGGAGAGCTTGAGATTAAGCTCAAAATTGCTGAAGAGGAACTTGGCAGACTCCATAAAGCTGATCGTCAGAGGCAGGAGATAGAAGGGAAAATGAAGGCTGCTGAGGAACTTCATACTGAGAGAATTTCCTCAGAGAAGGCAAAAAGAAAACTTACTGTTAAGAAGTCCTTCAGCGCTGGCTGGGACAAGGGTTGGAACAAAGGCCTAGCTGCCATGTCCTCTCAGATGGAATTTGCTAGCCTTAAATTCTTCAGGGACGGATGGATTGCTGCTCTACAGGAGTTAAAGGTCTCCGAGAGTTCTGAACTTTTTCAGCTCCACGTTCATGGTCCTCCTCCCTCTCCTGGAGAAGAAGAAGAGGACGAAGCTGCCTCTGAAGAGTCTTCAATGATGGTTGGGGATCAGGTCCCTACTATTGAACTTCGCTACGAGCAGCCCCAACCTTCCAGTACTTCAGTCGAGCAGCTTCAATCTACCAGTACCTTTGTCGAGAAACTGCCAATACCTTTCGAGCAACTTTCCATGCTCCCCGAGCAACCTACTTCTTCGTCCAAGCCTCCCGAGGAAGTCTTAGGAAGCAAGGAGAAGGTGTAGAGTTATTTGGACCTTTCTCTTTGTTTTTCTTTGTTAAATGTAATTCTGGGCTATGTACTTCTCTTTGTGATATAATAAAATTCGAACTTTCGATTGTTCATATTGACTTTTTCTTCTACTTACTCTGTTTTCATCTTTATTGATTCTTTCTGTCTCTTCTCTTTAATAGTTTATGGCTAGAATGGAGCTCTTGTCAGCCCACGATACTGAACTGATGAAAAAATGCAATGACTACTTCAAGGCTGGACATGCAGACCTAAGCGAGGCTTAAATTATTAACATTCTTGGTCTAAATTCTTCTGAACAAGCAGTTGAGGCATATCAGTATTTGAAATGCTTGCTCGACCGTGCAGTTGCCAATAATGTGGCATATTATGAGATGATTGAAGATCTCCGGGATATCATCGAGGAACTTCAGCAACAATACAAGGAATCTTCTTCCCTTTTGCATCAGGGGTATGAGAAAAAGTATCAGCAACTAAATGCTGACAGAGGATATGATAAGTTCATTGCTGCTTATGATATTAAGGAGAGGACTTTGAAGACCGAGGTTGAAGAGCATAGGCAGATTGCGAAACTGCTGGAGCAGGAGAACAATAACTTGCGAGGAGAGATATCCCAACTGAAATCTGCAGTATCTACCTCGGGAGCTTTGGTCCCTATCAATGACGAAGGTTTCTCTTTCTTGGAGGTTGAAAATGCCAATTTGAGAGACGAATTAGAGACTTTAAAAAGAATTGGACCTTCTACATCTGCTCGCGGACGAGCAAGAGCTTCTCGAGGACGAGCAAGAGCTTCTTGGGTTACAATTGAAGAGCAAATAACTCAATCAACCTTGGAGAATCAGGCCTTCTAGTTGATGGCGAAGAATCAAGCATTAGCAGAGATGTCCAAGAAGATTCTGAACCTGGACGAGCAACTTTCTGCACAAAGTTCTGCCTTGGAGAATAAAATGAATCTGGTGAAAAATCTTCACGAGCAGTTAGAGAGGTTGACCTATCAGTTCCATAAACAGCCCAGAGAATTTTGGATGGCTGGTTACAATGAAGCCCTCTACCACCTTGATGACCGGATTCAGCTGTCAAACAACGAGGGGTACAAGCAAGGATGGCTGAATGCCCTGGGTGTGCTACAATTGGAACAGGGTCACTATTTGTGGGACTATTATGATCCTGGGTTGCTTGATTTGCCAGTGCCTCCATTTAAGCTTGACATGAGTTGGATTCCTGCTCGGGCGATTCCCCAGTGCTCAATCTCTAAATATCTTGGTGACTACAATCTTCATTCAAATTTTGAGATATCCCGGTCAGAGCACCTGCTTGCTCGTCCTTCTGTGATGAATATTCGAATGTTGAAAGACATAAACTTTATAAATTCTCCCTACGCCTTAGATGATCCTCCTGCTGGAGTGGAACCTGTTTCAAAGGCAGAGGGAAAGAAACCCATAGAATAGGACTTTATGTAATGACCTCATGTGATATGTAATTTGTTCTGATTTTAATGAAGAAACTTTTAGTTTTCTCTGCAATCTTGATTGTCATTTTTATAAAATTTTTATTTTATTCTCTGATAAATGTGTATGTGTATCTGTAAGAAAACTTATTGTTATTTTAAATTGCCGATCAATTGGAGTTGGTGAAAATTTATTATTGACCATTCTGAGTTTGTGATAATTATTGGACGACCAACCAGAGTTGGTGATATTTTATTTCCCGACCAACTTAGAGTTGGTGGTAAATTGATATGCCATAAGTAAAGAAATCATGTTTTATTTTTTGATCCTAGTGACTTATCACTTTTTAATTCTAAGTCATGAAACGACTTTCATCCCGTGATACTGCTTTGTTTAACCAACTGTTCCCGACCAACCGGAGTTGGTGGATTTTTATTCCCGACCAACCGGAGTTGGTGGATTTTTATTTCCGACCAACCGGAGTTGGTAGATTTTCATTCCCGACCAATCGGAGTTGGTGGATTTTTATTCCCGACCAACCGTAGTTGGTGGATTTTTATTTTCGACCAATCGGATTTGGTGGATTTCTATTCCCGACCAACCGGAGTTGGTGGATTTTTATTTCCGACCAACCGGAGTTGGTAGATTTTCATTCTCGACAAACCGGAGTAGGTGGATTTTTATTTCCGACCAACCGGAGTTGGTGGATTTTTATTTCCGACCAACCGGAGTTGGTAGATTTTCATTCCCGACCAACCGGAGTTGGTGGATTTTTATTCCCGACCAACCGGAGTTGGTGGATTTTCATTCCCGACCAACCGGAGTTGGTGGATTTTTATTCTGGACTTGATGCGTAGTGTGTAGCACTAGTATTTCGAAAAAATTTCAACAAAAGGAGAGAATTGGGTATAACATTCAAAGCTTTATTCATATTGAAGAAAACCGCGTTACATAGGAAGTGAACTACTGATAATATTTGCGCAGATGCTCTGCGTTCCATGCATTCTTAAACTCCTCTCCTTCTAAGGTTTCAATCCTATATGTCCCTGGTCGAACAACTTCTGTTACTCTGTAGGGTCCATGCCAGTTAGCTTCCAGTTTGTTGTGACTCTGAATTACTTTCTTTAGCACATAGTCTCCTTCTTTCAAGTCACATTTCTTTACTCTCTTGTTGTAGAACAGACCTGTTCGTTGCTGGTATGCAGCATTCCTAATTGCTGCTTCTTCTCTAACTTCCTCGAGCATATCCAAGTCCAATCTTCTCATCAAGTCACTGATAGGAGAATTCAAATTCAGCACTCTGTGTGTGGGGAGACCCAGCTCGGCAGGTATAACAGCTTCACTTCCAAATGCCAGCATGTATGGAGATTCTCCTGTTGCTGCTCGTGGTGTAGTATGATAAGCCCACATCACAGAATGCAGCTTGTTGATCCAATTTGCCTTTGCATCATCCAGTCTTTTCTTCAAACCATTCAGCAGTGTTCTATTTGTCACCTCAGTTTGTCCATTGCTCTGGGGATGACCTGGTGCAGAGTGGGTCTTTAATATATTTGACTGATGACAATATGCAGCGAACTCCTCGTTGTCGAATTGAGTCCCATGATCCGTAATGAATGCATGGGGAAGACCATATCTATAAAGGATATTATTCCAAATAAATTGATACACCCTATCATAAGTCATATCAATAAGGGGTTCAGCTCCCACCCACTTAGTAAAATAATCTACAGCGACTACGAGATACTTGAACCTTCCTTTGGTCGTTGGGAGTGGCCCGACCAAGTCTATCCCCCACATGGCAAATGGCCAAGGAGATGTTATGGGTGTCAGCAATGCCTAAGGAGTTCTTCGTATAGAAGAGAAGGTTGACATTTGTCACATTTTTTGGCATAGGCTATACAATCAGCCCTCATCGCCGGCCAGTAATATCCCTGCGTCATTATTCTTTGCAAAAGCGTCCGATCTGCTACATGGGCTCCATAGGACCCTTCATGGACCTCTTCAATCAAATCTTTCACCTCGGAGGGATGCACACATCTTTGCAAACTTGCTATAATTCTTCGTCTGTACAAAATGCCATTAGTCAATACATAACGAGCAACTTTAAACTTCAGTTTCTTGGCTGCGAGTTTATCAGTTGGTAAAACCCCCTCTTCAATATAGGCCCTAATAGGATCCATCCATGATGGTCCTAAATCAAGGGCAATGAAGTTCATCATCAGATCTTTGTCAATGCTCTGACTAGCCAAGATTTCTATTGGGATTGTTCTTTGTATCTCGGTGCGCGTGGCTGAGGCTAACCGAGTTAAGGCATCTGCTCTTGCATTCTCCGATCTTGGTATTCTAATCAACTGTACTGCGTTAAAGCTCGATACCATCTCCATTGATTTCGCATGATACTTGATCATTAATTCTCCTTTGGCTGCATATACTTCCAACATTTGATTTACGATCAACTGTGAGTCACTAAATACGATGACCTGCTCTGCCTTCATAGTTTTTGCCAAACTAAGACCAACAATCATAACTTCATATTTAACTTCATTATTAGAAGATTTAAATTGAAAGCGCATATCATATTCCACATCTATCTCATCTGGGTTGTTCAAAACAATCCCTGCTCCACTACCTGTAGTACACGAAGAACCATCTACATACAAATTCCACACAGGTAATTCATTATTAAATTCTTGATCAGATATAACTCCTCGGTGGAATATTTGATGCTTCCTTCCGTCTTCTTCTAACACTTCCTGTTGCTCGTCGACCATCTTCTCTAGCTCTTCTACCGACCTAAGTTGGTCGGGACTTAGATTTAATGATCCTGTAACATCCACAGGCTGGTCGGTATTCAATCTCTGCTTTTCGGAGGTATCTGGATAGGTGAAATCTGCGATAAAATCTACCACAGCCTGGCCTTTAAGCGAGGATCTTGGTTCATAAATTATGTCATACTCACCAAGTTCAACTGCCCAGTACATCAATCTTCCTGATTTCTCCGGTTTGTACAGGGCTTGCCTTAACGGCATATCAGTGTACACCACTATAGTGTGGGCTTGAAAGTATGGCCTCATCCTTCTACTGGCTTTAATCAGTGCTAATGCCAACTTCTCTAGCCTTGGATATCTGATCTCTGCTCCTCGGAAGGCCTTGCTAGTGTAATAAATTAATTTTTGCACCCCATCCTCCATTCTTATCAATGCTGAGCTAACTGCAATCTCCGAAACTGCCAGATACAAGTACAGTCTTTCTCCCATCACTGGCCTGGACAACAGTGGAGGTGCTCCCAGGTATTTCTTCAACTCTTGAAAGACCTTCTCGCATTCATCATTCCACTCAAAAGTCTTTCGGAGTGTTTTGAAGAATGGTAGGCATTTATCAGTTGCTCGTGATACAAATCGATTAAGTGCTGCAACTCGCCCTGTGAGACTTTGCACTTCCTTCTTCATCGTCGAATATCACAACTCCAATAGAGATTTGATCTTGTCAGGATTCAGTTCAATTCCTCGTTGATTAACAATGTATCCGAGAAACATGCCTTCTCGTACTCCGAATATGCATTTGGTGGGGTTCAATTTCATTTGATATTTATCTAGTTGATCAAAGGTCTGGCCTAAGTCAATTAGATGATCAACAACTTTCTTGCTCTTCGTCAGCATATCATTAACATAAACTTCCATGTTGTAACTAATTTGCTCTGCAAACACCTTGTTCATCAGACACTGATATGTTGCACCTGTATTTTTCAATCCAAAAGGCATAACATTATAACAATAAGTTCCCCTAGGGGTAATAAAAGAGGTACTCTCCCTGTCTTCAGGTTTCATTTTAATCTGGTTATAACCAGAATAAGCATCCATGAAGCTCAACAACTCGTGCCTCGAGGTAGCATCCACCAGCTGATCGATTCGGGGCAAAGGAAAATGATCCTTTGGGCATGCTTTATTGAGGTCGGTGAAGTCTACACACATCCTCCACTTATTGTTCTTCTTCTTCACCATCACCACATTTGCTAACCAGTCTGGATATTTGACATCTTCAATAAAGCAAGCTTTCTGGAGCTTCTCGACTTCCTCTTGTATAGCTTGGTTCTTTTCGGGGCTGAACACTCTTCTTCTTTATTTTACTGGCTTGATTTCCTTGTTCACATTGAGCTCGTGACATAAGAAATTTGGGTATATCCCTGACATGTATTCATGGCATCAATGCCTAAAGTTTGTTTTCTGCTCTTTAGAAACGCTATCAACTCTTGTTTTATCGACATATCTAGTGAAGCACCAATTTGAGTTGTTCGTTCTGGATGCTCGTCGTCCAGAACAATATTTTCAGTGGCCTCCATGACCCGACCCTTAACGAGCTGAGACTCATCTCTTGGGTCTAAAGTCTCAATCTCTGCGTCTTCTATCTCATCAACCTGATAAGTAGTAGTCTTCTTTTTGGATTCTTCACACTCTTCTTGCTCGGCAGACGAATAATAGCATTCCCGAGCTACTTTTTGATCACCCTTCACAATTCTTACTCCAATGTTGGTTGGAAGCTTTAGGCATTGATGTACAGTAGATGGGACTGCTTCGAACTTCTTCAAACCTACCCTTCCCATGATGATATTGTAAGCTGATTGGACATTTTTATCCATCACAAAAAAGTGCACTCTTCTGTTCGACAAGCAGGCCATGTACCGACGAACATATCCAACTTGATCGTCCAAAGTGGAAAAACTTTCTCGCCAGTAAAACCGAGGAGGGGCCGATGATATGGCTCCAACTGGGATAGCTTTAGGTTCAAACTATCAAAACATGGGTAGAACATAATATCTGTCGAGCTTCCATTATCCACCAATACTCGCGAAATCACTACTTCCTTCATCCTCATTTTGATCACCAAGGGGTCATCATGAGGATATAGCACACCTGTGAGGTCATTTTTAGAGAAATCGATGACCAGTTTATCTTTGTTCACCTTCCTCGGGCGATCATCTTCAGCCATATTTATCCTTTGAATATATGAACAAGCTTGAGCCTCATTGAGATAAGCTTTCCTCTCTACAGTAAGGCCTCCACCTCCTGCATCTCCACCTGTAATAACATTATAATCAAATGATCCAAAACGAATTGAAAATACCTCACGTTCTGGCTGTCTTGGTCTTTTGGGGAGATCGGGGTCGTCTTCTGGATCATCTTCATAATTTCTTTTCTTGTCTTCTTCTGCTCGACGAGGAGATCTGGATCTCTGTCTTGCTCGGTCGTTGTTCTTTCTTCACTTCTACGATCAACATACTTGGACAGCTTTCCTCGTCTGATAAGTGCTTCAATTTCATTCTGAAGAGCTATGCAATTTTTGGTCGTGTGACCATGGTCTTTGTGGAACTCGCAATATTTGGCCTTATTCCTCTTGTCAGGATCTGCCTTCATTTTCTCTGGCCAGTTTAGTTCCTCACTGTTCTTGATTTCTTCCAAAACATGGTTTATGTCTACTTTCAAAGGAGTATAATTTCCAAATTTCTTCAACATTTCCTATGATGGCTTTGCTTTTTATTGCTTGTTACTACCATTGTTCTTCTGATCTTTCTTCTCAATCTTATCAGCCTCAACGTTGGTCTCCTTTGTGTCCATGTTCTTCTTTGCAGCCATAGCTTCCTCGACATTCATGATTTTGGCTGCTTTCGTCATTAATTCTGACATGGTCCTGGGTGGATCTTTGGCCAAAGTGTAGTACAATTTATTTGGCAATAGTCCACTCATCAAAGCAGTAATTGTTGTCTTTTCTTCGTAATCAATAACTTCGAGCTTCTCGTTATTGAAACGAGTTATGTAATCCCTGGTGCTCTCACCTGCTTTTTGTCTAACACTTAACAAATATGCTACTCTTTTAACTGGTTTTGCTCCAAAACAGAAATTCCCAATAAAGAGCTCGGCCAGTTGAAAGAAAGTTGAAATCTTCCCCCTAGGAAGATTATTGTACCATATTTGAGCAGATCCGGTAAGAGTTCCCGAGAATTCCCTGCATCTCATCTCGTCTGGCACGGCATAGATATTGGCAGCAGCTTGGTATTGCTCTATATGAAGGACAGGGTCAGTTTTTCCATCATATTTAGGAGTCACAATGGGTGTTTTGAACTTTAATTTTGTGGGAAAATCCACAATTGCTTGGATAAAAGGTGTCCATTGGACAAAAGTTCTTTGTAGAGCATTTTTGGCCTTAGCCATTTCCCCTAGTCTATCCTCCAATCTCTGAATAGAGCCTTTCATGCATCATTTTCCTCCTCGGGCCTGTTGGTTCGAGCAACTGATCGTGTTGAATTTGCTTCCTGGGATCTTTCATTACGAGCAGTTGGTCGTGATTGGGCAGAACCCTCCTTTAGATCGGATGGTCGTCAAAAGTTCCTCGATACAGCCTTAGGAGGACTTCTATTCCTCCTAGGACCCTAACGATCAAAAGGAGATGCCCTACTTAATCTCTCCAATGCACTAGTCCTTTCTGGAGAGAGAGTGATGTTTTGTTCAGTATCTGTAGCTCGTACTGATGAAGTTCGGACAGGTTGATAAGAAAAATCATTAGATCTATCAGTGCGATATGAATCGGCATGTCTAGATCGAGATTCCTCTGAGAGTAACGTTCGCCTAGAAGGTAATCGGGTATTTCTTTGAACGCTTCGTTGTCCTGAATGGGTAGATACTCCACCTTGGACAGTTTGTATGAGTTGTCGCATAATTTCTTGCATGGTCGTCTGGCCCTGGGCCAAATTAGCCATTATTCCAGCCAAATCTTGAACATTTGGGGGAGCAGATGGGTTTGAGGGGTTTCCAGCGTTTCGATTACTGGATTCAGGATTATCAGCCATTGGTGATGAATTGTTTTGGTGAAAAACGACAATTACAGTCGTTTTCCCACAGACGGCGCCAATCTGTTGATGTAAAAAATTAGATTTGACCTAAATCTTTTAATCACAGATAATAATAATAAAGAAATAATAGACAATGATTTTTAAAGTGGTTCAGCCTTGTAAGAATGGCCTATATCCACTGCTTTTGTATCGATGATTGTTTTTCCAGAATTCTCGATAATAGTTTTTACCAAGAAATTCTGAGTCCCCTGCTAATGAGGAGGTTACAATGTATTTATAGCCCTCAGGCTATACATGCGAGAAAATAACACATAACTGTCAATAGGCGTGTCCATCTGTGTGATAATAATGAGCATTTAATGCGCAGTCATCTTCTTGATTATCCGGATATGAATGCTCTGTACGAGATGCAACTCAGACCGCCTAAGCAGCTCGGTATACGTGAATTGCTCGGAGAACACTTGTTGCTCGGAGTGCCTAAGTTGGTCGGGGGGTTTGAGTTTTTCGGAATCAAGGTGTTGTTCAAAAAATATTTGCGGGTGCCATGTAGATTGACACGTGTCTCCTCATAATTGGTCCACGCCAGCAGATTAAATTTGGTATCAACAATGACACTCAGTTAAAACCGGAGTTCTCATTTCTCTCTCCACAAATTTCCGTCAATTTCACAAATTCTCTCTCCACTCCAAACCTTTTAATGTCAAAAGTACATATTACAAACCTATGAAAAAGGTAACTATCATGTAGCATGTACGTTTTCACATTGGTCAAAGTGGAAAATCAAAACAACAAACAGCATATGTACTTTGGTTATGAGGTTAACTTATTTTCTTATGAGTTTTTTTTCATTGTTGTGTTTTCTTAATAGTAAGTTCAATAATAACAAGCAGCATATGTCAATATTTTTAAATAAATATATTTATTAAATTGAGAACAAACTTCAATGTTTTATCATATTTAAAAAATAAAATATTAAAAATAAACAATGATGTAAATATACCAAATCTGTATTGTGAAAAAAATATACCTAGTTATTATGGGGATAAATAAAATATGTAATAATTATTGGCATCATTTGAAAGAACCAACTCGAAATCTATTTAAACACTTCATCTTCATCTTCATCTTCATCTTCATCTTCATCTTCTTCTTCATCTTCATCTGTAAAAGAAAATATAAAATGTTAAATAAATTACATAATTAATGGAGATTTTATGAATGTGGGTCCGCGCCAGTGGCCTTATAAATATTGATTTAAGTCTAATTCCAAATAAACTTACCTGTTGTAAAAAACTCATCCGTCGATGCATCTCCATAAATATCACCGGCTTCATTGTTCCATCTAAACATAAGAAGTGACGATAACTTGTAATTTGAAAAGAAATATATATATTTACATAAGAGGTAAATATATATTTTTCTTAAATCAATATTTATAAGGCCGCTGGCACGGACCCACATTCATAAAATATCCATTAATTATGTAATTTTTTTAACATTTTATATTTTCTTTTACAGATGAAGATGAAGTTTAAGGGCTTAAATAGATTTCGAGTTGGTCCTTTCAAATGATGCCAATAACTATTACATATTTTATTTATCCCCACAATAACTTGGCATGTTTTTTTTTTTTACAATACAGACTTGGTATATTTACATCATTATTTTTTTTAATAATTTATTTTTAAATATGACAAAACATTGAAGTTTGTTCTCAATTTAATAAATATATTTATTTAAAAATATTGACATATGCTGTTTGTTGTTATTGAACTTACTATTAAGAAAATAAAGCAATGAAAAAACTCATAAGAAAACAAGTTAACCTCATAACCAAAGTACATATGCTGTTTGTTGTTTTGATTTTTCATATTGAACAATGTGAAAACGTACATGCTACAGGATAGTTACCTTTTTAATAGGTTTGTAATTTGTATTTTTTACATTAAAAGGTTTGAAGTAGAGAGAGAATGCGTGAAATTGACGGAAATTTACCGAGAGAGAAATGAGAATTCCGGTTTTAACTCAATGTCAAACACGCATGCAGTCCGGATCCTGTATAATACGGGAGGTATGCATAGGAGCATTATTGTGTGTGTGTGTGTGTATATATATATATATATATATATATATATATATATATATACAGTCCTGTTCTTGTGTGAACCAGTCCGCATTTTAAGAGTGCGGACCGAACATGTGTCACCTGGCGGTGAGCGCAAAAAAGAGATAGAGTGTGCCTATAATTTAGGCGATAATATTTAGCCGCATTGTCAGGTGACACATGTTCGGTCCGCATTCTTAAAATGCGGACTGGTCCGCACAAGATCATTATTATATATATATCTATAATGATACCTCAAAATTACCGAAAATACACTTTAAGGGTTTGTAACGGGACCCACATCATAGTACAATACTTTTAAAGCACATTCGGTAAATTTTCGGTGCACACTTTCGGTGCATACATCATTTTCCTATATATATATATATATACGAGTCAGACTCTCATACATACCTCAGTTTGAAAATTGCTAGCGCGGACCAATTTTGATAAACTAGTAAAAAAAATATTTTTGAGTTGATTTTATTTTTTAAAACATTTCAGTAGGACCATAAAAAAATTCAACTCAAAATGATTTTTTTTATTATTTTAAAAAAATCGATCAAACTTTGTGAGTTTTTAACAGGTTAAAAACAACTTAAAACTAACAAAGTTTAACCGATTTTTTTAAAATAGAAAAAAAATTCATTTTGAGTTGATTTTTTTATGGTCCTACTGAAATGTTTAAAAACTATAATAAAAAAAAATCAGCTCAAAAATATTTTTTTTACGATTTAAAAAAAATGATTCTCAAACTAGGACCGCACGAGAGCGCGTCTCTCTCTCTCTCTCTCTCTCTCTCTCTCTCTATATATATATATATATATATATATATATATATATATATATATATATATATATATATATATATATACACATATATATATATTTAGTCTTGCTCTTGTGCGGATCAGTCCGCATTTTAAGAATGCGGACCGGACATGTGTCACCTGACGGTGAGCCCAAAAAAGAGAGAGAGTGTGCCTATAATTTAGGCGATAATTTCTCTCTCTTTTCTGGGTCACCGTCAGATGACACATGTCCGGTCCGCATTCTTAAAATGCGAACTAGTCTGCACAAGGGCATTATTATATATATATAGGGAAAGGATCAAGTGAGGTCCCAGTTTAAGGACCCTGAATGAGGATCATTTTTTTAAAATAGTAAAAAAAATATTTTTGGGTTGATTTTTTTTTTATAATTTTTAAACATTTCAATAGGACCATAGAAAAATAATCAGCTCAACATGAATTTTTTTACTATTTTAAAAAAATCGGTCAAACTTTGTCAGTTTTTAAGTTGATTTTAAGTTGTTAAAAACTGACAACGTTTGACCGATTTTTTTAAAATAGTAAAAAAAATCATTTTGAGCTAGTTTTTTTATATGGCCCTACAGAAATGTTTAAAAACTATACAAAAAAAATTAGCTCAAAAATATTTTTTTTACTAATTTATCAAAATTGGTCCGCACCAGCGGTATGCAAACAGAGGTCCTCATGAGATCCGCTCTCTCTCTCTCTCTCTCTCTCTCTCTATATATATATATATATATATATATATATATATATATATATAGAGAGAGAGAGAGAGAGAGAGAGAGAGAGATTTCTGTGCATATTAAGTTTGCGCGTCAAGTTTATACAGGCAGAGATTCCTGGACACACTAAGTTTGCACATCTATTTTTAAAATATTTATAAAAAAAAATTTGAGGTGATTTTTTTTATGCAATGTTTAAACATTTCAACCGATCCATATAAAAAAAATCATCTCAAAATTAAAAGTTGCGAAAATTTGACCGATTTTTTTAAAATAGCAAAAAAAACTTTTTTGAGCTGATTTTTTTATAAGGGTCCGTTGAAATGTTTAAATGTCACATAAAAAAATCAACTTAAAAATATTTTTTTTAGTATTTAAAAAAAATAGGTGTGCACCAACACGTGTGCAAACTTAGTGTGCACAAGAGTTTTCTCTCTCTCTCTCTCTCTCTCTCTCTCTCTCTCTCTCTCTCTCTCTCTATCTATCTATCTATATCTATACACACACACATACACACACCTTGTGCTGATTTTTTTTTGAAACACTTCACATTTGTTCCCGATTTTGACAGCGCCACTATTTGATTTGGATCTCTGCAATTTCCTTTTTTATTTATCATTAAGAGAGTGACATTTAATTGGGTTTGCTTCATTGTAACAACAATTAATAAAATAAAATCACATATTTAATAGTAGTTGCCGAAAAAAGAGGATTTTCTTTTATGTCAATAGCTATGATATGATCAAATACTATTGAGTTGTGGTTATTGGTTGTTTTATATTCTCATATGCAATTACAGTTCATGAAGGACTCATTTTGTTAATGCTTTTATTTGTGCACTTTAAAAAGGAGTATTCTTTTATTAAATAATGTTTATGGTTGTATTCATATGTTATATTGTTGTTTGCAATATTAATTTTAGGTCAGAGCCTCATGGATTCACAAGATTTGTGACACTCCGCCTATTTTAATCACGGATGATCAGTCCTTTATCAAAATAAACATGAATCTCATTTGATTAATTCTTAGCATCACTATCGAAAACCATTTTTAAATTACTAACCACCTATGTTAAATTAAGCTTGTGTCAATTTTATCTTTCATTAATGTGACCACATGTGGGAAAATAGAATATTATAACTCATCCACAACAAATATAAAAGTTTGAATCATCACACGATCAATAGATAAATAATGAATACCGAATAAACCATCAGTTCTCAAAATAGAATCCAAATCATAAGTTTATGGAAATAAAACTAAATCCAAGTATATTTTCTGACAAAATAAAATTAAAAATGTATCAACTGAAAGGGGCAATATGCCCAAATGAAACTACTGATCAACATCCTAATCTAGGAATGAATAACTGAAACATCTACACAAAGTCCTACAAGCCTCCATAAATTGCTGCAGTTTCGCATTTCTGGAAAGAGTTTTCAAGCTTGGTGTCCTTGTGATTGGGCACCTAAAATATTTTTGATACGGGTTAAAGCCTACAACCATCTGAAAAATATTTAGCAAGTAATTAAGATGCAACAGTTAAATATGCATTAACACTTTTCATATTTAAGCGGGTGTTGCACTCTCTTGAGATATTACTCACCCTTTAACTATTGTGTACACTTAACGCTTACCTTCTGATCCAACTAGTTATACTACCGCACCTAACTGGTTCTGTTGCAAATCTTTCTATCACCCTACTGTATCCCGAGTACTTCCTCCCATTGGTTCCTAAGTTATTTTACCCTAACTTAGTTAATCATTTCCACTTTAATTGGTTATATAACATTCACACTAGTTATATAAATAATGCATTCACACTTTATATTTTTAACACGTATATAATTATCTACTCTATTATATACGTATAAATATACTACAACAACCACACACATGTCGCGTATAATAACCATCCTCCCGAGTAATATCTCACTGGATGCTTGTTTCTACAATGCTATCATATCCCAGGTACACTCATTATAACCCGGTTACCATAAGTCGGTTAACTCACACCGAAATAGGTAAATAAAATCGCAAATGTAGTGGATGCGGTCATATTTCCCCGAGAGTTAGACCGAATCATACCCAAAGTGTCTCACCTTGAAAATAAATCACACAATAAAATACCGGACGATATGACATGGGGACTATACTCTCCCTGCATTCATTAGTCAAGGGATTCACCCACATCGCGCAACCTCCGATGATAGCACTAGAGGGGTATGTTTTCACATAAATATCATGCACACCGATATATTTATAAAATACAGACATCCACACACACACACACACACACACACACACACACACACACATATATATATATATATATATCCGGCCAACCCGTGCCTGTCACCCGTAGCACTAGCCCTTAATCCCAGGGGTGGCAATTCGGGACAACGGGTCGTGTTTTGACCTGACCCGACACGACACGACTATATTTTAGGCAACACGAAGTCGTGTTTTTTTTGCCAACACGAACATGACCCATTTATAACACGGCCCAACACGACTGACACGATATAAAAATTATGTCAATTTGACATGATTGACACGGCACGACGCGATTCATCATGACCCACATTTTGGCCCATTTGGCCCGATTGACACAAATAATATTGCTAAAAAAAATGACATCCCATATGTGCTACTAATATATATACCAATTTATTAAATACAAATAATATTCAGAATAATGGGTAACATAACATCCCATAATTTGATAAGCGTCAATATATACTAAACAAAAATAACATCCACGGTAATTAGTATTTCCTTCAAATTTATACAAAAAGAAATATTCATCTTCAAGTGATAAATCTTCAAAAATCAGCAATTTCTCCCACCAACTTGAAAATCATTAATCCAAAAATGCCACCAAGACAAATTGTAATCATTCCTGCATAGGACAATAAAAGTTTATTAAAAATTTGAGAAAAATATAATATTACATTTATTCTAAATAATAAATTTAAATTACCTTTATAGAAGCATCAAATTGAATGATGTCTTCCGTTAGCTCATGCAAACTCAACTCCTCGTCTCCTAAAATAACAAAAAACAACATGTAAATAACATCGAAAGACTCATTTATTTTTATTAAGTAAATTACAAAAATATAAATTGCCTTTAATTCCTAACAACCAATCCCTAGTACAAATCAACGCCTCAACTGTTTCAGATTTGAGTGAGCTTCGGTATTGATCAAGAACACGACTTCCATTACTAAAGGCGGATTCAGATGAAATCGTAGATACGGGAACACTCAATATATCACGTGCCATGTAAGCAAGATCGGGATAGCGAAATTGATGTGCTCTCCAAAAAGCCAATACATCCAAATCTTCTTCTAAATCACTTATTGGTTCGTCCAAATACATCTCAAGTTGAGACTTCTGTGTAGAAGCAAGTGATTGACTCTCATATGGTGAAAATTCCTACAAAGTAATGAAAATCAGTATTTTATGATGAAAAAACAACAGTATATGCTGAAAAACAGCATGTATATACATAAAAACAACAATATATGCTGAAAATCAACATTTTTTGGTATAAAAAACAGCAGTATATGCTGAAAATCAGCATTTTATGGTGAGAAAACAGCAATATATGCTGAAAATCAGCATAAATATATATAAAAACAGCAATATATGCTGAAAATCAGCATAAATATATATAAAAACAGCAATATATGCTTAAAAAGTAAGAAAACAATTGCGATATATCTTTTTATATACATAAAAACAGCAATTTAGATGAACGCATTGCCAAGTGACCACGAGATTGATTCATCAAAAGTTGCGATATATCTTTTTTATCCTTACTTGGACACTTCTTCAAATGCCGTCTTAAACTACCCGTTCCATTTTTAGATGCACATGCCTATATCTTTCCACATTTTTTACATTTTGCTCTCTCTTTACCATCCGAAGTTTTTGGAAGAATTTCAAAAGAATCCCATACCTCATACCAGTGCTCCCTAGACTGTTTAACCTCTTCAATGCCTACCACTTGTACCGGTACTTCAGTTACAATATCATAATCGCATGAACTATCATCCCCGCTGTCCATATCCTAGAATAAAAAAAAATATAAGTATACCAGCAACAAATGAGAGATAACTGTTAAAACAACTAAAGTTAAACTGAAAACAACAATGTTATACTAAAAATAAAATCATAAATATACTTGTTCCTCATTTGTTTCACTTGGTGGCACTTGAATTATCTCTAAAATCTTCCTTTTTTTATTTTGATTCAGGTCCGTAATGTGCGAGGAGGGTGTTGATGATTGTTTCCACGATCCATGGCTGAAATATATGCAATACTTCGAGTAAATAAATAACTTTGTAAATAAACAGAACCAAAATAACAAATATATAAAAAAAACATTACAAAAAAAAAAACATTACAAAAACTAAAAAAAGAGCATAACATGTATTAAAAACCATAACAGGTATTAAACATCAATGCGCACACATCTAGCTTAATAAACTAAAAAAATTTACCAAAACTAAAAAAAACATAACAGGTATTAAAAACCATAACAGGTATTGCACAGATGGTTGTCAATGT
This sequence comes from Sambucus nigra, assembly GCA_949130495.1. Taxonomy (NCBI): domain Eukaryota; kingdom Viridiplantae; phylum Streptophyta; class Magnoliopsida; order Dipsacales; family Adoxaceae; genus Sambucus; species Sambucus nigra. The sequence goes on from OX422220.1 coordinate 515,648,181, forward strand.
CATCATGCGCACACATCTAACTCAATATCTCAACTTCTAACAAAACATATTGCACGGATTAACCCACAAAACATAACAGGTACTAAACATTTACTAAGACTCTAAAACCCACAAAACTATTGCACAAATTAATAAGGTTTGTAAGGGGCTTACACAAAAAAAAAACTCCAAGTTTCCAACACATAATACATATATATTCTGTAGGAGAGAGGGGTAAAAAAATCTCTTACCAGTGGGAGCTCTGTTGAACGGCGACGGGGCAACGTAGAGAGAGAGAGGAGGGGATTTGGTGCTAGTTTTTTTTTCTTTCCTATGGGAAGGAGCGGCGCAGAGACAGAGAGAGAGAGCGTAGGGATTTTTTTTAAAATTTGATTATATGCAATATGTTTTAGTTTTAGACGAGTGTGACTCGGCCAGGAGGGTTAATTTGGGTTAAAAACACAAATGGGTCAATCGAGTTAATTTGGGATTTTTATCGGGTTCTTATCGCGTTGTAATTGGGCTGGAACGGGTCAATTTCGGGCCAATTTCGTGTCAATTTTTTGGCACGAACACGACACGACCCTTTAGTGGGCCAAAAAATATTGGCCCGAACACGACAAGCTATTTTAATTTCGTGTCAAATCATGTCGTGCTGTCGTGTTCGGGTTCGAATCGCCACCCCTACTTAATCCCTGAGTCTATTTTCCCGACTCTTAATTTATTTAATTTCACATCCATTAAATAATTAATGTAGCTTCACTTGCTAAAATACCCGTACTCACCCAATCGACTCGTATTTAAATATTCATGAATTTATTTCACATTATTCGTTTCTTAGGTTACTCACCATTTCACACCTTTATAAACCTAAATACATGGGGGATTCTAACCAGATCAGACTCACCCTTAACTAGATAAGGTTAAAAGGGTGGTCGAAGATCTGCTGATCATCTCATGTCTACATTCAGAGAACTGCTCTGTATAATCTAACTGGAATTCAAAAATGTAGTTTTTACATGGTCTAATCGACAAGAGGGAGTAGAATCCGGGAAAGGACCGGGGAAAGAGAAAGGGCTTCCGCCCCCTAATTACACAAGTCTAGTGTTGAAATTAAAGGGAAGAGACTATACTCGTTTAATAAAAAAAAAGAAGCATACTGATGAGCACCTAACCGAAGCCCTCTGACCTTCCACTTGAAGACAGTCCCTAGCGCAGGTTTAGTCTAAAAATCCATTCACATCGATAGGGGGCAGGGAAGCAATAATAAGAATTTTCGGGTCTATCAGACTATAGCTTTCCCTTTTCGTGCTCATAGGGGATAAAATAAGTATTCATCGACACCTGACATCTTTCTTTTTGATCAACTGCACTACCTGCTCTCATCCTCTCCAAGCCAAACGATCGATTGCTCACTTAATTTCTCACTCTATGGAAAATCGGAATCAACGCTTAAGTTAGTTATCCGCCCTCCCATACCTAGAAGGACTTAACTGGAGCGTAATAATAATCATAAAAAATCACCCCCAAAAGAAGAATTGGTTGAGCCCCCTTCTAACAAAATCAGAGGAAAGTCCAACTCCAATTCTGGCTGGCGCCCTAAGGGAAACAACAAAAAGAAAGATGTCATGTGTTGGTGAATACTTATTTTATCCCCTATGCACACGAAAAGGGAAAGTTATAGTCTGATAGGCCCGAAAATGCTTATTATTGCTTCCCTGCCCCTATCAATGTGAATGGATTTTTAGACTAAATCGGCGCTAGGGACTGTCCTCAAGTGGAAGGTCAGAGGGCTTCGGATAGGCACTCATCAGTATGATTTTTTTTTTTATTAAATGAGTAGTCTCTTTCCTTTCCTTTAACATTAGAGATATTAGATAGAAGTGGCTGGCCCGCAGTCTCCTTCTCATGTACAAATCGACCCGTAGCGTAGCATATACTTGATCGATCACCACATTTCTATCCATTAAGTAGGTTTTTCCTTTGCAATCATAAAATTTTAAATCCAAGAAGAATAAGGTAGGACTTTGAGAGCTTACTTTATAGGGCGAAGGTGCTGTAATGGACAAAAACAAAAAACCTAGCGAGTAGGATAGAAAGGTCGGCACTTAGAACTTAGATCATCTCATTCCAGACGTGCGGATGGAATGGAGAGGCGGGCTTTATTCTTATAGTTATATATAGAGCTAGGTTTTCAATCCAGCTATCCCTTTTGCCTGGAAGAAAGTCACTCAATAGGGCTAGGAAGAGATGCATCCCATTAGTGGCCTTCCAGTCTACGCCATTCTTTTCTCTCCTTAGTTATTATAGGTGCCTTTATTTATGTAATCTAAGAGTTTTCTTTTCACCTTTCCAAGTCTTTGCGGTGGACGAAGGAGGATATAACGATTCTTTGTCAAGTGCTTTTCTACACAGAACACTTTACTTTATATAGTCTTGGTTAACGAGTAGTCAAGGACACTCACTCTGCCGGCGTACCTTTTTCATGATGGGTCAACGAGTAAATGGGAAGAGCGACTTCAGCCTCTTCACAAGCGTCACCGTTTTTTAGTGAAACCAATGCTTCCAGCATCAAGGATTAAAATAATCATAAAAAAACCTGGACTTTGAATTCGAATACCTGTTTTTCTATTGCTTGGCGCTCAAAAGGGTGCTTAAACTCATGATACGCAGAGGAAAGTGCAACTTCACTAAACGAGAGCCAGCTTGCTCAATATTCTATTATCTTGTACTAACGAGCAGTCTTCAATACATATCGGGATCATTGAGGAGTTCTCCCTAATCGGAACACGGATAATATTTCCTTCGGGGCGGGATTGGCTCCCCAAAAATAAGTCTCCTTCAAAACATCAACACCATACTTTCTCTGGGAAAGATAGATCCGATCTCCTTTTTGAGAAAGTAACTTCTATTCCTATGAAGTACTTCAGAGTTCCAAGATCCCCAAAGAAAATTAGAGCCTAAAAATAAAATAGGCAAAACTGCCTGAAGTCAGGCATCATCGATCAATCGATGCTGCTTCGCTGTTAGCTTTTTCCCCAATGCGTTTTCTCCATTTTTTATGTCCCCAAACCTCTATGAATTCTTCCCAAAACTCAACCCAAGCATACCCAATGTTTATAACAGATCTAATTAGGTTCTAATCAAGATTTAAACCATTAAACATCACTGATTTCTCATCAAAATCCATTATTACACGAATTGGGTTTTCTCAATTTTTTTCAACCCTCTCATTCAATTTGATTATATAATCCATGTTAAACGAAATTAACTACTGGGTTTCCACTATAAATCAAATTCCAAAAACATATGATAGTATAATTCTACATCTAATGTCCGAATCACCAAAAATCCATTTTTCATGTGACAACCCTCCCCCAAAATGGATTTTGTCTACTCGTACCATGATATGGACATGAGTTTTTGCAATTTAAAACAAAATCAAGTTAATCACTTTCATTTCTATGTTCGTATGGTCTGATTACGCATTGTAGAAGACATATTTGATAATAGCACACTCAATTCCTCTTTGAATTTGGCTCCTAAAGCTTCCTTCTTTTCTTCCTTCTCTCTTCTCTCAATTTCTAGGGTTTAGAATTTGATTTATGGCTACCATAACTCTAAGACTTAAGTTTAATATCCCTAATCCTGAAATAAGGCTAACATGCCAAGCCTAAATGACCCGAATAGTCCCATGTGGGCCCGATTATATCTAAAAAGGCTCCGGGACCCAATTACTACCCTCAAGTACTCTATACTGACTATCTTGACCCATCGAAACCAACTGTGACCTTAAAATTTCTATCCGAGTCACTCTACATAAATTTCCTATCTCGACCTCCTATAGTCTACATGCGATTCCCGGTTGAGATATAACATTGTCACATCACTTTCACTCGTTATAACGTAAAATAATTCTTTATTACTCATTTAGTAATTATATTACGTAACTATTAATCATTATCGCTCCCGATTAATATTTTAATAAACACATAATAATTAATTCAATTAAATCACATCACGCATGTAATTTAAAATAGCTGAGTTAATTAAATTTTAAATACTCAGAAATACGAGGTGTTACAAGATTCTTCTCAGAAATCATACTCTCAACACCTCTTTAATGACATTGAACATATAAATTTAAGTGACTCGACCAACTCTCAACATGCTTCTAATTCGTCTCAGTTTCACCAATCGACAACTATTCTTTTACCTAATTCATTTATTCAAGTTGACCAATTAGCAAACAAATTTAGTCCAGTAAACTTACAGTTTCAACCCACTTTTCCATGTAGTTCAAATAGTGATCCATTTTCTTTACATGTTCAACAACAATTTAGATCTGTATTCTCTTTCCAAGGACTAATGAATGCTCCCAACCTTATTTGAAAATCAAACTCCATATTCTTCCCAAGGCAGAAAAAAATAGTAGGAAAAGCCTCCAAAAAACTCAATCAACAAAACCCACTATTTTGCGTCGAAATTAGAACACTGATAAAGATATTCCCCTAATAATGGCATGAGTACGGATTTCGGTTGATTTAATAATTGGAAATAATCAGAAATTCACTATAGTGTGGAACCACATCTTTAAAGCTTGAAGAGATAACATGGGTGATCAATGCGATATGACCCGAAATGCTAATGCCTTGGGGGTTGTCGTTGGGGGGTTACATGGTGCGGTAACAAAGTTCCACGGCTTATATGACGTTTTTGGAACGTTATCCTCGAAGTGGAACAAACCTTGAACACATGGTAAATTTTATTTGCATATCAAGTGTTTTTGTCTACTTCTTTATTAAATGTTGTATTTTCACTCATTTTTTGGCTTAATTAATTTGTAGAAAGGAGAAGTAGTGCAAATTTATAAGGATTTTAATGAGGGACAACCATTCAAGTTTGAGCATTATTGGGAGATCATGAAAACTAATCCAAAGTGGTGTACGCAATATCTTACTTTGGTTCAAGCTCCAAAGAAATAAAAGACGAGTAATGGTAGCTCCGTTGGAGAATTTATAAACCACGACGATGGAATTCAAGGAAAGCATTCTTTCTCACATGGAGAATCTATAAATATGGATACTTTTGTTACTAAAAATATTACTTCTGATGAAGTTGTGGGTCCGCCGGGAAGAAAGTCTTGCAAAGAGAAAAAGAAGAGGGTATATGAAGATAAGGGAGCGATTGATTTATTGAGCAATTTGCAATGCACTATAGAGAAACAATTCAGCTTTAACCAAGAAGAGCTAGAGTTAAAGAAAGAAAAAGACAATAAAGAATACGAGTTACGAGAACACATTGAAAATGGATATGGAATTCAAGGAAAGAAGCCAGAAATTGAAAGAGTAAACTTAGAAGAGGAGGGAGAAAGCTGAAAAGAGAAAAGAACAAGAACAAATATTGAACCAAGATCTTAGCAAAATTTTGTTGAGTTATGAAGTAATCAAACCCTAAATTATGTTTATAAGAGATTAAGGTATAAAAGTGGAAGAAGACAGAAGAGAGAGAAGGGAGAAATTTGATATGGGAAAAGGAGAAAAAATGAAATGAGTTAGGTCTTCCATTCAAATTCCCAGTAATTATTGGTTCTATCTTTTGACAGTCACCGGTGAATATGTTTAATGTGTTGCAATTTAGTGCTATAATTATGTTCAGTTATAGTTTACATGAGCTGTTATATAGTGCTATAATTATGTTAAATTATGATGGGTTTACCCAAGTTTACATGATCTGTTATAAGTTTACAAATTCAAAATTTTCAAATGTCATGTTGAGCAAATTGCCTTTAAGCTCTCTGTGATTTAGATCATGTTCTAAACCCAAGTTGTTATCTTATGAGTTTCAGTACTCAGTGTAGCTCTCTCAAAACATAGTAGTTCAAACCAATTTCTACTTCTACTACATCATTTCACAAGCACAATAAAAACAAACCAACCTTATATAATGTGAATATTTTGAATCAATAAACACATTCATAAGCACTCATATATTGTAACTTTTGAGGATAGTAAGGAATCTGTGGTTGAAATTGCGACCCAAAAGTGATTGATGCTGTTGAATTTGATGTTGTTACAAATACAAAGGGAAGGACAAAATCACAAAACATAGTGTTTTGATTTTGTCAAATTAAATGTGGCATTGTAGGGTGGCAAAAAAAGTTTCATGTGGCATACCCCAAGCTTATACTTCCCAATTGCTGACACACACACTCACGGAGAGAGATCATCACAAGGGCTATGAATCACATTAAGCAAACATACTATGACTAGTTTCTACAGTCAGCAAACACAACATGAGTGAAGGAACTTGCAAATTACAAAACAGAAACAAATAAACATTATAGTCTACTTCTACTTACTTCATCATTTCACCCGCACAACAGAAACAAACCTTTTTTTTGTGGAGGTGACTAATGTGAATATTACTAGTATGTTCTAACAAGTACTTCTATGATTGTTATAACAGTTACAAGTTTCAACCTTACAGTCCCAAATTTTAACATACTCTTATGTTCTAACTGGTACTTACTTCTATGCTTGTGTAAACTGATACTCAATTCCTTGTCTAAACTGCTATGTTTTTAATCAATTAAACTGGTACTGCTATGTTTTTATCACTGCCATTTCATTTAATTCCCATAAGAGGTTATCATATGTTCAAGCTAAAACATTTTCAATGATCTGGACCCAAGTTACGAAAGGTACTTTTATGCTTGTGTTAACTGGTACTGCTGTGTTGAAACACCCAATTTCATAGTGAGTGTGAATTTTAAACATAGAATACCTTGTCTTCGTCAGTTGAAAGGTACTTCTATGCTTGTATAAAATGGTACTGCTACGTTTTTATCACTACTTTTTCACTTAATTCCCATATGATGTTGTCATCTGTTCAAGCTAAAACAATTTTTAGAATAGTCAGCTTTACTCAATTCAATAATTAAATCCAAACTATATACTCAATCAAATGGAAAAAATGAAAAATTTTAACATAAACATTAAACTTGTCCAACTCAGATTACATGTTTATATGAGTAATTACATCCAAACTACATACTCAATTAAATGAAAAAAATGGAAAACTCAATTCTATGATTGTTCAACCATTTCATCTGCATGAGGCTCCCAACTTTCTGGGTTAATTCCTTATTGATGCTCGTTCTCAGTTATCATATTGTGCAAGATGGTGCACGTCTTCATAACCTTCCCAAGATATTTTGGATTCCACATGCGTGTCGGACCTTTGATGATATGCCACCTACATTACAACACTCCAAATGCTCGACATCCTTTCTCACGGCTTCTTGTCGTTTTGCAAATAGTTTCTCTTTATTAGATGATGGTTGAGAGATAGTTTGAATTAAAGTGGCACATGGGAGGTAAATACCATCGAATAGGTAATAACCCCATATTGTAGCAATGTCCGTGTACATCAAAATTACATTGGGGCGTAACATCATTAACAAGATCATCAAACAAAGGAGACCTATCCAACACATTTATGTCGTTGTTAGTACCGACCATTCCAAAGAATGCATGCCAAATCCACAAATCCCGTGATGCAACGACCTCTAAAATGAGAGTTAGAACTCTTTTGAAACCATTAGTATGCGTTCCATGCCATGCCGTTGGACAATTTTTCTAATGCCAATGCATACAATCAAGACTCCCAAGCATTCCATGGAAACCACGGTCCTCTCATTCATTAAGCAGTCATGAAATATCATCTTAATTTAGTTTCCTCAAATATTGTTCTCCAACAACCCCAATTACATCATCACAAAACTGCTTAAGGCTTTCAATTGCAGTGCTCTAGCCAATATGAACATATTCGTCAAGAAGATCAGTTGAACAACCATATGCAAGCATCCACAATGCTACTATCATCTTTTGTGAAGGACTAAACCCTTCCCTGCCAACTGCATCTACCTTTGGTGTAAAATAATCATCATTATTTCTAATTGCTTGTAGAATATGATTGAATAGTTCTCCATTCATTCTAAATTGATGACGAAAATGCTATGTTGTGTATTTTATGTCCTTACCCTTAAAATAGTCCCTAATAATAAGATCATGATGCTCCTTCCTATCACGACAAATGTAACGTCTTCCAAAGGAAGACCCATCATGAGGCCGTTTTTACCCTATAATATTTTTGAGACAATGAGAGGGACTTTAATTGCTTCTGGTAATCTTAGTAGATATGATGCCATCATCTTCCCATGGATCGTCAAGTAGGTTTTTGACACTAATAAAAGAATCACGACTTGAAGATGAACTATCGGAGTCTAATTGTAAATTTGATGAAGGCATGCCTACATAAACCTCCCAAAAAAGATTATATCAAATTAAAATACTAGCAACTTGAGCCACTATATAAGAATTCATAGAATAATCATTAAAGTATGTTTTGTTTAAAAGTACAACACAACCATTTTGAACAAAATCAGAGCAGACTCTTTAGTTTATAGCACAAGTATAATTTTAGCGTCGTATGCCACAAATTCAAGTGGTTATATGATATAATCCTAGTTTAGGAGTTTTACCAAACAGTTGGTAGGCATTTGTAGGTTTTTCTATTCACATGTTTTCAATTCATATTCTACATGCCATTTCCCATTTTAACATTGATGAAATGGATTAAAAAAACATTTGAAATTAAAAAGCCTACACGATGATGAAAATTTTATGAGAGGGACACTTCTTGGAATGGAGATGGTGAATGAAATTGGGTGAATGATTTTAGGAGGGATGATAATTTTGTCGGGAAGACATAAATGACCGGTGGCAAATAATATATTATATTTTTATTAATCACAACCTATTTATATTATATTACTATTTGATATATATAATAATGCTCCTGTGCGGACTAGTCCGCATTTTAAGAATGCGGACCGGACATGTGTCACCTCATGGTGCGCCTAAAAATTATCGCCTAAATTATAGGCACACTTTCTCTCTTTTCTGGGCTCATCGCCAGGTGACACATGTTCGGTCCGTATTCTTAAAATGCGGACTAGTCCACACTAGAGCAGGATTGTTGATATATATTAACATATGTATAATTAAACAGCACATATGTATAATTAAGCAGCATCTCCATAGTCAAACAGGTGTCCACCACCAAGGCACACAGATGTGCACAATTCAAGCTTCAGAATTGTCCACTTGATTATCTCAAGATGTAAAGAGTTTGAAATTGTTAACTCATTTCCAAGTTCATAGGCAGTCAAGGCTGCCAACGGTTACATCATATTAGTGTAAATGGTTAATGTTTGTTTTACACTTATGGTTGGTTTAATATTTAGGGTCAATTTTATGATTAATTTTAGAGATATTTTTTATCTTAATTTGGTTTAAATTTGAGAATGATGATTTTTTTTTTGTTAAAAGAGTTAACTTATGGAGATTTAAAAAAAGAAGTATGTCTCGTTTCTCTCAATCTATTTATAAAATATATTTTAGTTTTTATTTGTGTATCCATTTTTTAGGCTTAAAATATTTAATCAATCAATAGTCGTTTATCTTAAATAAATATAAGTAATACTTTGATAAATACTAAAGGTAACCTAAAAAAAATCAGCCCGAACCCTCAGATGTCGCTATTAAATTAGCCCCCACTCTCTCGAAATCATGGTCCGCCCCTATTAGGACGAACTGGAGGCAAATGCATGGCTCATTGAGGTGGATTGTGCAAGCCTTTTCTGCCATGCATAGTAACTTCGAGACGTTCTTCATTAATGGTACGACATGGGCGGAGACGACCACCCACAATGAATCAGATTCATCATCATGTCTGAGATGTATATCGCACCGAGCAACACATTTAGTTATATTGCTTTTTCATTAAACGTTGTGAGACGAACAATTGTTTTATGAATATTATCAAGACATGTTGATTTTGATGAATGTTATTCGTCAAATAGTATTTCTTTGTTTTATTTTTCTAAACTTACCATTTAACAAGAAATACATTTAAACTCAACTTAAAGGAAACTAGAATTATATCAAAAACAAAAAAATTGTTGGCTTCCCATGACATTCCAGTTGTTTTTGCGGGACTGATTTTCCTCGCCAATCATTAATTTCCTTCCCTAGGGGAAGCAAAATCAATAACATTTGGTATTGATTTTTCCCCAATGACCGATATATTAGTTTGTCGATTTCTTTGGACATACAAAATCAAATGATAAAAAATTGCATTATGTAAATTTGCTAATTGCCTTGGTCTTAGTTAAGTTTGCAGATTATTAAGCTAGCAACCAATGTGGTACTTTAGTTAGTTTGCACTAAATTACAAAATTGACATATGTTTTCAAAAAATCTGAAAATTTTGAAAAAAATCTAATTGGCACAATTTGGGAAAATCGAATAGGAAAAATCGAAATATAAAAAATTTAGAATTATTTCAAATTCCTATCCCTTTTTTGGAAAAATAAAAATTAGAATTTGAAAATATTAATCCAAAATATAAAAAGGAATCGGAATTTGAAAAAACTAGATTTTTGGGAACAAAAAAAAAAAGCACCCTTAGCCCCGCACTATAGATGGTTCGATGAACTCATGTCTCCTACTCTTGCAATTGTAACCACCATATCTTTGTAACATTTAATTTAAATGTTTATTCAACCTTAAAAAATTATGTTATGACCACTAGTCTTTCTAAAAATTAAAAAGAAACTTTTCAGCCACAAATATTTTCGTGAATACATGCTTATACAAGAATAGTGAAAGTCTACGTGGCCAACTATTTTTCCTCTTCATCTTGGAAAATTCTCCAAACTTGGTTGTATGGACTTTTAGTTAAACATATTTTCGAAGTTGAACTAAATAGTGCAAATTTTATACATAAGAAGATTTCGATTGAATACCTTAAACATTATAATACTCCGTTCCAAATTAATAGTAGTTGTTTTTTAAATAAACATTTCAAGCAAAAAATATAATTTCCAAATTTATCTTCATAAATATGATGAATGTAGTGTTACTAGTATAGCTCGAGTGGGTAACTTTGTAATCTAATCTAATTTTATATATTAATTTAAAAAACAACTAATTTGGAATGAACTAAAAAGAAAAGAGGGACAATTAATTTGATATGGGAAAAAATAATCTAGCACAATGAAGCAAAATATATATAAAATGTCATATTCACATGGGCTCCCATAAATTTCTGCCCCAAAAAAGGCGTTTAAATATCTTCCCAAAATATTTCATGACCTCAAGATTTTCCAAAATGATCGACAATCAAGGGTTGGTTTCAAAATTGTTAATATTAGAGGTTTTTGTAGGAAAGTGTGCTCGATCTTTGATAGTAGATTGTTTTTTTATAGAAGAATCTTTTGTCATTTGCCAAAAAATAAATTTCTAATACAATTGTATCCTAAGACTATGAAAGTTGTGTGATGATTTTCAACATTTATAAAATTTAAATGCTACAATATTGCCTTTTTTCTAAGGCAAGGCATCTATTAAGTAGACAATAATTTCCCCTGAGATTCATATTTTTTGTAGATATTTGAATGTGTGATAAAGACATTTAGAGATGATGCTACCCCACATATTGCATGGGAATTTGTGGTGTATTTGGGTCGATTTGATTATGTTTTATAGTTCAACCAGAAACAGATCCAATGTAGGTTGGCTCCAGTAATTTTCCTAAGACTATGAAAGTTGTGTGATGATTTTCAACATTTATAAAATTTAAATGCTACAATATTGCCTTTTTTCTAAGGCAAGGCATCTATTAAGTAGACAATAATTTCCCCTGAGATTCATATTTTTTGTAGATATTTGAATGTGTGATAAAGACATTTAGAGATGATGCTACCCCACATATTGCATGGGAATTTGTGGTGTATTTGGGTCGATTTGATTATGTTTTATAGTTCAACCAGAAACAGATCCAATGTAGGTTGGCTCCAGTAATTTTCCTAAGACTATGAAAGTTGTGTGATGATTTTCAACATTTATAAAATTTAAATGCTACAATATTGCCTTTTTTCTAAGGCAAGGCATCTATTAAGTAGACAATAATTTCCCCTGAGATTCATATTTTTGTAGATATTTGAATGTGTGATAAAGACATTTAGAGATGATGCTACCCCACATATTGCATGGGAATTTGTGGTGTATTTGGGTCGATTTGATTATGTTTTATAGTTCAACCAGAAACAGATCCAATGTAGGTTGGCTCCAGTAATTTTGGAACTGAACCAGAATAAATTCTACGTGAAACCGAAACAACCCAACCCACCAGTCCTCATGCTGATTTGGTTCTCGATTCCATCTATTTCTTAACTCACATTTAATTCAAATAATTGAACTGTTATAAAAGATAAATCACGTTGTGACAAAAAAATGTTTTAATATTTAAAGAAGAAACTTATAATAGATAAAAAAAAGTGACAAACAAACTTTAAACAATGAAAAATAGATCCAAAAAATTAAATAGTAGCAATGTATATGATGTCAAATTAAAAGAAAAGGGGTTTATGTGATAGTTATGAATTATAGTGGTAAAATAGTAGTTTTTGTATTGGTTCCATTGTCGATTTTGTTTGGTTTGAATCACAGTTTGGTTCACGGTATTATGTTTCTTAAAGTCAGATCCAACTCAAACTTAAAATTTTTAGAACCAGAATCAAACCATCCGTGAAAAAAACAACCCAACCCACAAAAGTCAATTTGGTTCCTCTGGTTGACGGGTCCAGTGAACACCCCTAATGGGAACAAATGAAATATGCTATAGCAATTACCAAATCATTTATCCTTATGGTCTATATAGAATACAAAGTTGACCCGCTTTAAAAGTGAGTCTTGGTGACCCTGTCACATGATTTCTTAAATATTAAAAACTATAGGACCACTGCAACTACTTATTTATTATTTGATATTTTTAACGAATAATGTGAGAGGGTCCAAGACCCACTTTTAAAGCGGATCAACAAATCTAAACTTTGTATGTATCACATCCTAGGTCTACAAAAATACTAATTTTTAACACCACCAAATTGAACATCAAATTTCGGCTACAGAGAGACCTATCCAATAAAACTTATTTGCAGACAAGCATTCAAATCCCAACATAGTTTTACGCGTGATTCTAATTCTAATATATGCCACTTTTGTTCAGTCTAAAACCCTAACCCTACAATTAAATTATTAAGGGTCCGTTTGGTTGTCAATGGGCAAAAGCGTGGGCATGGCAAGGCAAATTTTGCCTAGGCAAATTCAGATGACGCTATCAAACAACATTAGGCGAAATTAAAGTCAATCCAATTAATTTATTTAAAAATAATTTTTATATTATATTCAAAAATGTTAAAAATAGTTTTTGCAATATTTTAATATTACGGTTTTAAAAAAAAATTGTAAAACGTTTTCTTAACAATTTTTTATAATATTAAAATCAATTTTCAAAATATTACAAAACAATTTTTAAATATTCACAACAGTTTTTTTTAACTATTTAAAATATTTTTTAATTTTGTTTTTAAACTTTAAAACTGTTTTTATATTATATTCAAAACAGTTTTTGAAATTGTTAAAAACTATTTTTACAATATTTTCATATTACGTTTTTTCAAAAAATTTGTAAAACATTCTCTTAACAATTTTTTATAATATCAAAAACAGTTTTTAAAATATTACAAAACAAATTTTAAACATTCACAACAGTTTTTTTAAACTATTTAAAACAGTTTTTATAATACATCCAAAACAGTTTTTAAAAATGTTAAAAACTGTTTTACAATATTTTTATATTACGGTTTTTCAAAAAATTTGTAAAACATTCTCTTAACAATTTTTTATAATATTAAAAGCAGTTTTCAAAACATTACAAAACAGTTTTTAAATATTTATAACAGTTTTTTTTAATATTTAAAACAGTCTTTAAAATTATTTTTTTAAACTTTAAAACTGTTTTTATAATATATTCACAACAGTTTTTAAAAATGTTAAAAACAGTTTTTACAATATTTTGTTAATACGGTTTTTTAAAAAAATTGTAAACATTTTCTTAACAATTTTTTATAATATTAAAAACAGTTTTTGAAACATTACAAAACAATTTTTAAATATTCATAACAGTTTTTTAATTATTTAAAACAGTTTTTAAATTATTTTTTAAAACATTCAAACCGTTTAAGAAGTTGGCAAATTTGTGAGCAAATATTTCCCACTCAAATAGGTAAGCAAAATTTGCCCACAGATTGTGCATAGGAGGTGTTGTACATTGGCAAATAATGCCTAGGCAAATTATGCAACCAAACAGCCAAAATGTGGGCAAATTTTCATATTTGCCAACTTTTTGGCATTTGCCTAGGCAAATTATGCCAACCAAACGGACCCTTACAGTTTCTTGAGTCACATATACAGATGTAGTGCTAACAGAAGATACAAATATATGCAATCTCCTTTACCCTTTTTTTTAATATATTTATTCCGTGCTATAGATGTTCATAATACATACCACCCAAACATTAGGAAGATTTAGGAGTTATGGGCTCTGACTTGTAGTTCTGAGTTATGGGCCCCAATTTGTTATGTTGTATATCACTTTTGGTACCAAAGTTTGAGGTATTATCACTTTGGATACAATTTCCACTTTTTGCGATACTTTTGTGTAAATAAGTGTCACAAAAAATGAAAAAGACACCCAATGTGGTAATACGTTAAACTTAGTACTCAAAATGATATACAACAAAATAAATGGGAGCCCAAGGCCAAATGCCTAATTTATTGGTTTTACACATCCGAGCACACCATTAATCCCTCTAGAGTCTAAAGATAGAAAATTTGGGGAGAGGGAGAGAGATAAACTTATACTTCATTTTATTGCGAAATTTACGATCTTGAAAAGATTACAACATGATCATCATGTTCAGCACAATTTTCCGAAAAAACATTCAAAACTATAGAGAACACGGTAAATCAGGAGACCGGATAAAAAGGAGGAGGGATATGAACAAGACGAGAGATGGTTTAAAACTGATAATTAACACTTACTACCACTGTTAAGCACTCTGCGTAGATGGAAAGTTTCACCTTGATCCCCATTAAAGGACCTCTTCTCCAAGAAACAAGCTGTTAGCTGCCTCAGGAGCCTCTCAAGATTTGAATGCAAGACACCCTTTTTTTCATCGTCTTTCAAGTCGGGATTTGTTGACAATATCATCGCATTAATTGCATCAGCCACAAGCTCTCGATGGGAATCTTCAAGAAGATATCCTACTGAGGATTTCTGCGGTTGTTCATATGCCAACAAAGCAGCACAGTCCTGGAGAGAGAGAGTTTAAATGCGTTAGTCAATTTCTCGAGGTAACGAACTTGACAAAATTTCAATTTGCTTACAACCTTAACAAGGAGATATGTACACACACACACACAGAGAGAGAGAGAGATAAGAGAGGGAGAGAGAGATTTAAGACCATGAGTCAATTTCTCAAGGAATAGTGTACTTAATGTTCTCACACCTTAATTAGATTGTGTGTGTGTGCACACAGAGAAAGGAATAGAGAGACTAGGAAACCATGAGTAAATTTTTCAGAAGGATAATGAACTTGGTAAAATTTTCTATTTTCGTAGTACCTTAACAAATTGATCATACTCCGCCAACTGATAGAACTTTTCAAACTCAATCCTCCCATAAACCACAGCTTCTTCCAGTTTTCCTACCTGCACACGAATAGATTGATGTGAACGGGATATGGAAGTGCCAAAACAAACACACAAGATTGTGAATCTCAACATTGATTAAACAAAACAATCTCAAATTTGATAATTCTTGAGAGAATCGCTCTTAATTATCAATCACTAACTGGATATCTAATTACAAAGGGGGATGCCTTTATTTATTAGCTCTATAAAGAGTCCTAGATAAATCAGTGTTCTAAAAGGCTCCGCCTAGGCGCGTCTAGGCTTGATGCATGGGAAAAACACCTCGCCTTGAGCCTTTTACGCCTTATTCTTGGTAAAAGGTTTAAAGCGCACTTTTTTAAAAACAAAAACACTTTAGTGAAACGATATCGCCTTTTAAAGATTTTTTTTTTAAAACGGACCAATATCTCATTCAAAACAATCAAAAGACAAATGGTATCCCAACTTTTCTACCTCTCGTCCAAAAAAATGCATTTTTTTTTTCCATAGTATTTAAAAAAATAGTATTTTCATTTGCATATATTCAAACATATTTTAAGGTATGTACCATTTTTGTATTTTTAATATCCTTGTTATAGTTAAAAATGTTAAAATATATTAAAAAAAGGCCTAAACGCCTTTTGACCCCTAGGCTTCTAAGGCTTAAGGCTTGGCCTCCACGCCTCAGTCACGCCCCGCATTTTTTAGAACCTTGACAATAAATAAGAGTTTAAAACATAACTAGTCTTAAGAGATAATTAGGGGGTAGTATCAAAAATATGTATGAGAAAAAAGATATGAAAGACCAGCACTAATATTAAACCACTCTTCTTATCTTCTCTCTAATCCCACTACACCATTCTCCCATCCATCGAAAAAGCTTGGCATCGAGCTCTAGTAAGAGAATGCCGTCAGGTTCGAATGGAACACATCATGATAGAAAGCATGCACCTTGCCACCAAAATTGCTATCTTGAAAAATTACCCTCTAAAACAGGGACATGTGTTGAATTTACTAGACATGAACCTTGTTATATATCCGATCCTATGTATTTTTATTTTTAGTTGTTGGTCCTATTCAATGGTGATTACAGAGTTCATGGGACATGTCATTTTTTAAAGAAATGAAGTTATATATTAAATCACAGGTTTGCTTGAA
Organism: Sambucus nigra; assembly: GCA_949130495.1. Taxonomy (NCBI): domain Eukaryota; kingdom Viridiplantae; phylum Streptophyta; class Magnoliopsida; order Dipsacales; family Adoxaceae; genus Sambucus; species Sambucus nigra. Next base: position 515,664,962 of record OX422220.1, read on the forward strand.
GATTCAGAACAAATTTGAATTTGTAAGACCCAATAAAATCAATATTCATTGTCTTGAGGCCCAAATCTGCAATTAAATTAAATCCTGGGGCTGGTTCACAAAATCTAGCAATTAACTGAAAAAATGTTGGGGCAAAAGTGTAATTTTTAACTTGAGAAGTAATTTGAAGTTAGGCTAAATGTTCAAAGGGGTTGGACTGTAATTTTCAAGTTTGGAATAGATCTAACTAAGGCCGAGGTTGATGGAAGAGGAGGGGAGGAATTGAGAAGCCAGGGTTTTCGCTGGAGTTTTGGGAGGCTATGTTCGGCGCCCTCAAAACTTTTTGGGGCTGCGAAGTTCTGAAGTCGGATTCAGGTTTAGCGCTTTCTAACGTTTTTGGGCTGCTAGGTTGTGGGCTGGGGTCAGTTTGACCATTCCTCTATTATTCCGAAAAAGTTCCTATTTTTCTCAAAACCTTTACGATTTTATACTATTCCGAAATTTTTACTATATTCCGAATAGGTGTTTTCTGAGTATTTTCGATTTTTTTCAAGTGTTGCGATTTTTTCCAGATTTCGAACCCAAATATCCAAATTTTCGAAAATTTCCAAATTCCAAGAAAAGATATGAATTAGCAAAGATTTTTTTTTAAATAATCAGAATTTTTTTCAAAAGGAGCAGTTTCAATCGAATCCAAACGAAACACAGCCGTAGTAATGGGACATATAAGGCAGCCTGATGTTTGTGAGATTCAGCGGATGCCAGCGAGGGGTAGAGTAAATGGGGTCGCAAACCTCACTGCAGGTTTGATGGGTTATATATTAGGTTCTCAACAAGTTGTAAGGGTTTGGTGCGAATTATAAAGGGTTCGGGCCTCTACTAGAAATGGTTGTACACTCAATAACTACTAATTCTCGTCAAAATGTAACAACAACAATGCACACAACCCAACTCTGATACTGATTTGATGTGAGCGCGATACGCAAGCATCAAACACACCTAATAATATATCAATCTCAACATCAATTAAGAAAAAGAAAAAGCAATCGCAGTATTGCTAACACGCAATGAATCACTCATTCATCAAGTAATAACTGAATATCTAATTACAAAAGGGGAAGCTTTTATTGGTACGTACTTAAACAGAGTCCTAGATAAACACAAGGCTGCGTTTATCTTTTCATCTATATCTGAAATATATGTTGGTTTTATACTTCTTAATAAATTAGTGCTCAGATTTGAAGGCAATTCTACCATAGAGCCATCAGCCTCTTTCTTTAATTAAAAATTAGAAACACTAGTTGGTACCTATTTCAGATTCAAACTTGAGAGGCAAAAACAAAATAACCCCCAACCCTATATAAGAGTTTAAAATAAAACTGATACCTGAGAGATAACTAGAGGATATTATCTAAAGAGCTAAACTAATTAAACCATCTTCTCTCATCATATCTCTGATCCCACCACATCATAAATACTTTAAGCCACCATAACTTTTCAAATATTTACTTTTCATTAAACATCTGGTATTTCCAATACAAGCATAGTTGGTCAACAAAACCAACAATCTCAAGTCCCCTAACATGACTTAAAATAATCAAGAACAATAATATCAAAGACAAAGGTATAAATAGTTCAAAGAAAGAGCACTTGCACAAACATCAGAATGCTAACTCCATATCTCAAATATGGTGATTGTTTGTTTCAATTTGAACTAATTTTGGTATATCAGATAAAGGATTAGTAGTTATTGAGAAATATATAATTAAACTGATGCAGATGAAATTTGGTTAAAACATGACAAGGAAGCAGTACCCACTAAAATTTCAATTTGCATTAAATCAGTTGGTTTAACCTCACTTCAGAAAATTTAGACCAAATCAAAGCCTAAATACCTAATCTTTCAGCATTGAATATCTAGAAAATATAAAACCACACTCCATATTCTAAGTCCTACAACAATTAAAATTTTGTCAAATATAGGGAAAGGTGAAGACACCAAAGGCATTCAACTAGAACATTATCTTCTAAGAAAGAAGCTATTAAGCTTTGACATTATGCAAATAAATACTACAGTAATCAACAGGAAAGAACATTTACCTGAACCAGCTCGATGAATTTTTGACAATGAAGCATAAAAGAAGTAGGTGACGTATCATCCTGCAAAAATTGAAACTGGTTATCGAGACTTGGATATAACGTGCGTCGATAATGCGAAAATTGATACTTTAGCAGCACTGTGTATGAAATATGCGCTAAGGAGTCATGTGCAAGCCCATATTGATGATCATTGACAGATGCCAGCAGCAAGCTTCTTTTCCTTTTGTTTACCCTTTCATTTGGCGGGATAAGAAAGAAAATATCATAAAAAAAATATTGCTGATTTTTACAATTGCAACCAAAGAGCATGGAAAAATATGTTTTCCCATTCTCGCAAACAAACAACCCAAGCCACAGCAAAGATGATGCATCTCCACAGGGTTGACTCTATAGTATTTGGGGCCCTAGGCGAAAAACAAAATCGGGACCCTTCACATAAAAAAAAATCAAAATATAGAAAATGTGTTCTTCTCGCATTATTCAATACAAACTCAATTTTAATAAACCAAACCAATTTTAATATACTAAAACCGAAATTACCATTTGTACCACTTGGTACAACTTAACATAAAACAAAACCAACCGTGCGGTTTGCGCTAAAATCGGTTATTTCAATCAATTCCAAAATAACAAAAAAAATTAATTTCATCAAGTAGAAAACCGAACCATGACCAAAATTATTGAAAGCCACAATTTGAAAATTAACTTTAGCCCTGATCATTACAGTTTGCCCAAATAGTGTTTGAAAGTATCAAAAACTTTAAAAAAAAAAAATTTAAAAAATTATATGATGTGAATATATAAATGCAGAAGCGTTATTATAACAACTACACATCCATTACTAACTACACAACATCACCACCAACAACAAATAAAACTAGACAAAGTAAATGGGTTTCTTTCTCTCTCTATATTCTCTTTCTCAATATTCAAGTGTAATTACAAATGAATGCCAAACATCTATTTATAGAAATATTACTTGGTAAACAAGTAATGATCCAAAAGATTAAAAAAGACAACTAATAAATAAAAATGACTAATTAGGCCAAAACATGCTTGGAGACCAATTAAATACTAAAAATAAAAGGAAATGACAATATTATTACAACTAAAATACAAAATAAAAGATAGTCTTCTCTTGAGAGCACAACCGCGCGCTATGTGTCGTTACATATCACAAACACATCATTCTCCCCGTCTTCGAAAAGCTCGTCCTCGAGCGTATAGGATGACTCATCAATGTTAATCCTCGAAAAAAAATTCGTACCCCAATCAAAATCAACCAAAAGTGGATTGCCCAAACTTCAATTAGTCCCATGCGTATGAACTGCATCAATATTTAGTGTAATATACCCAAATCCCGGCAATGTTCCCTACGAAATCCAAGCAACCAAAAACCGACGACCATATCCACCTTCTCTAGTCCACGAGCACATGGTTGCAACTTGACTTGATGAACCCTTGAATCTGACCGGACGGAAACTCTGCCAACCGCACCGTTGCGAGTACAAAGGTGAAACAAGCGGACTAAAGGCAGCGACATTCCGAAAAGACGGACCCAAGAAAGGCAAATAGTTGGAAATGGATCCCAAGTAGGACGCATTTTTATTGGAAGTCATGAGTTGTGTTAAAAATAGACCATTAGACCAAATTTGACCAGATTTGAGGTCAAATAGGGGGTAGGAGTTCGGGTCAAAGTAGGGAAGGTCCGTTTTTTATCGGGTTTGATTGTGGTTGAACATGGAAGAGTAGAGAAAGTGTTAAAATAGGGTTAAAAGGGGTTTGGTAAGATTAGGGTAAAACTTGAGGGTTAGGGTTTGGGGCTTTGGGTAAAGGGATTAGGTTTAGGGCTATAGAGGAGGATGGGGTAAAGAAGGTTGAAAAGAAGAGGCAAAATGGGCTGGAGAGGTGGCGGCCTCGCTCGGCCGAAGGGCAAACTGTCGCGCCATCTTCGCCGGAGGTGAGGTGGTGGCTGAGGGTGGGGGAGTGTTTCAGAGGGTTGCGAAGAAGATGGCGCTGCATCTCGAAGTGTAGTGGTGGTGGTGTGGAAGCAGGAGGTGGTGATGGTGGAGGAAGATGAGGGGGAATAGGGTGAAAAAGTAGTTGCTAAAAGGGTTAGTATCCCCCCTATTTGAAATAGGAATCAAATGGATGTGAATCTATGAATGCGAAAGCGTTATTATTACAGCTACATAGCAATTACTAACTACACAATACCAACGACAACAAAAAATAAAACTAAACGAAGGAAATGGGTTTATTTCTCTCTTCATATTCTCTTTCTCAATATTCAAGTATAATTACAAATGAATGCCAAAGGCCTATTTATAAGAATAAAATTAATTGGTAACCAAGTAATAACCTAAAAAAAAAGACAACTAATAACTAAAAATGACTAATTAGCCCCAAACATGCTTAGAGACCAATTAAAGACTAAAAATAAAAGGAAATGACAATACAATTACAACTAAAATACAATATAAATACAGTCTTCTCCTGGAAGCACAACTACGCGTTACGTGTCGCTAAGTATCACAAAGCAAATCACTACATGAGACTACATCATATTTTATTTAGTCAATTTTTTTACCAAAATAATGATGTTTACCAAATGACAAACATAAATTAATTTTCCAAAAAAAAAATGAACAAAAAAAGCTAGGATTGCATTATTTTATCAGCCAATTTTTTTTTACTAAGATAACAATGCACACTAAACTTTAAAGTCAAAGTCTAGCAATTATTTAAAGCTTAGTCAACCTAGATTAGGGGTTGGAAGTAGATTCCCACATCCAACTGATGTGGGACTTCACCAAAGGACTGGAAGATCAATTTTTTATCATTTGGTAAACTCTAATTTTTAAGTGGTAAACTTTTTAAAAAAAATTCATAACTACATTTTTTAAACATTTTTATACTATTTGTTTTTTATTTTCAGGACCTCGATTAATCGAGGACCCTTGGCGACGGCATAGTTGGCCTATGCTTAGAGACGGCCCTACATCTCCATGAACATTTTCCTTTTTTTCTAACCCAAATTTAACCCTTTCGACAACCATGAAATTATGCCATAAATCCGAGAACAATGTGGGTCTCTTCATAATTTGCCTTTTCACAAGGTGTCACACCCACCACCTTTGGATCAATGGTCAATTATTTTAGCTCCTACCGACTAACGGCATATAAATGGAGAAACGGGTCACGAGGTGAGGTATGGTTCAACAAGTTGCTCATCACCCTCCTGCAATGTTTGATAACTTTAGTGGCACCAAGTTTATGATGTGGTACACAAACAGGGTGGGGGAAATTGTAAAGACCCAATTAATTTGCATTAATTGTAATTTATTAGTCTTTACTTTTAGTGAAATAAAGAATATGCTCTCTAGGAATGATCTAGCTTAGGTCAGTTATAATAGTGATGTCATGGCTTACGTCATGATAGGTTGCTTGGCCATCAAGTATTAAAGTTCTATAAATATCCTTCTATTCTCTCATATATTATTAACTAATTACTATTAACTAAGAACGAGAGTAACGTAACGAAAAACGTGAAAATAAAATAACTATCCTTAAATCCACAAGGCACAAACTTATAAGAGAGGAAAACTAAAAGTTTATAATTGAAGATGAGATGCCTTAAAGCGCTTACAAGCTTGCTCTTATATAGTGAGCTACAAAAGAGACAATTATTCAAATTCTAACCCATTCACTAGAGGGGAAACACATTTTAGACATCCTAGGAGGCATTAATGATAACAACTTGTTAATATAATGACATAAAAGGGAATCTTAAGTAAAAGGGAAACACACTTGGGACAACTTTAGGGAAAAGAATGAACAAAAGGAATACAAGGGATGTGGAGTTCAAACGAGATCCAAGGGAGAATCATAGAAGTTACTGGAACTGTATATATGAACGTTCTATACGGGACTATCCATGTATACAGTTATTGTTCACAGATACGTTAATTTTACCTTTTCAACCTCCCCGACTTGCGACGATCATATGTAACCATATACTCTTATGCTAGTTGTTCTATATACTCTTATGCTAGCCGTTCTATATCAGGCTTCCCTTCCTGAAAAGAATCCGTCTCTGGGTCACCCAAATCTGGGGGTTAATACTCGTGTATGGCCACCACATTGAAGGTACAAGAAATAGGCATGTCAACGGTAAATCAATTACGTAGGCATTGTCATTGATTTTCTATAGTATTTTATATGGCCCATATTTCTTAGCCTTCAGTTTTTTGTATATTCCCACTGTAAACCTCTCTTTCCTTAAATACACCATAACAAGGTCCCCTCCTTCAAAGATTTTCTTCCTCCACTTCTTGTCAACAGCAGCCTTGTACTTGACGTAAGTCTCCTTTAGGTGCTTCTTGATAACTTCTTGAATGGCCTTAACGTGCTCAGTCATGTTCTTAGCAACAACATTCATTCTTGATAATTTTGGTAATAATACCAAATCCAAAGCCAATTTTGGAGGACAACAATGCACAACAACAAAAGGGGATTTCCCCGTGTAAGTCACACATCGCCCGTGCATCCGATTGACGTTGTTTTGATTGTTAATGGATTTCAGCTTTTGGTGATCAATAAACAACACGAATCTTGCTAGATAAGATAATGCTCCCACGTATACAAATCCTGCACCAAAGCGTAAAATTTAAGCTCATAAATAGTCCACTTCATGCGCGCCTCACTCAACTTCTCACTGTAAAATGACACTGGCTTCCCTTCCTGTGACAAAATTGCGGAAATTGCTCATATTCCCGCAGTGGAAGCATCACACTCCACTTGAAACAGCTTCTTAAAATTCGGAAGAAACAATATTGGTGTTGTTGATAGCTTCTCTTTGATTAAGGTAAAATCTATTTCATCTTTTTCTCCCCATTGAAGCTTCCCACTTTTCAGGCACTCGGTGATGAGGGGCCATAATACTATTGAAGTTTTTTATAAGCATTCGGTAAAAAGTAGCTGGGCCATGGAGACTGCGTACTTTAATCACAATATTCCGAGTGGGCCACTCCCGAATGACTTTCACATTCTCTTGATCTACTCGAATACCATCACCACTAATCACAAAGCCCGTGAATAATAGGCTTGAGATAACAAAACTGCACTTCTTACTATAAACCAGAATATCGTTGAAATAAAACGGTTTTAGTACCTGATTCATTACTCGCATGAAAGTCCTAGGGGCGTTGGATAATCTGAATGGCATAACTAGCCGCTCGTACAACCCTTCTTTTGTTTTACTCGTTGTTTTCCATTTATACCCAAGGTGGATTCAAATCTTATGGTAACCACTCTTAAGGCCCACTTTAGTGAAAAATTGTTCTCCTGCTAACATGTTCAACATATCCCCTTACCGTGGAATGGGAAATTAGTATTTGATGGTGATCCGATTGATTGCACGTTTGTCTATACAAATTCGATAACTGCTATCCTTCTTAGGCACTAGCAAAGCCGAAACTGCACATGGGCACATACTATACCATATTGATCCCTTTTGCAGTAACTCCTCTATTGTTTCTTGCAGAATTTGACCCTCCCTAGAATTCATCCTGTAATGGGACCAGCTTAGCAAGCTCGCACTGTTAGGGAGGCCTTCCGGTACTAAATCATTGAATCTCTTTAAGAGAGGTTCTACGACTGCTGATATAATAATAGGTGGTTGTTCGACCACTTCTTCTTTAAGCAAAACAGCAAAGTCTCAGGAGTTGTCTTCAATATGTCCAAAAAATCTTCTCTATTAATCAACATAATAGGATTTCTTTTGGCCAGGGTAGGCTTAGGGAAATCCTCCTCCTTTAATGGTCCAAGAACAATCTTTTAACCAATCTCGTATAAAACATAAACATTGTCTCTACTACGGTGAGTGGCATCGAGATCCGAGGCCTCCCTAAGATCATGTGACAAGCATCCATATCAGCCATATCACATCGTATCTCTTCTGCACAGACCTTCCCAATCGAAAATGGGATAAGGAAGGTATCAATCACTCGTGTTTCTAAATCTTGCTTGATCCATCCAATTTTGTTTACGGACATAATCTTGTGATTCTCCGCTAAAATCTAGAAATTGTCGGAGTTGTCCTAGATCACAGTTGATATGTCGTATACTGTTGCATTTGGCACGTCTATACACAATCATCTATGACAGCCACTATCCGAATCATTAGCATCGTGCCCTTCATCACGCACCCATCATCTTCAACCGGTCTCCTCCATTACGTTAATGGTATAATTCTTATTTGGAATTCTTAAAATTCGCAATTATATTTGGGAGAATTTTAAATCGATTTTGTAATTGATTGCATTCTATCAAACAACAAGGTTGGCATTTAAAAATAATGATTTTCGCTTAGGGTCGTTCAAACGACATGGACATGTTTGATAAGGTCGCTGGATCCCCTGATCTAATAAGGATCAAACGACCACGTACTGTTTTGATTTTTAGTGTCGTTTCTTAGGTCATTCGAACGAGGATCTAACGACATCTCTATGTCGTTCGAACGACATGCACGTGTCGTTCGAACGACATGCACGTGTCGTTCGAACGACATAGCGACGTCTTGATTTTTTATTCTGCCTATAAATACCTTCTCTCATTAGGTATTTCAGAAGACTTTTTAACTCCGACTTCTGCAGACCTGCTGCAATTTAAGTCTTTATATTTCAGGGCAAAACCCATTTTGATTCACCCAAGCCTCCCTATATATGTTTGTGAATCTTTGAGAAACCCTTATATTGATATTACCCAATCTTGGAGTGGTACTTGTGGAGAAGAGAAGTTATCTCCATTGTTGATTCTTGGAGTTTTTGCGGGAGCTCTTGCTGAAGACAACGAACTAAGGCCTGCGAGTATTCGTCTGTCAAAAACGATGTATTTCTCTATGTACATGTAAGCCGTCGTTTACATTAAATAGTGAAATAAAAGGTTTTGCCCCTTTCTGGGATTTTTCCTTCAAATTTGCTTTTATGATTGTTGGATTGCATGCTAGATAAATTTATAGCTTTCAATCACTTACATGCATGTTTAGGGTTAATTAAAAACTAGATATAAAAATTGGAGTTTAATTAAAAAAGTTGGGACATTGATCGGAAGCGCACTCTCAAATTCGTATCAGAGCCCGCATTCTCATTTTGTAAGGATAGGAATGATTTTCCATCTTCAATCCCAAATTTTGAGCCCTTATTGAGGAAACAATATTCTCACTATTGTCACGATTAATGATAACGTCATATACCTTTGGACTGATAGTGCATCGTGTACGAAATACGTTATGACGTTGTGGGTGCTCTTTTTTTAGGTATGTACATCAATCTCCTTACTACTAAAGAACGGGACAACTCGTCGTCATCCCCCTCAATCTCCTCATCGTCCTCGTAAGTGGGGTCAAAATCGACTTTTTCATTCACATCTTCGTGTTCGACCAAATTCACTGTGGGCTGTTTGGACAAACATTGAATTTATGGCCTTGCTCTCCACACTGATAACAATTGCTCAAGCTTGGGCGTGCCTATCTATTTTACCGTGCTATAGGGGTTGTTCTTGTAGTAGGGCCTCATGTACTACAGTCATTGCCCTTGATGGATCCATTCAAATGCCTATTCCTGTTGTATGAGGAGAAATTACAGAGGTTTGTTTATCTTTGTCTTGAGAGGACATGGGACCGATCCCTTATCCTTTCCAGTAGTGACTCTGTGCTCTTAAATGCTGTGACAATGTCGTGACTCTGTACTCTTAAATGCTGACAATTTGAACAATGGTTGTAGTGCCATCTTTTCTTCAATATCCCATCCGAACTCTACTTTAAAGCGGGACATCATACTAAACCTAGGTTGTCACGAGATAACAATTGGTAAAACTCTTCGCATTCCTGTGTGCACGTTTGATATTGTTGGTAAAGAATCTGCTCATAATCAGGGGGTAGAAATCGAACTTGCAATAACTTTTTCATCTTGACCCACGTACCGACTAGTTCCTTACCCTGACATGCACGGATAGTTTGCACCTGCTCACACCACGCAGACGCGTCGCCTTTCAATTTGTACGCAATGTTTAAAAAGGTGAAAGGCGAGGCGAGGCGTTTTAGTGGCGGCGAGGCGTTTTAGTGGCGGCGAGGCGAGGCGAGGCGTAAGGCTCACCGAAAAGAAAAAAAAAAGGATAAATAATATTAAAAAAAACACTAATAAAACCATAAAATAAAATAACAAAGAAATATAAAATAAAACTACAAAAAAAAACATCCTTGAGGGCTTTCTCACATAGTTTGACATTTTTTTGTTCCACCAATATAACTTTTTTGAAAAAGAAAATTAATTTGAACATATTGGTTATTTTAAATATGACAATAAATTAATCAATGCAAAATCGTATTGGCAAAATCATTTTTTTGAGCTTCATTCACATATTGGTTCTTTTATAATAGGACAATAAATTAATCAATGCAACTTAACAAGCAAATTTATTAAAAAAAAATATTGATTTTCAAGCGAAGATTAAAAAATTAGCAACTTTATTAAAAAAATAATAAAACATATTAACCTAAGTTTATTAAAAAAAACAGCAACCTTTAAAATATATTAGTATAAGTTAAAGAAAACATATTAATCTAAGTTGAAAACCAAAAAATAGAAACCTTTTAAAAAAAAGTCATATTGAAGTTAATTTAGTACATTTATTTCAAACAAACTATATATTTGTAACAAAATATAGTTTCAAACAAATTTATACACTTATTTCAAACAAATTAGTAAAGAAAAACAAAATTAAGTGCAACTTTAAAACTAAAAAAAAAAAAAAAAAAAAAAAGGATAAGAGTTAGTAGATTTAAACAACATTTTTTCAAGTTAGGTGCAATTTTAGAAAAATGAAGAATTTTAACCTTTAAAAAAAACAGACTTTGTGATGAAAGAAAAAAAATGTTTTTATTCCCGTGCCTCAGCAAAAAGGCATGAGGCGAGGCGTGAGGCACATCGAGGCGAAAGCCTCGAGGTGCATTGAGGCGTAAGCCTCAAATTCAGCCCTGACGTTTAAGCCTCAAGGCTTTTTTTCAGCATCTCGCCTTGAGGCGCACCTCGAGGCGTACGCCTCTTCCGCCTTTTTAAACATTGTTCGTACGTGACCAATTTGACTTGTTTCTCTTCTTGGATTTTCATATAATCAAAGAAACGTTCAACTTTAGTAATCTAATCCAAGAATTCTTAAATACGAAGATGACCCTGAAAAATTGGTCGATCAATCTTTATATGAAAATCCCTGAAATCATCTTGCTCCAATCGACCTCGATTGTCTCCCAACACTGGTACGACACGGTTGTTACCGAAATCGGCGTTTCACTCTTAAGTTGGCTGCCTAATTAGGATGTTTGGATTGCGATTACTAGTAGGACATCCATGATTATCATCATTGGCATCCTATCGTTCTCGCGGTTAAATTCCATCATTTTCATTCTTGTTAGGATTTGTCGCACGGTTTCATGCACATCGCTCAAGGTTTGATTGACATTAGTTTGGAACTCGATAAATTCATCCCTCAAAAGAGCAACTCCATTACAATCACCATCATTAGAGGTGTTTCTTCCACCATGTGAACTAACCATCAAAACAAACGCGAATCTCTGGTTTCAAAACCTTGCTCTCATACCACCTCACGTAGCGGAAAACGTGAAAATAAAAGAGTTATCCTTAAATCCGCAATGCCCTCGAAAGAGCAACTCCATTACAATCACCATCATTGGAGGTGTTGCTTCCACCATGTGAACTAACCATCGAAACAAAGGCGAATCTATGGTTTCAAAACCTTGCTCTCATACCACCTCACGTAGCGGAAAACGTGAAAATAAAAGAGTTATCCTTAAATCCACAATGCACACACTTAAAAGAGAAGAAAACTCAAGTTTATATTTGAAGATGAGATGTCCTGAAACACTTACAAGCTTGCTCTCATATAGCTAGCTACAAAAGATACAATTATTAAAATTCTAACCCATTTACTAAAGGGGTGAGACATTTTGGGCATCCTACAGGGCATAAATGATAACAACTTATTAATATTATGATATAAGGGAATCCTAAGTAAAAAGAAAACACACTTTGGACAGCTTTATAGAAAAAATGAACAAAAGGAATACAAGAAATGTGAAATCCAAAGGGAATCCAAAGGAGGATCATAGGGGCTGTTGGAACTGACAACGATGCTCATGTATACAGTTACTGTTCACATATAGTTGATTTTACCTTTTTCAGCCTCCCTGCTCCTGTGTAACCATATACTCCTGTGCTAGTTGTTCTACTTCAAAGAGTTAAGAAAAGGTCTTCAATTATTTCTTCATGTGTGTAAAATTCAGTTGAGTTTACATCACGGATGGGGTTATGGATATATTGTGGCAACTCGGAGGAGGTTGTTACAGGTAGAAACCAAGAAGCCAAGGCGAGAAGAGTTGCTAGCACAACAGCGAACAGAATTAGGACGCACCAAACTTTGTTCTTATTGGATGGCATGCGGCATGGTTCAAAGTCAAGGTTGATACCGTGACGATACGGCCGAGTTGACTAGGTATCGGTATCCACCGATCCGATTCCGAGTTACGAGTTGAGTTTTCGATTATTGGTGTGAATCGACCCTGTATCAGTAATGTCCCAGTAGTATCAGCTCATATACCGATATCGCGTAGAATCGGCCCATTTCGGCGATATCACGGTAGTATCGACCTATGTTGGTGATATATCGACCAAGATGCTATAAATTACTAAGCATCGATCTCTCTAGCTCAACTTCTAACTCACTCAATTGAGCCTCGATTTTGCATCCATGCACGATCGAAACAATCGCTTTCAATTCGGTACAGGGTATATGATGTTTTGTGGTCGCAAATCGGGTTTTTTGATTGAATCTCTCATTTCTTTTCTTGCAGTGTTACTAAAGGGGTTCTCTCATTGAACTTTCTTTTTGTATTTACTTAATTTGTATTAAAATGTATCATTATTCATCTATACTTAAAGTGTGTGATTATTTACATTATATACATCCTTAACTAGTAATAAGTACTATTATAACATTCACAAAGAATATATTACTAAATATATATTTATTTAAACAATGGTATGAATACTAAATGCTTATTCACAATAAACAGTTAGACAATGTTATGCATGCTAAATGATGATTTTGTACTTGTCTAATTGAGCCGTATTATTATTCTTATTTTTTTAAACTTTTCTGTATTTTTTTCAAATTTTTCCGAGTTCTCTAAATAGTGTATAGCTCAGTATCTCCCGAGACCGATACCGAGTCAAAAATTGAGTGTCCAAGTCATAAACCGATACCGTGACTTTGAACCATGGTGTGCGGCGTTTGAGTTTTGTTGTAAAGACCCTAAAAGAATTTTGTAAAGGGCTTTGCAAAGATGAAGAGGATTCCACACTTCCCGAGGCAACATGGTTCAAAGTCTCGGTATCGATCCCGGTATCGAACACCCGATTTTCAACTCGGTTGCGATATCGGTCACAGTATCGGGCGATACGCAAAGATACGTTATTTACAGCTTGTTTGGGAGCTTTATTTTGGAGAGAAAAGAAAGGAAAGGAAGGGAAATTATGCTTCCTTTCCGTCGTTTTGGAGTTTACATAGGAGAGAAAGTGTCGTTTCGCCATATTCCGTCGTTTCGGAGTTTAAAAGGAGAGAAAAGAAAGGAAATTTTTTAAAATAACTTTCCTTCCTTTCTCTCCAAAACTTTCCTTCCAAATCGGAAAGAAATGGAGAGAAAGGAAAGTTCTATAAAGAATGCATCTTATTTCGCTTAAAAAAATTATTTTCCTTCCAAACTTTCAAACACAAGAAAAGAAAATTATTTTATCTTCCTTCCTAAATCCTTTCTCTTCTCTTCCTTTCTTTTATCTCTTATAAATTTTCCTTTCTTTTCTTTTCTCTCCTAATAAAACTTTCCTTTCATTTCCTTCCTCTAAAAAACTCCCAAACAAGCTGTTAGAGAGCGAAAAAAAATTCAAAAAAAATATAGAAAATTTTACAAAAATAAGATTAACAATGTGGACCAATCAGATACATTTAAAACCATCATTTAATTTGCATTGCATTATACAATTGGCTACACCGAAGTGCGACGGACTTGTCAAATTCTATATTCCATATTAAACCAATATTAATATACAAAACAATCTAATGACAAATAGACCTTGATAAAACAAAAAGTTACATTGAAGATAAATAATGTTTTGTCATTTTTATCTCCCTATCTAGTTGCGATATCGATCATATAGATGTGGATGATGGTAATTTCCTCCAGTAGGATGACTGGCTTGATGACCCATAATTTGGAAATTGTGGCTGACAATTTTTTTGTACATTTTTTTCACATAAAACATATTTTTAAATTATGCAACAATATGTTTCATAAACGTACATTTTTCATAAACATAAATTTCATAAATCTACAATTTCATAAACAAAAGTATGTTTCATGAACATAAAATTCATAAATGTACGTTTTTTTGTACATTTTTTGTACAACAATATGTCTTTTAACATTTTTTTTTAACAAAAATATGTTTTTTTAACATTTTTGTTAAAAGACATATTTTTTGCAAAAAATGAACCATTTTTTTTGCAAAAAAGAATTTTTTGTACAACAACATTTTTTTAACATTTTTTTGTACAATAAATGTTTTTTAAATAAATAAAAAATGCACGAAGAAATGATGTACAAATTTTTTTTAGCAAAATGTACAAATTTTTTTAAAATGTTTAAAAAATGTACATTTTTTACACAAAATTTGTTGTTTTTGTGAGAGTTGGAACAAAAGAAAAAGGAAAAATGAGAAAGGGAATTGCGCATGTGATGTGCGTTTAAACTGGACAAAAAAAAAACAATAAAAGTTAAAAACAATAAGGTTTTGGGTCCGGCCTCTCAAACCATTATTCTCACTCGCTGAAAATAGAGAAGGGTTTAGGGCTTGTCGTTTGTGGTCAGCTGTGGCTAAAAATGGAGGAAGTGGTCCGAATGAAATCGAAGAGAGGGAGAAGGCGGTGGTTCCTCTCCTTTCAACCCAACAAAGCATTTATACTTGAAATCAAGCCCAAAATTGGTCTGTGACTTCAGTAGATTACAAACCAGTTGACAAAAGGTAAGATTCTTTCAATAATTTTGCCTTTTTTAAATCAAACTTGTTCTTTGAACAATATGGTCCTCACTTCTTCTCCCCAGCGATATTTCACGATATATTAGGATATTTAATTTTTTCTGACTCGTGACTCGTTATCGGTGCGGTGCCCTGCGATTCCGAGTCAACTCGACCGATTCCAAGTTGACTCGGGCTCTACTTTGAACCATGCGAGGCAAGTTGCTAAGAACCCCATCCCCATCATCAAGACAATCGCTACCGCTACCTGTATAGGAAAGCTGGGAGGTCATCAATTTTGGTATTTTAGCATCAAAGTTAATCATTTTGTTGGTGTAAAGTGGTGAACCATATAATCTCATGTGTCTGTTTCAGCTTCTGAAAAAACTACTGGGGGCACTCGACGTCCCTAACTTATTGTAAAATGGACAATGGATGCTTTTATTAATTGAATGGACGCCATGGAAATGGTATCCAAGTATAATGGTGTATAAAGATAGTCCTTGGGACTCACCCTCTTTGAATTCACACTCTAATTAGTCATCCTACCGCCACACTACAAACCAATATCCCAACATGTATGAATTCCAACGGGAGCTAATTCCTTGAAGGATGTTGCACAAAGTGATGCCAAAAATTTAACTTATCTAGTTATTATGTATGGACACTAGAAATGTGTTTGTCATGTTAACATTATATTTAAAATATGGACACGTGAAAAGAAGCGTCGGACGCGTGTGAAATTGCTAGTGTCCAACCAGATACAGACTCATTGCCTTCTCAGGAGTGTGTGCACTTAGAGAGTGAGGTCAAGAAGTCCAAAAATGCATGGGTGAAGATGATGAAAACTTGAGACTGCATTTGTCCTTGAGAACTGTGATCGAGATATTTTACGGAAGTCTAATCCTTCAAGTAAAGTTTGTCTTCCGTTCCCGAGTATCATAAAGGAGGCTCAACATGAATTCAAAGAGCAATGAATACGCTGCTACATATGTGGAATGGAAAGAAGAATCAAACAGGACTTTAATTAGCGGAGATAGGAATGTTGGAAAGGCGATGGAGCATGCTCTCAAGGTGGAAAAATGTTTCAAGCGGGCTTCATCCAAGTGGATCAATCACTGCAACCTCTACTCAAACTAAGACTACCGAGGCTTCTCAAACAACATTCAAATGCTTCGATTTCGTCACTTTTAAAACACCCCGCAACAAAGAGAACAAAGATGCGAGTGAAGGCATCACTGCTGCTGGAGAGGTGAATTGAAATGAGAATGTGTAAGGGCTCAAATTAAAGGTCATCCAGATCCCTCCCAATGAAGGTGTCCTTTAAGCTTGAGGTGGACTTCTTAGATCAGTGGACGAATGATAGATAGGGGTGGCTTGTGGGTCCCTCTAAGGGCATGCAGTTATGAGAGAAAGAGAGAGAGTGAGAGAGAGAGGGGGGGTAATTAGAAGAGAAATATTGGATAGTGGATATCCATTAGAATATTGATTTTCTAGCCGAGTGGTGCTGAATCCTTCAACGTGATAGGGGTGGAACAATCAACGGGTTCATCTTTCTCGACCTTAGTCCTCAAATCAGATAGCATACTCAATAGCTTTTGCCCATAGTGGAGAAATGTCTCTCATGCAGAAGGTCATGGATATACCAACCAATGCGATGCTCCTTGCTCACCTTGTCAAAGTCCTTAAACACGAGCTAAGAGATCACATTTGTAGGATGCAGGGAAGGAGGCACACTATGCCCTATCCCTCCCCCACCCCTTCACTCACAGCCCACCTGCTCACAAACCCCCCCACCCACACCCACCCCATCCACACACACACCACCACCACCACCACCACCTCTCTCTCCACACTCATTTTGCAGATATCCACAAACTTTTTTCGAGAAGGCCGGAGATCATTTCAATACTTGGACAGGAGAAATCAATCTAAAGGAATCAACGGTTTTATATTGTCATATTGGCTTGTGAAGGTTCACGAATCAACCCCGTCAGAGCTGAAGAATTTATTGATAGATCCAATATTGAAGATTTTGCTTTTAGGAGATCTTTGGAGTATTAACAGACCGGTGGATTTTTGTCCTGTTGGTTTGATATTTTCGGAGTTATTGGAAAAATAAAGGGTTAAAAAAAATAGAACTTGTTCAAATTTGTACTGTTATATATTATTGCTTCAGTTCTATATCAGGCCTTAATTTGTATTTGACAGCCTTTGATGAATTGTATGACTGTGTCTGTTACTATTTTCACTGGCCTAAGATCACCAGAAATGTGTGCATAGAGAGAGAGAGAGAGAAGCAGAGCGGAGTTTCCCGGCAGCAAGGAGCTGAGGGTGGTGGGTAGAAGAAATGAATAGAGGAGGGATCAGAAAGATGATGGTTTGGGTTTTTCTGCTTTTTTTTAATATTAATGGATACTTTTGTAAACTTTCACAATATAAATGGGGAAATGCATCCCATCGAAAATTGGGGTCCGTTAGGGATTAGTCTTTTTTAAAACGGGCAAAACTTTTGGGGTACCCAACTCAAATAACGCAAATAAAAACAACCGCCAAGCAATAATACATAGAGCTAGAGACCGGCACCTGAAAAATCTGGGGATACCAATTTCGAAGATTACCAAACGCATCATCAATCTCACCGGTCCTGATTAACTTCATGAACAAATAATATGGGTCAGTTGAAGGCTTACAATTTCCAAACAGTCCCATCACACTAAAATAATGTGAACATAATAATACAGCAACAAAAAACTGAAGTTGGATATCACAATAAATGATCCAGAAGCACACAACAGATTGCGTCGTTTTATATTTTTTTATAAGAGTGTCATTTTATTATTTACTAATTGTTGTGCTTGTTGTTAGTGTGTTGGTATTTTTGCTATCGTGCTGCCATTGGTATATAAAAGGGGCGCCGCTAGTGTCTCTTTGTATTCATTATCACGACATGATTAAGGGAGAATCCAAGAGATTGCGAATTAATAGAACCTTGAAACCCTATATGTGTGCAAGAGTATTATTATTTCCAATTCGCATCCACTCCTTCCATTGAATTGGTATCAAAACCGCAATCTCTCTTGAATGTGCTGATCAAATCTGAAGGAGGATGCTTTGTTGGACTGACGGGGAATCCAGCTGAAGTGAAGCAATTTAACAAAACAACGCAAGAGATGCACAAAACAAAAGATTTATATTAATTAATGTGATGTGTGTGAGGCCCCAAGGGTCCCGCGTTGTATGTATTTATTTCTATATTTATTGTTTGATTAGTAAATTAAAAGATTATTCCATTGGAATGTTCTTGATTAGCTTTGCGCACCAAGTATCAGGTGCCGATATATATAATTGCATTCTCCCCTTTTAGAATTTACTAATTTCTATGAATAAGAGAATGAGGTGAAAGAATCCTTTGATCATTATTATGTGCGGATAAATTCCACTGTGTTTACATCGAATCGATACCATATCAGAACCATGGGTAAGGGTCAAAAGAACCACCATCAGACCACACGTTTGAACTCCCCCCCCCCCCCCCGCAGACAACCATCAGACCACACCTCTGAACTCTCCCCCACTGCAAGCAATCACATGGCTTCACCATCATAGCCGCCTTTTGCTTCGTGGCTCCGGCCCAAACGTCCATTCTAACGGTGGCCAACACTAGTCTGACCTTCTGTTTGAAGTATCTGTCATCGTCAACCCTCATCGGCCCCTCGATTGTAACCGGCAGAACCCTATATCTGCTGCAAATGAGCCTCATATCCTTTGGTGACCTGCACAAAAGCCAAACCCTAGAAACATTTGCAAATTCCAACCCCATCGCACACTCTCAAATCGCCCGATTTGGCATCCCCACAAATTCGTCGGCCTTTGTCGATGTTTATTGATGTCCTACACTAGCGACATAGCACCCCTATGCCAAAAATGTTAAACACTTGTGCAGCAAAAGTTGTTTGACGTCGCAAATATCTGTGTGACGCTAACCCCCTAAGGCCCCCCTCCCTTCGCGAAATCCTTTCCCTGACTCCCTCGCCATCGTCGACATATGATCAGCACGTCAACACAGGTCGACGACCACCGATGTGCAAGACTACAAGAGTTCTTCCCTTGTCAATCAACATCATCAAGAGTGCATCGCAACTCTAGTCGTGGGGTCCCACAACCTCACGAGCCTCGGTCGGTGATTCTGAGTTTAGCTTATCAGTGGATCTTTGTTTTTTTCTGGCTCGAGTACCCGGTTTGCAATGTGGTTATCGTAACGCTTCAGCCAAGTTGTGGTTTGGTCTTCTTTCATAGACATTCCCTCTGTTTCTCAGTCCTTTGTCTTGGCAAGTCACGGGGCAGAGTTCGATTCTAACCCTAAACTGCGTTTTTAGATTCCCGTGTTTACCTTTTTGCTAGCACGTATGTTGGTGCTTCTTTTTTAAGTGGACGGTGCAGGTGATGTATGTACAACTCCAGTGACGATCTTATCCCACTATTGTATTTCCTTGTCTATTTTAAATAGACTCCCACTATTCCCACTCCTATATTACATTCCCCCACTCCCCCTTTATATTAAATGACTATATTACCCATAAAATTCACAAACTCTTCACTCATTCAAAATTCATCTCTCACTTTAATTAATTTAAGACGAAAGGGAGAAAAACCTATAATAACAGTTTATTAATTTTTTTGTAAAAATTAAAAACTGCTTTGATTATAAAAAAAAAATATTTATTATAGCAAATTGTTTTTAAAAAAAATTGTATAAAAAACTCTTTAAAAAACATGTTAATTTTTTTTAAAGTTTTAATGGCTGTTTTTAAAAATTGTTTATAAAACTAAAACAATGATTTATATAATATAAAAAACTACTTGTTTACAAAAATAAACTATTTTAACCATTAAAAACTTGTCTTTTATATATAAAAAACTGTACATTTTATTTAAAACTGTATTATAAAAAAAACTTAACACTGTTTTCTATAAATATAATTAAAACACTAGAAAAACAGTTAATGTTTTTTTTTTACAAAAAGTCATGTTAAATGTTTTCGTTAAAAAATAAAAAAAACATTCCAACTGTTTTTTTAAAATTCCATTGTTGTTTTTAATTTTTTTTTATAAAAACTCAAACAATGGTCTAGATAACACATAATCTATTTTTTACAAAAATAAATTGTTTTAACAATTTTTCTACTATTTTATTTGTATTTATAAAAAAAAGTGTTATTAACTTTTATAATCAGTTTTTAAAAGCTACAGTTGAATTAAAAAAATAATTGAAATGCTTTTGTTTATTTTTTAACGAAAATAATTTTTTAACACGACTCTTTTGTAAAAAAACTGTTTTAATTGTTTTTTAGTGTCTTATTTGTATTTATTGAAAATAGTGTTATTTTTTTCTAAAATAGTTTTAAATCAAATGTACAATTGTTTATATAAAAAAATAACAGTTAAAACAGTTTACTTTTGTAAAAAATAGTTTTTTATATTATATAGAACGTTGTTTTAGTCTTAATAAGAAGTTTTTAGAAAATGGACTTTTTAAATTTAGGGCATATTGTAATATGTATTATGAAAATTGGACAACAAACATTACATTTATAATTTTAGTCTCTATTTTTTAATAAAGCCGCTGGCGTGGTCCCACGTTAATAAAACGTCAACAAATTATAGCAGTCACGCCAATTGATAATGTGAAAATAGAGACTAAAAGTGCAAACTAAATGTTTGTTATCCTATATCAATGATTGATATTATTTTTTTAAAACGTTTTTTAAAAAAAGAGTTGAAATGTTTTTTTTAACAGTTTTAAAAAGTTAAAAACAGTTTTTAAACAAATTTAAAAAAAATATATTTTTCTATAATAAATATTTTTTTATAATCAAAACAAGTTTTAATTTATATAAAACTTTTTTTAATAAATAAATACGCTGTTGTTTATACATATATATGAATTTTTCTCACTTTTTATCTTACACTTAAGGAAGTGATGAATTGATTTTGGATGAGTAAAAAGAGTTTGTGAATTTTAAGGGTAATATAGTCATTTAATATAAAGGTGGAGTGGGGGAATGATGTAGAGGAGTGGGAATAGTGTGACTCTTTAAATATTCTAAATAAATGAATATTACTTAAGAATACTCTAGCCATTGTTAATTAGCATAGTAATGTCATGACTTCGATCACCAGGTCCATGACATCATTAGAAAGTTTGCCCACTAAGTGTAAATGGATTATAAATATAATTATATCCTCTCATTTGAAATTAACTAATGACTATGAATTAATGAGAATGAGTCCAAAGAAACCCTTGATTATATCTATATATGTGTGTTTAAATTCAAGTTTCATCGTGTTTACATCACAATGAGTGAAATGTTGCATAGGGGAGACCACCTTTATTTATAGGCTCTTAACCTAGAATCCTAATGCAAATAAGAGCTCGGGAATCTTTTCTTCTTTGCACAGTCGAGAACTTATGTCCAAGGACCCCACTTTCGTAACACTTATCATTTGTAGTTGGGAGGTGGTCTTGGTTACTGACGGGGATCCTCTGGCGTTGGTGTTCACTCCCCGGCTACTGTCAGCTAAACAGAAATATACTTTTGCGCGTATACAACTGCCTACTCAAGCAACACGATTCCGAAATGATACGAAGTTTGAGCCCATTGATATAAGGAGTTGGATCATTCCATTGATCTAGTTGAACAAAAGATGAAATTGTTAGGTGTAGTACGTGACAGTCATCAATTTCACCTACTTTGAACTTGTGTGAATAAATCCCCCATACGTGGCTAGTACATAAGATGCATAAGGCTACCTCACATGGTATCTTCTTCGGTTTCTTGGCACCGTAAACACAGCCCATTCCACCAAACTTCTCAATTCGGAATAACCTGGTTGCTACAAGTCGGACACACTTATTGTCCTTATTGTACTCATTTTTTTCTACAGAGACTAGCCAATCCACAAATACACCGGGGTCCATTTTCTTTCAAATGTTGGTATTTCAACTCATAAATTGCCATGCATAATTTTCTCAAGAACTTGCAAAAGGTGAGAAACAACACCTTGGTAGCGTTCCCCATCGACGAAAGGGCCCTCATTCAATGAGTAATCTACGATGGGGTCTACTTTTCAAGTAAGGACTTAACTAGTGTCATATTGTTAGCAATGGCCTTAATGGCGGGTGTAGCTTTGCCGCAAGGGTCTCCTGAGGTGGTACTGTCAACTCGTAACAAAGCCTCCTTCATGGTCGAGATTTGTTGTTCCAATACGGCCTGATCAACCTCTTCTCTGTCTCCGACGGAACTCTGCATCCTCAACTTAGTTTTCCAATACATACCTAAATTACACACACAAACAGAGTAGCTACCAAAGCTCCAATACTACTTTGATGTGAATTAAGCAGAAGCGATTTAAAAAAACAATTGAAGATGAACGAGCAAAAGAAGTTTATTAATCAATGAATAAAAAATTACAAGGGAAGATTTTTATTTTAAGGCTCTTAACCTAGAAGCTACTATGAGTTTTCATACCTAATGAAGAAAACAATGCACGATGCACAAAGCAAAAGAAAATGGATAAATATTACAAGGGAAAACTTTATTTATAGGCACGTAACCTATAGTCTACTTTGGGCTTACGATAATATCACTATGGGTTTACAGTAACATCATTATGATCACATTTCATACCTGATGAAAAACAATGCACAAAGCAAAAGAAAATGGATAAAAATTACAAGGGAAGGCCTTTATTTATAAACTCGTAACCTAGAGTCTACTTTGGGTTTACGATAACATCATTATGCTCACATTTCATACCTGAAGAAGAATCTTTCTCTCCTTCAATGCATAGTTGTCTTTTTCATAGAAGCCACTTTCTTGAGGTAGAGAAATGGGAGGAATATTATTGTGACTAGCCGTGTCAAATAAGCGCAGTGTATCTTCATATCCATAGTGTAGTAAGTAGGAGCGAACAATTCTGGTCACCAAATACAAACAAACTATTAAAAAAGAAGTGATTTCTCAAAATTCTATCAAATGGAAAAATAACATTATCACAAATTCAGAAAAACTGAACCTAAAAGTTAGTATTGAAATAAAACCTGCGGAGGGATCGGGATAAAAAACGAACTACAGTGAATTAGAAGAGAGGAGATACAATAAAAAAGAATGAAGAGACCTCCAAAAAATAGGATGAGAAAAAATAGAAGGATAAAAACAATAAAGTGGAGAACAACTCTCCAACTCCCACGAAACTGACACCAAAGAACCACAAATAGACACCAACCAAATTTGCCTACACAGATCCACTTGACAGATATTTCAATTTTAGTAACAGAAGTTTCTTAAAAATTGTCATAAACAAGCACACGTAAACAATTTTTACTTTTTTCTCAGAAACAAAAATTCAATTAGAAATAAATGGAAATTACAAAGATGGACAGCATGTCCATCAATACTGAGAAAAAAGGACAGCCCCTTTTTTCCAGCCAAAAAAATATGAACAAAAAACATCCAACATAAAAAAGAGGGGGAAGAAAATCCCCCAAAGGACTATACTAAAAACAAAAAAGAGGAACAAAAAACCGTTAATCCCTTGGCCATAAACTATCAAAAATGTTTAAAGAAGAATAAACAGCATAATGTTTAATAGAGATATGAATTGCTTTTCCAAGACAATTGCACGTAACTCTACAGGAAAAAAGTACCCTTGCACTTCATTGGCTATCTATCTATATTTAATACAAGCATGATTTACATTTGTGCATAGACAAGACACAGTATCCACATATTAAATATGAGTACTTCACAGACCAGAAAAGGGTCCCATCTATAACGCAACGTTATTCTCCCAGAGGTCATGTGTTGTGTCAGACACGTGTTGAACACCGACACTCTACAACACCTATCGGACACACCACGAGAGTGTTAAATTTATACATTGGGACATGCTAGATGACATACTCAAACGCGTTTAAAGGACTATAATATAAAAATATAACTAACAAAAAAAGGGTGCTAAACGTAATTTCTGTTGGTTGACGTGTTATTTCTAATAAAGGGAATCAAATTATAATGTCTCAAAACTATTGGAACAATGTTAATTTTGTTAGTTTAGTAAAATATATAAAAACATTAACATCAGGTCAATGTGTCCCTGTCCTACATTTTGTAAAATTATCGTGTCGGCTTGTCGAGTCATATCAGATCACATGTCACGGGTTCGTACCTAACCCGCCAAAACCATAAAAGTTCACTTTTCCTGATGTAGAAATGGGTGCGAAAGCGTAAAAGATAAGAAGTTAACTACACTACACAACAACAACAACTACAATGAAAATCATGGGAGCTCTCTTATTTCTCTCTCTAGTCTCTCAATATCAAATGGTCAAAATGTTACAAGGAGGACCTCCTTAGCTATTTATACCAAGGGGCTAAAAAAGGAAAATAAATGATAAATGCTAAAAAGACGACTAAATGCCTATGCTCCTGCATCATTCTCCCCCCGAGAGGAATCCATTTATGCAGAATACTGCCGAGAGAAATCGAGATCAACATGCTGCAATGTCGCCACAGTAATCCAAGAGTCCTCAGCTGCAGGGCGGCCAACCCAACGGACCAAATAGCGTGTGTAGTCTCCCGAGGCAGAGGGGACAAAAGCGGAGTCAAGTATGCCCTCGGTGCAATCAACATAAGAGCGAACTGGCTGAGCCAGTAAAGATGGAAGAGGAACGGGAGGAGGATGGGTACCCCGAAAAAGAGAAAGATCCGTCACATTAAAGGTACGGTGCATTCGAAACTCCGAAGGAAGGTCGACCTCATATGCATTCGGCCCACAAGCGCGAACAATAAACGGCCCAAAACAGCGCATAAGAAACTTGTTGCCTTTGTCAACACATCGTTGTTTCTGAAGGTACACCATGACCAAGTTACCGGGCTGGAAGGAAACGAAACGGCAATGCGCATCCGCTGCCTCTTTCTAAGAAGCGTAAATGGAGTCTGAAGGCGAGAAGGACATCTGTCTGGATGGAAGTCAAATGGGATACAAACCCCTCAGCGAAAGGGTATGTAAGAACTTTCGGTGGGAGCTCAACAAGGTCAATAGGCATAGTGGGGGACTGGCCCAACACAATCTGGAAAGGAGATAAGCCGGTAGAGCGGTTAACGGCGTTGTTGAAAGCAAACTCAGCTTGAGCAATCACCAGATCCCACCTACGGACGTGCTCAGACGTCAAACAACGCAAAAGATCTCTCTCCTGTTGACGACCTCCGTCTGGCCGTCTAGCGAGGGTGAAATGCAGTGGAAAACTGGAGCTTCGACCGTAGTAAGCGCCATAATGTTGGCCAGAAATGTCCTGTTAAGCGGACATCTCGATCAGAAGTAATGCCACGAGGGACGCCGTGCAATCGGACAATCTCGCTGAAGTATAAAGTCGCTACATGATCGTCAGTCGTGCGAGAACATGGAATGAAATGCGATATCTTAGAGAATCGATCAACGACCACCAGAATAAATCATGTCCATTGGAAGTACGGGAAAGGCCGACAATGAAATCCATCGAAACGTCCTGCCAGGATGCCATGGGCGCTCAGGTATCGGCAAGGGAGTGTACAATTCCGCATTGGAGTGTTGACCCTTGGTCGTCTGACAAGTATAACAACTGCGAATGAAGGCATTGGCATCCTGTCTCATGGTGGGCCAATAAAATCGATCTCGTAACAAAGCATAGATGCGAGCCTGCCCCACGTGACCTGCTAAACCTCCTCCATGAACCTCAAAAATGATCTTATTTCGCAATGACAAAGAAGGAATACACAAAGCTATCCCCCGGTGCAAAAATCCATCATATAGTAAGTACTCACCTGATGCGCCATGGCCCTGCTGGCAAGCGGCATAAATGGGCCCCAACTCCACGTCAGTCGGGTAGAGGTCGCGGATCTCATCGAACTCAAAAACCTGACTCCGCAAGGTCACTAATGCATGAGCACGTCGACTAAGCGCATCTGCTACCATGTTCTCCTTCCCAGGCTTGTACTGGATATGGAAGGTAGAACGCTAAAGGTACGTTGTCCACTTGGCGTATCGATCACTAACATGCCGCTGGCTATGGAGGAATCACAGGGCCTCATGGTCCGATTTGATCACAAACTCCTTATGGAGGAGATAGGGTGACCAAAACTTCACGGCTTTCACAACCGCGTAGAACTCCAAGTCATAAGTAGAGTAGTGTAGGGCCGCAGCGGCAATTTCTGACTTAAAAATGCAATGGGCTTCCCATTCTGACTTAAGACAGCGCTCACCCCTGTCTTGTAGGCATCGCAAGACAGCTCAAACAACTGGTCAAAGTCTAGTAAGGAAAGGATAGGAGCAGTCATCATCAGCTCCTTCATACGTGTGAAGGCATGATCAGCCTCCTCAGTTCATCTTAACTCAGGCCATGAAAACTACAAACATGTGTCACCAAAGTGGGGGTGAGCCTCCTCAGTTCATCTTAACTCGGGCCATGAAAACTACAAACATGTGTCACCAAAGTGGGGTGAGCATATCCACGATCCCCTGAATCTTGGGGTCGTCTTCTCGAATGCCATCTCCCGATACAACATATCCCCGAAAAGTCACAGATGGAACCGTAAAAGTACACTTTTTCAACGTAAGAAAAAAGCGTTCGCCCGTAGAACCTCCAGAACCTGAGTCACATGTCACAAGTGTTCCTCCTCGGATCGGCTATAAATCAGGATATCATCAAAATACACCACAACAAACTTACCCAAAGATGGGTGCAAAATCTGAGTCATCACCCGCATGAATGTGGATGGGGCATTGGATAAACCAATAGGCATCACAGTCCACTCATAAAGTCCATCGTAGGTCTTGAAAGTTGTCTTCCATTCATCACCCGGCCTCATACGTATCTGGTAGTACCCACTCTTCAAGTCCAACTTAGAGAATATCGTCGCTCCATGGAGTTGGTCCAACATATCCTTGAGCCGGGGAATTGGAAACCAATACTTCACTGTGATTTTATTGATGGCTCAACTATCCACACACATACTCCAACTCCCGTCCTTCTTGGGTGCTAGTGGGGCCGGGTCCGCACAAGGAGACATCCTCTACCGTATATATCCTTTGTCACACAACTCGGTGACCTACCGCAATAGCTCTGCATGCTCTGTGGGGGACATGATAGTAGGGAAGGTTGTGAGCTGCGCCTTTGGGATGAAGTCAATCGCATGTTGAATGTCCCGAAGGGGAGGAAGTTCGTCTAGCGGAGTGCACACATCACTGAAAGAATCCAATAAACGCTGAACACCCGGTGAAATGGATGCCTTCGGAGTGGTGATGGAGCTAATAGGAGCATAACACACCCCTGTCTCCGCTGTCTCCTCGGCTAACTCCTCATGCAAAACAAGTAGGGTTGAAGGTCGAATCATCGAAAATGGTCACATGGGGCGAAGAAGAAAGTGTTGCCCACCATGTGTAAAAGAGTAAGTGTTGCCTCGTCCATCATGTATACTACTATGGTCAAATTGCCATGGCCTCCCCAAAAGCAAATGGCATACCCTCATGTCAACCACGGTGCAAAGAACCTCATCACGATAGTCCCCAATGGAGAAAGTCACTCGACACTGACGGCTCGGGGCAAGTGTGTCTTCGCTACCCAACCACCCAATACGGCATGGTGTAGCCAATAACTCTGTGGGAAGCTTTAGTTTGTCCACCATCTTTTGTGCAATCAAATTGTCAATAGCTCCCCCGTCTATGATTACCGTGCACAATCTACCCTTCGCGGTGCAACGAGTAAAAAAAATGCTCGTTCGAATCCACGCGTCGTCGCTAGGAGGAGGTGACTGAGTATCCACCGCAGTCGTAATCATAACAGTATGAGCATAGGCCGTAGAGACGTTGGCTACCTTGCTTGAGAGTGGCAAAAAGAGTCGCTTGTCGGCAAATGGATTGTGCGGTGGCTAAGGGTATATCGGCTGGGATGGGTAGGATTCCCAAAGACACCCATCCATTGCATACGGAATTAGAGTTTTTTTAGGGTAAAGACAGTTTGAACTTGAATTTGTAAGGGGAGGATTGGTTAGGGTTTGAATTGGGATCATTCTTGGGATTAATTTCAGAATTGGGGTGTTCAATTAGGGTCGTGGATGATTGTGGAAGGCATCTCGAAGGTCTTGGGTTTGGTTCCGCCATTTTTTTTTGTCCTTAAGTTACCGCAGCAGCCCCTAGGGTGTCGGGCTAGTCTGTGGAAGGTTCACAGAGGTCGTGGCCCCTTGTGTCTGCCCATCGGTGGTCGATCAAAGGAGGGGGTGCCTCAGGGGTGGTTTCGGCCTGTTCTGGTTGATCCGGGTTTACGGGATGGTGTTTTGGAGGATCGGGTAGGCTGTCCGGCAAGGGGAAAGTCGCCCAGGGCGGGTGGGCTAATTTTCGACGGGTTTTGGTTGGGTTGGAACAATCACGGGAGATTCTAGGGTTTTGGGTATGCTATTAGGGTTCGGGCGACATTCATTTGGATGAACCCGATTTGAATCCCAATCTTCAATAATCATGATCGATCCAAGAACAAACCTCGCTCTGATACCAATTTGATGTAGAAATGGGTGCGGAAGCGTAAAAGATAAGAAGTTAACTCTCTAGTCTCTCAATATCAAATGGTCAAAAGTGATACAATGAGGGCCTCCTTAGCAATTTATACTAAGGGGCTAAAAAGGAAAATAAATGATAAATGCTAAAAAGACGACTAAACGCCTATGCTCCTGCATCATTTTCCCACAAAATTAAACCTATATTTTACTTTAAAGTATGTTGCATTATATGGGTGGAGACTTTATTCACATTTGGCACTTTAGGCGGAGACGTCAGGCATGTATTAGCTGCAAGTCAAGGGGAAGACTGTGTACCGTGATTATTGATGTTGTGTGTATGTGTGTGGTTGTTTGTTATCAATTGGACCTTATTCGGTTCAGATTGCTTGTATACTTCTCTTAGGGTCTTTCTTCAGTTTCTCATTTAACTAAAGATGCGGCAATGAGTGTATCTAAAACTCCTTTTTGTGAAATTATGACCTAGTGAGCCATCTTTTCAATCTTTGTTTCCTTGCATATGCTCTTTATCTTTCAAGTATGAACTCATCCTTTTGTTTCTTCTCATTCTATTTCTCAGAACTCGACCCTAAAGAGTATTTCAAACCATAAAGAATTTTTAGATTTTGGGAATTAGTATCTCGTGCTGATCGTAGCTAATTGGACACAACTTTTCTAATAGATGTTGGGTTTTCTCATGTTTTTGATATTTGTCTTCTAAATCAATCTTCCGTTCACTACTAATCCAATTTCATTTCAGTCCTTTTAGATGATCTAAATATGCAATTGTTTGCATGTTTAAGGTTTCACAGGAAAGATACTAAAAGGTGCGCCTAGGCTTGAGGCTTGAGGCTTGAGCGAAACTCCCCGCCTTAAGCCTTTTCGCCTTATTCTTGGTAAAGGCTTAAGGCGCACTTTTTTTAAAAAACAAAAATGTTTTAGTGAAACGATATCACCTTTTAAATACTTTTGAAAAAAACAAGACCAATATCTCATTCAAAACAATCAAAAGACAAATGGTATCCCAAACCTCTTCCTCTCCCCCCAAAAAACGCACGTTTTTTCTTTTTATTTTCTTAGTATTTAAAAAAATAGTACTTTAGTCTGCATATATTTAGACATATTTTAAGGTATGTACCATTTTAGTATTTTTAATAGCCTTGTTATAGTTAAAAATGTTAAAATATATTAAAAAATGCCTAAACGCCTTTTTACGCCTAAGGCCCACCTAGGCTTCTAAGGCTTAAGGCTCGGTCACGCCTCATGTTTTTTTAAACCTTGGTTAATACAAGTGATATACTCTAAAAAAATTCCTTATGCTTGAAAATCGGGTGTCTGATTCCGGTATCGATACAAGTGATATACTCTAAAAAAATTCCTTATGCTTGACAATGTAGAGATACTGCTTCTTCAAGCCAGCCAACCACCTCTTCAATTGCTCCACTACATAAATCATGCCAGCCATGGTTCAAAGTCTCGGTATCGATACCGGAATCGGACACCCGATTTTCAACTCGGTCGCGGTATCGAGCGATACGCAAAGATACGTTATTTAGATAGTGCAAAAAATTCTGAAAAAAATTTAAAAAATTTTAAAAAAAATAAGATTAACAATGTGAACCAATAAGATACATTCAAACCCATCATTCAATATGCATTGGATTATAGAATTGGCTATACTGAAGCGCGACAGAGTTGTCAGATTCAATAATGCAAAGTAAGCCAATAATAATATTGAAAAACAATCTAATGACACATAGAACTTGATAAAAAAATTGCAAAGAAGATAAATAGAAATGATTACAATGTTTCGTCATTTTCATCCCCTAATCTAGTTGCGGTATCGATAAATGTATATTAAAAAATGTTTGGGGTACTTTTTTGTTAAATGGGTATTTTTTTTTAAAGGAATGCAAATGTTATGTAAAAATATAAACTATGGTAAAAAAAAATACAATTTAGAGCTTTTTTTAAGAAATGATGCATATGATATTTTTTTTTACAAAAAATATACACATACAATTTTTAAAAAGATTTTTATATTTTTTGTAAAAAAATAACATTTCTATGAAAAAATGATTTTTTTAGTAGTCAATTTTTTTAAAAAGAATTGTATATTTTTTTGTAAAAAAAATAACATTTCCTATATATTTTTTTGTAAAAAAGTAGCCTTTTTTTTATATATTTTTTGTAAAAAAATAACATTTTTTTGTAAGAAAGTAACAATTTTATAAAACAAATGTCCCACACAAAAACACAGCTGGCCCACACTTAAAACACAAACGCCCCACGATATTTTACCTCAGTTGGAGTTATAACACAAAATCTCCACACTTATTCCACACAAAACACAACGGCGCTCTCCACACTTCTTCCAAATAGCTAGGGCTTTAAATCCGGCTGGATTTTGGGGGGGTTTCAGCGGTAGTAGAAGGTAATTTCAGTTGTGTTTGCGTGATTAAGATTCTACAAGGGTGTATTTATAGCTGGATTTTTGGCTTTCAGGTTGGATTTTTTCACCCTACCTTGATAGCTTCTCTCCTACACTCAAATCATCAACAAAAGGTTAGAAATTTCAAGATTCCTTACACTTTATGTCCCATCTTTGTTTTTTTGCTCAAACAATTGTGTCACGGGCGCTTTTTCTGTAACTCGGATGAAATATCGCCGAGTCATCTCGGTTCGGCCGAAATATCGGCTAGTTAGGCCGATTTCATGTTTTTCTCGTAACGGGACTCGAATGCGTATCGCTGCCTACTGATTCCGAGTCAACTCGTTCGAGTCCAAGTTGACTCGGCCGAGTCTTTGAACGATGATGCCAGCCTATTATTAAGAAGAAGCAAATCAGCGGATTGATTAGACTGCCCCCTTTCCATTGATGTTTTGGTGTTCACGACGATGAGTTGGGTACCAAGAAAGTCGATCGTTATTCTTGATAAGCTAGGCACTCAACCGTTACGTAGTTCGTCATGATCTAGGAAGCACGGACACTCGTGGGAAGCAACAAGTTCGTGTCACCGACACTCTTCATCACTCTGAGACATGTCCGGCACTTATTTTTAAGTGTCCATAATGTAATAAGTACATAAGTGAAACTTGTGGGATCGCGATTGGCATAGCCTTTGAGGAATTTGTTCTTGCTAAAAGATTGGGCTGCAGTGCGGCGGTAAGATGACTCGATAATTTCTGCTGCACAGTTTCCTATTTTCTCACCTTCTATTTTTCCTCTTAATTTCTTTGATCACGTATTCTCAGTGGATTATTTTCTATTTGTTCCACACTCCAAACTCGTAATATTAGATAATACTTTTCATAACATGTATTTAGACTTTTCTATTAATGCGTCGCTACGTGGTCCATGTTTGGAGTGTGGAGGTCCATGTCCATGCTTCATAGGGACTTGGGGCACTATAAACCCTGGCGAGAGAGGATGTTCATTGATCTATATTGTTCAAAACCCTCACCAAAAGGATCTCACCTTTTTCAAATATCTTGATTCAGAAACAAGCCTGGAAGGAAGATGGAGTGTCACATCGAAGTCCCCAGGATACCCTTATCCAGATCATAAAAATAAATCTTTGTCGCTGCTCTATTAATTACCATCAAGAAACGAGAAGGGGACTAAGAACCAACTTTGTCTTAGCTGTCCAGAACTAGGAACCTAGCAAGTTGGAGATCCATAGATATTACTGAAAATTATATTGAAATCCATGGCCTCAATAGCCCATTTATCCAAAGCCTATTCTAATTTTTCCTTTTTCAATGTTGATTTTGAGTTGTCCCGATTGCATTTTATGAGTAGAGATTCATATATAGCTTCATGTTTGTGCACTTTCATATTGGGAAGGGTGTCCCCTTTTCTTGTATCTCCTTGCTATTGTTTAATAGAATTATTTGTTTCCAATCAAATAGATGATAGTTAAAATTTGACTTAGTCATGCACGCATTATACATTTCCTCCACCTTTCTCCAAAGCCCATCCTCTGCATCGTCTACATAGTCCAAAATATTGCCATACTCAACTAGATATCGGCCGAGTTGACTCAGTATTGCAGCTCACCATTCTAAAGCCAAGTCCCAAATCAATAAACTGCCGAAAAAACACTAACCCTCGTATTGTCTCGATAATATATCATTTGACTCGTTGAGAAGATGCTAACTCGGACGAGTCCAAATGAATTCGACCAGGTTCGACCGAGGAGGAGAGGAAGGCACACTTTTACCTCACAGATTTGCAGTCTCACACGGTTTATGCCTTTATAACAAAGCTTGGTCTCATCTTTCCGAAAATCGAAATCACATGCTTCGAACTCCCAAACTAGACTTGACATCACAATTATGTAATAAATTGTATCATTACTTATCTCTCTTTAATATATCATTATTTACTCCTCAAAATATACCATTATTTACTTCGATATATTTATAAGTTTCTATCATTATTTACCTTTTGGATCATTATGATCTAATATGTAATTACTCAATATGTATAAAAATGTATAATTATTTATGTATTAAATTGTGTTATCTCATTATTATATATGCTCGTTTACTCCTCAAAATATATCATTATTTACTTAAATATATTTAAAAATATGTATCATTATTTACTCATATATAGTTTAAAAAATGTATCATTATTTATTATAAATATATTAAATATTGTATCATTAATTACTAAATATATTAGAAATTTGTACCATTACATTTATGGAAAAAAAATCTATAACATTTTTATGAAGTTTTATGTCCCATTAGATTGTTTTTGGTTACAAATTGCTAACCTATGGAATATTGCAGCTGATAAGTGTTACATGAGTTAGTAAAATAAATTGGACAATGCTATACATATTAAATGATGATTTTGTAATTATCTAATTGATCCACATTATTATTCTTATTTTTCTAAACTTTTCTATATTTTTTCAAAAAAAATATGCTTCCTAAATAGCATATCATTGCATATTGCCATATACTTATATTGATACACATACAGATTTGAAAATAGGGTGCCCGAGTCATTGATCAACAACGCAACTTTAAACCATGATCATGTACATGAAAAACTTTTAACCAATGTGTTTGTATGCATTCCCAAAGTCTAACTTCCACAATAACCCTAATTCCCGCCTCTTGACCTGGATTCAAAAACATTTTTGCAATTAATAACTGCAACAATAATCTGCCTTCCACCAAAAACAGCACTCTGAGATTCCAAAGATACATTTGCTTATAAGCCATCAAAATCCAGTCTAGAACTTTTCATTCAGATAATAAACACACCCTACTAGGCCGATAAGTACAATATCTCGTGTCTTCATCCCCACCTTAACTAGCACAGTTTCTATTGAGAAAATCATATTAGTTATTGTAATACTCCGTAGTTTTATGAGTATTTAATTTCCACGTGTGCATTTAATTGGAAAAATTAAATTGGTTTCGGTAAATGTTAAATAGCGAGTTAAGGATTAATATTTAGTATTATTATTATTTACTTGAGGGTGATGAGTAAATAAAGATGTGATTTATTATATGTCGCTTACGAGTGAAAAGCGACGGTTTATTATAGTATGGCGATATTGAGTTACATCGACGGACTTATAGAGTTGATGGGCGATGCGTACTGTATGCACGTATCGGGCCCGGATAATGAGATGTTGGTACATTTTCAGTTGAGTGACTTGGATGACCTTTTCGAGTGCACCAGTGATCAGGATAGGTACCCGGGTGTCATAGTTAGATTTCGAGGACTTTTTAGATATAGCAGGACCCGTATGGGGGTATAGCGGTCTTCGTACACCTAAGGTATAATCAAAAAAGGGATTATGGTGCGGTTAAGAGGTATTCAAGGGTTAGGAAGGTGGATGACAACCCACTTTTAATCTCTGAATAATTGTGCTTAAGGGAGAGCTTAGGAGAAGGAAGAAATGGGAGAAGAGAAGGAAGAACCAATCTCCGGATTCAAATCGTCCATACACGTGAGACTTCAAATTCAGATCCATAAAGGCAAGTATCTTCTTGCTTTAGGTTGCAATTCTGCAGTTAATTAAGAACTAAATCTGATAGTAAAGATGTGAACTTTGATAATCAATTGGAGAAGATTTAAAGTATATTTCAACCTCTAATTTTAATTGAGCTCGATTTATGAGGAATGGATGAGAAATTTGTAATTTAATTATGGGTTTGTGGTAATGAACTTGAAATTATTGATAGGGTGTTAGAAGTCAATAGGTTTATTAATTCTAGGTTGTTTGGAGTAATGAACGATCAGGAATCCTTGAGTTTAGATGAGGGAATCGAGTTTAAATTGATATTAGAATGCTTCTAGGATGTTAATATATTCATGTGGGGCATTAATTTAAGGTGTTGGGAAGCTTGGGACCTCCATTGGAGAGTTTTGGAGGAGAAAACCCGAGGAAGAAGACGATTGGCAACTCAGCAAACCAATCCAGTTCACTGAGGGAGCGAATCAGTTCGGTTGTGCGAACCGGTTCGGTTTGTTGTCCTCCCCATATTTATTTTATGCACTGTTTTGAGCCGTTCGAGTTTAGGGATTGAGCGTATAGGCTTCCGGGATAGAGTGGGACTACTGTGGAATATTTCTAGGGTTTGGTATGTGTGTTAGGCCAACGGATAGATGGGTTTGGGTGAGACGAGCCGGGAATTCAAGTGGAGGAACACTTTATGTATAATCGGCAAGTCAGTTCGGACTTTGGGATTGGTAGAGGAATACGCTGTAGGACTTGCGTACGAAGACAGTACCTTATATATATATACGTATTAGAGTGACTTGTATATATATACAGGGAAAGGTTCAGAAGTGAATATAAAAGATGAACATTTTAATGAACCTTAACAAAAAACAATTAACATCCAATCAATTTTAATTCCTATGTTATAATTGGTCCGCGCCAGCGGTAACGGACATGCGTGTGACACGCGCCAGCGGCAACGGACACGCGTGTCACACGGGTGTATTAAAAAACACGCGTGCTGGCGCGGACCAATTACAACAAAGGAATTACAATTGATTGGGTGCATGGTTCAAAGTCAAGGCCGATACCGCAACGATACGGCCGAGTTGACTAGGTATTGGTGCCCACCGATCCGATTCCGAGTTACGGGTTGAGTTTTCATTTATTGATGTGAATCGACCCTATATCGGTAATTTCTCGGTAGTATCAGTGATATAGCGGTATAATCGGCCCATATCGACAATATCGTAGTAGAATCGGCCCATATCCGCGATGTCGGATATCACAATAGTATCGACCCATATCGGTGATATATCGGTCGAGATGGTATAAGTTACTAAGCATCAATCTCTCTCTCTCTCTCTCCCTCTCTCTCCAGTGTTATGTTGGTAAGCGTGGTTTTTTGGGAGGGTTACGAAATGCTAATTGTTTTTTAGTTTAGTGCTCTGTGTGTGGGTTATTTGATCATCGTGTGGGTTTAATTTAGTGCATTGTATATGTGCCAGTTTTTTTTTAAAAAGAATGCAAATGATCCAAATGTTATTTGTTATTATTTTTTATAATAATGTTCCCAATGTTATTTTTTAATATGTTATTATTTACAAAAAAACGTAAATGTTATTCTTTTACTTGTACAACTGTAATTATTGTAAAAATAATATTTGTATTCTCTAAGCATTTGTAAAAATAATATTTACATCATTTATGTAAAATTACCATTTGTAACACACGAAAAAAAATATTTGCATCCTCTTGGTAAAAAAATAACATTTCCATCAATTTTAAAAAAAAACTTTGCAGCCCAACAAAAAAAAAAAATTTACATTCTTTTTTAAAAAAAATAACGTTTGCATCATTTTTTGTAAAAAACGATTGTAAAAAAAATGTAGTGTTTTGTCAAAATCACTATTTGTATCCTCTTTGTAAAAAAATAACATTACTAAAAAAGAAACATTTCTATCATTTTTAGAAAAATATAACATACATAAAAAACACATTTGTATCCTCTTACTAAAAATAATACTAAGAATATAATAGTTGTATCCTCTTTGTAAAAAAAAAATTATCCTCTTACTAAAAAAGTAACATTTGTTTTTCTTTGTAAAAACATAATATTTGTATCCTCCGCATGGTTCAAAGTCTCGGTATCGGACACCCGATTTTCAACTCGATCGCGGTATTGGGCGATACGCAAAGATATGCTAGTTAGAGAGTGCAAAAAAATCTGAAAAAAATATAGAAAATTTTAAAAAAATAAGACTAATAATGTGGACCAATTAGACATGTTCAAAACCATCCTTTAATATGCATTGCATTGTACAATTAGTTATACGGAAGCGCGGCGGACTTGTCAGATTCAATATTCCATAATAAACTAATTTTAATATAAAAAACAATCTAATGACACGTATAACTTGATTAAAAAATTACATTGAAGATAAATAGAAATGATTATAATGTTTTGTCATACTCATCTCCTTATCTAGTTGCGATATTAATCATACGGATGTGGAAAGGGTAATTTCCTTCAATAGGGTATGGGAATAAATATGAACCAACTCAAAAAAGATGCAAATGTTATTTTTTTAGTAGGTTATTTTTTTACAAAAATGTTTCATCCTATTTGTAAAAAAAATAACCTACTAAAAAAATAACATTTGTATCCTGGATTTTTGAGTTGGTTATTTTTTTATCAAAAAGATGCAAATGTTATTTTTTTACAAAAATGATAGAAATATCATCTTTTTACAAAAATGATATTCATCCTTTTTGTAAAAAAAAATATAAAAAAATAACATTCATATCTTTTTTGAGTTGGTTGTTTTTTTTACAAAAAAAATACAAATGTTATTTTTTTACAAAAAGGATATTCATCCTTTTCCTAAAAAAAAAACTACTAAAAAATAACATTTATATTTTTTTTGAGTTGGTTGTTTTTTATAAAAAGGATGCAAATGTTCTTTTTTTACAAAAAAGATACAAGTGTTATTTTTTCAGTAAGAGGAAATGCTAATTTAGTATGTTATTTTTTTTATATTATAGACATGTTTTTCTAGTATGTTATTTTTTTTAAAAACATGATACAAATGTTATTTTTAGCAAAAACACTATACTTTTTTTTAATTTCCTTTTAATAAAACAGGATAACAATGTTACTTTTTTTTATATATTACTATATAAAAACAGGATATAATGGTCCTTTTTTAATTTGTACGCTCCCTGTTTTATATTACTTTTTTTTAACAAAACAAGATACAAAATAGATATTACTTAAACAAGTACAAGTATTAAACAAGTAGGGTTAGAAATGTTACACAACTAGCCGATATGGAGAGAGAAAGAAGGGCTAGAAAAAAACGGAGGTTAGGTTTCTTACAGCAACTTCTTCTTCCTTAACAGGTTTCTTCCTTTACACAACTTCTTCTTCTCTTACACAACTAGCCGATATGGAGAGAGAAAGAAGGGCTAGAAAAAAACGGAGGTTAGGTTTCTTACAGCAACTTCTTCTTCCTTAACAGGTTTCTTCCTTTACACAACTTCTTCTTCTCTTACACATCAACTTCTTTTTCTTTTTCTTTCGCAATTCTTCTTCT
Organism: Sambucus nigra; assembly: GCA_949130495.1. Lineage (NCBI taxonomy): Eukaryota > Viridiplantae > Streptophyta > Magnoliopsida > Dipsacales > Adoxaceae > Sambucus > Sambucus nigra. Next base: position 515,703,346 of record OX422220.1, read on the forward strand.
TTTTACACATCAACTTCTTTCTTTGTTTTGCAACAAAACAACTCGCCCCATATCTCGACCGTTCTTTTTTGTCTCGACCAATATATCGGGTAATATCCCGGGATCGCCGCTGATTCATTTTTTTTTTTGAATCGTGACACGGAATCGGAACGGTGACTGTCGAGACCGAGTCAACTCGGCCGAGACTTTGAACCATGATCCTCCGTGAAAAAAAAAACATTGATTTATTATGGAACATTGAATCAGGCAAGTTCGCAGCACGTCAATATAATCAATTGTACAATGTTATGCATATTAAAAGATAGTTTTAAACTTATCTGATTGGTCCACATTGTTAATCGTATTTTTTTAAAAATTTCTAAATTTTTTGCGCTCTCTAAATAGTGTATCTTTGCGTATCGCCCGATACCATAACCGATACTGCGACCGAGTTTAAAATCGAATGGCCGATACCAAGACTTTGAACCATGATTGGGTGTTAGGTGTTTTTGTTAAGGTTCATTAAAATGTTCATCTTTTATGTTCGCTTCTGAACCTCTCCATATATATATATATATATAGGGGTGGGTGGGTGGGGGGGTGGGTGCGCGCGTTACTTGTTTATATTGAACATTCTTACTCGGTGGTGCTAGCATTAGGAGGTTGCGCGTAGTGGGCAGTCCACCCTGACATTGACTACATGTGTTGGATTGATTCCCTAGGTCATAGGTGTTGATTTGGGGATAGGTGTTGGTTTGGGGACCGGTTAAATAAATCTCATGTGAGTGTTGCATGGGCACTATCCATGTGTGAGGATAGGTGTTAGCTTGGGGACCGATTGGGTGCGATGTGGTATGGTTGCGACCCCGGACGTATGTTTATGACCGCCTCCGTTTGTTTTTGTTTACGTTGGGTTCGGTGGTGATATTCCGACTCGATGGCTCAGTGTGATGCGTGATATGCCTGGAGCCTGATAGCACACGAGCGATGCATCCACAAGGTCCGGTCCAGGGGGATGCGGCTATATATAGGGCTGTAAAAGGACCAAATTCGGACCGGATCAGGAAAATCCAAATGCATATACGTTTATGTTAAACGAATTTGGATCCGATCCGTTTATTAATCGAATCGGATCAGGCAAATCCAAATCCATATTCGTTTATGTTAAACGGATTCGGATCCGATCCGATTATCCGTTTATGTTAAACTTAGATTTGCAACATTTTTATTTTCAACTCTTATTTCATAAATTTATTTTGCAAATGTTCCAAAAAAGCAGATAATGAAATAAAGAACTATTATAATAAATATTTAAAATATATATTTGAAATATTCTTAAATACCATATATATTAATTAAAAATATATTATATAGTATATATATATATATATATATATATATATATATATATATATATATATATATATATATATATATATTTAAAATATTAATCAGATCGGAGTATATGAATCCAAATCCACTCCATTTAATAAACAGGTAATCGGGTAATCAGGTAATCAGATAATCGGATTTTATGCATGATCCATATCCGATTAAATGGATCGATTCGAATTTGGATTCGGATAAAATCCGATCCATTGACAGGCCTAGCTATATGTATATAAAGAGTGATATATATGTATGTATTGCGCGTATAGCATAGGTGTAGCTATGTCGTTATTGTGTGAACACTTCTTTATACCACGTGTGTGGCTATTTTATTATTTATAACGTATAACCAGTGAAGATTGTATATACTTAGTTAATGGTGACTATTTGCGGGATGGGCTTGATAGCGGTTATTGTCCTAGTTAGACTGGGTAACATAATTTGGATAATAAAATGAATGCGTTAGGTATGCATTGTAAATGAGAGGTGAGGATAAATCTCATGTGAGTGCGACAGTGAATCAATTGTGAAAGTAATACACTACATATTTTATTTAAAGCACTTAAATACTTGCAAAATATTTTCAAACATTTTCGGGCTTTGACCCGCAGGCAAATCTCTTTCGTATTTTTCTTTTAAAACCCCAGGTGTACAGCAGAAACAGGGGTAGATCTTTCATGCCGTTGCGAGCAGTAGATGTGGATTATACGAGATTGACTTAACCGCCTCAGCTTCTTTCTATCTAGATAGAACTCAATTTATTTCCAGCATTTTCCTTTTTGGGCATGTTGCCCGTAATTGGATAAGACTTTACATTTATGTTAGAGTTGCATTATTTATCGGAATTACTTCCGTTAGATAATTATTTGTTGTGGCTGATGGTTTATTCGGTTCACGTTTATTCATTTATGCACATCGTAATTTAGTTCAGTTGTATGTATTGTTTTATTCGTTTTATATCTATATATTGCTTGTTGCGATAGTATATGTATTGTTTTATTCGTTTTATATCTATATATTGCTTGTTGCGATAGTGATGCTGAGAATGAAATCATACTGGATTCCTGTTTTATTTTAATAAAGGATTGGCCACACAGTATTAAAATAGGCGAGGTGTCATAGTTATCTCTGCCTGACAGCGTCCCAAATTAATGTAGACGAACTAAAAGATGGTAGAATGGTGGGGAAAAAAGAATATACAAAAATCTCACACTTTACCAAAATGCTTAATATTCGAGCCTGCTGTTTTTCACTACAACTACAGTAGCCTCAATTTTATAGGTTTACCCAAAATAGAGAAACAAAATTGGGAAAAAATATAAAAGACCCCTAAAATCAAGCACCGTGTGACTTCACTATCCAATTCCTGAAATACTTGAGATATCCCCGCATCAGTATTAGTTTCCTTATAACGTATACTAACATTGTTGGAAATATCACAAACATAGATTTGGTAGATATGATAAAAAATTTATCCTCAAAGACTTTAACTACATCACCCCACATCACAAGTCATTTATCAATATAAATCATTTACAACAACCACATAGTTTTCGATACGTAAAACAAAATTGAATAACTTCCTGTCTGTCAATATCAATCCATAGATTCTCACTATGCAATGGAAACCTAAATTGCCAACTGCCCATTATGTGATTTAAGTAACGCGAGTCATAGTGCTTAAACCTCCAGTTAATATTATGAGCTTATGATGTAGAATGACTAGCACAAGAGTATATGGTTACATAGGATCGCCGCAAGTCGGGGAGGCTGATAAGGTAAAATCATCGTATACGTGAACAACAACTGTTTATGAACAGTCCCGTATGTATTGTTCATACGTACAGTATCCAGCAGCCCCTAGGATCCTCCCTTGGATCCTCTATGGATTCCACATCCCTTGTATTCCTTTTGTTCCTTCTTTCCCTAAAATTATCCAAGGTGTATTTCCCTTTTACTTAGGATTCCCTTTTATGTCATATATTATAAGTTGTTATCTTGTAAGCCCCCTAGGATACCCAAAGTGTGTTTTCCCTTTAGTAAATGGGTTAGAATTTAAATAATTGTCTTTTGTAGCTCACTATATAAGAGTAAGCTTGTAAGTGTTTCAAATCATCTCATCTTCAAATATAAACTTATCTTCTTCTCTTTGAAGTGTGTGCCTTATGGATTCAAGGATAGTTCTTTTATTTTCACGTTTTTCACTACATTAGCTTTCGACTGCTAAATTTGGTCCCCCGTTAATTTTTGTAAATGAATTTAATCGCCTTATTTTCATTTCTTGAAAATTGGTCCCCAAAATGACTTTTATCGACACAAAAAAGTGTTGTCGAGTGTGCTGTGTGACACTTTTTGCTTTGCTAAAATTCATTTTGAGTGCCAAACCCTAAAAAAGGGAAAATGTTGAGGGTCAAAGTCAATATCAAAGAACTAATGGTGCCCCAAGATAACCCAAATTTCGAACTAAAGAAAACAAAAAGGGTCAACTTATCTTGTGTGATAACTGATACGGCATCTAAATAAAATTATTTTTCCTTTTTGCTATTCCGGCAAGAGTTATATTCACATTATTCTTAATGTGCATCAAAGTCAAGCCTTTCCATATTTATGGATTTTCCAAAAACCATATATGTTTAATATGCCTCTTTTAGAAGACATTAATAAAAGAAGGGAACTTACCCATGACTAGCATTCTGTGGTATAGGTGTTTTTTCAATTGCCATTTGTAGCTTTGCCCTTTCCTGCTCTTCAAATGCCTAATCAGATAAAAATTAGCTCTTGTCTCAAGGTTCACGGCCCAGTTTTACAATATTTCATATAAGAAGTGTACTTAATTCATCAGAAAATCATAACAAGATGAAGGAAATAAGTATAATTGCACACTGGTTAAACTGATATATACCTAATGCGGACAAGTGTGAACAGGCTGCAAGTAGATATATTTTCTTCAATTGCAGCAAACATCACATCACAGTAATCACCCCTACCCAGAACCAAGAAACATGACCATGACCATATACTAGATTAGTTTCTAAGGATCTTGACAGTAAGCAGAACCCAACAATTTTTTTGATCAGAAACAAAAAACTTTTTTAAAAGATTATATAAAAAAATAAAAATCTTTACAGTACCTTGCGCCCCTTGAGATAATGCAGTATCTAGGATACCACCTAGATGTTCAATAGTCGTTACCTTGCTCGTACCTTGTGCATTATATGTTAAATGCGCCCGGGGGAGTAGGTATTAGCTATGTATGGGGGATATCTCTTAGATACGGCATTATCTCAGGGGTTAAAGTTGAAAAATATAAGGTACAATCCACAGAAGGCAAGCTGTCCACCATTACAGAATACAGTATGGATAATATAAAAACTGAAATCACACAAGCTACTATCATCTAATACAGTCATTCCAAGAAAAGGACAAAAATGGAAAAGAAAATCACTTTAAAGATAAGCCCGCAATGTTGCTAAGATTTTAATATTTTACCAAAAGCTCTCCTTCTAAATTCTTTTATCTCAAAAGTTATTGTGGTTCTTTCGTTCAAAATTAGCGAAAAGAAACCATCACTATACATCTCCACAAATGTCTTCATTTCTTCTCACCAAGCACCACTAAGTCCCATGAGAAACAAATCTTTTGCATGCCTAGGGTGCACACCTCACACCAAATTCTCTCATAAGTTTCCTCCAAATGAATGAAGCGATGTTGCCAATTAGGTGATAGTATGGGTCTTTTTTTGTATTAAATAACATCCGTTCACTTTCCATGAACCACCATCCAAGAGAAAACTGGTACTTTGGAAGATATTTCGGCTATCCATAAAGAGTGAAAACTGTGCAAAGGAGTCACTATGCAGTGATTGGAGATATTTAAAGAATGATTTACAAAAGAAGTCCCTCATACCACCACCACCCTCAAATTCCAAACAATTTCACACTCGACCCCGCTAAAATATAAGACCCACAACCAAAAGAATAACTCCATGCACTAATATCTTCATAAATGGAGCTGTGATGATATTTAAGGTGGACTAAGCACATGCAGGACAAAGACTGGTTTTTAGTTCAATAAAACAGATCCACACACCCAACTTCTAAGTTGTAACCATATTAACAAGAATCAAGATATACACTGAAAACTGAATAAGAAACTTTGAAGAAAAATACTACTTCCTTTATCTCAAATTAATAGTCCTCGTTTGAAAGTCGAAACTCGTAAGAACAAAAGTTATTTTCCAAATTTATCCTAAAAAATGATGAATCTTTGAAGGCATGACATGCACTTAGATCATTGTTCTTTCAAGGGTATTGTTTGCATGGATAACTATGTAATCTCAACTAGTTTATATAATGTTTTAAGAAATATGACTGCTAATTTGGGACGGACTATGTATATATAAACATGTATTAAGATAGGTACGAATTCACTATATAGTCCAGCCTGCTGTTTAAATTTTGAAAAGATAAAAAAGTTGCCAACTAATGATAAACGTATATGGAACTTAAATAATGTTTTCAGGAAGCAAGTAGAAGGGCATGTTTTACAAATATACACCTGACATTTAAATTTAACAAAAAGGCAAAAAAACTGTATCTTTAGAAGTGTACATAAAATAAGCAAAAGCTACAAGGTTAAAAACAAGAAATTAGTTTTATCAGCACATTTAAAGAAGATGAAAATGAGGAAGAAAACAGAGAAATCAAGTCTGACCTTAAGATCAAAAACAAATGGTTCCTTCCCAAAGTTGACAGTCACTCTGCAACATTCAGATCATATAACTGCAAACATCAGAACTTCAACAACTTCAATACGAAGCAATAAACTGTATAGGGATTTGCACTCCCTAAAGTAATACCCAGTGAAGCACAGATACTCTATGTAAGATAATGACTTTGTATCTGATATTTACCAGATACAAATACATCCTATTTTTTTATTTTCTCAAATTTATGGATGCATTACAATTACACTCTTATACGTTTTTTCTCTTTTCTTCTGCTTCTTTTTTTTCTTTGAATTGTGCTCTATTTTTTAGTACCTGGTAACGTTGGGGGTATGCAGTGATTAAAACTCCACAATTTGATGATGATTGCTTTTTGCTCAAAGTTGTGGTTATATGTTGAATTATTGATGAATGGATGGCAATTCATAATGTTGGACAACATTGTTTTGGGATAAAAGTATAGCTCAACTGTTTAGAGTGTTCGACAACACTGTTTCGGTCTGCTGGACCATGCTGTTTTAGGCAAAAGACATGGCCTAGATTAGTTGGAATGTTTTTAAAAACAATTATAAATATAAACATATATAGTACATATACAACATATCCCCCGAGTATCCGTATCCTACTTTTTTAAGAGAAAAAATCCGTAAAAAGGGTTCAACAAAAGAATTTTCGTATAGTAACTTTATTAAAAATGAATAATAATGAAAGTGCTTCTTTTTTGGCACATCAAATTGATGAGAATGAGATTGTAAGAAACATGATACAATCTTTTATTACTATTACCCATTTTGAGAAAAAGAAGGCTTATTCATATCCTTATTAATCAGATAATACCATATTATTCCCTATACTTGTATTGGTTCTATTTACTTTGTTCCAAATCAGAATTTCGATCAAATCACACGCATCCTTACCGTATCCGTATCAATACTTCTCTGGTAATATTAAAATTAGCGCAAACTGGCCGAAAATGAAAAAGGCAGTGTATTATTATTCTCTGAACAGTAGGTATTTGGAGAACGCAATAAAGCAGGCATGCAAGGATGTCTAAAGATTATTAAGGAAAAGAAATCTCACTCCCTCTCTCTCTTCCTCTCTATCTAATCTCTATATGTGTGTGTGTGTGTGTGTGTGTGTGTGACAGTGAGAGAGAGAGAGAGAGAGTACAAATCCTAAAACTATTTTTTTTTTTTTTTAAATTGTCATGAACCTACAGTTTTTGCTTATAGTAAGCTACATATATTAGTCTTGTGCATGTATCCACGTGTAGACAAGTATGTATAAGTAATACACATTGATCAACTAGGGATCGATTTTTAAGACACTTTCGACCACATATAACCGAGTATGTATAAGTTATACGTAATACCCCGTATTTCCATGCTTTTAATTATGAGATTTAATAAATTAAATTGCTTGGAATTTATCAGATTTATTAAATTAATTTGGGATAATTAATTAGAAATTAATCCGGATTTAAATGCTAGCGAGACAAGAGTTAGTATTTGATTACTATAATTTTGTTGAATATTACCGAGTGATTATGGTAATATATGATTATTGTATTTATTAAAATTGTCGCGAGTTAAAAATACGGCAGTTTCGGTAATTAGTTGGGACGCGCGTGTCAGTTGTGTCAGGACCCAATTTAATGGATTTACAAGTATCTTATTTTTATGTAATCCGTATGAGCATTTTGAGTGCGCCAACGTGTCCGGAAGGGTCGAGATAGTCAGAAAACACTATCCGGGGGTTTAGTTTGGGTCCCGGGACATTTTTAGGCCTAACCGGCAACCCGGGAGGGTATTTTAGTCATTCCTATTTTTGGGTGAATAGTGACCCACGAATTTTAGATAGTTATTATCAGCCATTAGGTTAGAGCCTTAGGGTTTCCATCACCAAGTTCCACAGACAGCCATTAGAGATGAAGTGGAGGAAGTTACCAAAGGAGAACCCCCCATCTTTGGACTTTTTGCACCACCGTCACCACCATCGGATAGATCGGAATGAGAGGATCAATTCTATACCATCTACTTCATCGGATCAGAATCTTCATTATCAGGCAAGTGATTTAACTTGGAATAATTTAGCGCATATATCATTCATGTTAGGTTAGAATTGAAGAATAACCTTAAATAATGAAAATTGAATGGATTTGAAGAAAGTAAATCATAATCTGGATAGGCCTTGCATGTAGTTTATTGTTGGAGATATTAGCAGCCACGAAATTATGACGTAGGGGTAGAAAATTATGATATTGTATTGTTTGATATAGTGTTCTTGAAGAAATAAAAGAATTTGGGTTTCTATATGAAAATTTGGTCAATTGATCCAAGAATTTGATGTTCCATTTTGATTTGATGATTCTAAAACGTGGGAAATGATGCAAACATGTTGGTATGATAATTAGTATACTCGGTTGGGAGTTTAAGACATTGTAATGAAGAATTAGAGGTGTAAAAAGAGGAAAACCCGTAACTGTTTAAGAAAACCTGGGTTGATACTTGCTTGATCGATCGATCGACTCAGACGATCGATCGATCGACCCCTTTTCTTCGATCGATCGACCCCTTCTGATTTTTGGCAATTGTTTTCCCTTGAGGCTTAATAAAAATCTCAACGGCGATGATGATTCTTAGTATGTTTAAATTGGCATTTTGGGACTTAGTTAAGGTCAGTAGGGTCTTAGTTGACCCCCGAAAAAATGGATTAACTTAGGGATTTGAATACTATTGCTTACGAGGGACTACCGAGTGAGTTACGGTTAGAAATCGTTCAAATTGAAACTATAATGGGAATAAACGGCGAGGTAAGGATAAGAACAGCTTTAAGTTATTGAGATAGCATTAGAAACTAATAGGAGGCCTAGTAACCTTTTGGGGTAGGTTTAGGTACTCAAATTAACACGACAAGAGAAAGTTATCAAGTTAAATATATAATTACGTATGATGTTCGGGATAATCTTACTACGTACGAGACTTACTGGATAGAATGTGAATGTCTATATTGAAATATGATTACTAAGGTTGTGTGAATGCCTAGTGAATGGATTTCTTATGTGTATGACATACCTAACATACTTGCTATCACGGGAGGTTAGTCTTTTTTTTTTGTAAAGGACCCTCTTATCCTTGTGCCCCTTCGGGGGGATTTAGACTGGTACCTTAAGGATATAGGACTGTGAATGACTTATTTGTGAGTTGATAAGTCAGCTGACCATGGGAGCGTAGGTATGTGCGTGACCCATGGGTATGTGAACTATGTTCGCCTCCAATATGTGTGATTTTGCTTATTGAAACGATTCTTGAAAGATTCGGAACTCGTAGTCCCTATGTACGTGATGTACCGGGATTCGATAGCAGAGTATGCGTGCACCGCAGCTTAGTCTAGGGGTGCCATATATGTATTTATGTACTGAGTGTGATATACTTATGTACTTGTCACTGATTCATTGTTGCTTTGTAGATGTGAATGAGCTAAGATATTTGAATGGGTTAAGAATGATAATTTAAATAACACTTGGGATAAGTAATTTAATGAATGCGAATATGGGTTGTGAATATAACTTGTTGGGATATTAAGAGTAGACATCCTATGATAGAATACGAAAGCGGAAGTCGTACAGACTAGCTAGTTAGCGGCATAACTAGGATGGGTTAAGTTGAGAGGTGAGATTACGCAACTAATGTGCATATAATATGTGTTGCTTAATTGTGACTTAAACACTTGCAGTTTTAAAAATATTTTCACCTCGGGCTCTGACCCGTTTTCTTCCAAATCTATTTTGTTTTGTAAAAACATTTTAGGTGCCCAGCCACAGGGACGCCAAGCATAGGAGTTCCATTCTGATGACGTGCTGTAGCTGATGTGGAAGCTACAGGATCTTGGTATTAAACGCCTTCATATTCCTCCTTCGTTCCTTCAGAGTCATTTGTATCAGTTAGGGCATGTCGCCCATTCTTATTTAGAGGTTGTAGTTACAGACTTTCATTATTTCAGTTATTGGTTTATTTATTCAGACTCTTGTAGTGGGACTTTATTTACTCTAGCATTATTATTATTAGAGTATTTACTCCAGACTCAGTTGATTTCATTTCGTTGGTTATTCTTATGAGATTGTTTATGAGATTGATGGTTAATGATTTAATTCTTAGTTATTTGTTAATTTAATTAATAAAATTTGACGTCTCTCTTTTTAAATATTAGGTGGCTAGTAATTAATTAAATGTTTTTCGATAGTAATGCTAAGACTGAACCAACTTGATATTATGTATTAATTTAATAAAGGAGTAGCTATCCGATATTTAATTAGACGGGGTGTCACAGGTGGTATCAGAGCATCAGGTTCTAGTGTCCTTTAAGATCTGTGCGACTTATTATGCTTCCAGCGTAGCTTTGTTTGATATAGAGCCCTATGTTTAGGATTGTTGATTTCTTTGGTGAGGTTTCGTTCTCCTGCTATATTGTATATGATAGTGAATCGTATTTGCATTCGGGGGTATTCGTGTTCCGAACAATGCAGTATGTCAGGCGAAGACAGTTGGGCGGACAGCAGGAGGAAAAGATCAGTTGAGGTGATTTGATTTATTAAAGAAGGATGACCGTAGTTGAGGTCACCCATATTATGGCACGGAAGGCCAGGACGGTAAAAACGTCTAAGGCGCGACTTGCGACTTCCAGGTACATCGATAGTCGGAAGTGGGGGCAAATTAGACTCACCCAGCAAGGTTGGATTGGGAGAGAGTCAGACGAAATATTTAAAGGAACCAGCAGTGGAGATACTAGAAATGCGGAGATGGCGTGTGTTAGCCAACGAAGGAAGAATATCCAAAGGCACGGACATATGTTTGAATATGTCTAATCGGGAATGAAAATTTGAGGTAAAAAATTTCTTAGCTCGTAAGAGCAGAGTTACAATGGTGTGAGGCAACCACAACACTTAGAGTGGAATATTTCGTCAGGAGAAGGAGCATAGGTACTGACCATAAGTTCCTTCATCAGATGTTCAGGATAAGATGCAAACGTTGTTCTGAACTCACACAAGAGTGTCGGACATAGGTCACTTTGTGAGAAGAAATTTAATTATTTAGCGAACCTTACACCAGGTGAAGTAGGTGAAATGGAGAAGAGGACATTAAAGGGATAAGTCGCATACAAAAAGAATTGTGTTAATATGGAGAGGGAAACGAGGTCGCATTGTGTTAATATGGAGATAAACGCTTCCTTGTGTGGGGAGCTACAAGAATCGAAGAATTCAGATAGAGTGAGACTGGGGGAAACGGTGTTGGTGAAACACCACAAGGGGGAGACCCATCAGGGGACCCGTTTAAATGATTTGGGAAGCTGAATTGTTTACCAAGCGGAGGTGATTTCAGGAAGAGATGTTGAAACCAGTAGCATGTTCCTTAGGGCCATCAAAAGCTAAGAGAACAACAGAGGTAGCCATTAGAGTCGAGACTACCAACGTTCGAGAGAAGGACAACCTTAACATGGTCAATGTGATCGGAGATGAGTGGAGTATCTGTAAAGATATTTTGTGGGGAGTGAAACCCATGTGTTAAAATGTTTCCCGAAGCAAGTAGAGGGATAAGGGTATGGTGCCTAGCAAGGGCAATGGTTATTGAAATTTTCGGTTTGGTACGGACAGGTGTGTTAAGTCGTGGAACCATTTGAGCAGCCAGGGCGATTGACAAGGTAGAAGTATGAGTTATATCCTCAGATGATGTTGCGTGTTGTATGTGGCATGAACGAGTTGCTACATTTATTATTATTGCTATTTTTCGTTTGAGAGTCGACTTTAGTGAGTATCTTGGCAATGTTATTAGTTATGTGAATATTTTTCTCTGGGATAATGGGGTTACCTTAGTGTTATACGCGGAGGATGAATGGGTATATTGATAGTGGTATATACTTTATTGAAATTACTCGTTTTAGTGTTATGTTATACGAGCATGATATTATCCTAATTATGATTTTATAATATGGTTATACCGATAGTGTGCGGATATTGCAAGTTTATCGGGGTTACTACCGTGGTGTAGAATGTTTTGTTCTGGCAAGGCCCCATCTGCGAGAGGGCCGGACTTGCGATTATATATTTATATATATGTATAAATGCATTGTTGAGACTTCAAAAAGTATAATGGTCTCGGGTATTTGTTCCCGGTATGTGTAGGGACTTTATTGTTATGATGCGAAGTGTATTTAGTTTACTGTTCAGCGAAAGATTTAGCTGATTATTATAATCAACACTCAGAATATGGTAATAAGAGAATGCATTGCTATATCACCCTTTAGAGACGTGGGAGTTAATACTCATAGTTGTATGTCTGGGGATGGGATTTCGAGAGCCCCGGTTATATTTGCATGATGTTTATGGAAGGTGATTTCCATCAGTGTTAAGAGAATGTCTTTCGGAAGGAGTTCCTTGTTTAAGTGTAATTGCGGAAGGAGATGTAACTTGATTGTCAAGAAACGGGAATATAGGGGTGCATGTTATGGACCGAGGGCATAACAGATCCCAATGATCGACAATGCTAAGGAGTAGTGTATCGGGGGGGTTCCTTGTTTGGATTTCGCTTTGCGAGACATCCCACGCACGAAACTTAGCGTAAGGTTGGTAGTAGGGAGATGTGTGACCGTTCGTCTATGATTTGGGTACCTCGATCATTATGGAGTGCGTAGTTAGAACTGGAAGAAAGGGTAAATTAAGATATAAGGCTAGTATAGCCAAAGATGTGGCGAGGAAATACTGAAAATTTTGGTTTTATTACGGCGGGTGTTAAAGGATGCAATGAGGTTAAGGAGGACTTAGGATTTCTAATTCGGGGGTGATTGAGAACGCCCAAGTGGTATAGCCACGTTCAAATGCAGGGGCAATAAAGAGTTTGGAGTACGGATGGAGCATATATCATGTTTAAACCCGTATGTATGGGTTAAAAAGGGGTATAGACACCCTGGTTCGTTTATGTGTTAATCGAAGGAAGAAGAGGCATAGATGGGTGAAATTTTTACTTGAGAGACTAATATGACGAAATGGAAGTGGTAGAGTGAATTAAGCGTCGTGAGAAGGACGACAACCTATTGACTTTTGTGCAATCAGGATAACACGTCCAACATGGGATGAAGGACAGTGGGAAACCATTTAAAAAGGGAGTACCCCTTGAGAAGACAAATATCTAGCTATTATAGACAATTTGGAGCGAAGTTCCACCCATTCGAATGTTAAGGGTGGCTTACGCGTAAATAGAGTGAGGATGTTGATAAGGTATGAGAGTCCAGATGTGCACAACGTGGTGAAAGGTGCACGGGTAGTAAATTTTGGTATACGCCGAGAGGAGAAAAGGGTTAGTGAGTATCACTTAACGGGAAGAAGTATATGTGAAAGTCGGCATTAAAAGGGGTATAGTAAGTAGTAGATCGGTTGGGGTAAGATGATCAACCAGATAATTTTGTATCAAGCCGACGATTCCAGTGATGGAAGAGTCAAGTTGGAAAATTTCCTTGAGGAGATTGCCAACTTATTGATAAGTAACGAGTTCTTTCGAATATGTGGGACAGGTTGTCCAGAAGGAGAGGAATTGTTATATCCTTGGGTGATTTACACCATTAGATAGTGAACACGCCCTACCCAGTATTATTCAGAACTAGGATGAGATCCCCGAAATCCACCTTCAACATGGGGTATCAGCAAGTAGTGGAGATACCGTTTCGTTCTAAGAAGGTTGTATCATCTATAGCCCGAGGAGTAGGCGCAAGGTGATTGACGACTGGTGGACTGTATGAAAGTAATTTTGGATTCATTGCGATCATTTCATTTCCAAAACGGGTATAGCTAGTAAGTGAGGTATATTGTGGTAAAGGGAAGAAGATATTACCTAATGGTAGAGTTGAGTGAAAGCACCCGAATCTATTCATAGTGGACAAGGTGCTTACTGAGGTTTTGTGGGGATAAACCTTATCATTCTTTCTCTAGATGTTTAGAGGTGAGCGGATTATCAAAGTTTTGGATCAGTCGGGAGTTAGATTCCGATGACTAAAATGGGATAACCACCAACAGTCGTGACTGGCTTTCCCTTGTGTAAAAAGTCACAACGCCGGAAATAGAGATTCAAAGAACGGACAAGAGTAGTCAGATGTTCTATGGTTTCTCCCAGGATGGGAGTTTTGTGCCTAATTAAATGCGGGAGTTGATACGAAGTGAGGGGCGGACTCACAATAATATTGAGATAATGCGGCCAATAATGTATAGGCTATTCTTATTCGAATGTTGTTTAGTAAGAGCACAACGTGAGGTGCATTTATTGAGGTATAACCCTATAACTGTTAAAGTGTCAAGAGTGTTCAACAAGCTTGTTGTGAAGCGAGGGTTGTAGTGATTGAGCGTTACTTTGAATTTTGTTTCAAGTGCTGGAGAATACCTAATTTTTCCAGGTATGCCTTACTTTATCGAATTTCGAGACGAAATTCCCTTATTAGGGGGGAAGTATGTAATACCCCGTATTTTCATCGCTTTTAATTATGGGATTTAATAAATTAAATTGCTTGGGATTTATGAGATATATTAAATTAATTTGGGATAATTAATTGGAAATTAATCCGGATTTAAATGTTAGCGAGACGAGAGTTAGTATTTGATTACTATAATGTTGTTGAATATTACCGAGTGATTATGGTAATATAGTATTTGATTACTATAATGTTGTTGAATATTACCGAGTGATTATGGTAACATGTGATTATTGTATTTATTAAAATTGTCGTGAGTTAAAAATACGGCAGTTTCGGTAATTAAGTTGGGACGCGCGCGTCAGTTGTGTCAGGACCCAATTTAATGAATTTAAAAGTATCTTATTTTTATGTAATCCGTATGAGCATTTTGAGTGCGCCAACGTGTCTGGAAGGGTCGAGATAGTTAGAAAACACTATCCGGGAGTTTAGTTTGGGTCCCGGGACATTTTTAGGCCTAACCGGCAACCCGGGAGGGTAATTTAGTCATTCCTATTTTTGGGTGAATAGTGACCCACGAATTTTAGATAGTTATTATCAGCCATTAGGTTAGAGCCTTAGGGTTTCCATCACCAAGTTTCACAGACGACCATTAGAGATGAAGTGGAGGAAGTTACCAAAGGAGAACCCCCATCTTTGGACTTTTTGCACCACCGTCACCACCATCGGATAGATCGGAATGAGAGGAGCAATTCTATACCATCTACTTCATCAGACCAAAATCTTCATTATCAGGCAAGTAATTTAACTTGCAATAATTTAGCACATATATCATTCATGTTAGGTTAGAATTGAAGAATAACCTTAAATAATGAAAATTGAATGGATTTGAAGAAAGTAAATCATAATCTGGGTAGGCCTTGCATGTAGTTTATTGTTGGAGATTTAGCAGTCATGAAATTATGATTTAGGGGTAGAAAATTATGAAATTGTATTGTTTGATATAGTGTTCTTGAAGAAATAAAAGAATTTGGGTTTCTATATGAAAATTTGGTAAATTGATCCAAGAATTTGATGTTCCATTTTGATTTGATGATTCTAAAATGTGGGAAATGATGCAAACATGTTGGTATGATAATTAGTATACTCGGTTAGGAGTTTAAGACATTGTAATGAAGAATTAGAGGTGTAAAAAGAGGAAAACCCGTAACTGTTTAAGAAAATCTTGGTTGATACCTGCTTGATCGATCGATCGACTCAAGAATGTCGATCGATCGACCCCTTTTCTTCGAATGAACGACCCCTTCTGATTTTTGGCAATTGTTTTCCCTTAAGGCTTAATAAAAATCTCAAGGGCGATGATGATTCTTAGTATGTTTAAATTGACATTTTGGGACTTAGTTAAGGTCAGTAGGGTTTTAATTGACTCCCGAAAAAATGGATTAACTTAGGGATTTGAATATTATTGCTTACGAGGGACTACCAAGTGAGTTACGGTTAGAAATCATTCAAATTGAAACTATAATGGGAATAAATGCTGAGGTAAGGATACGAACAGCTTTAAGTTACTGAGATAGCATTAGAAACTAATAGGAAGTCTAGTAACCTTTTGGGGTAGGTTTAGGCACTCAAATTGACACGACGAGAGAAAGTTATCAAGTTAAATATATAATTACGTATGATGTTCGGTATAATCTTACTACGTACGAGACTTACTAGATAGAATGTGAATGTCTATATTGAAATATGATTACTAAGGTTGTGTGAATGCCTAGTGAATGGATTTCTTATGTGTATGACATACCTACCATACTTGCTATCACGGGAGGTTAGTCTTTTTTTTTTGTAAAGGACCCTCTTATCCTTGTGCCCCTTCGGGGGGATTTAGACTGGTACCTTAAGGACATAGGACTGTGAATGACTTATTTGTGAGTTGATAAGTCAGCTGACCATGGGAGCGTAGGTATGTGCGTGACCCATGGGTATGTGAACTATGTTCGCCTCCAATATGTGTGATTTTGCTTATTGAAACGGTTCTTGAGAGATTCAGAACTCGTAGTCCCTATGTACGTGATGTACCGGGATTCGATAGCAGAGTATGCGTGCACCTCAGCTTAGCCTAGGGGTGCCATATATGTATTTATGTACCGAGTGTGATATACTTTTGTACTTGTGACGGATTCATTGTTGCTTTGTCGATGTGAATGAGCTATAAGATATTTGAATGGGTTAAGAATGATAATTTAATTAACACTTGAGATAAGTAATTTAATGAATGCGAATATGGGTTGTGAATATAACTTGTTGGGATATTAAGAGTAGACATCCTATGGTAGAATGCGAAAGCGGAAGTCGTACAGACTAGCTAGTTAGCGGCATAACTAGGATGGCTTAAGGGCATACGTTAGGCGGGCACAATAGTTGAGAGGTGAGAAACTCATGTGAGATTACGCAACTAACGTGCATATAATATGTGTTGTTTAATTGTGACTTAAACACTTGCAGTTTTAAAAATATTTTCACCTCGGGCTCTGACCCGTTTTCTTCCAAATCTATTTTGTTTTGTAAAAACATTTTAGGTGCCCAGCCATAGGGACGCCAAGCATAGGGGTTCCATTCTGATGACGTGTTGTAGCTTCTGTGGAAGCTACAAGATATTGGTATTAAACGCCTTCATATTTCTCCTTGGTTCCTTCAGAGTCATTTGTATCAGTTAGGGCATGTCGCCCATTCTTATTTAGAGGTTGTAGTTACCGACTTTCATTATTTCAGTTATTGGTTTATTTATTCTGACTCTTGTATTGGGACTTTATTTACTCTAGCAATTATTATTGGAGTGTTTACTCCAGACTCAGTTGATTTCATTTCGTTGGTTATTCTTATGAGATTGTTTATGAGATTGATGGTTAATGATTTAATTCTTGGTCATTTGTTAACTTAATTAATAAAATTTGACATCTCTCTTTTTAAATATTAGGTGGCTAGTAATTAATTAAATGTTTTTCGACAGTGATGCTAAGACTGAACCAACTTGATATTCTGTATTAATTTAATAAAGGAGTAGCTACCCGGAATTTAATTAGACGGGGTGTCACATTGTACTCAGCCGGTGAATGACTATACTCCAATGGGTTATTGGTTGTCGAAGTGTTAAAGCGTAATTCGCAGTGTTAGTCGAGTATGTTTAAGTTGTAAATTCTCAGCCACATATGCCGAGTTTATTGAACATTTTTAGCGTTGATAAGCAACTCACAAAGCGTATGTGAAGTACTCCAATACCTACGGTCGCAAAAACCTCTGCGAGACCACCATAGTTTGTCCCGATGTGAAGAGGAGGATATTGTGCGTCATCAAAAACATAATCAAGTTATCCATTCACTTCTTAATCAAGCCTCTCAACCAACCACTCGTTGCTCTCATCAATATTTTTGAGGAAATAGGATCGATGGTGTCAAATGCTTGATATTGTCGCCTCAATGCCCAATTATACTTGACAAATACCAAGTCATTTAGACAACTTTATTCTAACCAATTTCTTTCTTTGCTATGAAGATGCAAAAACAAACTCGCCTCCATAGTTATCAAATCGTGAATCGAAAATTATACGAATTGTGAACCGTGAATCGAATCGTAAGAATCGGTATAAACGTAAAGTATGTAGGAAATAATATATAAATGCAAAGAGAAAACATTAAGAATATATAATAAAACATATTATGACCTAAAACCAATTATAAGACATGATTTCATTAAAATATAACTCACAAAATGAACGTCCATGTCCAATTATGACCAAATTCTAACTATACCACTACCAATAATGTCCAAATTTAAACATAACTATATTATACAATATAATAACACAAATACAGATTAAACATAATACTATAAAAAAAAATACATTATAATAACAATACCATATAATATAACTTATAAAATCCTTAAACAAGATTTGTTGCCTTCAATCGAATGCAAAGCTACCTACTTCTCTCAATCAACTTCAAACAGGTTAGAAGAGAAGAAAAAAGTGATCGCAACACGAAATATGCAAAATCGCAGCTTCAAACAAGTTAGAAGAGAAGAAGAAAAGTGATCGCAGTTAAGTTTCGTTCTTGTATGTGTTTCAATCACTCTCTTTCGCAAAGGGTAACTTAAGTTTGTACTATGTATTATTATTTTAATAAAGGGCAAACCCAGTGCACGAGGCTCCCGCCACTGCGGGGTACTGGGGGGGTTGGATGTACGCAGCCTTACCCCTGCATACGCAGAGAGGCTGTTTCCGTGACTCGAACCCATGACCTCCAGGTCATAGCGGGGGCAACCTTACCGTTATTTTAAAAGGAACAAAATATTTTATTATTATTTTAATAATAAAATATTTTTAGGGTTATTTTAAAAGGAACAAAAAACGAGCACGAGCTTTAAGTCAGTTGAAAATACCCAGCATCCTCCGAGAAACATGAATCGCACCTGAATCGTGAATCGATGTGATTCATGATTCAACCCCCGAATCGTCCAATTCAACCTGGTTTTTGGAACCCCTCCTATTCTATTCCCGATTCATATCGATAAGTATGTGAATCGGATCGAATCGTATGAATCGAATCGCGAATCGTAAGATTCTGACAACTATGCTCGCCTCGCTTTTGCCTTTTCAGGCGCAACCCTTGAGCCTTGATGCACCTTGCGCCTATGCGCCTTTGACAACAATGGTAGTAGCCACCCAAAATAAAGCATTATAAGGAAAATTGGAAATTAATTAGAAATATTTTTGAAGTATCAAAATTAATTAGAAATATTTTTGAAGTATCGTTGTGTTATGGAGAATTATTTTGAGGGTACGTGGTACAAGTCAAGTATGCATAACTTGTAAATACTCGGACAAATGTGCTGAATTTCTTCACCATTGTCGGCACTGATAAGCAACTCATGAACCATATGTGACGTCTCCCCCCCCCCCCCCCCAAAAAAAAAAAAAAAAAACGCACGTATCTATGTGAGGCCACCTCTCGTAGCATATGTCCCATTGCGTGCGGAAAAAAGGTTTTTTCGTGTCCTCGGGAGTAGTCAAGTTCTTGAGAGTTCAGGAAGGACTTTTTATTATTAAAAAAAACAAGAGAGAGGGAGGGAGAGAGATCATGCATGCCACTAGGCTACCCCATTGAGGTTGTGAATTGGTCTTTTCCATAAAGAGATGTAAATGGAATTATTTTTCTTTTTGGCAAAGGGGTGGAAGTTACTTTTGATGGACATTGGACAGCTTGTCCCCTCTACAATTGTATACCTTGATTGATTATGACTGAAATAATTTTGTTTCTGATATTAAACAAAATGTGACAAACTAGGTGTTATTGTGACGTCTAAATGCATTTTCTGTTTCTGTCCAATTTCTACAAGGGAATCCAGAGATCATCTGTTCATTGAGTGTGAATTGGCAAGACATGCTTCCTACTATTATGAATATATATAAATATGAAAGGCAAGGGATCAAATACAGCCTCTATGCTAAGCAACTTGTATAATGTTGCTTTTTATACATATAAAGTAGAGTTAACATTTTAATCTAAATATCATACAGGTTTATTACACTCTATGATTAATACACTGCTTAGTGAACCCACAACAAATCCTCCTTTATGGATAAAGTAATAGATTAATGGCTTCCCATTCCTTTATGCCATCTTTTCTTTTATATATATATAACCAATTCTATTAAAAAAAACATAAGGGGGAAGAAACTCATATACATATAAGATATCGAAACATGAAAGAAAGGAGAGATGAACAAGAAACAAATGCCCTGCACAAGCTCTAACCAAGGGGGAAAACACAATTCCCTTGACAAACAGATAATGGATACTCCTCCTTAAGCAACAAAGAAAACATACACACCATAGTGAACCGCATCCTGGCATGAGAACCCGACCCTTTCATAACACCTCGTATTTCTTTCATTTCACATTAAACACGTGATGCATGGTGGTATGGCTTCCCATAATTTCTGCACTCAGCTTCCAAATCATGCGTAGCCCTCCAAAGTCACACCATCAAGAGCTCCACTGATAAAGGCATCACCCGATGTACACCAAACAGAATCCATAAACCTCGGGTCACCTCAAAATGAAACAGCAGGTGGTCCACCGACTCCTCTTTTATCCTACACATTCAACAACGGCTAGTCATATGTTTTCCCCTCCTCTTCAAAATGTAATTTGTCAAAAATTGTGCCTTTAACGACAAACAAATCTGCATTCACCAAGCCATTTTTCTCCAAATTTGTTTCCACGGGAACAATTTATCCCTCATCCCAATCAACTCTATATAGTAAGCCCTAACGCAGAATTCACCACTCATACACCCCTTCCACCTCCATCTATCTGCCCCAACATCCGGGAACCCTACCTCCTCCAACATAACCATAAATGCATCCACTTACTCCAGCCCAAGTCCTGATATGCCCTCCTAAAATTAAGGCTCCACCGACTCCTCTTTTATCCTACACATTCAACAACGGCTAGTCATATGTTTTCCCCTCCTCTTCAAAATGTAATTTGTCAAAAATTGTGCCTTTAACGACAAACAAATCTGCATTCACCAAGCCATTTTTCTCCAAATTTGTTTCCACGGGAACAATTTATCCCTCATCCCAATCAACTCTATATAGTAAGCCCTAACGCAGAATTCACCACTCATACACCCCTTCCACCTCCATCTATCTGCCCCAACATCCGGGAACCCTACCTCCTCCAACATAACCATAAATGCATCCACTTACTCCAGCCCAAGTCCTGATATGCCCTCCTAAAATTAAGGCTCCACACTTGACAAATTCAACACACTCCCCCACCCACTAGCTATAAACTTTCACAACCCCACTCCATGTGGGACCCTCGCATATCCCTTGGTGCAAGCCAATGTTAACTAGAATGTGGGTTGCTGTATGGTACATTGAAATTGCCAGTATGCTGTTCTGTGGGGGTAGGCTTAAATAGTTTGCTACTTTGCGTTATAAGATGTTTTAAAACTCTTCTTGGGACTTTAGAAGCACGATTATATTTCAAGAATACATGTATTCCACCCATACATAAGGGTTCACTAGGACTCTTTGGCTGCGTTTGTTTGCCAAGGAAAGGAAAGGAAAAGTGAAGAAAAATAACTTCTCTACACTTTTTGTTGTGTTTGGTTAGCAGGAAATTGTGGGAAAATGATCCTAAAAAATTTTTCCCCCAAAACACATCCTGCCAAAGACCTAGGATTTTGCAGGAAAGTTCAAGGAAAATTGTTATATTACCTTATAAATTATTATTAATATTATTTTTATTTTTATTTTTACTTTTATTATTATTATTATTATTATTATTCTATGAAGCACGGACACGAATATGGGTGTCGTGTCCGACACGATACGGACACGCTGACACGACAAATCTAAATAAATTAGAACACAACACGGCAGAGACACGGAGAAAAATAAATATATTGAAAATTATACATACATACATACATACATACATGTATATATATATATGTATATATATATATATATATATATATATATATATATAGAGAGAGAGAGAGAGAGAGAGAGAGAGAGAGGTGTCATACGCGTATCGGAGTGTCCAAAGTGTCTGACACGGGTACGTCACCTCCGGAGAAGCGTCCATGCTTCATAGTTATTATTATTATTATTATTGTTGTTGTTGTTGTTTTTTGTTGTTGTTACAACTAGTACTAAAGTATTTACCAATAATTATTCATAATAATACGCTAAATATTGATATTTTTACTAATTAAATGTTCATAATATTTTATTTATATTAACTAATGTTTGAGTTAAAGGATGTTTATTAATTTAAATCATATTTTCTAGTGATTGAAATAAGAAATATATAATATTTATATTTATTATAAAATTATAATTATATGTGTATATGTATATAATTTTTTATTTTTTTTATTTATAATTTTCTTGCAGTTTTCATTTTATTAACCAAACACACACAAGAAAATAATTCTCCTATTCCTTCACTTCACTTTTCCCGGGAATTAGTTTCCCGCTTAACTTTCCTGACAAACTAACGGAGCCTTTAGGAATTATGTAAAATATAGTACGAAAGTAAAGTTATTCTTTTTTCTCTATTTTATCCAAAAGTTGTATTAGTACTTATAGTGGGTAAAAGATTAATGATTAATATTGAGGACGCCACTTACTGAGATCCTCATCGTGAACCCACCATGTTTTGGGTCAAAATCCCGGTACGTTCTGTCCTAATAACTAAGTTGCTAGGCCTTCAACAAATCCTCATCAGGTGGGTTTTGTTTTTCATACTGGCTTTTATGTTTACTCGTTGCATGTGTTGCTCATCAATGACTATTTGAGGGGCAAACATGACTAATTGATTGGTTATGGCATACAAGTTGAAATTCATTACAAAGAAAATGGTATAATTTAATGTGCTTGCAACATACTATACATTATGATTTGTGCAGAATATGACAAATGATGAAGGTTCAACATACTCTTCATTTTGGCTGTGAACAGCAACCGTTGGAAATAATCGACCCTTCATATCTTTCAAAACTGTTCCTACTAGCACCCCATTTTTTCTGGCACCAAGAACAGCAAAGCACAAATCTGTGAGAATTTTGAGAAGTAAAAGGTAAAAATGAATAATAAAATTCAAATATAGTTACACAACAGCAAAATTATAAACTAATGATTTATGCAATTCACAACATTCTCAATCATAATGTGTACACATTGTACACCATTCCGGTTCTAAAAGGAAATCATATCATATAATATTAATGTAAAAAGCTGTCTCTTTGAAAAGAGCTTCACACATGGCACTATTCAATGCATGTTAAGTCATTTGATATATTATCTCTCTTATCCCCTAAACTATACATGTGGATGTCAGTTGGCCTTACCCCCATATATGGAGAGGCAGATCCCATGTCTCGTACCCGAGACCAACCGTAGCTTGGACGAGGGCACTTGCCATCGCACAAAGGACTAAGGTCAACATCCATTAATTGAATATCTCTGTCTCTGTCTTTCTCTCTCCAGACACTATGCCAAAGGGGTTTAAATCCATTTCAAATGATTGCATTTACTAACTATTATTTCTTGATTGAAGAATTATACAATTAAACCATTTACGCACCCCTAACTGATGCTTAATTTTTTTCTACTAATCTATAATTAAAAAATTATAATGCACCCACACACCATGGGAGTTGCAAACTTATACCAATATGAATATCTTACGTGAAGAAAAACTCCTGTGAAGCATAATTAGTACCACCACCAACTGTATCCCCGGTTGTATAAGTTGGGCCAAATGCCTCTTTCTTTCCAGGTCCACGATAAAGCATTCCATCATCCCCGTGATATCCACAACTGTTTACTTCCCAGCTGCCACATGCAAAAAAGATCAGGACAGAACTCAGATAAACTACAAAGCAACAAAGACGGATACAGAGCAATTTTATAAAACTTGGGAAGCTAAAAAGAGATATGCAAACCTTTTTTCAGTTTGAAGGGAATTACAGCTGTGATAGGACATCAAAATTCTTTAAGGCAGAAAATTTTCAGTACTCTACTAAGAGGGAATTTGATGTAAGAAAGTAAAGACACGTGGAAGTACATACACTTCTATGAAAAAGTGTCCTTTTTGCACACACGATGAACTCCGACACTTCACATATACTCAAAAATGGGTCCGACGCATTTTTAGCACGTCCCTGTTTAAATATAAAATTATTCACTTCAGACACCTGGCCAATTTTTCATGAACACTCCAACGTTGCCAACAAACATTTGATGAGAGAAGAAATTTTTCTTTTAGTATGTGATAGAATGCAAATGTGATACAAAATAAAAAGACTATCATAACATTTCCACCTGCTTTATCTTCTCAAACTAACACTTCAACCCAATTATTAACTATAGATGAAAGCCCCACATTTTTGAAATATCTCGATGTTGATTTCCAAAGGGAAGCTAAATAATTAATTATCTCCCACAAGTCTTCCTCTGATGTTTCTTTACTTCCAAATTACCCCATTTCGTTTTTCGAAATATTCCATACTACACGTTAGGGATTTGGGGAGAATTAGGACAAATTGAGATTGTAAACAATAGTATAGGAACTTATATATTATTTCTCAAACAGCATTCACTCTCCCACAAACTTTTCCATACATGGATAGGAAATCATATATTTTTTTAGCGGAATTAGGACACCGAAGTTAGGATTACTCTAAAAAAAAAAAAGGAATAAAGGAAGGGATTCAGGACTAGAAGGTATCCCCGATTGAGGTTTGGAAGTGTAAGGGAGGAAGAAATGTCTTAACTACAAAAAAATCAATAAGATTATAATGACTAATAGGATGTCGGATGAATGGCGAAAAAGTTTTTAGCACCTACTTAGAAAAATATTGTAAAGGAGACATACAATGTTGTTCAAATTATCGTCATACTAAATTAATGAGTCGAACAATGAAACTTTGGGATAGAATGATTAAACGTAAATTGAGATAGGAAACAACTGAATCTGATAATCAGTTGGGAATGGGTTTATTCCTGAGAAGTAATTTAGGACATTAGTGGAGAGATACAGGAAGTAAAAGAACAATCTTCATATGGTTTTATAGATTCGGTGAAGGTGTATGATAGAATACCAAGAGATATAATATGGTGGGTTTTACTTAAAAAAATTAGTAACTCGTATCGTAGATAAATTGATGTGATTAAGGATATGTATTAGGGAGGTTTTACTCCAACCCACGTATTTTTACTAACCACCCCAAATTTAATATATCCCAATTGTTGGGTTGATTCCCTATTTACCCACCCCACCCATGGGGTGGTCTAAATGAATATCAAAATACACTTGAAATACATGCAAATAACAAAATATATTCAAAATATGTGAGTGGGAAAATTTCAATTTAATGTGTCAATAATTCGTTATGGACAATTGCACTAGAGTCATAAATGCTCCAATACGAGACAAAGAACTAATACATGTTCAGCTTCTCGTCAAATTTTTTTTATTATAAACAAAATATGAAAAATTTATTAAAGATCAAAGAGAAGATACAAACAAAGGGGACAAGTTGTCCACACTATAAGCAATTACAAGGCTGACCAAAAGAAAATGAAGCTCAAAAGGCTAATATCACCTTATACAAGCATTCCAATTGGTGACAAAAAGGCCCAATTAGCGGCTATAACATGGAAGCATGAACACTAGTAACAAGTAAAAATATATCAGCCGCAAAAATTATAGCATACTTAAAGCCAAAGATATTCTTCATTTCGATTTTGACATTCATGCAAATTGTTCCAATCCAGCTTATAATGGCACTTTCAATGACTTTAATACATGTTGTGCGTAGGAATTCAGATGTTTACGCAAGGCTGGTAGGTTTCACTTGGGGTGGTTTAATTGGACTTATTTAGCCCCTTTAATAGAGGGTGATTTATTTCGTTTGAGGTTGTAACATAAAATTAAGGGGTTGATATAAAATCTTACATGTACTACGGGACTATGACTATAGTAAGAATAACAAATGGAAAAAAATAATGAATTCCCAATTATTGTAGGTATGCACCAAAGTTCAACACTAAATGAATTCCCAATTATTGTAGGTATGCACCAAAGTTCAACACTAAATCCTTATCTCTTTGATCTAGACAAATACAATATGAGACGCCGCGATGTATGTTATTTGCAAATGATCTAAATTTGAACGTTATTGTTTTGTTAATTACCAAATTATCCTTAAAAAACTCATAAACTTCAGCAAGGTCATCTCTCTCTCTCTCTCTCTCTCTCTCTCACACACACACATATATCCAATTCCAAGGCATAAAATTAGGGTTCTAAACACACTAAACATCCACAAAAACCAATATAAACCAATTATAACACATATACAAGCAATCATATACTTCCTTATCAACAATGACAACTATAGTAACTCACCCCGGTTGTCTACACATCGTGAAACCCTCAGCCGTAAATCCAACCTAACCTTTCGCCCTCACATTCTTCACAAACACTTCAAAATAATACACGAGCCATTTCACCGGGGTTGCACAACGATAACATCGTGAACATGCAAATTCACATTGGGATACTCAACAGTTAACTTATCCGACAACACCACCGAAAAAAGCACCTGAATTATTGAATGTATCTTGTTCCGGCAGAGACTCATTAGCATCTTTATCATCATTGTATATTTCTATATTCGAATAGTTAATTACAAAAATACCCCTAAAAACTCAAAAGCTCTTAAAACACCATCTATCTTTCACTCTCACACACACAGTCACGCACACACAATTAACAACTAAATTTTGACCTTTATTTTTTTGTAAATTACCAAATTATCCTTAAAAAATTAAAAACTTCAAAAAGGTCATCTCTTTCTCTCTCACACACAAAATTCTAATTACAAGACATAAAACTAGGGCTCCAAACATCAAAATAATACACCAACCGTTTCATCGGCGCAGGCTTATTCGCCTGCACAATGCCAACATCGTACCCATGCAAATTCACATTCGAATACTGAACAGTTAACTTATTTAGCAACACAACAGAAAAAACACCCGACTCTCCAGTTTCGACAAAGACTCATTAGCATCTTTAT
Source organism: Sambucus nigra (assembly GCA_949130495.1). NCBI lineage: Eukaryota > Viridiplantae > Streptophyta > Magnoliopsida > Dipsacales > Adoxaceae > Sambucus > Sambucus nigra. Next base: position 515,730,560 of record OX422220.1, read on the forward strand.
CAGCATTATATATTTTTATTTTAAATAGTTAATTACCAAAATATCCTTAAAAACTCAAAAGCTTTGAAGACTCTCTCTCTCTCTCTCTCTCTCTCTCTCTCTCTCTCTCTCTCTCTCTCATACATACACAATTAATTTCCAAATTTTGATCGTTATTTTTTTGTTAATTACCAAATTATCCTTAAAAAACTCACAAACTTCAAAAAGGTCATCTCTCTCTCTCTCTCTCTCTCTCTCTCTCTCTCTCTCTCTCTCTCTCTCTCTCACACACACACACACACACACACAGACACAATTGTGCTTCCAAAACATAAAATTAGGGTTCCAAACACACCAAACATCCACAAAAATCAAAATCAACAAGTAATAAAATACTTTCGTATCAACAATGACAACTATAATAACTCACCCCGGTTGCCTACACATCTTGAAACCCTCAGCCATAAATCCAACCGCAACTTGACCTTTCGCCCCTGCATTCTTCACAAACACCTCGAAATAATACACCAACCGTTTCACCGGCGCAGGCCCCGTGCAAATTCACATTCGGATAGTGAACAGTTAACTTATCCGACAACACCACCGAAAAACCACCCGAACTATTGAATGTATCCAGTTCACAGAAACTCGTTATCATCAACACCAAAAACCACTAGAACTATTAAATGTATCCAGTTCCGACGAAGACCCATTATCATCTTTATCATCAATCTATATTTGTATGTTCGATAGTTAATCACCAAAATACCATTAAAAACTCAAGCTTCGAAAACACCCTCTATCTCTCTATCTCTCTCTCACGCACACGCGCACACGCACACACTCACACACAATTACCACTATTAATTTCCAAATTTTAACTGTTAATTTTTTGTTAATCACCAAATTATCCTTAAAAAACTCAAAAACTTCAAAAAGGTCATCTCGCTCTCACTCTTTGCGCGCACACACAATTGTGATTCCAAAACATAAAAAAATTAGGGTTTCAAACACACCAAACATCCACAAAAACCAAAATCAACAAGTAATCATATACTTTCGTATCAACAATCACAACTATAGTAACTCATCCCGGTTTCTACACATCTTGAAACCCTCGACCGTAAATCCAACTGTAACCTGACCTTTCCCCCCGGCATTCTTCACAAATACCTCGAAATAATACACCAGCCGCTTCACCGGCACAGGCTTATTCGCCTGCACAACGCTAACATCGTGCCCGTTGACTTATCCGGCAACACAACCGAAAAAACACCCAAACTATAGACTGTATCCGGTTCGGACGGAGACTCGTTATCATCTTTATCATCATTCAATATTTCTATGCTCGATAGTTAATTACTAAAATTCCCTTAGAAAAATCAAAAGTTCTGAAAACACCTCTATCTTTCTCTCTCTCACACACACGGACACACAATTAATTTCTAAATTTTGACCATTAGTTTTTTGCTAATTACCAAATTATTCTTTAAAAACTCAAAAACTTCAAAGAGGTCGTATCTCTCTCTCTCTCTCGCACGCACACACTCATATCCAATTCCAAGACAATAAATTAAGGTTCCAAACACACTAAACATCCATAAAAAACAAAACCAGACAATAATAACACATATACAACCAATCATATACTCTCGTATCAACAATTACAACTATATTAACTCATCCCGGTTGTCTACACATCTTGAAACCCTCAGACGTGAATCCGACAGCAACGTGACCTTTCGCCCTCGCATTCTTCACAAACACCTCGAAAAAATACACCAACTGCTTCACCAATGGAAGCTTATTCGCCTGCACAACGCCAACATCGTGCCCGTGCAAATTCACATTCGGACACTCAATAATAAACTTATCCGCCAACACAACCGAAAAAACACCCAAACTATTAAATGTATCCAGTTCGATGGAGGCTCATTATCATCTTTATCATCATTCAATGTTTCTATGTTCAATAGTTAATTACCAAAATACCCTTAAAACTTCGAAAAAACCCTGTCTTTCTCTCTCACACACGCGCGCACACAATTAATTTCTAGATTTTGACCATTATTTTTTGTTAATTACCAAATTATTTTTAAAAAACTAAAAAACTTCGGCCCCGTTTGGTTGTCCCAAAATTGTAAATTGGATCATTAATAAATTGATCCATTTACAAATTGACCAATTAATTGTGTTTGGTTTCATTAATGAAATGATTCATTAATTGCCCCATTTTAGCTCATGTGCAAAATCTGAAATTGGATCATTTCACAAAAAAATTGAAATGAATTCATTTGAATTAGGAATCACATAAAGTGCATGTCCCATCTCCCTCTTCCTCTCCCCCTCCTCCTCTCCCTCTCTCTTTCCCTCCCCCTCCCCCTCTTGATTTGTTTTTATCTTTTTTTCATAGAACCTTAACATCAATTTCAAATTACCAAACATCGTGTAAAATTGGATTTAACTCATTTCAAATTCACTCATTTACAATTCAATAATTCACAATGAACCAATTTACATAATCAAACAATTTGCGCAACCAAACTGAACCTTCAAAAAGTCATCTCTCTCTCTCTCTCTCTCTCTCTCTCACACAAAATTCTGATTCCAAAACATAAAATTAGGGTCCCAATCGCACTAAACATCCACAAAAGACAAAATCAACCAATAATACACATATACAAGCAATCATATAATTCCATATCAACAATTACATCTATAGTAACTCACCCTGGCGGTCTACACATCTTGAAACCCTCGGCCGTAAATCCAACCGCAACCTGACCTTTCGCCCCCGCATTCTTCACAAACACTTCTAAATAATACACCAACCGCTTCACTGGCGCAGGCTTATTCGCCTGCACCACGCCAACATCGTGCCCGTGCAAATTCACATTCGGATACTGAACAGTTAACTTATCCGGCAACACCACCGAAAAACCACCTGAACTATTGAATGTATCGAGTTCCCATGGAAACTCGTTATCATCGTCATCTCGTTCTTCAAGTGAGGAGTTGGAGTTTAGTTTCCAGAGAGAGAGGAAGTGGGAGCCTGTGAGATGTTGGTGATCGTTTACCATTTTTGTGAGAGCATTCGGAAATGGAGAAAATGAAACCCTAGGTTCGGAACTGGTGTGATTAAGCGCCCGTTTGGTTATTTATTCAGAAAATTCGATTTAAACACTGTTTTTAAATACAGTTTTAAAATTTAGTTTTTTGTGTTTATAATTATTGTTGTGCATTTGGTAAACTTGTTTTTAAATACAGTTTTTTGAAAAATTGACAAATATGTATATTTATATCATACATATGTGTGTGTGTGTGTGTGGATATATATATGTATATGTATATATAAACATACATAAAACTTTCATACATACATGATACATGAATGTATACATATATACATACATACATACATCATAAATTATATATATGCACATTTAATATCATGTATTTTCAGGTATATTTAATGAGGTATGTTGTAGAGTTTATATATATATATATATATATATATATATATATATATAAAACTTTCATACATTCATGATACATGAATGTATACATACATACATCCATCCTAAATTATATACACGTACATTTAATATCATGTATTTTTAGGCATATTTAATGAGGTATGTTGGGGAGTTTAACTCTCTCTCTCTCTCTCTCTCTCTCTCTCTCTCTCTCTCTCTCTCTCTCTCTCTCTCTCTCTCTCTCTCTCTATCTATCTATCTATCTATCTATCTATCTATCTATCTATCTAGATAATATTTTTAATATATATGTACTATATGTATATTTTATATTATTCAATACATTAATAATACATGTATAAAACTATATATAAGTATCATGTATCTATTGATAATATTATTTAACTTTATATTATTCCATACGTAATTTTGTGTATATGTACATGTGACACCCCGACTAATTAAATACCGGGTAGCTACTCCTTTATTAAATTAATTCAAAATGCCAAGTTGGCTCAGCTAATAGCATCACTGTCGAAAACATTTTATTATTACTAACCACCTAGTATTTAAAAAGTAAGATGCCAAATTTTAATTAAAGTCTGATTAACATGCAACAAGTGTAATGAAGAATAATAACACCATTCACCATACTGAAGTAAAAAGAATAACCATCACATAATGTAGATAAAGACTGGAGGAAAACTCCTCACTACAAATCCCACAACTGAAATAAGTAAACTGAATACTAAATCAATACACGCCAAAGTCTGAAACTGTAATGGAAAGATGTCTCTAATAGAAATGGGCAACATGCCCTACAACTGATAGATAATGAATCTGGAATCCAAATGATAGAAGCGTCTACAAGCAAATCCCTGTAGCTTCCACAAACAGCTACAGCTCGTCACCTGAATGAGTATCCTATGCATGGTGTCCTTGTGGCTGGGCACCTAAAATGGTTTTACAAGAAAAAATAGATTTAAAAGCAAACGGGTCAGAGCCCGAATGTGGAGATATTTCAAAAACCTGCAAGTGCTTTAAAACATTTTAAACATTCAATGTAAAGTACATGTTAGGACGTGCACTCACATGATATTCTCACCTCTCGTCTAACTGTGCACTCCTAACGTAAGTACCCATCTAAAACGACACAAACCACTAGCTAAGTGACATCATATCTAGCTAGACTGTCATAGGTTTTACCCTTATTACTCGGTTCCCAATTAACATTTAAAACGATCTTAATTAAATAGGGGCTTAACGTAAATTCAGGTTCTCACAAAAGTAATACAACTCAGTATAGATTATCCCATTTATATTTTTCCATATTTACACACAATACCATATGAAAGTTCCCAGTTTATTAAGCGTATATTTTCCACAACATAAATATACAGTATAAGCACCCCGAGACTAAGCTACGGTGCACACATACTCTGCTATCCATCCCGGTACATCACGTACATAAGGATCACATATTCCAAATCTCTCAGGAATAGTTCACAGATAACAACATCACAAATAATGGAGGCGAACACAGTCACATCACATGGGTCACGCACATACCTACGCTCCCACGATCAGCGGACTTATTAACATCCCAATAAGTCTTTCTCTGACCTATGTTCATCAAGGTAACCAGTCTAAATCCGGGCAACACAAGGATTAGAGGGCCCTAAGCGAACGCAAACCTCCCGTGATAGCAAGTATGGTAGGTATGTCATACACACAGTTCATATACCAATACTAAGTAAGCACACATCTTAGTAATCCCGTAGTTATATTGTAGTACTATTCTCATTATAGTACTAATATATAATTTACACACATTATACGATTCCGGTTTATAATCATACGCGCCATCATTTATTCTCACGTCGTAGTAGACACTCACATCTCAACCCAACTATCCCTTTAATTTAAATCGCTCGTATATAATTTACTCCTCAAAATAACACAAACGTCCCAAACCTATCAATACATCATCAAAGAAAGGTTATCTATATCCTCGAACAAGATTACGGGACTCCCAAAATCAAAACAGGCCAAAAAAGGCCTAAACTGCCAGCTCGTTAGAAGTCTTGTTCGAACGAGGCTGTTCGAACGAGATTCCAGTTCGTTCGAACGAACTGTAGCTTCTAACGACATCTCGTTCGAACGAATGTATCGAACGAAATACAGTTCGTTCGAACGAAGGTATCGAACGAAGTCTCCCATCGTTAGAAGCGACTGGTCAACTCGTTAGAAGCTCGTTCGAACGAGCTCGTTCGAACGACCTGGGAAGGTCTTCTAACGAGGGACCAGTTTCGGCCAAGAATTTCTTAGTTACGTTTTTCATCAATTTTTACTCCTCAAATCTCCTCTAAACTTCGTCCCAACAATGTTTAAAGGTCTCTAATCACTCCTAAACATAACAAGGTTATAAACTAACATATTTTACTGAGTTAATTCATCCCAATCATCATTAAACCATCAAGTCTCATCACTTTCCCCCAATTATTCAAGAACACAAACCCTAAAATTTTAATTCATGAATTAACCCAATAAAAATCCGTTTTAATTTCACCCAATCACTAATATCCTCAGTATAATCATCTACCTATCATTCTACATGCAATTCTCCTCAAGATTTCAAGTTCTAAGTTCCAAAATACATGGGTTTTCATATTACACCAAGAACAAATCAATTTTATTAAATTCCTATACATGGAAAGAGCATTCTCTGAAATTAAATGATATTAAACCACTTGCCTTGAGTTTATTTCTGATTTTGATGTTGATTTGCTGAAGCTATCTCTCTCTCTATGCAGAATTTCCTCTCTACAAGCTTTCTTCTCCCAAGGTGCCTATGGTGGCTAGGGTTTTTCTTTGGGAAAGTTGGAAACCTAATTTGATAACCTCCGTAGCTTATTGGGTCATTAAGGGTTGGTTAGTGTCTTAGTGGGTCAAATCCATATCAGATTAAAACTCCCAATTTTCGTCACTTTTAATTCTCCAAAAATACAAAATTACTAAAATACCCTTTATGTTGCCGGTATGGCCTAAAAATACCCCGGGACCCAAACTAAACCCCCGGCTAGTGTTTTCTGACTATCTTGACCCTTCCGGACGCATTGGCGCACTCGAAACGACCATACGGTTAATAGAATTTAAATTCACTTTTATAAATAAAATAATTATATCCCGACGCGACTGTCACACGCGTCCCAATAAAATGACCAAATTGCCGTATATCAATCTCACGACAAATTTCATAATTCAATATTCATATATCATCATATATACTCAATATAGTCAAATACCAACTCACCTCTCGCTAGTATTTTATCCGGATTAATCCCCAATTAATTCACATTTAATTAATTAATCCCAAAAATAAATATAGCCAAAAATACGGGGTATTACATACTTCCCCCCTAATAACTGAATTTCGTCCCGAAATTCGAAACTAGAAATTACCTGGTATGAACAACTCTGGGTAACGTTCGCGCATCTCATCCTCGCGCTCCCATGTGGACTCTTCGACATTATGATGTCGCCACTGAACACGCACTAACAGAACTATCTTTGACCGTAGTTTCCGCTCACTTCGGTCTAGAATAGCAATCGACCCCTCCTCGTAGGAGCTATCCGACTGGAGATCGATGTCCTCCACAGCGATGTGAGAATGAGCCAAATTATCTCTAAGGTATTTCCTTAGCAAGGAAATATGAAACACATCGTGAATCCGATGCAATTGCTCCGGTAACCCAAGTCTATACGCAACCGGTCCGATCCGCTCAATAATAGGAAACGGCCCCACATACCTCGGTGCCAACTTCCCCTTCTTTCCGAAACGCATAATCCCCTTGATAGGAGATACTCTGAGCAAAACCTGGTCCCCCACTTGGAACTCCCTGAAAAATCTCTTTGCATCAGCATAACTCTTCTGCCTGTCTTGAGCTACCCGAATGCGACTCCGAATCAACTCAATCCTTACCGAAGTATCCTGAATCACTTCCGGCCCAAGTAGTTTGTTGTCCCCCACCTCTAACCAACATGCTGGGGAACGACAAGGCCTACCGTACAATGCCTCAAACGGAGCCATGCCAATAGTGAACTGATAGGAGTTGTTATAAGCAAACTCCACCAGTGGTAGGTACTGCTCCCATCCACCCCCAAAGTCAATAATGCACATGCGTAGCATGTCTTCCAACATCTGATTTGTGCACTCTGTCTGCCCATCGGTCTGCGGATGATAAGCCGTACTCAACCGCAATTCCGTGCCCATGGCCTCCTGGAAACTCTCCCAAAACCGTGAAACAAATATTTTGTCTCTGTCAGACACGATATTTAGGGGCACACCGTGAAGTCTCACAATCTCTGAGATGAAGAGCTGGGCATACTGTCCCGCAGTGTAGTCTGTCCTTACGGGTAAAAAGTGAGCGACTTTGGACAACCTGACCACAATTACCCAAATGGAGTCGTGACCTCTCTGTGACGTAGGCAATCCCGTGATAAAGTCCATGGAGATGCTCTCCCACATCCACATCGGGACCTCTAACGGTTGTAGTAGTCCTGCCGGTTTCTGATGATCCACTTTTACTAGCTGACAAGTGGCGCATTTTGAAACGAACTCGACAATATCTCTCTTCATTCCGCTCCACCAATACTGACGTCTCATGTCATGGTACATTTTATCCCCACCGGGATGTACCGCGAACCGTGAGCCGTGCGACTCTGCCATCACCTCGTGTCGTAACTCCTCTCCTTCCGGAACCACTAATCTCCCATTGAAGCGTAATCCCCCGTCTGAGCTAAAGGTATAGGACTCGGCTCCCTCTGCTAGTAATCGAACTATCTGCTCCAGACAGAACGAGTCATCAGCTTGTGCCCGTACTACCTTCGTGACAATCTGCAGCGTAACGGTCATCACAGACATGAAAGATCGGGCCACTGCATCCTGGTGTCCCAATTCCTTCCACTTTGCCTTCCACACCTCTGCCACCTCATCTGCTGGCCTACGGCTCAACGCGTCTGCTACCACGTTAGCCTTCCCTGGGTGATACTGGATATCGAACTGGTAGTCTTTCACAAACTCAAGCCACCTACGCTGCCGCATATTCAACTCCTTCTGCGTGAACAGGTACTGTAGGGACTTGTGGTCCGTGAACAGTTGGAACTTCTCTCCCAAAAGATAGTGCCTCCAAATCCGTAGGGCAAATACCACTGCTGCCAACTCCAAATCATGCGTGGGGTAATTCTTCTCGTGAGGCTTAAGCTTACGGGAAGCATAAGCTATGGCCTGTCTCTCCTGCTGTAATACACCTCCAAGCCCTTGCAAGGACGAATCGGTGTAAACCAAATACTCAACTCCCGGTCTCGACAATGCTAACACAGGTGCTGAGGTCAATTTGTCCTTTAACTCATCAAATGCCAACTGACATGCATCACTCCAGATGAATGGCACACCCTTACGAGTCAGATGTGTCAAAGGACCCGCTATCTTCGAAAATCCCCGAATGAACCTCCTGTAGTATCCTGCTAGACCCAAGAAACTACGAATCTCAGTCGGTGTCGTGGGCTGTCCCCACTCCCTCACCGCGGATACCTTCCCCGAATCAACAGATATCCCCCGGTCGGAAATAATGTGTCCCAAAAACTGGACCTCCTTCAGCCAAAAACTGCATTTCTCGTATTTTGCATACAACTCGTTCTGATGAAGTGTCTGCAAAACCTGCCTCAAATGCTCGGCGTGCTCTTCCTCTGTCTGGGAGTAAACCAGTATATCATCAATGAAGACAATGACAAACTGATCTAGGAAATCCCAGAACACTTTATTCATCAAGTCCATAAACACTGCTGGAGCGTTGGTCAAACCAAAAGGCATAACCCGAAACTCGTAAGAACCATATCTCGACAAGAACGCAGTCTTCGAGACATCCTCCTCCCGGATACGCAACCGATGGTATCTCGATCTCAAATCAATCTTTGAGAAGAAAGAAGCTCCTCTCAACTGGTCGAATAAGTCATCAATTCGAGGCAACGAATACTTATTCCGTATCGTGACCTTGTTCAACTCCCGGTAGTCCACACACAATCTCAGTGAACTATCCCTCTTCTTCACAAACAAAACTGGAGCGCCCCAAGGTGAGGTACTCCTACGAATAAAGCCCTGACCTAACAGTTGCTCTATCTGATCTCGTAGCTCTCGCATCTCTGCCGGAGCCATACGGTACGGTGCGCGTGCTATAGGCCTCGTATCTGGCAATAGGTCTATAACAAAGTATATCTCTCGACTGGGGGGTAGGCCTGGTATCTCCTGAAACACATCCAAAATTCCCTGACAATCGGGATCGAATCTAAAGGAATCACAACCTCCTTAGAGGTATCCTCCTCTATGTAATACAGATGAGCGGTCGATCCTCCCTCTGGGCGAGGCATCGCCACTATGAACATCTCTTGCCCCAGAATGGCAAAAACAATGCTCCCGCTGAAGCAATCAATCATGGCCCTATAAGCTACGAGCCAATCCATACCGATAATCACATCGTGAACATGCATATCTAATACCAACATGTCTGCAGGTAATACCAAACCACCAATCTCTACCCCCACTCCCCGGCATATAAAGAATATAAGTGACCCACTCCCCAATGGTGAGTCGACACACGTCACTGTGCTCTCTGCTGTAGCTAACAATCCTAAGGCTTTCGCGAAGTGTGTAGCTATAAAACAATGTGTAGCACCCGTATCAAATAACACCCGACCCATAGTGCCATGGATAGGAAACGTACCCTCAATCGCAGGCGGTGCCTGTGGAACTGCCGCCTGGTGGACGTAATAGACACATCCGTACTGTAACTGTCCCTGCTGAACTGGGACTGCTGGAATGGGTGGCAATGCTGCCATCTGTGGCGGTGCCGGGAGAGCGGCGGGAAACATAGGCCTCTGCGGCTCCTGGCGAGCACCCGGCTGCTGCTGCTGCTGTGGGGCCCTGCCCCTATCAGGACAATCCTGTCGTTTATGGCCAGTCTTGCCACAAACAAAACACTTCCCTGGGAAGTTCCCTCCTCTCTGCCCCTGCGGTCCCCGGCCCTGGTGACCGTTACCGTTCCTCCCTTGGCCCTGCTGGCCCTGCTGAAACTGCTGCCCATTATGCCCCTGTTGGACCCTGATGGCCCTGACGGAAACCTCCATGTCCCTGTTTGTAGTTCCCTGATCGTAACCTCTTCTGATCCCCCTGCTGAGAACCCTGCTCACCCTGTCTCTGCCCCTGAACAGATTGTGCCCCACCGGCACCATGTCCTCCTGTCCTGCCCTGATGGCTAGACTCTCCCGACCTCTTGCCCTCGGTCATATGAAAGCGGTGGTCCTGGCAGTGTAACAAAGCAGCGTTAACCACATCAGAATACGTGGCCAACGAAAGGTTCCCTAACAGATGCTGACGGATTCTCCATGTCAACCCGTCGGTGAATTTCTCAATCTTCTTCTTCTCTGTTGGTATCTCATCCGGAATGATATTCAACAGATTTGTGAACTCGGCCTCATACTCGGCCACGATCTTACCTTCTTGCCTCAGATTCATCAGTTTCCTCCTCATTTCCGTGTGAACAGCCGACGGAAAGTACTTGCGGTCAAACTGCACCCAGAAGTCCTGAATAGTGAGAGTATCCCTCTCCTCCGCGGTGGTAATAGACTCCCACCACTGCAGTGCAGATCCAACTAGCTTGAAAGTAGCTAGCACCTGCTTCTGAACGTCCGTGCACTCATACATCCTTAAGTGCCTCTGCATATCTTTCCTCCACTGGCTCGAGACTACCACATCTGAGCTACCTGAAAACTTTGGCGGATGCGCTTTCTGAAAAGCGTCACGTACACGCTCCCAAGCAGACGGGAATGCATTTGCCTGTACTGGCGCGGCAACAGGCGCCTGAGGTGGTGCCTGCTGGACTACGGCAATTGCGGCATTTACCGCTTGGACTACTATAGCTGCAACCTCAGCGGCGTTCATCATGCCCTGAACTGGAGCGGGCTGGGGTTCGGGCATTGCATCCCTGGGAACTCGTCGTGCACGTCGTGGAGGCATCTGAAATAAGAACAAAGTTTATAAGTTCGCTGTTTATAAACTTAAAATAGCTGAAGAACGAAGCATACACAAAAAGAGTACAGCAGTCCTAAAATATAGGGCTCTATATCAAAGAAACTTAGCGGAAACATAATAGCCGTACAGATCCTAGAGGACACTAGAACCAGATGCTCTGATACCACCTGTGACACCCCGACTAATTAAATACCGGGTAGCTACTCCTTTATTAAATTAATTCAAAATGCCAAGTTGGCTCAGCTAATAGCATCACTGTCGAAAACATTTTATTATTACTAACCACCTAGTATTTAAAAAGTAAGATGCCAAATTTTAATTAAAGTCTGATTAACATGCAACAAGTGTAATGAAGAATAATAACACCATTCACCATACTGAAGTAAAAAGAATAACCATCACATAATGTAGATAAAGACTGGAGGAAAACTCCTCACTACAAATCCCACAACTGAAATAAGTAAACTGAATACTAAATCAATACACGCCAAAGTCTGAAAACTGTAATGGAAAGATGTCTCTAATAGAAATGGGCAACATGCCCTACAACTGATAGATAATGAATCTGGAATCCAAATGATAGAAGCGTCTACAAGCAAATCCCTGTAGCTTCCACAAACAGCTACAGCTCGTCACCTGAATGAGTATCCTATGCATGGTGTCCTTGTGGCTGGGCACCTAAAATGGTTTTACAAGAAAAAATAGATTTAAAAGCAAACGGGTCAGAGCCCGAATGTGGAGATATTTTAAAAACCTGCAAGTGCTTTAAAACATTTAAAACATTAAATGTAAAGTACATGTTAGGACGTGCACTCACATGATATTCTCACCTCTCGTCTAACTGTGCACTCCTAACGTAAGTACCCATCTAAAACGACACAAACCACTAGCTAAGTGACATCATATCTAGCTAGACTGTCATAGGTTTTACCCTTATTACTCGGTTCCCAATTAACATTTAAAACGATCTCAATTAAATAGGGGCTTAACGTAAATTCAGGTTATCACAAAAGTAATACAACTCAGTATAGATTATCCCATTTATATTTTTCCATATTTACACACAATACCATATGAAAGTTCCCAGTTTATTAAGCGTATATTTTCCACAACATAAATATACAGTATAAGCACCCCGAGACTAAGCTGCGGTGCACACATACTCTGCTATCCATCCCGGTACATCACGTACATAAGGATCACATATTCCGAATCTCTCAGGAATAGTTCACAGATAACAACATCACAAATAATGGAGGCGAACACAGTCACATCACATGGGTCACGCACATACCTACACTCCCATGATCAGCGGACTTATTAACACCCCAATAAGTCTTTCTCTGACCTATGTTCATCAAGGTAACCAGTCTAAATCCGGGCAACACAAGGATTAGAGGGCCCTAAGCGAACGCAAACCTCCCGTGATAGCAAGTATGGTAGGTATGTCATACACACAGTTCATATACCAATACTAAGTAAGCACACATCTTAGTAATCCCGTAGTTATATTGTAGTACTATTCTCATTATAGTACTAATATATAATTTACACACATTATACGATTCCGGTTTATAATCATACGCGCCATCATTTATTCTCACGTCGTAGTAGACACTCACATCTCAACCCAACTATCCCTTTAATTTAAATCGCTCGTATATAATTTACTCCTCAAAATAACACAAACGTCCCAAACCTATCAATACATCATCAAAGAAAGGTTATCTATATCCTAGAACAAGATTACGGGACTCCCAAAATCAAAACAGGCCAAAAAAGGCCTAAACTTCCAGCTCATTAGAAGTCTTGTTCGAACGAGGCTGTTCGAACGAGATTCCAGTTCGTTCGAACGAACTGTAGCTTCTAACGACATCTCGTTCGAACGAATGTATCGAACGAAATACAGTTCGTTCGAATGAAGGTATCGAACGAAGTCTCCCATCGTTAGAAGCGACTGGTCAACTCGTTAGAAGCTCGTTCGAACGAGCTCGTTCGAACGACCTGGGAAGGTCTTCTAACGAGGGACCAGTTTCGGCCCAGAATTTCTTAGTTACGTTTTTCATCAATTTTTACTCCTCAAATCTCCTCTAAACTTCGTCCCAACAATGTTTAAAGGTCTCTAATCACTCCTAAACATAACAAGGTTATAAACTAACATATTTTACTGAGTTAATTCATCCCAATCATCATTAAACCATCAAGTCTCATCACTTTCCCCCAATTATTCAAGAACACAAACCCTAAAATTTTAATTCATGAATTAACCCAATAAAAATCCGTTTTAATTTCACCCAATCACTAATATCCTCAGTATAATCATCTACCTATCATTCTACATGCAATTCTCCTCAAGATTTCAAGTTCTAAGTTCCAAAATACATGGGTTTTCATATTACACCAAGAACAAATCAATTTTATTAAATTCCTATACATGGAAAGAGCATTCTCTGAAATTAAATGATATTAAACCACTTGCCTTGAGTTTATTTCTGATTTTGATGTTGATTTGCTGAAGCTATCTCTCTCTCTCTGCAGAATTTCCTCTCTACAAGCTTTCTTCTCCCAAGGTGGCTATGGTTTTTCTTTGGGAAAGTTGGAAACCTAATTTGATAACCTCCGTAGCTTATTGGGTCATTAAGGGTTGGTTAGTGGCTTAGTGGGTCAAATCCATATCAGATTAAAACTCCCAATTTTCGTCACTTTTAATTCTCCAAAAATACAAAATTACTAAAATGCCCTTTATGTTGCCGGTATGGCCTAAAAATACCCCGGGACCCAAACTAAACCCCCGGCTAGTGTTTTCTGACTATCTTGACCCTTCCGGACGCGTTGGCGCACTCGAAACGACCATACGGTTAATAGAATTTAAATTCACTTTTATAAATAAAATAATTATATCCCGACGCGACTGTCACACGCGTCCCAATAAAATGACCAAATTGCCGTATATCAATCTCACGACAAATTTCATAATTCAATATTCATATATCATCATATATACTCAATATAGTCAAATACCAACTCACCTCTCGCTAGTATTTTATCCGGATTAATCCCCAATTAATTCACATTTAATTAATTAATCCCAAAAATAAATATAGCCAAAAATACGGGGTATTACATACTTCCCCCCTAATAACTGAATTTCGTCCCGAAATTCGGAACTAGAAATTACCTGGTATGAACAACTCTGGGTAACGTTCGCGCATCTCATCCTCGCGCTCCCATGTGGACTCTTCGACATTATGATGTCGCCACTGAACACGCACTAACAGAACTATCTTTGACTGCAGTTTCCGCTCACTTCGGTCTAGAATAGCAATCGACCCCTCCTCATAGGAGCTATCCGGCTGGAGATCGATGTCCTCCACAGCGATGTGAGAATGAGCCAAATTATCTCTAAGGTATTTCCTTAGCGAGGAAATATGAAACACATCGTGAATCCGATGCAATTGCTCCGGTAACCCAAGTCTATACGCAACCGGTCCGATCCGCTCAATAATAGGAAACGGCCCCACATACCTCGGTGCCAACTTCCCCTTCTTTCCGAAACGCATAATCCCCTTCATAGGAGATACTCTGAGCAAAACCTGGTCCCCCACTTGGAACTCCCTGAAAAATCTCTTTGCATCAGCATAACTCTTCTGCCTGTCTTGAGCTACCCGAATGCGACTCCGAATCAACTCAATCCTTACCGAAGTATCCTGAATCACTTCCGGCCCAAGTAGTTTGTTGTCCCCCACCTCTAACCAACATGCTGGGGAACGACAAGGCCTACCGTACAATGCCTCAAACGGAGTCATGCCAATAGTGAACTGATAGGAGTTGTTATAAGCAAACTCCACCAGTGGTAGGTACTGCTCCCATCCACCCCCAAAGTCAATAATGCACATGCGTAGCATGTCTTCCAACATCTGATTTGTGCACTCTGTCTGCCCATCGGTCTGCGGATGATAAGCCATACTCAACCGCAATTCCGTGCCCATGGCCTCCTGGAAACTCTCCCAAAACCGCGAAACAAATATTTTGTCTCTGTCAGACACGATATTTAGGGGCACACCGTGAAGTCTCACAATCTCTGAGATGAAGAGCTGGGCATACTGTCCCGCAGTGTAGTCTGTCCTTACGGGTAAAAAGTGAGCGACTTTGGTCAACCTGTGCACGATTACCCAAATGGAGTCGTGACCTCTCTGTGACGTAGGCAATCCCGTGATAAAGTCCATGGAGATGCTCTCCCACATCCACATCGGGACCTCTAACGGTTGTAGTAGTCCTGCCGGTTTTCGATGATCCACTTTTACTAGCTGACAAGTGGCGCATTTTAAAACGAACTCGGCAATATCTCTCTTCATTCCGCTCCACCAATACTGACGTCTCATGTCTTGGTACATTTTATCCCCACCGGGATGTACCGCGAACCGTGAGCCGTGCGACTCTGCCATCACCTCGTGTCGTAACTCCTCTCCTTCCGGAACCACTAATCTCCCATTGAAGCGTAA
Organism: Sambucus nigra; assembly: GCA_949130495.1. Lineage (NCBI taxonomy): Eukaryota > Viridiplantae > Streptophyta > Magnoliopsida > Dipsacales > Adoxaceae > Sambucus > Sambucus nigra. Next base: position 515,746,603 of record OX422220.1, read on the forward strand.
TCCCCCGTCTGAGCTAACGGTATAGGACTCGGCTCCCTCTGCTAGTAATCGAACTATCTGCTCCTGACAGAACGAGTCATCAGCTTGTGCCCGTACTACCTTCGAGACAATCTGCGGTGTAACGGTCATCACAGACATGAAAGATCGGGCCACTGCATCCTGGTGTCCCAATTCCTTCCACTTTGCCTTCCACACCTCTGCCACCTCATCTGCTGGCCTATGGCTCAACGCGTCTGCTACCACGTTAGCCTTCCCTGGGTGATACTGGATATCGAACTGGTAGTCTTTCACAAACTCAAGCCACCTACGCTGCCGCATATTCAACTCCTTCTGCGTGAACAGGTACTGTAGGGACTTGTGGTCCGTGAACAGTTAGAACTTCTCCCCCAAAAGATAGTGCCTCCAAATCCGTAGGGCAAATACCACTGCTGCCAACTCCAAATCATGCGTGGGGTAATTCTTCGCGTGAGGCATAAGCTTACGGGAAACATAAGCTATGGCCTGTCTCTCCTGCTGTAATACACCTCCAAGCCCTTGCAAGGACGCATCGGTGTAAACCAAATACTCAACTCCCGGTCTCGGCAATGCTAATGTAGGTGCTGAGGTCAATTTGTCCTTTAACTCATCAAATGCCAACTGACAGGCATCACTCCAGATGAATGGCACACCCTTACGAGTCAGATGTGTCAAAGGACCCGCTATCTTCGAAAATCCCCGAATGAACCTCCTGTAGTATCCTGCTAGACCCAAGAAACTACGAATCTCAGTCGGTGTCGTGGGCTGTCCCCACTCCCTCACCGCGGATACCTTCCCCGGATCAACAGATATCCCCCGGTCGGAAATAATGTGTCCCAAAAACTGGACCTCCTTCAGCCAAAAACCGCATTTCTCATATTTTGCATACAACTCGTTCTGACGAAGTGTCTGCAAAACCTGCCTTAAATGCTCGGCGTGCTCCTCCTCTGTCTGGGAGTAAACCAGTATATCATCAATGAAGACAATAACAAACTGGTCTAGGAAATCCCTGAACACTCTGTTCATCAAGTCCATAAACAATGCTGGAGCGTTGGTCAAACCAAAAGGCATAACCCGAAACTCGTAAGAACCATATCTCGACAAGAACGCAGTCTTCGAGACATCCTCCTCCCGGATACGCAACCGATGGTATCTCGATCTCAAATCAATCTTTGAGAAGAAAGAAGCTCCTCTCAACTGGTCGAATAAGTCATCGATTCGAGGCAACGGATACTTATTCCGTATCGTGATCTTGTTCAACTCCCGGTAGTCCACACACAATCTCAGTGAACTATCCCACTTCTTCACAAACAAAACTGGAGCGCCCCAAGGTGAGGTACTCCTACGAATAAAGCCCTGACCTAACAGTTGCTCTATCTGATCTCGTAGCTCTCGCATCTCTGTCGGAGCCATACGGTACGGTGCGCGTGCTATAGGCCTCGTATCTGGCAATAGGTCTATAACAAAGTCTATCTCTTGACTGGGGGGTAGGCCTGGTATCTCCTGAAACACATCCGAATATTCCCTGACAATCGGGATCGAATCTAAAGGAATCATAACCTCCTTAGAGGTATCCTCCTCTATGTAATACAGATGAGCGGTCGATCCTCCCTCTGGGCGAGGCATCGCCACTATGAACATCTCTTGCCCCAGAATGGTAAAAACAATGCTCCCGCTGAAGCAATCAATCATGGCCCTATAAGCTACGAGCCAATCCATACCGATAATCACATCGTGAACATGCATATCTAATACCAACATGTCTGCAGGTAATACCAAACCACCAATCTCTACCCCCACTCCCCGGCATATAAAGAATATAAGTGACCCACTCCCCAATGGTGAGTCGACACACGCCACTGTGCTCTCTGCTGTAGCTAACAATCCTAAGGCTTTCGCGAAGTGTGTAGCTATAAAACAATGTGTAGCACCCGTATCAAATAACACCCGACCCATAGTGCCATGGATAGGAAACGTACCCTCAATCGCAGGCGGTGCCTGTGGAACTGCCGCCTGGTGGACGTAATAGACACATCCGTACTGTAACTGTCCCTGCTGAACTGGGACTGCTGGAATGGGTGGCAATGCTGCCATCTGTGGCGGTGCCGGGAGAGCGGCGGGAAACATAGGCCTCTGCGGCTCCTGGCGAGCACCCTGCTGCTGCTGCTGCTATGGGGCCCTGCCCCTATCAGGACAATCCTGTCGTTTATGGCCAGTCTTGCCACAAACAAAACACTTCCCTGGGAAGTTCCCTCCTCTCTGCCCCTGCGGTCCCCGGCCCTGGTGACCGTTACCGTTCCTCCCTTGGCCCTGCTGAAACTGCTGCCCATTCTGCCCCTGTTGGACCCTGATGGCCCTGACGGAAACCTCCATGTCCCTGTTTGTAGTTCCCTGATCGTAACCTCTTCTGATCCCCCTGTTGAGAACCCTGCTCACCCTGTCTCTGCCCCTGAACAGATTGTGCCCCACCGGCACCATGTCCTCCTGTCCTGCCCTGATGGCTAGACTCTCCCGACCTCTTGCCCTCAGTCATATGAAAGCGGTGGTCCTGGCAGTGTAACAAAGCAGCGTTAACCACATCAGAATACGTGGCCAACGAAAGGTTCCCTAACAGATGCTGACGAATTCTCCATGTCAACCCGTCGGTGAATTTCTCAATCTTCTTCTTCTCTGTTGGTATCTCATCCGGAATGATATTCAATAGATTTGTGAACTCGGCCTCATACTCGGCCACGGTCTTACCTTCTTGCCTCAGATTCATCAGTTTCCTCCTCATTTCCGTGTGAACAGCCGACGGAAAGTACTTGCGGTCAAACCGCACCCAGAAGTCCTGAATAGTGAGAGTATCCCTCTCCTCCGCGGTGGTAATAGACTCCCACCACTGCAGTGCAGATCCAACTAGCTTGAAAGTAGCTAGCACCTGCTTCTAAACGTCCGTGCACTCATACATCCTTAAGTGCCTCTGCATATCTTTCCTCCAGTGGCTCGAGACTACCACATCTGAGCTACCTGAAAACTTTGGCGGATGCGCTTTCTGAAAAGCGTCACGTACACGCTCCCAAGCAGACGAGAATGCATTTGCCTGTACTGGCGCGGCAACAGGCGCCTGAGGTGGTGCCTGCTGGACTACGGCAATTGCGGCATTTACCGCTTGGGCTACTATAGCTGCAACCTCAGCGGCGTTCATCATGCCCTGAACTGGAGCGGGCTGGGGTTCGGGCATTGCATCCCTGGGAACTCGTCGTGCACGTCGTGGAGGCATCTGAAATAAGAACAAAGTTTATAAGTTCGCTGTTTATAAACTTAAAATAGCTGAAGAACGAAGCATACACAAAAAGAGTACAACAGTCCTAAAATATAGGGCTCTATATCAAAGAAACTTAGCGGAAACATAATAGCCGTACAGATCCTAGAGGACACTAGAACCAGATGCTCTGATACCACCTGTGACACCCCGACTAATTAAATACCGGGTAGCTACTCCTTTATTAAATTAATTCAAAATGCCAAGTTGGCTAAGCTAATAGCATCACTGTCGAAAACATTTTATTATTACTAACCACCTAGTATTTAAAAAGTAAGATGCCAAATTTTAATTAAAGTCTGATTAACATGCAACAAGTGTAATGAAGAATAATAACACCATTCACCATACTGAAGTAAAAAGAATAACCATCACATAATGTAGATAAAGACTGGAGGAAAACTCCTCACTAAAAATCCCACAACTGAAATAAGTAAACTGAATACTAAATCAATACACGCCAAAGTCTGAAAACTGTAATGGAAAGATGTCTCTAATAGAAATGGGAAACATGCCCTACAACTGATAGATAATGAATCTGGAATCCAAATGATAGAAGCGTCTACAAGCAAATCCCTGTAGCTTCCACAAACAGCTACAGCTCGTCACCTGAATGAGTATCCTATGCATGGTGTCCTTGTGGCTGGGCACCTAAAATGGTTTTACAAGAAAAAATAGATTTAAAAGCAAACGGGTCAGAGCCCGAATGTGGAGATATTTTAAAAACCTGCAAGTGCTTTAAAACATTTAAAACATTAAATGTAAAGTACATGTTAGGACGTGCACTCACATGATATTCTCACCTCTCGTCTAACTGTGCACTCCTAACGTAAGTACCCATCTAAAACGACACAAACCACTAGCTAAGTGACATCATATCTAGCTAGACTGTCATAGGTTTTACCCTTATTACTCGGTTCCCAATTAACATTTAAAACGATCTCAATTAAATAGGGGCTTAACGTAAATTCAGGTTATCACAAAAGTAATACAACTCAGTATAGATTATCCCATTTATATTTTTCCATATTTACACACAATACCATATGAAAGTTCCCAGTTTATTAAGCGTATATTTTCCACAACATAAATATACAGTATAAGCACCCCGAGACTAAGCTGCGGTGCACACATACTCTGCTATCCATCCCGGTACATCACGTACATAAGGATCACATATTCCGAATCTCTCAGGAATAGTTCACAGATAACAACATCACAAATAATGGAGGCGAACACAGTCACATCACATGGGTCACGCACATACCTACGCTCCCATGATCAGCGGACTTATTAACACCCCAATAAGTCTTTCTCTGACCTATGTTCATCAAGGTAACCAGTCTAAATCCGGGCAACACAAGGATTAGAGGGCCCTAAGCGAACGCAAACCTCCCGTGATAGCAAGTATGGTAGGTATGTCATACACACAGTTCATATACCAATACTAAGTAAGCACACATCTTAGTAATCCCGTAGTTATATTGTAGTACTATTCTCATTATAGTACTAATATATAATTTACACACATTATACGATTCCGGTTTATAATCATACGCGCCATCATTTATTCTCACGTCGTAGTAGACACTCACATCTCAACCCAACTATCCCTTTAATTTAAATCGCTCGTATATAATTTACTCCTCAAAATAACACAAACGTCCCAAACCTATCAATACATCATCAAAGAAAGGTTATCTATATCCTAGAACAAGATTACGGGACTCCCAAAATCAAAACAGGCCAAAAAAGGCCTAAACTTCCAGCTCGTTAGAAGTCTTGTTCGAACGAGGCTGTTCGAACGAGATTCCAGTTCGTTCGAACGAACTGTAGCTTCTAACGACATCTCGTTCGAACGAATGTATCGAACGAAATACAGTTCGTTCGAACGAAGGTATCGAACGAAGTCTCCCATCGTTAGAAGCGACTGGTCAACTCGTTAGAAGCTCGTTCGAACGAGCTCGTTCGAACGACCTGGGAAGGTCTTCTAACGAGGGACCAGTTTCGGCCCAGAATTTCTTAGTTACGTTTTTCATCAATTTTTACTCCTCAAATCTCCTCTAAACTTCGTCCCAACAATGTTTAAAGGTCTCTAATCACTCCTAAACATAACAAGGTTATAAACTAACATATTTTACTGAGTTAATTCATCCCAATCATCATTAAACCATCAAGTCTCATCACTTTCCCCCAATTATTCAAGAACACAAACCCTAAAATTTTAATTCATGAATTAACCCAATAAAAATCCGTTTTAATTTCACCCAATCACTAATATCCTCAGTATAATCATCTACCTATCATTCTACATGCAATTCTCCTCAAGATTTCAAGTTCTAAGTTCCAAAATACATGGGTTTTCATATTACACCAAGAACAAATCAATTTTATTAAATTCCTATACATGGAAAGAGCATTCTCTGAAATTAAATGATATTAAACCACTTGCCTTGAGTTTATTTCTGATTTTGATGTTGATTTGCTGAAGCTATCTCTCTCTCTCTGCAGAATTTCCTCTCTACAAGCTTTCTTCTCCCAAGGTGGCTATGGTGGCTAGGGTTTTTCTTTGGGAAAGTTGGAAACCTAATTTGATAACCTCCGTAGCTTATTGGGTCATTAAGGGTTGGTTAGTGGCTTAGTGGGTCAAATCCATATCAGATTAAAACTCCCAATTTTTGTCACTTTTAATTCTCCAAAAATACAAAATTACTAAAATGCCCTTTATGTTGCCGGTATGGCCTAAAAATACCCCGGGATCCAAACTAAACCCCCGGCTAGTGTTTTCTGACTATCTTTACCCTTACGGACGCGTTGGCGCACTCGAAATGACCATACGGTTAATAGAATTTAAATTCACTTTTATAATTAAAATAATTATATCCCGACGCGACTGTCACACGCGTCCCAATAAAATGACCAAATTGCCGTATATCAATCTCACGACAAATTTCATAGTTCAATATTCATATATCATCATATATACTCAATATAGTCAAATACCAACTCACCTCTCGCTAGTATTTTATCCGGATTAATCCCCAATTAATTCACATTTAATTAATTAATCCCCAAAATAAATATAGCCAAAAATAAGGGGTATTACAGTACATATATATATTTTTATTTATAAGAATTACACGCATTAACGTATTATGTATGTATATTATATATTAAGGTATAATTACTTTAAAATATTAAGAATGAATAATTCTGAGTTGAAAAATAAAAAACAGACGTTATAAAACACCCAAAACCTGTTTTCTAAAAAACTTGATTATAACACAGAAATATTATAATTTTGTGTTTAAAAACAGGTTGCCAAACGAATATTTTTATCAGAATTGTATTTAAACACAGAAAACAGAATTATAGTTGCAAACCAAACAGGCCCTTAAATATTTTTGTCTTTGGATTGCATATGCTTGAGTTGAAATGATATAATATTTTTTCGACCGAAAGGATGTAATACGCCCGCGCATCGTGCCAGTTACTAGCTAATTATAACTCTATTTGAGTAGTATTAGCATTTATAACAAAAGTTATGATAGAGGTTATTATTATAATGAGATTTAAATTACAGTAGATTTAACTTCTCCTTTTTTTTTTTACTAAAAACATGTACTCTTTTACTTTTTCTCGTCCCCTTCCCCTTCTGCCTCTTTGTGTTCTTATTTACTTTTTTATCTCTCTCCATGCCTGTTGAGCTTGGTGTCTCCTTTCATTTTTTCTCTTTCTCTCCACACGCATATAAGAGGTCTTGGAAGAAAGTGTTAGTGGCGGCTCTCTATTATTGAAAATGATTGTTAGAGCTTTGGATCATAAACTATATGGTTGTTTTAATAAATTACAATTTGAATCATTTTCGATAGGTCGTCGAACATCTGACGTGCAAAATCATGGGGCAAACGAGAATGAGGAAGCTCCCAAGCATGATAATGAACAACAGTGAGGGTAGTCACACTCAATCTAGGGATCTGCTTCTCCTCTGGATGTTTTTATTGGGAGAAGGTGATTGGACATATTTCAGTATTTTTAGGTGTAATTGCCTTCCGTACTAATTTTGTTGAGTATTGATACATTTCCATTTAGTGTGATCCTGAATGGGTTATTTTCTATAACATATATGAGTTTTATATCTGATTTGGGTAAAATCCAAATTATGTTTTCTAATTTTACCTCAAGAAAATCAATTTTCTAATACTTCTTATGGGATTCAAATCTTCACACATGTGGCTTGCTGCCTAATCAATTTTTTTTTCACTAACATTTATTCGCGTGTGCAATCTGTCATATTCTTCAAGATCTAACTTGTAATTGTTAGTGAATTTTGAGAGAATGAGATGATGGAACAGAATTGAGAGAGAAACAAAATTACACAGAGAGAAAAAATTAAAGAAAGATGAGAACGAGATATTATTTTAATTCCAAAAACTAACTGTTACAATGGATAATTAATACATTTATACAATTTGAGGCTGATTGACTAACTTCTAACCGATTTACAAACCCCCAAGCACAATCAAGCTTTCTAACTAACTAAGACTGCTGAGCTGTCTAACAACTAACTATATTCAAAACTGATTTTCCCCAAATGACTTTCATCTGACAAATGCCTCCCCTAGAAAAAATCCTTGTCCTCAAGGATCAAAATTAGGAAATTTGCGCAACATATCATCATAATTATCCCACGTGGCATCACTGAGCAATGTATTGAACCATTGGATCAAAACTTGGGTGACTGGAACTGATCCTCTTCGTACTAGTCTGTGATCTAGGATGGCAATAGGCTCAACAATGACTTGACCTGCCTCGTTTGTCAGTGGTAGCTCATTGATGGGAGTGATCTGTGCACCAACTCATTTCTTGAGCAGCGAAACATGGAAAACTGAGTGGATACTCGTATTTTCAGGCAATTACATCTCGTAAGCAACCTTACCCTTTTTTGCTTTGATTTGATAGGGCCCATAGAATTTTGGGGATAACTTGTGGTGTTTTCTCAAAACAACTGAGGTTTGCCTATAGGGCTGGAGCCTTAAGTACACCCATTCACATATGGCAAATTCTCTTTCAATCCTTCCTTTGTCAGCATAGAGTTTCATACGATGCTGAGCCTGTTGTAACCTCTCTCTTAAGAGTTGGATTGCAGACTTCTTTTCTTCCATAAATTGGTTAAGGTCTGGGTTACAAGAATGAGGGTGTTGGGGAATAGCAAGATATGGGGGGTTATAACCATATAGAGCTTTGAATGGGGTGGTTTGTAAGGTAAAGTGAAATGCTGTATTATACCACCACTCAGCATTAGAAAGCCATTTCACCCACTTGGTTGGTCTATCACTGGTCATGCATCTGAGATAGTTCTCCACACATTGGTTGAGTCTTTCTATTTGGCCATCTGTTTGGGGGTGATAGGAAGTTGAATGATGAAGTTTAGTGCCCAATAATTTGAATAATTATGTCTAGAATTGGCTAAGAAAGAGAGGGTCTCTATCGGAGATAATGGTTTTAGGTAGGCCGTGAAGTTTATGCACGGTGTCAAAGAAAATTTGGGCAATAGAGGATGCTGTATAAGGGTGAGTTAACGGAATAAAATGGGCATATTTGGTAAGTCTATTAATGATTACCCAAATTGAACTTTTGCCTTCTGAGTGGGGAAGTCCTTCAATGAAGTCCATTGAAATATCCTCCCAAGGTTGCATAGGGATTGGCAGGGGTTGTAAAAGGCCAGGATAGGTCACGTTTTCACTTTTGCTTTTCTGACAAACCTCACAAGAGGCAATTGCAAATTCGATTTTTGTTTCTTAATAGGCCAAAAAAATAGCTGCTCAATTTTTTTGAAAGTGGCTTTCTTGCCCGAGTGCCCTCCCGTAGCATTATTGTGAAGCTCTTGAATGATAGACTGTCTTAGAGTACCATTACTACCGACATAAAGTCTATTATGATATCTGATGGTGCCGTATAATAATAAATAGTTGGGAATGTCTTCAAACTTTTGAACCAGTTTAACCATCACTTGTTGTGCCAATTCATCACCTTCCATGTTGTTGTGAATCTCTTTCAACCATGAGGATTGTAGAGTAGAAGTTGACACAGATTGGCATGGTCTCCCATTCTTCTTGAGAGGGCATCAGCTACCTTGTTCTCACTACCTTTCTTGTAGGTGATCTCATAGTCAAAACCCAATAGTTTCGTAAGCCACTTTCGCTGAATCATTGTGGCGAGTCTTTGTTCTAGAAGATACTTTAGGCTTTGGTGGTCAGTTTTGATTACAAAATGTTGGCCATAGAGGTAATGTCTCCACTTTTCTACTGCATATACCACTACACCAAAATCACCAATTTGGCGCACCCTGATATTAAAAATCTGGCACAGTTTAAAACTGTACCAAATTTTAGCACGATTTAATGATAATCTGGCACACTTTAAAATAGTGCCAAATTTGACAGTGTGCTAAAATATAAATTACCCTAAGAAAAAACATTAGAAAAACTTTCTTTGATTCCTGCTCAAGGCTCGCTCTCTCTCATCTCATTCCCTCTCTCTTTCTCGGCCATCTCTCTCTTTTCGGTGCGCGCCGTCGGGCAGCTCTCCACATCTCTCCACTGAGATCGTTCTCTCCATTACCGATTTAACATGTAAATTTTTCCTCCCATCATCTAAATGAGAGGCGCACCGATGAACAACACATCACGTTTTCCCCAGTGCATCTGTCACTCAAAACACCCTAAATAAAATCGAGCGGAGTTGTTGATGATCAAAGTCTTCAACAGATAATAAAAAATAGAAAAGGATGGAGACAAACTCAGATAATGGTAGGAGTAAACGAATCGACGATCAAAGGCTATCCCCACGCTTCTATCAGCAGCAAAGACCTTTCGACGATCAAGGTTATTTCTCTCTTTTGTGCGCATAATTAATAACATTTAACTTCATAAATCTATCTTCAACTTCCTACTTTATTATTTTAGACTTTTTAACTCTGTTTTGACCTAATTCTTCCTTCTTTGGCCTGAATCAATCACGTTGACCTAATTCCGGCGGTGGGATCAATATATTATTTTTCTTCAATTCCATAATGAGCATTTGCACAAACTAAACTTTTATTGTGAAATTTTCATACAGGCCAGAGGCCAGAGTCAACGCGCATGAATACAACCTGACCCCTCACTCTTTGTATGCGACTGTGTTAGTGGGTCTCGAAACTGAAACCATTATATCTGTATGGAGTAAAAATCAAAGATAAAGTTCCCCAAAGAGAAGATTGACTTCATACATGGTTCTACTACCAATTATGGAAAACTGAAGCTTGTACTTAAGAAGAATCGGTATTTTGGATGTCTAGGCCTTTCTTAATTTTGGATATTGTAATGGATAGAGAAATTGGATTCTTAGCGCTTGATACCAATGATTATATACAGGTATTAAAGAAGTTGCTTAAGGATGAAGTTATATCTCGAGCTAGGCTTTCATATGAGGTCTGTGTTTTTTTTTCCCTTCCTCAAATTATTGTCTATTGTGTATGATTTTTGTTCGTTCTTTATTTTTTCACTATTTGACCTTTTACTATTACGTTTTTGGTGTAGGGGGTGACCGACGGATTCATAGTTAGCAAATCAATGGGTGAAATCGAAGCTGCACACGGTCAGTTGCTGAATGAAGCACAATTGACAGTTGTAGCAGAAGAGAAAGAAGCTCATTCATTTGAAGTTGACCCTTCTCAGGTAACTTAATACAAAACTTGGAAATTTAATGGAACTAGGTTATTTGGGTTAACGGGATAGAAGCGAACATGGGAGACTTTTTGTAGATGAATCTAAACTAAAGATGCATTAAATATATTAAAATTTATGTTACCATAAGACAAATCCAGTGGCGCGTGTTAGGAACAAATCCCGCTATGGGCGTGTAATGCTTGGGGTGGGTGGGGTGGGGTAGTCAATTGTAACTAGCATGTACCCCACGCGATGCGCGGGCGGCCATGTGTGGAACGAAATTTATTTGAAATATTTAATAAAATTAAATATACACGCATAAAGAAATCAAGTAATTATATTGAGTGACAAATGAATTAGCGTAGTAATTGCATTACAAAAATTAATCGAAGTTTATGGTATTCAATGTGGTGTTTTAAAGAAAACCCCTAACGTAACACTTATTGAAATGAGAATAACTATTCATCATTGAAGACATCTTTTTACTCCTTCAATCCTCTATCTATATTCCTTTGCTCCTGCAAAGTATTGACATGTAATATTTAAAAATATAGAGTATTTATAAAATAAGCTAATGTTATAATGACTATTAGTATATGTAACATAATATATTTAACTTTGCCAAGAATATTGTATTCGCTTTGACGTTCTTGTGTTGTTACCTTTGTCATTAAGTTTGAGGTCTGAATTAAGAGAGCTTGATTCATGTGTAAGATGCACATCTGGAGATCCCACTTTTGTCTTTTATTGTATGGTCATCTTTTTCGTGACAGGAGATGGAAATGACCTGCATTACGTTAGGGATAGAAAGGAATAAATAGTTTAAACAATTGACTTGGATAGGTGAAAATGGAATGCGAAAGACGAATTGGATGAAGGCAATACAATGATTTTGCTGTATAAAATATTAACGAGTAGATTACCACAGTTTAACCTATTTCTAAATAGCTTTATGAACGGAGATATAAACAACATTAAAAGCAAAAGGGACGTTAGATGAATACGACATTTAGCCTCTCGAAATCGAACAACATAGATAATTAATAATTAGAATCGTGAGCAATCAAGTGAGAATGTCAAAGACTTTATAGAGTAAGAATCAGAACAGTGTCGTAGACTTAACAATCAAGTGTACATGTAAAATTAGGGCAAGTAATCAGAATAGTAATTGAGAAAATGTATATATGTTGTTATACCATGTGTGATTTATTATTGGAATGTGATAAATTTCATAACCTAAACCCACATGCTCAAGCAAATGGTATCACATGCGTAAATAGTTAAATTGAATAGTTATTTTATAATGTTATAACAGTATTGAACAGGGGCATATGGGTAACAATAATTTAACATATGTAGTTATATCAAGTCTTAAACATTTATTTAAAATCCCGATGATACAATGACTTAGGCATACACATCATTATATACATATGACATCAATTTATCAATTCAGAACATCATTGATAACAGAAATTATGAGTGTCCAGTCCTCCATAGGACGAAGCAAACCCCTAAATTATATCATTTCTGATCAAAATTCAGTGGTGTATCTAAATGACAAAAATGTATGCAATGACTAAGGTTTAGTTACAATTGGTATTAGCATTTCGAAGCGTAACGATGCAAAGTCAGAAACTATGAGAAAGTTTACTGCTCAAGGTATACAGTCCTCGACACGACTAAACGGCTGCAAAAACTGCAAAAACTACTCATGAATTGATGGATGTTAATAGTTCTAAAGTCTAGTCAGTGGTATATGAAAATGTGAAATACTTTACAACACGATAGAATATGATGAAGGTCCAACTGTAAAGAGCACTTCCTAGGCTAATCAAACAAATTAAGACATTGTGAAACAAAACAGTGATAGAATGAATCAAATTACTTATACCCAGAACTGTGAATAAACAAACACAGTCTCAAAATATCTCTTGAATATATTACTAATGTTAAGTTTTAACTATTAAGATAAATTCTAAGCCTAATGAAGCAAAGTCCGATCCTATGCGAAAGGAAAGAGGTCGAGGTAATCAGAAAGTAGCAGGGTGTAGTCTTTGACCTGACCAAACGGAGGCGAAAACTGATAATGTATTGATAAAGTTTTCACCTCAAATAAGTGATCGACATTTATCCTCTTGAAATTGAACGTGGATAAATAATGAGTACAATATTCAACAATTAAGTGAATATGTCAATGACTTTATAGAAGAAGCAGAAAAGTGTAGTAGAGTTAAAAATGAAGTGCGTCTGAAAAATAAGTCATAGTAATGAGAATAGTAATTAATAATCTCAGTGGCCTTGTAGGAGAAGAAGCCAACAATTATTATAGTGTGAAGAATGAATTGAGGATAGGAAATTAATAACACTATGCATAATACAAATATTTTATGTGTGGATGTACCATGACAGGTGATCATTCTGAACAGTGTTGTATTATCTATATATGTTGTAATACCATGTGTGATTTGTTATTGTTATATATATATACGTCATAGGAAAAATACCCTGTTTGAATCATAATCGGTAAGAGCATTTCGGCAATCACATACTTGAGACATCGAGTGATTTATATATAAATTAATGCCTTCCCTCCAATTACTAAAAATGTAATAATTTTGAACGTTTGTCATCATAGAAGCCCCTAAAGTACTTCATTTCCTCTAATTAATAAGTATTAAAATTATCTGAAGGCATTCCTTATATTATTGTTAGTTTCTGACTGTTTTTAGGAAGAAGTAGACAGAGTGAAAATGTAAGGGGTTAACAGCTGTGTTGGTTGGGGACCTAATAGAGTGCTCCCATCTCATAGTCATTCTTATGGGTCAAATTATTTGAACAAAGATGATGCTAAACTATTCCTTGAACGCAATGGGGCACTCCAAATTGAAATGAAAATGGGACAATGGGCTGTCAAATCACGACGAATGTTTAATGATGACTATAAACAGAGGATGTGCTAAACAATGATGGGGTATGCACTTGTGATATAGCTGGGAATAGTGGGGTTGAACCAAATTTGGTTGGTTTCTTTCAACCCCATGTCTTCCTTGTCCTGTTTACTTCCCCCCATATGTGTGTAGTGGTGCGGGTACCCGCAAAACCACATCCCTGTTTGAATCCATTTTTGAATAAATTAATTATAAAGTGTTTGTGTGTAGTCGTCGTCCCGAACAAACGTAGCCCAAAACTAATAATGAATTGATGGAAGTTTTGATCTCAAATCAAAGACTTGTCTAAATGAACACAATGTATGTAATGATTAAGTTTTAGTGCCAACTGTAATGAGCAATTCGTAGACTAAGAAAGTAAAGTCAGACCCATTGCAAAAGTCCACTGCTCAAATAAATCAGATAGTGGTAGTGTGCAGCCCTCGTCCCGACCAGACGTATGCCCCCAATGATGATGAAGTCGACGTATCCCCCAAATGATGATGAATTAATGACTGGCAGTTTTAAACTAAAGTAATTGGTTTATGAAAATGTGATAATGTTTACGACATAATAGATGACATTGTATTTCGAACTGCTAATAGCACTTAGAAGCCAAAGCAAACAAATGCAGACAGTGGGAAACAAAGTATAGATTGAATAAATGAGATCACACAAACCAAGGACTGTGAATAAACCAGCCTAGACTGAATATATATTGAATATATGAGTGTATTTTTTAGTCGATAACTCATGTGCACACGTATCATTAATGGAACACGATCAATGCAACAATAATCAATCCCACTAACAAAATATTAAAGTGATAAATATAGCAAAATCCTTTCAATTAATCTATCACTACACCAAATCCTGCGAATGGTCACGGAAAGTGGGTCACGGCCCAAGTCCGCGACCAGCTCGTCGCGGACTTAGGCCGTGACCCACTCAATATTTGGCGTGACCAATTTTATTACCACATTAAATTATCCATGCTCTGGAAATGGTCACGGATTAAATCCCTGACCATAGAGGGTCACGGCCCGAGTCCCTGACCAGCTCGTGACTAGTTTGGCGCCAATATTCCCTCCAAACTGGTCGCGGGTGGGTCACGGACTTAGGCCGTGACTAGTTGGTGACCATTTTTGCGCCAAAATTCCCTCTAAACTTGTCGCGGATGGGTCACGGACTTGGGCCGTGACGAATGGCGCGACGAAGCAAAAAGCACACACATTAAGAGTCACGGCTATGGGCCGTGACTATTTGTTGGAATGGGTCACGGCTATGGGCCGTAACCATATATCATTCAAAAACCAAAGCTGTTGGAAAGGGGTCATGCACAGGGGTCATGGCTCTTGGCCATGACCAGCTTGGAGTCGGCATCTCAAATTCAAAAATGGGTCACGGCTCTTGGCCGTGACTAGGTCGAAATCGCCCTCATTAATGGGTCGCGCACGTCGGGTCAGGGCTCCAGGCCGTGACCATATCTGGTCTTAAAAAGAATTGTTCCCAGATTCTAATTTATTTCGTTCCAACTTCGTTCCTGTGAGGGTTTTAGCGATTTCAAGCTGCTGCGATTTGGGTTGGATTTCTGTTGGATTTCAGTTGGATTTCAGTTGGTATGTATTGATTCATTTGGATTTCGTGATTTCTAACTAGAGCCCTAATTTTTGTGTATGTATGTGTAGATTTATGTTTGTATGTGTGTATGTGTGTGTATGTAATAGATTGTATGTATGTGTATGTATAGATTTATGTCAAAAAAAATATTAGGGTTTAGTAAACCTTAACTAGTATGTGTGTGTATGTATAGATTATGTCAATAAACCCTAGCTTGTATGTGTGTGTATGTATAGATTATGTCAATAAACCCTAGCTTGTATGTGTGTGTATGTATAGATTATGTCAACAAACCCTAGATTATATATGTGTGTATTTTTTTTAATCAAAATATGCCTGTTTTTTTTTTTTTGAGAAAATATAATTAAATGATTTTTTTTGACGTACGAGTCGCAAACACGTGTACACATTACTATAGTGAGATATTGTTGGCTTGGTTGTTGGATACTATGTTGAATTTATTGAATTGATACTAGTGTCGATAAATGTATATGTTATAAAATTTGTTGGATACTACTTTTCTCAGGAAAAATGAGGCACGGTGATAAATACTGTCAACAAGAGTGGGACAGGTTGCAATTAGACCACACACATAACTCTTTTATTAGCGTGCGTCATATAGAGGGTACTCCTATTTATAGGTACGGAAATAAAAAGATCGAACAATTTAACTACCTTATAAATCATGGATTTGATATCCAGCAAGATTACTTGTTCGATCGTATTCTATTTTCTCTACCAGAAAACTGGGATGACGTTATACAAAATATATTTCACACATATAATCCCGACATAGCCCTGACCTTGGTTACGTTGTTGGAGAAGGCGGAAAAAAAAATCCACCCGTTATGGATACAACTGCGTACAGAGAGCATTGACATAGACTGTGATGTCTCGCGCCACATGCACGTAAAATTGAATCTTGCCAACAAGTTGAGAAATAGGGGATTCCGAGTTCATGTCACTGACATCTACACATCAATCATAGATACCCTTCCTTCTAGTTGGCCACGTGCAAAAATTCATAGGTTCTTAAAAACTAATACCGAATGGATGGAGATCAGACACATTAAACTTATTCTAAAGTCTTACTTTGAAAAGGTATCTATCTATCTATTTATATATATAAAACTAATTAAGCTTGATTAATTAGTTATAATTTCATATTACTATAATTATTTAGTCACTTATATTTTTTAATTTTTGTAGATAATGTCGAGAGGAAACAACCCTAGGGTACCAAGTGCCGATGTGACACCACAACGAGGTTCACCATCTTGTGCAGAACCCGGATTCTCAACACCAATGGCTGAGCAATTCACAACTCCACCAATGGTTCACTCCTCACCAAGTCCAACCCCAAGTGCTCCTACACACCAATCCAGCACTCCCGTTGCTTTAACGCCCCAATCCAACACTCATGATGCCTCCCGCTCAAATGAAAAGAAGCCTATTGGATTCTCCCTTCTCGGGAATAACCCGATGGGTGATAGGAGTGACGTGCTGAACTTTAAAGCCCGGTGTTTGTCGCTGGGAAAAATGAACGTGGGAGTCGGTGGACCAGACAATTGGAACCTTGTTGATCAAGCTGTCAAAGATGACATATATGACCAACTTTGCAAGCATTTCTCATTTCCTGACCGTTCCAAGAATAAGGTTCTATCTCGGGTTGCTGAAGGATTGAGGACATACAGGAGAAACCTTCGGAAGAAACATTTCCCGAAAGAGGCAGCGAGCTCCGATATTTTGGCTTTGAAAGAGAAAGTGCCTCCCAATGTTGAAATGCCGGTGGATCAGTGGAATAAGTTTTTGGAGAATGAGGCGAAGGAAAACAAGTTGGTCCATAGGGAGCAAAACAAAAAAAATAGGGCACAAAAAACTGATATCCATAGGCTGGGATCCAAATCATATGAGGATTTGAAGAATGAATGGGAGAGTAGGACAAAAGATGGTCCAGATGCCGGTAAAAACCCAAATCGGTCCAACTTATTCCTTTATGCTCGACGGGACAAAGATAATAAATTCCCCCTACACTTGGCTAAGACACTGGAATCAATAGAGGCCATCAGCAGTCAATCAGATTCGTGCCCTACTGATGACTTTGACCTTGAAAATGATGCCCTGACTAAGACCTTTGGAAAGGACAAAAGGGGGAGGACGAGAGGTATTGGCTCACATATGCCAAAAACAAAACTTCAACACATTGCACCTCTTGTGGACGAGCTTTCTTCGGTCAAGAATTGTATCTCATCCCAAAAGGAGCACCAGTTGAAGACCGATGGGGATGTCCATGAGATTAAAAATTCCCTGTGATTATTGAACAATCAAATTGGGAAACTTGTGAATCTTATTGAAAGTTATAGGCCCCCAATGCCTCCTCAATATTTCACACATCCTTCCCCTCCAACATTCCCCTCTCAAATGCCTCATCCTCCAATCACGGGGCTCGGATCATCGTCAATAACTCACGGTGACTATGGCGAAGAGTACTATATCAAGGACATGAGCAATTCGAGGTTTGTTGGCATGTGCATACTCATCTCCAGGGAAAGGGGGACTCTAGTACATCGCCGACCTTTGGAGAAGGGTGAGGCTAAAATAATGGTCGATGAAATATACAACGGCTGCGGAGATGTACCTGTGTACGTTAACAGCGGGGATGGGATGGAATTGAGGAATTATGCAAAATCTTTTATTACTTGGCCACTTTATCTGTTGGCCAAGGTTTAATAATATTTTCTTTCGTTTCAGTTGTAATAATTTTTTTTTGTTTTAGTTGTAAGAATATTGGTTTTGCTTCAGTTGGAATGATATTTTTTTTGTTTCAGTTGTAAGAATATTGGTTTTGTTTCGTTTGGAATGATATTTTTTTTGTTTCAGTCGTAAGAATATTCTTTCTGTTTCAGTTGTAATAATATTTTTTAACCTATTACCACAGGACTGAAATTTGAAGATTATTACATGGATTTCTCACAATACAAATAGTGGATGGGAGAGACTAACCGGATATCAATTAATCATGTGAAGGGCGTTTATGAATTTGTTAAATATGCTTCCAAAAATCTTAAAAGTGAGAAGATTCCGTGTCCGTGCACTCATTGTATTAACGGAAAATATAAGTCATTGGAAGTTGTTGAGTTGCATTTACTAAAGTGGGGAATCTGTCAAGACTATATAATATGGACATACCATGGTGAAAAAGTTGTACCTTATCTTCCAAAAGAATTACCGGGAGCCGACTGTGTAACGGAACCTCAAGGAGTAGAAGTGGTACATGATTCACCAACACATCGTCCATTGACCGACATAATTGATGATGCTTACGGACTCCACAACCAACAAAACCACCAACCTATGGATACAAATAATGTGCATTATGACCAAGTAAATGAACAAATTGATGCTGAACTACTAGGAGATCGGGAATACATACGGTTGAAAGCAGATGCGGCTAGACCGTTGTATAAAGATTGCGATGAAGATCACTCGGTTTTATATGCAATGATTGGTTTGCATAATTTGAAGAGTCAATTTGGTTTGTCAGGAAACAGCGTAACCGGAATTCTTAAGTGGGTTAAAGAAATTCTCCCAAAAGAGAACATGTTACCAGACAATTATCCTACCATGAAGAAGAGTTTGAAGGGTTTAGGTTTGAAATAAAAATCTATTCATGCTTGCAAGTATGATTGAATATTGTACCGGAATGAGCACGAAGAGAAGGATGAATGTCCTGTATGCAGTGAGCCTAGATATATGGTTTGTGAGAATGGAAATGACAAACATGCAAAAAATCGCAAGTGCTCGCAAGTCCCACAAAAGGTTTTGAAGTATTTTCCACTTGGGCCACGGTTAAAATGTTTTTTTACTGTACCGTGGATAGCGGAGGCCATGACATGGCATGCTCGATGCGAGGTGGGTGGGAATTTGATGCGTCATCCGGTTGATTCACTCATCTGGCAAATTTCAAATGCACAACACCATGAATTTGCAAAGGAACCGCGCAACGTTCGTCTTGCAATCTCAACCGATGGGTTTAACCCTTTCGGTAATTTAAGTACTAGTCAGAGTTATTGGCCAGTTCTTATGGCGCCTTTAAGTCTTCCTCCGACGTTATGCATGAGAAAGGAGTTCACATTGTTATCTCTGTTGATACCCGGGCCTAAGGCTCCCAGTGATGATATTGATATATTCTTAGCACCATTAATCGAAGAACTTAAAGAGTTGTGGGATAAAGGCGTGACGGCGTTCGATTCTCATAAGGATGAAGAGTTCACACTTAAAGCAATGGTGATGTGGGCGATCCACGATCTTCCTGCTTATGGGACCTTGTCCGGTTGTAATGTTCATGGTTATTATGGATGTCCCATATGTGGGGAGAAAACTGAAGCCTGTTGGTTAAAACATAGTGGTAAGTTGAGTTACACGGGTCATCGTAGATTTATGCCGACCAGTCACCCTTTTAGGAACGACAAGTCTAACTTTTTGCCTGTCGGTCACGAGCGAAGAACGGCACCTAGTCGACTTTCTGGTCAGCAAATTGAGGAGAAGGCGGTGGCTGCGACTGCGGGGAATAGGTATGTAGGCAAACACCCCCAGTTTGTAAACCTGAAGCGTAAAGCTAGGGAGGATCCGAACGACCCTAGTAAAGCGAAGCCATGGTCCAGGCGATCAATATTTTTTGATTTGCCGTATTGGAAAGATCATCATGTAAGGCATATAATTGATGTGATGCACACAGAGAAGAATGTTGCAGAACATTTGATAGGAACATGTCTGGGTGGATCTCATTCCAAAGATGGAGAGCGTGCCCGTCGAGATCTACAGGATATGAAAATAAAGAAGAGACTGTGGTTAAAAAATGATCCAACGACAGGAAGAATTTCTATCCCCCCGACTGCTTTCACTTTGACTACTAGTGAGAAGAAGATCCTCTTAGACACGTTGTTCAACTTGAAGACTCCAACCGGTTATTCTGGTAATTTACGTAGGGTAGTAAACTACCAAGCAAATGACTTGAAACAGTGCAAGTCTCACGACTGGCACGTAATCATCCAATTAATCCCGTTGTTATTTCGGCATTGCTTCTCTGAACACAAAGATCTTCGTCGGGCAATTATGCAAATCAGTTTGTGTTTTACCCTACTTTGTGCAAAAGTGGTAAACAGAAGACACATTAAAGCTGCGAAATCAACTTTAGCCGAGGCAGTTTGTGTGTTAGAGAAATATTTTCCTCCGTCATTCTTCGATATCAGTATCCACCTGCTTGTGCATTTATGCGATGAAGCTTTATTATGTGGTCCCGTGAGGTATCGTTGGATGTATCCTTTTGAGCGCTTGATGAAAAACTTCAAAGATTATATAAAGAATACACGGTATATTGGAGGGTCAATTGCTGAAGAATACGTAACGGTGGAATCATCGCTATACGCTAGGGAACATATGCCAGAACAAGAGGTGAGGAGGTTTAATCCTCGTGGAGAACGAGTGATAGAGGAACCTGACGAGTTTGAGGATGAATTATCGTTTGGGAACCCTAAAGAGGTGAAACTCACAAACCTACAATACGAGCAAGCAACTCGTTATGTCTTCGAATCGCAAGATGAAGTCCAAGACTGGAGAGAGTGAGTATCTACTGAATTTTTCTTCTTTGATTATATGTATTTTTTATTTTATGATCTAAACTCTATAATTTTTCGGTAGGAAGTACGAGAACGAAATTATCCAAAATCAAAGGAGAAATTGGACGACAACTGACTTTAGGGCATGGGTGTCAAAAGAGGTACTTTTCACATCTTATGTGTGCGGTTATTTATTCATGTGTGGTAAAAACATGCCCTAATACAAATTCATTAATAAATGCAGCTTCTAAAAAGAGGTGATGTCTCTTCCAGACTTGCAAGCCTAGCAAAAGGTCCTAGTTTTCGTGCAAAAGAGTTTAAGAAATTCCGCACCAAGGGTTTTGATTTCATTTCATATCCATATGAGGAAAAGCTTTTGACGCAAAACAGTGGAATATCAATTTCTGCCTTGACCACCTGTATCGCTAGCAAAAGTGATAAAAATCCAAAGAATACGGTGCTAACCTATTATGGGATAATTCAACAAATCCTAGAACTTGATTACTTGGATTTCACAGAAACCGTATTCTATTGTGATTGGGTAAAGGTGGAGGATACAACGAATGCTTGCAAAGTTGATCCCGACTCCAAACTTATTATGGTAGATTTATCAAAGCTGAAGACTAAAGACCGCATAGTCGACGAGCATTTTATTTGTGCCTTTCAGAATGTAAAGAAGGTATTCTACTCGAAGTGCATAAACGATGGCAATTGGTCTATTGTTGTGCATGCACCAAAGGGTATGACTACTGAAGTAGACGCATTAAAGGCTCCAAAAGAGTTCCAGTCAGCTCTTGATGACCACGCTAATTTGAAGGATCTTTTAGTTGATTTAGAGGAAGATTGAGTATCAAAATATTATTTTATCCTCATCAATCTTATTTGTATCCTATTATGATATTGACATTGTATTAGCACTTTACATTAATTTATGAATTTCATCTACTTTTAAGATGAACCGACCGCGTAGTCACGGGGCTCTCGGTTAGAGTGTACGACGTAAATTTGCAAAAAAAATAGACTTGAGCATAAAAACATGCCATTGAAGGGTGAAAACGTACAACAAGCACAAAACGGTCCGGTAAGAGTCACGAACACCTCGCACGGGATCAATGTGACTCGTAGGAACCCACCGCGTAGTAACGGGGCTTAATAATAAAAAAGTTAGACTTGAGAATAAAAAAGATGCCATCGAAGGGTGAAAACGTAAAACACCCACAAAACGGTCCCGCAAGAGTCACGAACATCTCGCACGGGACCAATGTAAGTCGTAGGAACCGACCGTGTAGTCACGGCTCTCCCGACTTGTGTGTGTGCGTGTGTGCATGTTTGTGTGTGTGCGCGTGTGAGTGGGAAAGGGGGGAGGGGATGGGCAGGGGGCGCGTGTGTGCGTGTGTGCATGTTTGTGTGTGTGCGCGTGTGTGAGTGGGAAGGGGGGGAGGGGACGGGCAGGGGGCGCGCGCGTGTGTGTGTGTTTGTGTGTGTGTGTGTGTGTGTGTGAGTGGGGAAGGGGGGAGGGGACGCGGCATATATGCATATATGCATATGCATATATGTAGTGAGAGTGTGCGTGTGTGCGTGCGCGTGTTTGTGTGCGCGTGTGAGTGTGTGCATATTGGTGATAAAATCCAACATAAAATAGAGAGTATACCTGATCTAGGGTGAATCCAAGAGTGGGATCTACAAAACAAACCTCCTGACACTCATATTTGGTCATCTGATCCGTTATGGTTGCCTCTGGTTTCGGTATGACGTAGGACTTTAAATAATTGTCACCTGAAAGAGAAATAGCATATCTGCATATATAATTATTAATATGAAACTAAATGAGAGATTTAGTAATAAAACATACCACAGTGATAAATCATGCTTGTTGAAACAAAAGATTCAACAAAAATATATTAAAACAAATTCGTGAGGTATAACTCATTTTTGGCAGCAACGTGAAACCCCCGATCCAAAAACTTAATAGATATGCCAGTGTATACATGTTTGTGTGTGTATAGTCGACGTCATCTGCTAGCCGACGCATTCCTGATTGTGTCTTTGCTCGATCTATGTGAAAAGCTTGCATTACTGCCGTAAGATTTTTCACTTCCATCCGGGCTGAATTCCCTTGAATCTGTTTCATATCAGATGCCCCATGAATAACTGCAAATTCATGGCCAGCATCGTCCTCGAGTACGTTGTCTGGTCTTGTTTCTCCATTAGCAGCGACTTTTTCTTCCTTCTTCTCCACAAACTCGTTCAGGTGCCCAGTCTGGACCAGTTCTTCAAGGTGAGACTTAAGAGCCTTGAAATGCTCAGTCTTATTTCTCCCCTTCTTATGAAAAGCGCATATCAGCGCGTTGTTTCTCTTTGAGGGATCTCCTCCCATCTTTCCAGGCCACTTAACAAATGGCTCGTCTTTAATCTTTTCCAGTATCTTGTAGATTGGTTCTTTGAAGACAGTGTTCATAGCCTGAAATGCTTTTGAAGCATCATTCTTACCTCCGTTCTTGGAGCCATTTTTACCCCCATTCTTGCCTCCTTTATT
Source organism: Sambucus nigra (assembly GCA_949130495.1). NCBI lineage: Eukaryota > Viridiplantae > Streptophyta > Magnoliopsida > Dipsacales > Adoxaceae > Sambucus > Sambucus nigra. The sequence continues at coordinate 515,770,338 of OX422220.1, forward strand.
CAGGTTTTCAACCTTGTCGTTGCCCTTGGCAGCGAGCTTAGTTAGGCCATTTTCCCCTGTATTGAAGAAGGTCACATCCTCTACTTTGGCGTATTTCTCGATGCGATCCATCAAGTCATCTATGGTTGTGGCCTCCTTCTTTGTCAGGGATTGGTGCAGAAGGCAAGAGTTTGGTAGGACGATCTTGAAAGAAGCCACTGCTACCTGCTCCGAGCAGTCCTCGATCTCGTTGAACAACTCCCAGTACCTCTTCGCATAATCTCGGAGGTTCTCTTGAGGCATTTTCTTCATTGTTAGTAAAGAATCCATCCTCTTCGGATGGGAGCTACTGGTAATGAAGTGAGCTGTAAAGATGTCGGCCAGGGACTCAAAACTCCTGATGGACCTGTGGGGGAGCCTCTCGAACCACTTCTGGGCCACATCATGTAGGCTCGAGGGAAAAATCCAGCACATTAATGCATCCCTGTGGTTCCAGAGAGTCATGGCTTGCCTGTACTACCTAACGTGATCAATAGGGTCAGGATTTCCATCATAGATGTTGAATATCAGAATTGCGAACTTCTTGGGGGCTTCTTCTTCTTCTATCTCCCTTAAGAAAGGGGATTTCATCTGGGTCCTGAGAGCTCGACGAGCAAGCTCTCTGGTCGATCTGGCACCTCGATTTGCTGGGTGCTGGTCTATCTCCCTTCGAACCAAATTTCGTATGTCCTCATTACTGCGAGCTGGGCTCCTGTAACGGTGAGCTGGTCGCTGTTTCTCGAGTGAGTCATCGTTTAACTCGTTCTTCTCACTCTTCTGGGATCTACGTCTAGGGCTCCTTCCTCGGCTGCGAGACTTGCTCGCCTGAGGGCTAGGAGTGCGGTATGGACTTCGCCTAGTGCTAGGGTGGAGTTTTTTCTCCAACCTCTCTAATTTCCTTTTGAGGCGAGCATTTTCAGCCTCTTGCTTGCGAGCGGACTCCCGTTGCTCTTAGAGCCTAGCCTCATAGGCATCAATCAATCTAGAGATTTGTGTGGAACGTGCTAGTCCCTGGCTCTCATCTGAGACTGGTCGCTCAAGAAGAGACCTTTGATCCGGACGTTGAGCTTCAGATCTGATCCTGCGGGGGGAAGGCTGCTCTTGGATATCCCCTGCCTGAGGGGCATTACTGCTATGACCAGACATCTCAAATTCTTTATTGGTGAAGGCTTTCTTTAAAGAAGACAAACGTTTCCCACAGACGACGCCAATTGTGGTGACAATTATATTCAATACAAATAAATGAGAAAAGCGCAATCACCAAAGCATGTAAAGAATGTAAAATATGCCAATCACATAACACAGTATATACGTGGTTCAGCAAGAATGCCTACTTCCACGGTGGTGGAGTCAGTATTATTTCTATACACTCCGGGGAGTGTTTTACAGAGAATACAATACGTGCCTTTTGCTCCAGGCTTAGGATTTATTATATACATGTTTGTTCTCAGGGAGTGGGGGTGTTGGACTCCCCCACGTCCATCTTCTATTCCTAGAATATCTCCTTATGAGATTTTAGGAGTGGACTAAGTCATAACTGAATTCAGTTGAGATACGAGGGGCCCAGACTTTGGGCCATTTCTATTGGGATACTCGTCTGGGCCCGTGATGGAAAATCGAGGTACCCACAAGAATAATCAAAAAATCACAATTAACTGAATTCAACCATTCACATCTAAATAATAATCTGACCGAATAAACCATCGTCTAAAATCTAACAAAATTAAAGACAGATAATAACAATCGCAAAGTATCTGAACTGAATACTAAATAAAATTGTGAGCCACATGCTCGAGCATCTGATGATAAACCCCTACTCTAAGAATAAAATGAAGAGAGGCGCCTATCTAAATCCCGCAACATCCACATATGTTGCAGCAACGAATCCCTGGAATGAGTCAAGTCTGGCGTCCCTGTAGCTGGACACCTAAAAGGTTTTTAAAAATATTTAAAGCAAGGGTTAGAACCCAAAACATTTTCAAAATATTTAGTAAATGATTAACTTGCAGTAATAAATATGCATGAATGCTTTTCATATTTTTGTTAGTGCCACACTCCCTTGAGGAAATCCTCACCCCTCCTCTAATGTGCACAACTAACACCTTAATTAAATCCGCTAGTCATTTATCCCATAACTAGATAACCGATATAACCCCTTGCAACCACCCTACTCTAACCGAGTATGCAATAATTATGATTTCTAAGTTATTATTAACATTAACTTAATTAATCATTCTCTTTCTTAAATTCATATAACTTTCACATCCGTTATACACATAATACAATTCACGGCCTGTATTAAATTACCCGTATATAATTATTTATCTCATTATATACGTATAACCATATTACAACATTCACATATATGTTGAAATAATAAATAATAATAACCATCCTCCCGAGTAATAACTTACCGTGTGTATATTCTCTAAAGTGCTATCCCACTAGGTATATTCACATAACCTCGTTACCCCAAGTCAGAATCGATCACTAACTTGGTTAAAATCATACATAATGGAGGCGGTCATATTCCTTCCCTGAAAGTGAGATGCCGCTCACCCATATAACGAACGCTATGACCTAGGGATATACCCACCCTACTCCTCAAGCTAGGGGGCTCACCCACTATGCGTAACCTCCCCTGATAGCACTAGAGTATGTATATTAATAATATCTAATCACTGATATTAATGCACACACCATATATATATACTATCGCACACCGTATATATATATATATATATATATAAAATACCCCGACTTTACCGTGTACTAAGTCCGTAACACAAGCCTATACAAAATATCATAAGTTTATGGTCTAACCCTGATTATAAATTAATTTGCACATTAATAAATTAAATTACTTTTGGTGTCGCCTAACCAATATATTCGGACTCGCTCTCATGTCCCGAGAATAAAGTAATACCCAAGTCTAAATCCCCGATTCCGAATTAATTAGCTCTCATTCTTAATTAATTTAATACCTTGGCATCGCTCCACCAATATACCCGGACTCGCCCATTCGACCCATATTTAATTATTTTGGAATACTTTTCTCCAAAATTAACCATAATGTTTCACACGTAAATCCCTCCCAATCCCAATTACTTTCCCTTATAATTGTTAGAAATTTATGTTCCATATTTATTTCTCACTAAATATTGTATGGGAATTGAAATTTTAAATTAATTTCTCTTATATAAAGAAAACTGGCCGACCTGCCAAAAATACTGGACCATTGATCGATCGACCCTTTTCATCGATCGATCGACCTTTTTCATCGATCGCGAACAGGTCTTCGTCTTCTCCAACACTGTTTCAGCCATTAACGAATTTCTCCTAATTCCAACCTCTTCTATGGTTCAACCCCAACGTAGCCAACATTTTTAATACTTGGGGACATGATTAGGACCTCCCTTAAAACCTCAAACATGACTTAATTCCCACAAATCTCTACTTGTTCAAAAATTGGGAAATTTCTGGGCTTTCTTTGTGAAGACTCAATTTCATCCATTTATTCCAATTTTGTTCTTCAATTTCTACTGTTTTTTCACATCTAAGTTAAATATCTACTCAGAATCATGTAGCACAATAAATTCCTACACCAATTCTCCTTTTGGTTTTCCAATTACAAAAACCCCATTTTTGTACCCGTTTATACCCAAAACGAATTTTAGATTTCCACATCACACAAATATGAATTGAAAACATAAATAAATGCTACAGTAAGTTAACCACTTGCCTTATGGGTTCATAGTGTCTGATCTGAGTGTGTGATTCGCAAGGTTGATGATTAACTCCCCAAATTCGTCCATAGTCTTGTCTCCAAAAGGATCCCCAATGCACTCTAACTGCTCCCTATAGTTTTCTCTCAAAACTTAATATTTAGATTTGTGTTTTCTGCCGTTTCCCTTTTCTCCCAATAAGCTATTAAAGCTAAATCCCGTTTTTAGCTTAGCCTAATGGGCCAAGCTCGAGTGACCCAAATACCCCCGTGTGGGCCCGACTATGCCTAAAAATGCCCCGAGACCCATTTACTACCCCGGGTACTCTTTTTTAACTATTTTGGTCCATCCGGACTCAACCGTGCACTCATAATTTGCATTTGAATTAATTTACAAAATTTCTTATCTCACACCTAAGTTAGTGTATAACCGACTCCCGACTGTGATATGTGAATCCCACGTCACTATTACACTTATGACGTAAATAATTATTACTATTCACCTAGTCGTTTAATTCCCATAAATATTAACCACTTATTCTTTCAATTAATATTTATATACAGATTCCCATAATTAATTCCATTAAATTATGTCACGCAAGTAATTTAAATTTTTACCCCAATTAATTAATTTTTAATTGCATAAAAATGCGGGGTGTTACATACTCCCCCCCTTACAAAGGAATTTCATCCCCAAAATTAGGTCGCACCTGCGGTGAATAACTCTGGATACCGCTCCCGCATATCCTCCTCCCGTTCCCAGATAGACTCCTTAATGCTATGATGACCCCACTATAGTCTCACTAGTGGAACAACCTAGGATCGCAACTTGCGCTCACTACGGTCCATAATAGCTACCGATCTCTCCTTATACGAGATGTCTGGCTGTAAGTCAATTTCCTCGAGTGGAACATGCCAGAAGTCCCTCTCGCTCCTTCGATATTTCTTCAGCGATGCCACATGGAACACGTCGTGTATCCGTTGAAGATTCTTTGGCAAACCCAGTCTATAAGCTACTGGTTCCACCCTCTCAATAATAGGGAAGGGTCCTACGTACCTCGGCGCTAACTTATCTTTCTTGTCGAACTTCATCACCCCTTTCATAGGGGACACCCGGACTAATACCTGATCTCCAACCTCCAACTCCACATGTCTCCGTGAAGCATCAGCATAACTCTTCTGCCTATCCTGAGCTATCTGAATCCGTCCCTGAATTAGCTCTATTTTGGCAGTCGTCTCCTGGACAATCTCCGGCCCCAATAACTTGTTGTCCCACAGTTCTAACCAATAGGCGGGCAAACGACAAGGTCTCCTATACAGTGCCTCGAGCGGTGCATGCCAATCGTAAACTGGTAAGAGTTGTTATATGCGAACTCTACCAAAGGAAGATATCGCTCCCATCCTCCCCAAAAGTCCAAAATGCACATCCTTAGCATGTCTTCCAGCATCTGATTTACTCTCTCAGTCTGCCCATCTGTCTGGGGATAATAGGCGGTACTCAACCGTAACTCTATGCCCATAGCCTTCTAAAAGCTCTGCTAGAAATGGGCCACAAAAACCTTGTCTCTATCAGACACAATATTAACCGGCACCCCATGCAGCTTAACTATCTCCACTATGAATAGTTGCGCGTAACGCATCGTCTCGAAGTCTGTGCGAACCGGTAAGAAATGGGTTACCTTGGTCAATTGATCCATAATTACCCATATGGAATCATGACCCCTCTGTGATGTAGGCAACCCAGTAATGAAGTCCATGGAGATGCTCTCCCACTTCCACACGGGAATCTCCAATGGTTGTAGCATCCCTGGAGGTTTCTGCTGATAAACTTTCACGAGCTGACACGCGGTACATTTCGAGACGAACTCTGCTATGTCCCATTTCATTCCTGCCCACCAATACTTCCTCCATATATCCTGGTATATTTGATCACCGTCGGGATGTACTGCAAACCTCGAACCATGGGACTCTGTCATAACAGCGTGCCTCAAATCCTCATCTTCCGGTAAAATCTTCCTCCCATTAAAGCGTAGACCTCCCTCTGAACTGACCGAATAACCCTTTGCTCCCTCGTCCAGTAGTTGACGTACTCTATCCTGGCAGATCTGGTCCTCCGCTTGTGCCCTCACAATGCGCATAATGATCTCGAGAGTGATGGATAAAGCTGACATGCACACCCTGGAAACATCATCATCATGCCGGAGCTCTCTCTACTTCGCTTTCCAAACCTCTAAAATCTCCCCTGTAGGCCTCCGGCTCAACACGTGTGCCACCATGTTAGCCTTACCAGGATGATACTAGATGTCAAACTGGTAGTCTTTCACAAATTCTAGCCACCGTCTCTGCCTCATATTCAGATCCTTTTGTGTGAAGAGATATTGGAGTGACTTGTGATCCATGAATAGAGTAGACTGCTCTCCCAAAAGATAGTGCCTCCATATCCTCAAGGCAAAAATGATCGCTGCCAATTCTAGGTCATGAGTGGGGTAATTCCTCTCATGGGGCTTTAGATTCCTAGACGCATATGCTATAGCCCTCTCCTCCTGCTGTAGCACACCCCCAAGTTCCTATAAGGATTCGTCGGTGTAGACCTGATATTCTAGTCCTACCCTCAGCAAAGCAAGTACGGGTGCAGATGTCAACTTGTCCTTTAGCTCATCGAAAGATAACTGATAATGATCACTCCAAGTAAAAGGTACCCATTTGCGAGTCAAATTTGTCAATGGACCCGTGATCTTAGAAAACCCCTTAATGAATCGCCTATAATACCCTTCCAATCTAAGAAAACTACGGACCTCGATCGCTGTCGTGGGCTGCCCCCACTCCCTCACCGCCGATACCTTATTCGGATCCACAATAATACCTCGGTCCGACACCACATGACCCAGAAATTATACCTCCCTCAGTTAAAATCCACAATTCCCGAATTTTTCATAAAGCTGGTGGTCTCGTAGCATCAGTGGAATCATACGCAGATGCTCTGCATGCTCCTCCTCCGTGCGTGAGTAGATCAGAATGTCATCAATGAACATAATAACAAACTGATCGAGATACTCTCTGAAAACTATGTTCATGAGATCCATAAACACTGTCGATGCATTAGTAAGCCCGAATGGCATCACCCTGAACTCGTAGGATCCATACCGCGATAAGAAAGCGGTCTTAGGGACATCCTCCTCTCTAATACGTAGCTGATGATGCCCTGACCTCAGATCAATCTTTGAGAAGTATGCCACCCCTCTCAACTGGTCAAATAAATCATCGATCCTAGGTAACGAATACTTGTTCCGTATCATCACCTTATTCAGTTCCCTGTAGTCTACGCACAACCAAAGTGAACCATCCCGTTTCTTTATAAACAACACCGACACACCCCACGGCGAGGTGCTCCGCTGAATGAAACCCTGACCCAGGAGCTACTGAATCTGCTCTCTCATCACATGCATCTCAGAAGCGGCCATACGGTAAGGTGATCGAGCAATCGGCCTCGTACCCAGTGCTAAATCAATTACAAACTCGATTTCCCTGCTGGGAAGCAATCTTGGTATTTCTTGGAACACATCCATGAAGTCCCTCACTATCGGAATCGAATCCAACGGAACCACCACCTCCTGTGAGGTATCCTCCTCGATATAATACAAATACGTGCGCGATCCTCCCTCGAGTAGAGGCATCGCCACTAGGAACATCTCCTCTCCCGGAATAGAGAACACGATGGTTCTCTCAAAGCAATTTACTGTCGCCCGATAACCTGCCAACCAATCCATACCTAGGATGACATCGTACCTCTCAATATCTAACACTAAGAGGTCCGCTGCTAAACTCAGTCTCCCAATCATAATATCCACCCCTGCAAATCGAGTGTATCAATGACCCACTACCCACTGGTGACTCTACACACATCCGGAGACTACCCGCAATCTCTAGCAAACCGGCTACTCTAACAAATTTAGTTTTAATAAATGAATGCGATGCTCTAGTATAAAAAAGTATCCTACCCTTAAGCCCATTGATAGGAAACATACCCTCAATTGCTAGCGGTGCCTGAGGTGCTGTGGAATAGGAACATCCCAGACGTTGTACACACGCCCGTAGTGCATCTGCCCCTGCTGTTGTGGGGCTGGTGGAGCTGGTGCTGCTGGTGGCATCTGACCCTATTGCCCCTGTTGGGCACCCTGCTACTGGCCCCTACCTCTCTGTGGGCACTCTCTCTTAAAATGTCCCATCTAGCCACAAACAAAACAACGCCTCTGACCGTCTCCCTGTCGTTGGCCCTCACGAGGCTGGCCCTGTTGACCTCCTCCATTGTTCCCTTGGCCCTGTCGGCCCTGAGGAACCTGCTGCTGCTGATTTGGGCCCTGATGGCCCGGCCTAAACCCCTGTCCTCCCGGTCAAAAACCCCCAGGCTTAAATTTCCTAGCCTAATTCCCTTGTTGACTGTCAGACTGCTGCTGAACACCGCTAGTATCACCAACAACTGCCTTGCCGTGCTGGCTCAGCTCCCCTCCCCTCTTGTTTCCCTTCTCATAGAAGCGATGATCCTGACAGTGCACTAAAGCGGCGTTGATGACATCAGTGTATGTCACCAACGCTGGATTACCGATCAAATGCTGCCTGATCCTCCAGGCTAAGCCATCCATAAACCTTGACTTCTTCCACTCCTCGTCGCTCACCTCGTTTGGTTCAAAATTTGCCAAACAGGTGAACTCCTCCTTATCATCAGCCACTGAGCGATCACCCTGAACCAACTCGCTGAATTTCTTCCTCATCTCTGCCTCTACTGCCGGTGGGAAGTATTTTCTGTCAAACCGCACCCAAAAATCAGATATCGTCATCAAGTCCCTCTCTTAAATGGTGGTAACTGACTCCCACCATTGTAAAGCTGCCCCTGACAGACGAACGTAGCAAGAATCTATTTCTGCACATCGGTACACTCAAGCATGCGCAGATGGCGCTGAATATTCTTCTAGTCACAAGCCTCTACGACATTACTACTACCCCGGAACTCGGGTGGATGACCCTTCTGAAAGGTCTCCCTAACTCACTGCCAAGAAGATGGCCCCACTTGGGCCTGAATTGCTGGTGCCACTGGAGGCGGTGTCTGGGGCTGAGGAAAATGGGTTGCCATAGCCCTCATCACTGTCTCGACTGCCTGAGCCACTATCACTACAACCTGAGTAGTGGAGATCAACTCGGGTGGTGGTGGTGGTGGCGGTACTTGTGGCTCCTGATGAGCCTCCCTCAACTCATCCCTAGACTCGGCTCTATCTGCCCGCTGTCTCTTCGGTGGCATTTGAAAATAGATCGAGTCCTATAAGTACGCAATTTATACAAAAATCGTATAGTAAAAAGACGATATCTCAAATGAGGAAAATAAATCAGCAGTCCTAATAATAGGCCTGTATAACAACCGAATGCTACGCTGAAACGTAGTAAGCTGCACAGATCCTAAGGACACTAGAACCTGATGCTCTGATACCATTTGTGACACCCCGCCTAATTAAACACCATTTTTGTACCCGTTTATAAACAAAACGAATTTTAGATTTCCACATCACACAAATATGAATTAAAAATATAAATAAATGCTACAACAAGTTAACCACTTGCCTTATGGGTTCGTAGGGTCTGATCCGAGTGTGTGATTCGCAAGGTTGATGATGAACTCCCCAAATTGGTCCCTAGTCTTATCTCCAAAAGGATCCCCAATGCACTTTAACTGCTCCCTATAGTTTTCTCTCAAAACTTAGGATTTAGATTTGTATTTTCTGCCATTTCCCTTTTCTGCCAATTAGGTGTTAAAGCTAAATCCCGTTTTTAGCCTAATGGGCCAAGCCCGAGTTACCCAAATACCCTCGTGTGGGACCAACTATGCCTAAAAACGCCCCGAGACCCATTTACTACCCCCGGGTACTCTTTTTCGACTATTTTGGTCCATCCAGACTCAACCGTGCACTCAGAATTTGCATCTGAATTAATTTACAAAATTTCTTATCTCACACTTAACTTAGTCTATAACCGACTCCCGGCTGAGATAAGTGAATCCCACATCACTATTACACTTATGACGTAAATAATTATTACTATTCACCTAGTAATTTAATTCCCATACATATTAACCTTTTATTCTCTCGATTAATATTTATATACAGATTCCCATAATTAATTCCATTAAATTACGACACGCAAGTAATTTAAATTTTTACTCGAATTAATTAATTTTTAATTGCATAAAAATACGGGGTGTTACATTTACTATAAGCTCTGGAAAGTGTAGACTCACTATCACAATGTATAGATATTGGAGGCATTGGTTTTGGCTAAACTGGAATTTTAATTAATAAGTTCCTTAACCATTCTGCCTATTTACCTGTTGCAGCTAATGCTACAAACTCATCTGCTATAGTAGAATCAGCTATACAAATGTAGACTCACTTGTTGAGGAATGATCCACTTGTTGAGGAATGATCCTCCCGCTCAGTTATCCAACTAGCATCAGAAAACCCTTATAATACTGAAGGATATCCACTATAGTATATACCATAGTCCATAGTTCCTTTCAAATATTTTAATATTCTATTAACAGCATGCCAATGTAATAAACTAGGATTACTTGTATATCTACTTAGTTTAGCAACATCGTATGCGATATCAGGTCGAGTACATGTCATGGCATACATTAAACTACCAATTACTCGTGCATATTCCAATTGTGAAATAGCTCTACCAGTATTAGGGATCATCTTTAGCTGTGGTTCAAAAGGTGTATTAACAGGTGTGCAATCAAACTGATTAAATTTCTTTAAAATTTTCTCAACATAATGAGATTGAGTGAGAATTATATTTTTATCTTTCCTTATTATTCTCATTCCTAATATGACATCAGCTACACCCATATCTTTCATATCAAATTTATAAGACGGGAAACTCTTTGTATTATTAATGCTTTCTAAATCAGTACCAAGAATTAACATGTCATCTACATATAAACAAATGATCACACCTTTACCATTAGCAAATTTACTATAAACACACTTATCAGATTTATGAATTTTAAAACCATAAGAAATAATGACTTTATCAAAAATTTTATGCCATTGTTTAGGTGATTGTTTTAGGCCATATAAGAACTTAATTAATTTACATACTTTATGTTCTTGTCCAGGCATAACAAACCCTTTAGGTTACTCCATGTGAATTTCTTCTTCTAAGTCACCATTTAAAAAGGCAGTTTTCACATCCATTTGATGAATCTCAAAATTATATATAGATGCTAATGCAATTAAAATTCTAATAGTAGAGGTTCTAGAAACTGGTGCATAGGTATCAAAATAATCAATTCCTTCTTTTTGTGTAAAACCTTTAGCAATCAATCTAGCTTTGAATTTATCAATTGTTCCATCTATTTTCATTTTCTTTTTAAAAATCCACCTACATTTGATATGTTTAGACCCTGGAGGTAAATCTACTAACTTCCAAGTTTTATTTCCCATGATTGAATCCATTTCATCATATATAGCTTATTTCCAAGATGCTGAATCTATAGACTTAATTGCCTCGCTATAAGTTTGTGGGTCTGTTTCAACACTAAGAGTCAAAGCAAATTGATTACAAGGTGTGTCTCTAGTTCCTTCAACAAGATAGACTACACAGTCGGGACCAAAGCTTTTTTCTTTTCTAGGTCTTTTACTTTTTCTAATCTCTTCTTGTTCTACTGGTGGAGTATCAGGTAATTGTGAAGGAGTGTTTAATTCTTTTTCATTATTTATTCTAGGAATAGAAGAAAACCTTAGTTCATAAAAAATTTCATCTCTAGATTCAATTATAGTATTTACCCCAATAGAATCATTAGGTTCACTAACCAAAAATCTGTAGGCTTTACTATGTTGTTCATAACCTATGAAAATACACTCAACGCCTTTGCTTCCTAATTCTTTCTCTTAGTTTCAGGTAGTCTTACAATAGCTCTACAACCCCAAACTTTAAGATAACCTAAATTAGGTTTTCTATTCTTCCATAATTCGTAAGGAGTTTTCTTATTATCTTTAATAGGTATCCTATTCAGAATATGACACGCAGTTAAAAGTGCTTCTCCCCAAAACCCTTTACTTAAACAAGAATAAGAAATCATAACGTTAACCATTTCAGTTAGTGTCCTATTTTTTCTTTCTGCTACTCCATTTTGTTATGGTGTATAAGGTGCAGTAACTTCATGTATAATACCCATATCTTCACAAAATTGAGGAAAATGATATTCACTACCTCTATCAGATCTAAGACATTTTATTTTAGTATCACATTGATTTTCAAATTCATTTTTATATGTCTTAAATCTATTAAGTACATCATCTTTAGAGTTTAAAAGATATACGTTACAATATTTTGAAAAGTCATCGATAAATGTAGCAAAATATTTACTACCACCTCTAGTAGGTGTTCCATGCAAATCACAAACATCACAATGTACTAATTGCAACAAAGATGCAGTTTTTTAATTTTTGGAAAAGGCAATCTTGTTATTTTTGTTTGCATGAAGATTTTACACTTTTCATTCATATCATTCTCATATTTAGGAATTAAATTTAAATTAACCATGAAATGCATTTTCTTTGTATTAACATGTCCTAAACGACTATGCCATAATGAAAGACAATCAACGATATAAGCAGAAGAATCTTTTTCATTGATATTGAGCTTAAACATGCCCTCATACAAATATCCTTTGCCTACAAAGGTACCACTCTTAGTCAGAATAAATTTGTCTGACTCAAATACAAGCTTGAAGCCAAATTTGTTAAGAAGACTTCCATAAACTAAATTTTTCCTAACATCAGGAACATGAAAAACATTGGTGAGACTAAGGATTTTTCCAAAAGTGAATTCGAGATCCACTGTCCCTTTGCCTTTAACCACAACAATAGAAGAATTTCCCATATATAGAACATATCCTTCCACAGTTTCATAGGCAGAGAACAAGCTCTTGTCCTTACAAACATGCCTTGTGGCACCAGAATCAATCCACCAAGAGTTGTCTTCTCTAAGCATATTGGTCTCGGATATCATAATAGCAAATTTTTGCTTTGTGTCTGATGTCCCTCCTTTTTCCTTTAGTTTCTTGAAATCACGACAATCCTTCTTGAAGTGACCTGGTTTGTTGCAATGAAAACATTTTCCTTTCTTCTTTTTGTTTGCTTTAGAATTAATTGAAAAATTCTTCCGCTTGTTATTTTTTCCATGATTGCCATATTTTGGCTCCTTTCCTTCCTCCACCACATAGACCTTAGAAACAGAATTTTCCTGTTCCTCTTTACCATCTAGAATTCGAGACTCTTGTTCAATTCTTAAATGAGTCTCTAATTCTCCAAGTGAAAGATCTTCCTTTTGTGTTTGAGTTCTTTCTTATAATCTTTCCAGGAAGGAGGAAGTTTTTCAATTATAGCAGAAACAATTACATTATCATCCATATTTAAAATTTTAAGCTTGCAATGATTTAAGATGCGTTGGATGTCATGAAAATTTTCTAGCACAGGCCTATTATCATGTATTTTAAAGCTTAAAAACTGACCGATAAGGAGCTTCTTACTTGTAGCATCTTCCGTAAGATATTTGGTCTCCAATGTGTCCTATAAATTTTTCACAGTCCCAAATTTTTTGTACAAGTCGAATAAATTATCAACAAGTGCATTGAGAATGTGACCACGACACAGGTAATCATCGGTCTCCCAGTTTGTGCGTTGCCTAGTCTGTTCCACGGTTTCATCTTCTTTTTCATTTGGTTTCGGTTGTGACAAGACATACAAAATCTTCAATGTTGTTACAAGAAAGTGAACCTTTTTTTGCCAACGCAGAAAATTACCACCATCAAAATGGTCCAACTTAACAAAGCCTTCTGTTATTTGTCGAAGTGATTTGGAAGAGTTTGCCATTTCTGGTGATATTGTATTTAGATTATTGGATAATATGAACGCAAATACATAAATGGAACTCTTTATATATCACAGTAATGTAAAATTCAGTACAATAATGTAACTTCTGAATATATACTAGAAAACTTCAAGGCGTGATGTCACTTTCCTAAATATAGTATTTGCCCCACACGAATAAGTTCGGTATACAAACGGGAATCTGCAAATCCGTACTCAAGATAGAATGAACCAATTTGGACTGTCTGCAACTTGTATATTTAAAGACAACCTTTGGATGCAGCAGCGAATAACAGTCAATCAAGTTCTTATTCTGTTTATGTGCACAAAACAGAATAAGATAATTTATATCTCCTGTAAGAGATTAATTGCAAGGGATGGAAAATTCTGAACTGGGTTAATCTTAATTATGTGCAATTTCGAAATAGGATGCCTTTATTTATAGGAAATGAAATGCTACATCTCAGGGGTCATGACTGTTAAGTTTTAACAGTCTTTACTTAATTCTGAAATGGTATGACTGTTAATTACCAATAGTCTTAAACCATTTCCGAACAGGTATAGTAATACCGAAATGGTTTTACACGGACCCACCAAAACTGACCGTGCCTGAACTACCGCTATCTGACCCGGACGAATCCTGAAAACCCACGACATGAGAAGTGCAAAGTGCGCCACTAGCGCCTCTATAGCCCACTGACCTGTGCGTACGGTGCTTCGCACCGTATTGGAGGTCTCTTGAATATCCTCTAAAATGCTGGATGAAGTAACTCTTCATCTTCAATTTCTACTTATTAAGTGTACACTTTCTTAATATTTTTCCATTGTGGGACTCAAAGGTTGCCCACTCCTTTTATAGCTTAGTGGACTGCAAATTGGGTATTTATTTATTGTAATTTATTTTAATTGTTAAGCATTTGAAGCACAATTGCTTCTTATTTGGGTGTTGTTCTATTTGATTGTTTATATCCATTCTCTTTATGGTAAACAATTGAATGGAGTTTTCCTTTTCTGGTTTAAAAACATTTATAAAATGTAAAAAAAAAAATTATTTGTAATTGTATGTGTTCTTTGTTGTTTGGATTAGTTAATTACTATAATATAAAGTAGAGTTTTCGATTCTTAATGGAGTATTTCATGTGTAGGTATGTCCATAAATTCCAATTTAAAGTTAAATATGTGTTCTTCCCACATATTTTTCCAATTCACTTTTTAGGTCTACACGGTTGAGAGCAGTAAATTATTTTAATTTAGTTTGCCATTAGTTGTAGCGTTGTCAGAGATTTCAAATGGTAATTGTCTTTTGGGTAACTCATATCAAGTCTAAAAAGTCATCAATGTGGCACAATTGAAACCATTGTTTTAATATGATACCTTCAAATAAAAAACTCAATGAAAAACTCATGCGATATCAAATGGAACCTAATTAGTTTTAAAATTTTGTCTTTGAACCAATAATGTCATATTATCTTTTTACATTATTTTTTGAACAAGAATTATATTTAATTCATTAATTAGCCATTAAAAAAGTTAAGCAAAAAATAGTTTAATTATTTTGTGGGGACTATTCTCTCAACATGTTTACCTTTTAAGATTTGACCCCCAAATTAACATTCGACCCCAAAAGTTACGTTTTAGACACAAAACAATGTTGCAAAAACATTTTCTATGATTAAAAAAATTTAAATTTTTAGGGGTTAAACTAAATTATGAAATATTATTTGTGGATCAAACAAAAAAAACTCAATTAAAAAATATATTTTATGATGGGTGCTTCGCTAGAATATTAAACTCTTACGAAGTATAATGAAATATTGTAATTCGTTTAGACAACATTCGTTATATACATTTATGCCCGTGTATCGCGTGGGGTACATTCTAGTTCTATGAAATATAAATATACCTTGAAAATTAATCATATTTGATCACCACAAGGATAATAAATTCACTTCATTAAAATTGAGTTGTTCTCAAAACTATGAATAATCTCACATCATTTGTGATGTTGAACAGATAGTAGATTAGAACTTGCGCACATGTGAGTACTCCGGATTGGTTCTACAAAAGTGTTAAAAGATCAGAATATAATGGCTTGTTTGGTTTATGTTTCTCCAAACTGATTTCAAAAATATTTTCCCTATTCTATTTCCAAAATTTCTGGAGATCTAATTTTTTTTCCAAATATAAAACTTAGGATTTGAAAGGGTTATTTGCACTTCCCCCCTCAACTTTACCATGTTTTTCACTTTACCATCTAAAATTTTATTTTCATCATTTAACTCCCTAAACTTGCTAAATGACTACAAGTAAACCCTTACCATTAATTTTTGGACGGAAAAGTGGGTCATGTGTCATGCATATGAGGGTATTTTTGCCCAAATCAATGTAAAAAAGTTTTAAAAATGAAAATTAATGAATAAATCACATAAAAATATTTAAAAATCTGAAAGTTATAGAAAAACAATTCAAAAATTTTTAAATTAACAACAACATTTTAAAATTTTGAAAATATTATTTTTTCAATTAAATCCAAATTGTAGAAAAAAACATTTCAAAATATAAAGAAAAGCTTAAAAAAATAAGAACAACCCACTTCTAAAAAATCTAAAAATAGTATAAGAACTATTAAAAACACTGAAAGTAAAACGGAAAACATTTAAAAAGTATGAAAATTTGAGGAAAAACTCTAATAAATCTCGAAATAATAGGAAAAATATTTAAAATTATAGTTAACCATTAAAATATATCAAAAAAGATTCTAAAATTTTCAAAATTTTTGATTTTTTTAATTATGCAAATAATAGAAAAACATTTTAAAAGTATGCAAGAAACTTTTTAAAATATTTGAATAAAAGTGAATTAAAAAAACATATGAAAACCGTTTTCCAGCAAAAAAAAATTGTTTTCCAGAAAAATGTTTTCTATCAAAAACAAAATTTACTTCATGCATAAAAAATTTGTTTTCTAGCCAAAAAAAGGATTTCAAACAAAAATATTATTTCTAGAAAATAAAATTACTAAACAATATCCAGAAAAATATTTTCAATAAAAATAAAATAATATAGGAAAACAACCTCTCAACAAAATATCCAACCAACAGTAAAACATAAGTTTTGCAGAAAGAAAAAAATAAAATTCCAGCCCGATAAAAATTAAAAAAGAAAAACAACAAAAAATTTCAGGCTTGATAAGAAAAGTATTTTTTTCAAAACACATTCCAAGCTTGATAAAAAAATGAAAATAGAAAAATAGAAAAAAAATTCTAGCATGATAAACGATGTGCCTGCATGTCCCCAATGTGTTATGCCCTTTTCAGAGCGCTTCATTTGTTGAGCGTAATCATCAGAGAGGATTTGAGTCATTCAAGCTTTAGAATTTATCTAGGTTATAAATCTAAACTTTCACGTGTGCCCTCTCATCTCACATATTTAAGGTTTCAATTTTGATAATGCTTCTCTAATGAAATTAATAATTTGGGACATTTTAGCAAATTCTCATTCGTCATGCTAATAAATTGTGTTATCTTTGTTATTGTTGAGCTTTTGCATTGAATTTCGGGTAATCATTGCATGATCTGAGTTGATATTAATGGATATCATCCCTGAAAACCCTCACAAGACAAAATTCGTTCTCTAGGGTCACCTAGAGGTTTAACGGCTTATTGAATATACTAATTGCAACCTTTTGCTAATGAAAGTGGCTTTTATCGATTGGACATATTTTCTAATTATGGTTTTCCTTGTGATTATTATTTCTTTGTTCTCCATTACTCGAGACTAGCAATGTATAAGTTAGGGGGTATAATTAGTCAGAAATATTTCATTTCCATTAACTTTATGCATTCTACCATTCTCGCATGCATTAGTCCCGATACTTATGCTCCTTTACTAGATAACCTTTGTTTTCATTATATATATCGTGTGCAAGGTTTATTTGACTTTTTATAAGTGTTGGGAATGCTAGGCGTGACGTTTGGTTGAATTTTGATAAAGTTCCATCGACAAATGAAACTACGCGAGAATTTTAAGAATTTTATAATTTGAGTTTTGATCCCAAGCATTATAGGGAAGTTGTAGATCCCCGATTTAGATATCCGTGTCCACCGATAGTGCGAGATTTCGATTATTAACGTAGAAGTTACAAAAGTTTCTGTAAGTTGATCAATGTAAAAAGGGAAGACAATAAGGGCATCTCATTGTACCGAATCAATTCGGCTTTGCTCTGAATCGATTCAGTCCCTGCCTATTTGAATCTTTTTTTAATCACAAGCTTTTCATTTCTCTTATTGTGTGTGTGTGTGTATATATATATATATATATATATATATATATATAGTTTTTCACTTTCATTTTATATAGAGTTAGTTTTTGTTCAACAAAGAACATATTTAAGATCATTTACCATTTTCTCTCTCCTAGGTTAACATTGAAAGTTTACTTTACTCTCTTGTCTTCCATAAAATATCTAAGAGTTTTTGGTTAATTGTTGTTGTAAGCTCGTTAGTCTTGAATTGGTCGTTTATAAAGGTGGGACTTGAATTTATTAAAAAATCTTGGGTTGATATCTCTCTTAAATGATCTCTTCTTTACTATCGATGCTTACTTTCATTGTGTATGCCATATTTACCGCGAGTAGCTAATTCTTATGGGTTAGGGATCACAATCCCACCAAGGAGGATTGAACTTTAAATTTAGGGTTTGATTTAAATTCATTTTTATTAAAACTCATGTGTTGATATTAGACTATTATAGGCTCTTAATTTCCCTTTCATGCAATGGTTATGTTTGAAGCTTTACTATAAACTCACCCATTTGTCACCATGACTAATTGAACCTTAAATTTTCATTGTTGATTTTTATCTCTACATGGTCGATGTTTGTCCTTTGGATATGATCGACTATAATTGAATTAAATAAGCTCCGTCACTTATATAGCTAGTCCAGGGTGGAAGAATGATCCATAATCTCTTTTATCTATATTAAATCACAAGTTTCCTAGTTCTTTTTGTCATAATCAACGTCTTTTACTAATTCACACTTGTTTTAGCACATGCTAAGATATTTATTAGTTGTAGTTCACCACCCCCACTATTATCATCTTTTTTTTTACTTTACTGTTGTGACATATAATAACTTTATATAACTTAAATGTGTTATTTTCTAGGAGTCCAATCCTTGCGAAAATCGATCCCATATAGACCATAGCCTAACTATTTCAGTCGAAATTGGTGATTTGATTCTCGATCCTTCAGTTTATTAGAAATTGTTTGGTCGTATTATTTACATAACTAACACATAGCCAAATTTTATATTTGGTGTGAGTATGATTAGCCAGTTTAGGCACGCTCCACGAACCGCACACTTGGATGTTATCTACCACATTTTGTGATATCTCAGGTCATGTCTAGGACTTGGGTTGTTTTAAGCCTCAGGGACTAAAAAATGTATCTCATGTTTTATTCATGCGGACTATGTAGGGTCAAAGATAGATAAACATTCCACTCCAAGCTTTTGTATATTATATGGTTCTTCCCTCATCTCATGGAAGAACAAAAAAGCAGGCAGTGATTTTACATTATTCAACATAAGTCGAGTACCGTGCAATGACTTAGGGAATATGTGAGCTTTTCTGGCTTCAATAAATCTGGTGGGAGTTGAGTTTTATAGAAAAAGAATCGTCGAAGTTATTTTATGATGATAAGTGAATTATTATGCTTATATTTGATTTCGTGCTTCATGAGACGACAAAGTACGTTGAGGTTGATATCTTTTTTTTTTCCGAGAAAAGATGAGGTCCGACATCATTCGTCTAGATTTCGTCCCTCTTGTAACACCCGTAATTTTGAGTAATTATATTTTAGTATTTAAATTACACGTGTGCACGTAATTTAAATAAATTGAGAAATAATGAGAATTTAAATAAATATTAATTAGCGATAATAGAATTAATATTTATGTGAATATATATTTACTAGTGTGATAAAGTAAATAAAAGAGTGTCAAACGGTATTACGTCATAAGTGGGTAAAATCGATGGTATTTAACGGTATCTCAACCAAGATGCGTGTGTAGGGTCGTGTTAGGTTAAGATGGAAAATTTATGATGGGTGACTCGGATGAGGATTTTGAGTGCACGGTTGATCCGGAATGGATTGGAATAGTCAACATTAAGTACTCGGGGGTAGTAATTGGGTTTCGAGGACTTTTTAGACTAGTCGAGACTCGCATAGGGGTATACGGGTCATTTTACAAGTGAATGATAATCTAATTTCGGGTTAGAGGTTATAAAAAGGCATATGTAATGATAGGGGAGCCACACTATCATTCCAAAAGTCTAAAAGTGAGAGAAGAGAGAAAAGACAATGGAGGATCAAAGGGAGCTTAAGAAAGGCAAATTGGGAAAGATATTGGGAATAATTCAGGGCTAGAATCATCACACAACAAAGTATTCAGACTCTACTATCATTTTAAGGAAAGTTCTTAAACTTACTTAATACCATATGTATGTATTTCAATTCATATCATGGTTGGTGAAATTAAACATGATTTTGGGTGGGATTCATATATATTAAAAAGGATTTTAGAGAAAGATTTCATGGAAATTTATTTGAGTAGTATATCATATGAAATCTGATATTGAATCCTATATAAAATATGGAATCTTAACTAAAAATTTGAGTTTGAATTATGATGAGAATAAATGTGATCTTAAATTATAAATCTCGAAAATAGTGTGAATTGATATTAGAATTTAGATGTGAATTATTCTAGAAGATTTGATGATTAAATTCGATGGGTTAGAATGAGTTTTAGGTGAATTAAATCCATAAAACATATACCCTTATGATTGATATTGATAGGGCAGTGTAAATTGGTGTTGGGATGATTACTGGACCGATTTGGGTTGATAGGTAAAACTTTGTAACAAGTAAAACATCCCTGTTTAAACCAGTTCCCAAGGGCGAACCAGTTCGCCCCCTAACCGAACCAGTTTGACTTCCCTGTTTGGCCAGGCTTGGTTGTTTAAATGGTTTTGTTTATCGGGTTAGTTTCGAGTTGTTTTGGGATGCTCGTAGATGAGACTAGGGCTTCTAGAAAATACTTAGAAATATTATTACGTACCTTAGGATTATTCGGGAATATATTCGGGCTATGGAATTAGGAGTGTTTAGGATGAATTACAAGCGAAAATGGATTAATGGTTTTGATTAGGAATTCGGATGGAATTTGGGATACGGGATGGTTTAAGATACCTTAGTGTCCCGAATGATATTATAATTGTGAATTAAAAATAAGTAAGGGATTACTTATATATTCAGGATTCGAAATTTGACTCGGGGATTATAAGCTAGTGCTATGAGTGACATTAACGGTTAGTCAGGTTTTTGTGTGTGTATATATATATATATATATATATATATATATATAGAGAGAGAGAGAGAGAGAGAGAGAGAGAGAGAGATGATAAGGGGTTGCTTGATTATTTCTTGCCTTTCTTTTGCAGTTGACACCCTTGTGTTTTGCTAATGGTGATCGAAAATCCCTTAAACATTTGATGGAATTCTTGAAATATTATGAGAAATCTTCAGGCTAAATGGTGAATTCCAATAAAAGTTCTTTTTATTCCCCAGATAATGCTTCTCTTGCAGCGAGAAGATCCATTGAATCTAGTACGGGTTTCCAGTAGAAAAAATTCCCTATCACTTATCTGGGTATTCCTCTCTTCAAGGGTAGAAAAAAGAAATCATATTTTGCTCCTTTTATTGACAGGCTAGTGGAGAAGATGAATTTTTGGAATCATCAAAAAATCTCTCAAGCGGGTAGATTAACTCTCATCAAATATGTGACACAATATATGCATCTTCACCTCCTTGCTGCTCTTAATCCTCCGGGTATGGTTCTCCATCACATTAATAAACTTTTGGCTAAATTTATTTGGGGTAAGCTACAAGATAGATACAAATTACAATGGGTGGAGTTGACTGATATTTGTAAATCTAAAGAAAAAGGTGGATTAAACTTGAGAATTATGTTTGACATATCCGTAGCGCATACTCATAATTTATGGTGTAAGTTTTTTTAATGGGAACTCTTTATGGTATCGGTTCATGCATAGCAAGTACAAAAAATTGGAATCAAATAATTTCAAAGGTTTCATTTTTGTCTCATATCATGTTTGGAAAAGGATGCAATCTCTTTTGGGAGGACTTTTCAGAAAATTTGAATTTTGAGGGAGAAATGATGTGTCCAGCGATCTTTTCCCCTCATTTGGCATAAGAGAATTTTCCAGAAAATTTCTATGTTCATGTGGCGTTTACTTCACAAAGGGATAGCGATTGATGAGTATATAAAAAACATCCATATTCCTTTGCCTTCAAAATGTAGATGTTGTGTTGTTAATAGTGAAGAAGATAAAGAGCATTTATTTTGGAGTGGTTCTATGGCTCAATCGATTTGGCACAAATTCTCAAACATCCTTGGATAACGTTTGACTTCTTGCAATTTTAACGGCAACTTGATGAATTGGTGGATTAATTCAAAGGGTGGTAGAAAAAGAAATACTTTTTGTCGTATCCTTCCAGCCTTTATATGTTGGCACCTGTGGTGTGCGAGGAACAAATCCAACTTTGAATGCCTTCCTACGAAGGAATCATCTATCAATGACCTCATCTGTGGGGAGATCAAGATGTCGTTTCGTATACTTCCTTTTAAAGGCACTAAAACTAGATTTTGTAATGATATTTTAGAGGCTTTGTTTAACATAGGTGGTTTTATTTCCCATTATTGATGTAAGCCACTATCGGGGGGCTTTTCCCTGGTGTTGTTTTTATATTATCTAGGAGATATGATTCCTATTTTAATATATATATATATATATATATATATATATATATATATTGTGTTTGATATATGTGAAACATAGTTATTCTAGGGGATGCTATCAGTGGAGGTTGCGCGTAGTGGGCGGTCAACCCCTGACGTTGACTAACAAGTGTAGGAACGATTCCCTAGGTTATAGGTCTATCGCATGACCACCCTATATGAGTTTTGAGTCGTGTGGAGGTAATGTGGTATGGTTATGAGCCACGGATGCATAACTATGACCGCCTTCGATTTTACGTTACACTTTGTGTTCGGTGATGCGATTCTAACCCGGTGGCCCGGGTTGAAGTATATATATCTGGAGCTTGTTAGCATGGTAGAGTTTGCATCCACGAGGTAATGCTCGGAGGGATTGAAGTTATACATAAATAGCGAGCAATATATACGTATGTATACTTGATGTGATATGAAAATATGTATATAAGTGTGAAGAAAATATCAACCAGTATATGACACTAACATATGTGAGAATGCCCCTACACTATGTGTCCTATAGGTCAAGATGGTTCAAATAAACTCAAGTTCAATTTTTAATTAATTTTTAATTTTAATGATTGAACAAAATTTCTCCCAATTAAACTTTGCACTAATAAACTTTTCTTGTGAAAAATCAATATTGATTTACCAAATTTTCTCTTGTTTAATTCCTAAACACGCATCTAGGTGATTAAGAAATTAAAATAAATAAATCAACAAATCACAAGATGAAATGTGTAAGAGGAACCCACTAAGGGAAAAAAAAACCTTCCGACGGCCCAGCACGACAATCACTATGATACGAAAATTATAAAGAAAGAATTTAGTCTTACATAACGACTTAATCCTCACAAGCCTTGATGCGCCTTCTTCGACTCATCCTCCATAGTGCAACGTAGGTATCAACCTATGCAAGGTCCACAACACGCGACTCCACGAATGCCTCGGCGTCCACCGATACAGCTAAGCAACCGTCTACGATTCGAAACATGAAATACTTCACTTGTTCACCGCAACAAACATACAAACGGAATCCATCGGATGGAAGCAAGTTCTCTCAATGATGAAAGAATCAAACTTGGTGCCAAACACGACCTCAAAGCATATAGATTATGAAACTTGGATTATGTAAACAAAATGGTAAACTTTTGGGTATTGGAACACTTGTAAACTATCGCAGAGTCATTTCACAAAAGAGTTCTCAAAATGCACACCACCTCAATGATCTGAACTGATATTTATAAAAAAATTAACTTGGCAGCCTCGTTTGAACAGAAGTTAGTCTCATTCGAACGAGAAATTGGTCTCGTTTGAACCACACAATTCTCGTTACTAGTGAGACATGAAAACACAAAATAGTAAGGGGTCGTTCATAGCGCGTTTGAAAACTGCTTCTAATGAGGACATCAAATCAAAATTGGATGTCATTTGAAGCTCTCGTTCGAACGACTTCTTGACTTCGTTTGAACGAAGTAGAAATCTCGTTTGAAGAGCTGAACGAAAAATGGAAAAATATTTTCTCAAAAAATATTTGAAAAATTTTCTAACTATTTTTATAAAAGAAATACCCTTATAAAAATTATCGAAGGACTCATAATTTATACACATTCAGACCTCGAGATCCTTGGCATATGTGAAGACAAACATGGCACGATAAACATGACATTAGCAATATCCATCACTTTGAAGCTTGGAACAACGTCTTCATCAAACAACATTATAGGCTTATGGAATCAACTCTTTAGATACTATTCTATGACATAAACATTTTGACTTTGTTTTGACCAGAATTATGCCAATTACAAACAAATTGATTCAATAGGACATTTGTCCTTACAATGTGAATGTAGAATTAATAACTAAAGTAAAGTTATGTGAAATTAATTGGTAAATTATAATTGAGGATTATAATTATAAAGCGGATGTGAATGATAATTGGGAGTTTAAATTAAAATAATGTATATGCATGACACAAGTTAGCCTATGGGACTTATGTTACGACTAGTTAGACTGGATAGCATAACTTGGGTGTTTAAAATACACGCGTTAGGTGCGCACTATAGCTGAGGGGTGAGGAGTATTTCATGGGAGTGCGACACCAGTTTAAATATGGAAGAGTGCACTACATAATTATTATTGCATTTTAATCACTTGCAAAATATTTTCAAAAGGTTTTGGGCTCTGATGCGTATCAAAATATTTTCAAAACTTTTAGGTGTCCAGCCACAGTGATGCCAGGCATGCTTATTATTTCCAGGTTGAAGAGGTTGCATCAGCTGTGGATGCTTGCGGGGACTTGATTAGTCAAATTTATTTTGAGATTCTAGATAGGATTTATTCAGCTATTATTCGGTCATGTCGTCCAGTGTCAGACTTTTATTCAGTTTTTATGTAGTTCAGTGCTGATGGATATTTGTATTCGATTCATACCGATGGTTTATTCAGCTACTTGGATTTTTATATTTATTCCAGCATTCAGTTATTACATGTAATGAATGTGTAATTATTTATTTGGAATGGTTTGTGATGAATGGAATTTAATTATGGTTTAATTTAAATAAGTTTTAAGTTTTAAAGTTTGACACCGGGCTTAGTAGGTTATTAGTAATTAATTGGATTTTTGACAGTGATGCTAAGAATGAGCTAAGTGAGATTGGTGTTTTATTTTAGTAGAGGGATGGCCACCGATTGCTTTAATAAGAGGGGTTTCACAGATAGTATCAGAGCATCAGGTTCTAGTGTCCTTAGGATATGTGCGGACTTATTACATTTTCCAATGTAGCGTTCCTTGATATAGAGTTCTAATATTAGGAACGTTGCATTAATTTATGCCTTTATTGTTCTTCTGCTCACATAATTTGTATTAACCGCGGACTTATACAAATTCAGTGTGGTTTCAGATGCCATTTAGGAGAGGATGACAAACTAGGATCGCCAGAGGGGCCGATACAGGAGAGGCTCAGCAAGATCCACAGGTGCCACAGGGGACAGTAACAGTCGTAGAGGTGGCAAATGTCGTTGCTCAGGCGGTTAATGCTATTATGACCGCTATGTCACAGTAGTTCCTACAAGTTCAGCTGCATCAATCGGTGGCACCGGTAGTCTAGGCCCACCAAGGACCATTAGTGTGGGAGTGGGTTTGGGAGGCCTTTCAGAAAGGGTATCCACCAGAGTTTTAGGGCAGCGCAGGTGTGGTAATAATGGTAATGGTGCTAGCGAGGCACAGCGGTAGCAGGCTGGTAGGCAACATGAGTGAGATTCCCAGCAGGGGATCCTAGTAAGATATTTCGATAAGGGGGATTCAGACCAGATGACAGTGGCTTTAGGTAGGGCCAGCAGAAGCAGCATGTTCCTCAGGGCCAAGGGAACAATAAGGGTGGCCAGTAAGGCCGAGGTCACTAGGACCAGCAATCAGGACAACCCCAACAGGGTCAGCAGGGTCAGAGGCAGTGGAATTTTATAGGCCGTTATTTTCTGTGTGGGGAGATGGATCACATGAATAGATATTGCCAGCAGCGAGGTATGGTGCAGCAACAGGGTGTCCAACAGAGGCAGCGGGAACAATTACCACCTGTAGCACCATCTTCAGCAGTCCCACGGTAACAAGGACATATATAGTATGTGCGTGTCTATAACGTTCATAATGCGATGATTCCACAGGCGCCACAAGAGCCACCTACAATTAAGGGTACATTTTCTATCCATGGGCTTATAGTTCGGGTGTTATTTGATACCGGAGCATCGTATTATTTCATAGCTACTAGATTTTCACGCACAATAGGTTTATTAGAGACACTCGATAGGATTATTATGTGTGTTGATTCACCTTTGGGTGGTGGGGTCCATTTGATAGGCTGGGTTTCGCCGCGGCGCGAGAGTCATCTACGCATCGGCCGTTTGTTATAAAAGTGAAAAATATATTTGCTAACAAAATAAAAGATAAATAAAGGAAAAGATTAAACTAGGAGAGTGTATTTAAACTAGATTAACAAAGTGAATAAAAACTATAGGTTGCGTCGAATATCCCTCACCCGATTTAATTTGTATAAAATGGTTACATGGGTCGACGGGTTATTAAGATTGAGTCTCGTTTTGACAGTTAAGTAAATCAAGAGTTGTCACACCCCTAAATTCGCATAAAAGTCTAATAAGATTTTGGCGTCAACAAATACCCCGTAAATTACGCACGCAAGGTCTTAAGTACGGAGCATACATGATATACCCTGTCAAATCTCCTAGACGGAATAACTAAGACAACACACTCGAAATAAACTCGTAAAACTCCATCACCAAAGCAAAGCAACATGTCAACCCTACGTGAGTTCAATCATTCACAACCTAGACTAAATTACCTAAAAAGCATGATAAATGACATGTAATGAAAGAAAGCAGGTAAACCTAATTATGAAAGAAATAAATAGCAAGAAATAAATATTAACTAGGCATGGAAATGAAAGGAAACAAGTAAAGAAAGCATTAAACAAATGAAAGAGACAAAGAAAATAAAGCTTACATACATGAAAATGAGTAAAACACCCAAAGGAAATGGAGAAGGGACAAATATCCGTACAAACCCTAAACCTAATGTAAAATGTAAGATATTTCTCTCAAATGAGAAAAAAGAGTATATATAAAAACCCCAAAATGGCAAACTTGTAAATAGAAAAGCTGAGAAAAACAGGGGATCGATCGATCAACCCCTTTGGTCGATCGATCGATCGATCAGGTCTCAGCCCACTATGAAATCTCGAAGACAAATTCTGAAGGGTCGATCGATCGACCCTTTTGGTCGATCGATCGATCAAGAAGGTCTGCAACAAGCTGCATTCTCCTGCTTTGATTTCAATGGTTATCTCTTCCACTAATATTGCCGTAACTTCTTCATTCGGACTCGGAATCACGCACCGTTTACTGCCACACGAAGCTTGCGAGGAGGGATACAACTTCCATGTAGATGTTGGGACCGGTGCCCAAATTATAAATTGACCGAATTGCCCTTGCGCATGCGTATATGTACGAAACTTAGCCGGAATGCATCCAAACTCCCTACTTAGTATGTAAATACCAACAAAAGAAAAATTATACCTCATATAGCATGTTAACAATATAAAACAGAGGTTTTATGGTTAATGAGATTAAATATAGAGTTATGGCACCCGAGTGGGCTAAAATGCGTAGGTTCGAGGGTATAAATATGCAATATTAGGTACGAATCACACCCCCTAACTTACACATTGCTAGTCCCTAGCAATGAGATAGGATGCAACAAGAAATACAAGAAAACCAAAAGCAGGATACAAGTACAAAATGGGAAGAAAAATCAAAAAAAGATAAGGCCACTTTCGCGGGCAAACGATTGCATTTAGCGTATGCAATAAGCCGTTAAACCCCTAGGTTTCCCTAGTGGACGAGTGTTATCTCGTGAGGGTTTTCAGGGATGAAACCCACAAACATCATATGGTTTCCTGATAATATGCCCAATCACATGTGACAAGCCCAACAATATCGAAAAGGATTTCAGACGCATTATTAGCACAATGAACTAATTTAAACGAAAGTCCGTATTATTAACATTATAGAATTCACCTCATAGAATTGAAACCTTAAAATGTGGGAGGGGAGCGAGCACATGCAAAGTGTGATTTGGAAAAAACTTATATAAAACGGATAAAAATTAAAGCAAGCTTATATTCAATCCTCACGGGCATTACACTCATCAAGTGAATTCACTCAAAACATGGAGTTAACACACGGAACATGCGGGCATAAAGAGTAAATGTAAATGGAAACTAGGCCGCACACGTGTCACAAATGAATAATGATATATATGAAATTAAAAATTATAATCTCAATGAAAGATATCGCACATTAAAGGAGGCAAAATGAATTTTCACAGATTATCAAAACTATTTTAACTTTTAAATTAAATGCACCCTAAGATCACATAGGACTTGATATGGTTATAATATAGGTTTGGCTAGGGTTTGAAACGAAGAATATGTATGCACGGATTCAAAGTGTTCGAAATGAAAACTTAGAATAATGGGAAGAATGCGGGAAATATCAAAAATTGAACAAACAACTTGCATAAAATGCATTGAATATAACAATGGGGAGACTAAACAAAGCTTATTCGAACACTATACACAACATATAAAAATTTCTCTTTTCTTTTCTTTTCTTCTTTTTCTCACTTTTTCTTTTGTTTTCTTTTGTTTTCTTCTTTTTCTTTTTCTTTTTCACTACACTTTCTTTTCTTTACTTTTTGCACTTTCGCATGCCTAAATTGCAACCGCAACACAACATCATTCAATCCCAAGTATAATTCCAAACAAAGGTATGGAAGGTAATATGTATGGTTTATAACTCCAATGTGGAGTTGGTTATGCGATTTTGGGTAATGAAATGAAAGGCTAATATTTAGGCTCAAAGGGGTTGACGAGGGTAAACATATAAGGTGAAGTCAAGGCTAATATGGGTGATATGAAAAAGATCGCCTATGATCATTTCATAAAGTTTACGCAATTCTCGAGTCAAAACAAACTTTAAAAATCATGCTCAAGTAATACATTTCAACAATGAACTCAATTAATAAACGGTCAATGAAAGAATAGAGAGATTACCAACGACTGTAACGTTTTCAAAGAGGAAAGAGTAGTGTATACACTCACAAATGAAGATAAGTCTCTAAACTCACTCGGTGTAAGTATATACAATGCAACAAAATATTACCGAGTTATAAAAATCTTAAACCAAATCAATAAAGCAAGAAAAATGCATGTGCTCATGGGCTTAAAGTTTAATTCATGAAGTTATTCATAATATCAATGATTGAGGACTAAAGTTTAATAACTTCTAAAATCGAGAACATGCATCATTGAGTTGTCTATTGGATTGGGCAATTATTAAAATGTATCATCGAAAACAAAGGCAAAATGCCCAACAAAGGAGAAAAAAGAAAGAAAATCTTTTTGAAATTTTTAATTTTTACAAGAAAAGCATACTAAGTAACTAACATGTAATCAATTCAAAGAAACTACCGATGAATGGATAGAATATCCCACACCCCTAACTTAAAACCTGACATTGTCCTCAATGTGAATTAAGAACCAAGTTAAAGAGAGGAAAATAGCGATATTACTCACAATGGAGCGATCTCCAGAAAGTACAAGTCCAAAGATTTTACAAAACAAGTTAGTACCGAGCATAGAAAAAACAAATAACAAAAACTTAACTAATTACACTAGAGAAAAAGAAACAAAGAATAAAAATAAGAAAAAATAAAACTAACTATTTACAACCTATAATTTTAACTTCTAACTAACTATACACTAGAAGTTGAAATTTTTTAGGGTCCACCCAAAACACGATTTGACTTTGAAAGATCCACGGGGGACCCTCCCTTTCATGCATGCCTCCAGGAAAATAGGAATTTCGTTCGAACAACGGAAGGCATGTGTAAGGCGAAAGAAATGAATCATCCCCGATTAAAAAATTTGGAGGGAGGATGGGGGATTTGGATAAGACGGGTGACAAAAACACAAGAGGTCCAAAACAACTTAATTTTCTCCCAAGTATTTTGAAATTGGAATGGGAGGGGGCGCACATGAAGGCAAAGATGCGATCATGGAAGGCGACTCGAGCAAGTACTCCTCATCGGTGAAAAGGTTTAACACATTAAAGTTCAGAACCGATTCATCAGGTACTTGTGATGGTGTGATAACAAAGAATGAAAATGAGGAGGAAAGAAATTCAAACTCAAGAGATGAGTCATCATCGCTTGAAGATTGAATTTTAAAGGAAATAAGATTATTTTCAATGAAATGTTCTTCTTTGGAGGCCAAAGAATAAATCATTTCATTGAAAATGGATATTACTTACATTTCATCCTCACTTTCAATATCTATTATGCTATGGGCAAAGTCAACAATGGTTTGTTCCAAAGTAGGCACAAAAACCTCATTTGGTTCAAAACAATCCTCGACTTAAAAAGTCTCGGAAGAAAAATTGTCGTCGAATTCAAATAATAAATCCAATTCATACTCCCAACAACGATTATCTTCCTGATAATGATTTTCAATTTTCTCATTTTCAAGCATGCGCAAGCCCTCACCGAATGTCATAGGTCGAGGCGCGGATTCTTGAAAATGTGAACTTTGAAAATTACCATCGGAGTTATACTCAAACTCATTATTATAAGAATTTTGAAAACTATTGCAATTCATTTCCAAATTCCTATTATAAGGAATTAGAGGCCCAAAATCGTTATCATCATCTGCAAAATTCCAATAACCCAAGTTTTGACTTTCGTTATACTCGTCCAAAGTCATTTTTAAATTTGTAATTTTTTTGGACTCTAAGTATTGACCGAAAGTCATAGGATTACGAGCATTTTGAGAATTATAATAATGATTATCGAAAGAATTGGAATAAGACATGCTTACCCCAAAAATGGCTCGAAGTGGCGAATTCCATAAAGTAAATGCGCGCGCGAAAAATTCAAGCGTTTCTTAGCGCTCAAATGAAGAGGTCCTACAAAAAATGTTAGGCAAAACATACAAATAGAAAGAAAATACTACAAAATACTAAATCAAATAAATTCTAAAACAACAAGTTCCCGGTAACGGCGCCATTTGATAGGCTGGGTTTCGCCGCGACGTGAGAGTCACCTACACGCCAGCCGTTTGTTGTATTTTTGGCTCAACAACTCTATACAAAAACCTAAACTATGACTACACTCTTTTAAGGGAGTATAGCGGCCAGTCCGGGTATCGAATCCACAAAGACAAGTTGCTATAATTTAATTGGCTTAATACTTCTAAAATAAAAGTGAAAAAGATATTTCCTAACAAAGTAAAAGATAAATAAAGGAAAAGATTAAACTAGGCGAGTGTATTTAAACTAGATTAACAAAGCGAATAAAAACTATAGGTTGCGTCAAATATCCCTCACCCGATTTAATTAGTATAAAATGGTTACATGGGTCAACGAGTTATTAAGATTGAGTCTCGTTTCGACAGTTAAGTAAATCAAGAG
The DNA here is from genome assembly GCA_949130495.1 of Sambucus nigra. Classification (NCBI taxonomy): domain Eukaryota; kingdom Viridiplantae; phylum Streptophyta; class Magnoliopsida; order Dipsacales; family Adoxaceae; genus Sambucus; species Sambucus nigra. The sequence goes on from OX422220.1 coordinate 515,801,897, forward strand.
TTGTCACACCCCTAAATTCGCATAAAAGTCTAATAAGATGTTGGCATCAACAAATACCCCGAAAATTTCGCACGCAAGGTCGTAAGTACAGAGCATACATGATATACCCCGTCAAAACTCCTAGACGTAATAACTAGAACAACACACTCGAAATAAACCCGTAAAACTCCATCACCAAAGCAAAGCAACATGTCAACCCTACGTGAGTTCAATCCGACACAACCTAAACTAAATTAGCTAGAAAGCATGGTAAATGACTAGTATTAAAAGAAAGCAAGTAAACCTAATTATGAAAGCAATAAATAGCAAGAAATAAATATTAACTAGGCATGGAGATGAAAGGAAGCAAGTAAAGAGATCACTAAACAAATTAAAGAGACAAAGAAAATGAAGCTTACATGCATGAAAATGGGTAAAACACCCAAAGGAAATGGAGAAGGGACAAATCTCTTTACAAACCTTAAACCTAATGTAAAATGTAAGATATTTCTCTCAAATGAGAGAAAAGAGTATATATACAAAACCCCAAAAGGGCAAACTTGTAAATAGAAAAGCTGAGAAAAATAGGGGATCAATCGAACGACCCCTTTGGTCGATCGATCGATCGATCAGGTCTCAGCCCACTGTGAAAGCTTGAAGGCAAATTCTAAAGGGTCGATCGATCGACCCTTTTGGTATGCAACAAGCTGCATTCTCTTGCTTTGATTTCATTGGTTATCTATTCCATTTGTGTCCACATGAAGCTTGCAAGGAGGGATACAACTTCTGTGAAGATGTTGGTCCCGGTGCCCAAATTGTAAATTGACCGAATTGCCCTTGCGCGTGCGGATATGTAAGTAACTTAGCCGAAATGCATCCAAACTCCATACTTAGTACCTAAATACCTACAAAATCCCAATTTTACCTCATATAGCATGTTAACAATATAAAACATAGGTTGTATAGTTAACGGGCTTAAGTATAGAGATTAAGGCACCCGAGGGGGCTAAAATGCGTAGGTTCGAGGGTATAAATATGTAATATTCGGTACGAATCAGGGGCCTTATTCACTCCATTTATAGAGGAGTGGGGATACATTTCGGAAGATTGAGTTTAGCATTCGACTTACTTGTATTAGGCATGAGAGGGTATATCGTTATTCTGGGTATGGACTGAATGGCAGGGTATCGGTTGATGGTGGATTGTTTTGGGAGATCCATTGTGATTTCCATTCCAGGACTAGAGATGTTCTTAGTGGAGATGCCCCTTCCCGAGGGAGGGTCGAGTACTCACCTATACTATATTGAGGAGGAGACCTCACAGGAGGTGGTTATATCTTTAGACTCTATCCTAGTAGTTAGGGAGTTCACTGATGTATTTGAAGATATTCCGGGTTTACCGTCGAGTTAGGAGTTAGAGTTTGTCATCGATTTAGTGTCTGGGAGTAGTCCAATTGCACGAGAGCCTCATCGTATGGCCCCTTTGGAGATGCAAGAGTTACGAGGCCAGATTTAATAGATTTTGGGGCAGGGTTTTATTCTTCAGAGTACATCAACGTGGGGTGCTCTAGTGTTGTTTATGAATAAGAATGAAGTTTCACTTCGACTGTGTATTGATTATAGAGATTTGAACAAGCTCACAACTTGGAATAAATATTCGTTGCCTCGAATCGATGAATTATTTGACTAATTGAGAGGAGAAACATTCTTCTCAAAGATAAACTTGAGATCGGGGTATCACCAATTACGCATTAGGGAGTAGGATGTCCCTAATACCACATTCCTGGCACGGTATGGGTCGTATGAGTTAAAGGCTATGCCATTTGGGCTATCCAATGCTCCAGCTGTATTCATTGATCTCACGAATAGGGTGTTCAGAGACTTACTTGACCAGTTCATGATCGTGTTTATAGATGATAATATGGTATATTCTTGGACTGAGGGCAAGCACGCAGAGCATTTACGTTTGGTTCTACGGACGTTACGGGCCCATTAATTGTACGCTAAGTTCAATAAGTATGGATTTTGGTTGCACGAGGTGTAGTTCTTGGGTCATGTTATGTCTAATAGAGGCATTTAAGTGGACTCTAGTAATGTTAGATCGGTGAGGGAGTGGGGTCATCCCATGACACCGATAGAGATCCCCAGTTTCTTAGGGTTTGCAGGATATTATTGCCGTTTCATTAAGATGTTTTTTAAGATTATGGGTCCGTTGATGAATTTGACTCTCAAGGGGGTACTGTTTGTGTGGGATTATTACTGTCAGTTAGCTTTTGATGAGCTAAAAGACAAATTGACTTCATCACCTGTGCTTGCACCGCCTAAGGGAGGAGTGGAGTAGCTTATATTTACCGATGCATTCTTACAGGGACTTGAGGGTGTGCTAAAGAAGGATGACCGAGATATAACTTATGTTTCTTGCAAGCTTAAGCCCTACGAAAGGAAATACCCCACGCATGACTTGGAGCTAGCTATGGTAGTTTTGCCTTGCGAATTTGGAGGAACTATCTCTAGGGTAAGAAATTTAGTCTATTTATGGATCATAAGTCATTGCAGTATCTGTTCACTCAAAAGGATCTGAATATGAGAAAATGTAGATGGTTTGAATTTGTGAAGGACTAATAGTTTGACATTCAATACCACTCGGGGAAGGCTAACATGGTGGAAGATGCATTGAGTCAGCAGCCTATAGGGGAGTTTGCGGCAGTCTGGAAAGGTAAGTGGAGTGAGCTTCGTCAAGATGACGTAGTTACCAGAGCATGTATGATAGTGTTGACTATCACACCCGAGATTGTTATGCGAGTTATGATGTAATAGCAACACCCAATATTTTATTATGTTTCCCCTGTGAATTGTAATAATATGAAACTTTTGGGATTTAGATCATTATGCGTGGACTTTTATCTCTATTCGATTATTCTTTGGCCTTGATGGTAATTATTAGAAGTTCCTGGGAAGAAATTAGAGATTTAAGGAATTTTTATAGATCAAACGAACATGATGGTCATTTGAATGAAATCCTTGTCTCGTTCGAATGAGAATACTAGTGGTTCGAATGAAAATATTATTTTGTTTAAAGTGGACATCTAACGATGATCCAACGACCCTCATCTGTATAAGTTCCAAACCTCGTTAGAAGGTCGTTCTATGGGAAATCGAACGAGGTCCCATTCTCGTTCGAACGACCTGCCCATAAATCTTTTAAATTGATTTTCCTTATGTGTTGTCATACTTTGGACCGTTGGATCGATGATGTGTCAAATCCTGGTGAACCCAGATGGCCAGAGACGGGATTTTAGTGTTTGGAGTTGTTTTTAAGAGGGTTATGTGGGTTTTTTTGGGTAGAAAGATGAAAGTGGTGGAGAGATCCCCCCCCCCCCCCATTTTCAGCATTTTCCTATCTCTTTAACTCTTGGGAGCTTCCCTTCTCCCACCACCACAAACCACCTTACACCACAATCCCTCCACCTTGTGCCACCATATTTACAAGTATTACACTATATATGAGACTTATACACCCATTTCCTCCATTGTTGAGTAGAGATACGAATTTAGAGTTATTATTGGGGGTGGGGGGTGGGGGTTGAGGAAGAAGAATAGAAGACTAATGGAGTTTGAGTGGGGTTTTATTTGGAGCTTTTTAGAGGCATGCTTTGTGGAGCTAGGCAACCTCCTTGAGGCCACCTTAGGATGGGGGGTTACTATCACCTTATTCTTTATCCACTAATTTTGAAGCTTCATTTGACGTGGAAAAAACTCTACTCTTTAAGTATAAGACTTTGTGTTCTTAGTATTTGATCTTGCATATAGAGTTTAAAAGTAGGCAGCATGTATGATATAAGAATGACATTTCTTATGACTTGTGAAAGTAGATTAAAAAAAGGGTTTCAATGGTTTTGAGCAAATGATATATTTCAAGAAAACTTGGTGTTAAACATTTTTTATGGAATAAAAATGTTAGGAGAATGTTCATTTTATTGAGAATAATTTATGAATAAATGTTTCAAAGTTTCCTTATGAAAAATGGGGATTTTTATGTAAATGGACATTTATTCAAGTTTTGAAGAAACAAAAATGTCTTTTGTCTTCAAATTATGATTGAACAAACACTATGAAATTTCTAGAATAAATCATATGTTAGACCCACTTAATAGGATTTTTGAACTTAAAATCCACCTTCTCATGCATATAAACTTGTAGTATTTTGATGATGAATATATAAACCAGTTTAATGAGGGTTTTATTGGGTTTAAATATGAAATAAAGAAAATATAAATTTCCGGCCTAAAATTATGTGAAAAATGTTAGAACTGTGTACGTGTAAGATTTAAAGACTATATATATTAATAAAGGAAAATGACGCTTTCCCATAAAGTAGTCGTTAAATGTTCAATGGTTTTTTAGGGAAAGAAAATAATGAAATAAAGAGATTTCCAACTTGAGAAGTATGTTACTCCAAAGTGTTAATAAGTTAAAAGCACTTAAGAAGTTAGTGTCGGTAACTCAATGATGTATTGGAAAATAACACTTTTGAAATGGAGGAAAGGACATGTTTGGAAAGAAATGGGTAAAATGATAATTTTACGTACAATGGAACATTTTTACGAAATAAAAATGTTTGAAAAGGTGTTAAACAAAATGGTCCTAAATGAACTTGATTTTCGGGATAAAATCAATGTAAGGGTCTAAAGTACAAGAAATGATTACTTTGAAGTGTAGCATAAGTTGGGGTAAAACTCCGATTTTGGCTTCAACCAGTAAAGGAAAAGTGGTATAATGTGGACATTTGTAAAATATTAAAACATATTAATATGGACTCGGATGATACTGGGATATTTAAGGAGGGCCCGGAGCCCTGGGTGAAAGACCCCAAATCACTGGCTAGAACATATGGTAGCGTAGCCGATGGTGTAGCTCCCGTTAAAGTATGCGGATATTGGAAGATTATAAGAAAAATACTTGAAAAGTGGCACATGTCAAGAAATGGGGCGTGTGGTGAATATGAGAAAATACAACCTAACTTGAATGAGTTAATAAATATTTTGGTAAAGAATAACATGTGCATGTAAATGTCAAAATTGATTAATGTCCATAAAGTAAATGAATGGTAAATTGAAGGGATTAAATGGGTAGTTAAGCAACCTAAAGAGGTTTAACCCATAATTAACTCAAGAATGTATTCATGAAAGGTTTTCAAGGAAAAATAAGTATTTTCTGATACGGTGCTTGCGTGTGTTGAAAGGTAACTTTCAATGAAAATACTAACGTGAATCGGTATTGTAAGGAAAAATTTCCAATCGAGTCCATTGTATGTTTTTTTACTTATTCCCGGAACAAAACATTTTTTGAGTCATATGTAGATTTTCATTGTCACGATCCCACATAGAATATGACGTATTGAAGTTTATTGAACACGTAGTGACTAAGCTTCAATGAATTTATCATGTTGTTGTTTATTGGTGCACATTTTATGTCTTCGTTGCATTCTGAGATCATTCAGGTATGAATGCATAATGTCAATGGGACTCAAAAATTATTTAAGGTTGTTATTTTTACAAATAAATATTTTTACAATATTAAAAAGTGTTTTAAAATGTTTACACTTCGTTTTATTCTGATATAAGGATGGTTTAGAGCTGTGTAAATCACAAACTCTTGAGTTTTCGGTTCAAACGACATTAGAGGTCATTCAAATGAGATTTGTTTGTCGTTCGAGCGACATGTTAATATCGTTCGAACGACGCGCCTCCTCAAGAAATATATTTAAGGAGTGTTTCCCTCAGAATTTCGTGTGTGTGCATTCCAAAAAGTTAGTTTTTATACAGTACGTTTTCAGCACAAATTTGCTAAGGTTTTCCAAGGCTAAAAGCATCCTTAGAGTTTAAAAGATCCGAGTTTTCATTATCATATACGATTGTGATCTTGTTTGCACAAAGAAGGAGTTTGTTCTACACTTTAAAGAACATCTTTGGGTTTTATGGTGAAGAAGCGAAGGAGTTCGTGTTCAACATCGTAGACTTTTCAAGCTACATTGGTGGACATCGAGGTATTCATGGAGCTGTGTGTTGTGGATAGGTATCACGAAAGGACATCTGTGTGGGCAATGTGGAGGAGTGGTTAAAGATCTGAGGAGCATAAAGTCTTGTGGGGGATCGAGTTATTGAGTAAGACTACCGTCTGTCCTTTGTAAAACCATATCATAGTGATTGTCTGGCTTGGGCCGTCTGAGGTGTTTTCACTTAGTGGTTTCCTCGTACATCCACCGTTGCGAGCATTTATTTCCTTACTTTACATGATTTAATCACTAGATGCATGTTTAGGATTAATCAAGATGAAGGTTCACAACTTGGTGTGTATAAAAATTTGGAAAAAGAGTTTTTCAAAAAGAAAGTTTGTTTCATAATCCTTAAAGCAAAGTTGATTTGAAAAATAAGGGGCCTATAAATTGGTATCGTTGCTAGAAACATATCTTTATTGTGTTGATCCATTTTTTCTTTTAAGGATGAATTTTGGAAATTATGACATTTTTCGTACTCCTGCTTTTTATGGCACTGACTATGCTTATTGGAAAATGATAATGAGAAGTGCTTTAAAATCAATTGATGAGCGTGCATGATTAGCGGTTGAAAAGGGTTAGACACCACTTGTCACACGAGAGGGTGAGGCCACTAGTTTGAAACCTATTGAGTCATGGACCGAAGTTAAACATAGACTTGCACTTTACAACTCTAAAGGTCTCCACGTTATTTCCTCACATGTCACACCAGAAGAGTACAATAGAATCATGACTTGTGAAACTTTGAAAGAGGCTTGGGATATACTTGCACTTACTCGCGAGGGCACGAGCACGGTTAGGGCGTGTAAGTTACAAAACCTCACCACACAATTTGAGATGATTAAGATGTTAAAGAGTGAGTCGTTTAATGAGTTTTATGATAGGTTGTCCACTATTGCCAATGCATCATTTAACTTAGGAGAGAAGGTACCCGACAATCGAGTCGTATAGAAAATATTGAGACCATTGTCGAGTAGGTTTTATGAGAAAGTGACCATTTTGAACTCTTATGGTATGATTAATTCAACGAAACTTGAAGAGATTGTAGGTGACCTACAAACCTATGAACTCAATAAGTTTACCTCCAAGAAATATCCAAAAAAAGAAAAGGTCATTGCTTTGAAATCACGGAAGGAGGAGACAAAAGTTTCGAAAGACGATTCCGATTCTGACTTTGAAGATGCTGTCTTGTTGGCAAAGAAGTTCAAGAAATTTCTTAAGTTCTAAAATCAATCAAAAGATGCGAAAAGACATGAGAAATTCAAGAACAATGAGGTAGATCCCACCCCTAAGGACAAGAGTGATAAAGTTAAGAGGGATGAGTCAAAAATGTGTTTTGGGTGTGATGGGTATGGTCACAAGGTTTTTGAGTGTCCCACTAGACTTAAGAAAGAGGGCAAGAAATCGATAGCATGTAATGCCACCTTAAGTGATAGTGAATAGGAAGAGGGAGAGAGTTCCCCCATTGATCGTAACTTTGTAGCGTTCATGGCATGTCATGTGAGCGACGATGATAAATCTTCCCATGAAGAATCTCATGTGCATGACACTTCCGAGGCGGTTGAGTGTAAATCCTAAGTGAGTGAGGGTGGAGAGAGTGAAGAGGATATTGGTGTAGGAGAGTTGCAAGTTTCATTTCGATAGTTGTATGCGGAAGCGATAAAGGTGAAAAAGGCAAACTCAAAATTGCAAGCTAAGTTGAATGAGCGTGCCATAGAAAATAACGATGCTTTGATTGAAGATCTTAGGGCACTTGATAGGACTCTTAGGGATAAGTTAGAGTATGTTGAGGAATAAAGAGATAAGATTCGTGGTTTGATGGAAGCTTTAAAGAAAGAGGTGTTAGAGTTTGAGAAGTCTAGGCGTATGCTTGAGTCTAGGATTAGTGAGTTACAGGAGAAGTTGAAAGACTCAAGTAAGGCGAAGTTTGACTTGGAAGATAAATTGGAGAAGTTAGATAGGATGTTAGGCATAGTCCAAGTCAAGGAAAATAGGTTCTGTATAGGCTATGATGATCACGTTGTTTCCATTCCCAAAGCCAATACCTATCGTGTGAGAGATCCGACTAGGAATGTGAGGAGAGGTCGACATTTTGGTAATCTTTCCATTGTGTTTACACTTGTTCCCATTGTGGTAGGAAAGGTCACCTTAGACGTTTTTTCTATGACCTTAGGAATAATCCTAGTAAGTTTAGGAATAAAGTCGTTTCGATTCCTAAAACCTCTATGCGTCATGTCACACCTACTTGGGTTAGGAAATCGGGCATAGTGACTCTAGGACTAAAACTTCATGGTTCTTGTTTGGTTGCACTTGATTCTTCCCATGCTAGATCTAATGGATGATTGGGTCACCATGTTTGTCATACACTAGTCTTTGCGTCGTGATATATATCTTGCTAGTGTAATGACATGTGTATCATTTTGTATTATATTTTTCATTTATTGAATCTTATTTGAAAAATACAAAAAGATTTTGTTTTTGATAAAAAAAATTTGAAAAATATAAAAATATTTTTGGTTTTAAATATTTTTTAGAAAAGTAAAAAAGATTTTATTTTGGGGTCAAAAATATTTTTAGAAAAACAAAAAAAAAATCGATTTGTTTTTTTGTGTCATGACTTTTTCATGTTTGATATGGCATATTGGTGTGCTTGGACCCCCCATCACTTCATTATTCATGTGGCTAGGACATTTGGTCATAAGTATTGATGCGTTGAATGATCTTAACCATTGTATTATGGGGTTGTTTCGAAGTTGATATGCATTTGGATTCGACTTTGCTTTTTATGCAATCATTGCACACATGCATGAGTTTAGATGATTGTTTGACATATTATGTCTATTTGAGTTTTGTGAGACATTCTTATCTGAATATTTTCATCTATGAGTGATAATACTTATGAGGATATGTGCATGTAAGAACCGTTTACCCGTGAGGATTTGAGTGTAAGGACTACCAAGGTCCTAAAGTTTAAAAGAGCCCAAAAAAATTCAAAGGCAATAAAAAGAAGTATATGCCCAAATGAGCCAAATTAGTTTAGTATGTTCATTCAAAAGATTAATATGATTATATTTGAGGGAGTTTGTATGGATATATATAAATGGGTTTGCACCACGAATCCTGACGTTGAAAATAATATCATGACGCTATTATTTGTAGAATCATTAATATTCCGGATTTGTGTGCATGTTGATTGCTTAGTTCATTTAGCTCAACTTATTAATTGTCACGTTTGTCTAAAATGAAGGTTGATGATATTTTGCTATCAATTAGAGCTTCTTGAACGTTTAATTGTGTTGGAGTTAGGATTCATTTGTTGTAGTTCACACACATTCACTCCATATCCATGTTTGAGCACATTGATACTGTGTTGGCATGAAACTCATATTGATTTTACTTATTTTATTTTTTATGTTTTGAGTCTGTTTTACTTTTCTTTGGTCTTTCCAATTAACTTTTTCTGGAATTTTTTTCACTGGGCAAAACTACATGATTTACAGAACTAGAATTGAGAATCTCCTGGGTTGTTCAAGCGATAACCTAGTTTTTTTCGAGCAACATATGGATGCACATGATTTACTATTCGCGCGAGGTTCAAGCGTAATGATTTTTGAGGTGTTGATTTTGTCAAAGTTGGTCGCGAGAAGGTTGTGAGAAGGTCGCGAGATGAGTTTCTTCGAGCGAGAGCAGACTGCTTTGCCTTTTTGTAGCTCGCTTGATGACCTGGTTTTAGCGAGCTGCCTATGTCGTTCAAACGATAAGGATAAGTCGTTCGAGCGATCTGCTGAGGAATTTATAATTTCTTCTGTTTCAGTACCTGATGAGTAATTATATATTTTTGGTGCTACTGGGTTTGTTTTGGACAGTTTATGCAGTTCACATCGAGAGCACACTGTTTTGCATTTTTGTAGCTCGCTTGATGACCTGGTTTTAGCGACCTACCTATGTTGTTCAAACGATAAGGCTAAGTCGTTTGAGTGACCTGCTGAGGAATTTGTGATTTCTTATGTTTCAGTACCTGATGAGTATTGATATATTTTTGGTATTGTTGGGTTTGTTGTGGACAGTTTATGCAGTTCACATTGATAGATTTGATTTTTTATGTTGCATTGATTCGTTTAGTCACACCTGTTTAGATTGATGATTCATTTGTGTGATTAGTGTTTTCTAGCTACGAGTTAATATTGATTGAGTATTTTAGCTAGCGTTTCAAGGTTTTATCTTTATCTAGATATGATTCATTGTTTTATCACATGCTAGATATTTGATAATTTGTGTATTTTTTTCACCTATTGTCTATTCGAGACAAAAATGGGGGAGAGATGTATGTGATGTAAGGGGAGAATTTGTTTGTTGAGCATATATCTGTTTTTGATATCCCGATTTCAATGTTGTTTTATATTGGTATAATTTGGTAGCAAATTTGCTCAAACGTTTAACAAATGATTTGAGTTTGATTTTACATATTTCACAGTGGTATTTTATATATCATTTGTTCCTCCATACTTCACTGGGTATTTATATGTTTCATGTGTGTAGATATGCTCAAAAAGATTTGAAGATTTCAAGTCTACATCACATTCTGACAGTTCATGCTTGCTTGAACATCATTTACTAGTCTTGTCCTATAATTTTGATTTTGGGTTTTATGGGAAGGGATTTAGGCGTCATACAACTTAACGGCCCGGCTTAGGCATTTCATTGTTAGGTTTTGTCCCGAAATAGTCAAAGGGGGTAAGGATAAAATTTCCAATTGAGTCCATTGTGTGTGTTTTTACTTATTCCCGAACCAAAACATTGTTTGAGTCATATGTAGATTTTCAGTGTCACAATCCCCACAGACTATGACGTATTGAAGTTTATTGAAGACCTAGCGGCCAAGCTTCAAGGAATTTATCATACCGTTGTTTATTGTTGCACATTTTATGTCTTCATTGCATTCCGAGATCACTCGGGTATGAATGCATATTATTAATGGGGCTCGAAAAATATTTAAGGATGTTATTTTTATAAATAAATGTTTTTAAAATGTTAAAACGTGTTTTAAAATGTTTACGCTTCGTTTTATTCTGAGATAAGGATGGTTTAGAGTTGTGTAAACCACGAACTCTTAAGTTTATGGTTCAAATGACATTAGTGGTCATTCAAGCGAGATCTGATTATCATTCGAGCGACATGTCAATCTCGTTTGAGTGACATCATGTCTCGTTCGAATGACGTGCCGCCTTAAGGAATCTATTCAAGGTGTGTTTCCCTCAGAATTTCGTGAGTGTGCAGTCCAGAAAATCAGTTTCCATACAATACATTTTCGGCACAAGTTTTCTAGGTTTTCCAAGGCTAAAAACATCCTTAGAGTTTGAAAGATCCGAGTTTTCATTATCATATATGATTGTGATCTTGTTTGCACTAAGAAGGAGTTTGTTCTACACTTTAAAGAACATCGTTGGGTTTTGCGGTGAAGAAGCGAAGGAGCTCATGGCCAACATCGTAGACTTTACAAGCTACATCGGTGGACACTGAGGCATTCTTGGAGGCGGGTGCTATGGACAGGTTTCGTGGAAGGACATCTTCGTGGGCACTATGGAGGAGTGTTTGAATATCAGAGGAGTGTCAAGTCTCGTGAGGGATCGAGTCATTAAGTAAGACAACCATTTGTCCTTTTCATATCATATTGCTTGTCTGGCTTGGGTTGTCCGAGGTTTTTTCCCTTAGTAGTTTTCTCGTACATCCGGTGTTGTGAGCATTTATTTCCTTACTTTTTTTCCTTTAATCACTAGATGCATGTTTAGGATTAATCAAGATGAAATTTGGTTAAGTTAAAATTGGTTCACAACTTGGTGTGTGTAAAAATTTGGAAAACGAATTTTTCAAAAAGAAAGTTTGTTTCATCATCCTTAAAGCAAAGTTGATTTGAAAAATAAGATGAATGAAGGAGTAATTTCGGTGGCAAAAATGCTTTTCCTTAAATAAGGGATATTGTTTAAAGTATTTAACCGAGTGCGTTAAATCAATAAATAAATGTCAAGTCACGTAAAAAGGGGAATTCTTTTACATGATTAAGGTGAATTAATCGGGGTAAGTAATTTTTAGAATAAAAACGTTACGTCCATTTCAGTATATATATATATATATATATGTGTGTGTGTGTGTGTGTGTGTGTGTGTGTGTGTGTATTTAAAGTAGTTGAAGGTGTACATAGATATAAAATGTTAGAGTCTCCTTTCTATCGTTCGATTCTATATTGCATTGTTGTAATTTCCCACTGGGCATTCCGCCCATTCCCTCATTTTTGTTACGATAGGTTGGGCTCGGTTTCATATTTCGAGAGCGATGTACATGTAAGTATTCTTTTTATTTTTACATTAGTGGATCTAAATGCTTGGATTATGCTATGATTACCGGGACGCTTGCCACGGGTCCTTCATGTAGTTGATTTAAATTAGAATCGCATGTTAAACAAGTGAAACGTTATTGAATAAAACTGGACTGGCAACATTACATAGGTTCTTCCATTGCACTTCACACCTAATGCTCGGGTCAGACCGGGTTGACCACGAGTAACCCATAAATTTGGGCCTTGGCATTACAAATGGTATCAGAGCTCTAGGTTCAAGGTTTTTTTAGTGAGTGACGTGGTGAGGTCAGTAGTGGATATTTCGATGTCAGTGTTGGTTTTGGGCTGATCATGATAGATTGGTGATGATTTCAGTTCATGTTCTCGACCGTGGAGTCAAAGATATTAGCATGACGGATAATTCATTGCTAAGGGGCATACGCCCAAGTTAATTAGCGTTAATCGCTTCTGCGCTTTTGATTGAGATCAATTAGTAACTTGCGAGTGTCTGTGCGATCCAATAGTGGTGACACTTAGTGTGAGGTGTTGCTGTGTCAACCCTTGATGATATGAGAGGTCTGTTGAGATGTTGATAGGGCTTAATGACATCCATTGAGTTAGATATATGAATTGTGTAAAGTCAACTGTGGAGATTAGGTAACTAGAGCATCATGCCTTAAGAGGTATTGATTGTGATAAGAATGCATTAAGTTCCTTGGTTAGGTACGTACGGGCAGTTAATGTCTATGATGCGATTAGGTAAACTTAATCCTTGGGGTAGTGTCATGTCATAAGTAATTGGTAATTCAACAGGCATGTAGGACCATATTGGTCACCACTCGAGGATATATACTCGATCGTAGTTATAGGATACTATCATTATAGGTAAGTGCCTTAGTAATTGTCTATGGAAAGTTGTACCTCGCAAGGTATGATGAGAGTTATGGAAAAATTGAGGTAAGTATGTTATGTATGCAACAATGATGGTAAAGAGTCTTAGGAGTGAACTCTAGATAGTCATCCATGTCACAATTTTAGGAGATATGATGCAATTGTGAGGAATAGGATCTGTAGTGATGTCGGTGATGTAGACCTAGAGGCTTATAGGTCGTATATGAAGTCCCATATCATGTCGGAATCTTTATTAGTGACAATATCTGATTTGGTACATGGCTTATGGACACATCCATTTGGAAGGGATATAAGATTATTATCTAAGTGTCCGGGACCATTTTAGCAGACTAAGTAATGGCTAGATACGAGGCAACTCAAGTGTTAGTATGGTTTAAGGGCGTCTTATAGTGTTCGTAGGACTAATTGTTTGTGGCATCATTTGCGAATAGAATCGACTTGTTGTGGCGTCTTAAGGTGTTCAATGGTTAAGGTGCGCCATATGTAGAGGCTCATAGACTAGTGTTTTTACGAGCACATAGTAATCACGATGTGGGTATCGAGAAGTTTGTAGAGCGTACCTATGATGAGAAAGTCATTGATGATGAGGACATTTATGTGGAGTATGTTTGGTGTCCTTAGGGAGCCACTTTAGTTCGGTATGAAGAAGTACTAGTGTCCTAGTGATGATCGTATTTAAGGTCAGATAATGACCTTATGTTATTGACCAAACTCAAAGGAGTGGAATCATCTAGTCCTTGGTGAGGTCAACTAATTTGATATAAGTAGGTGAGGTAATCTTCTAAGGGTAATTGAAGAGTAGTGTCATAATTGGACAAAATTATTATCGTAGGAAGATGCCGGGCATAGAAAGTAGCGTACTTGACTGTGATTGGTACCAGGAGATGCATTAGGGACTTAGAGTGATGATGCCAAGTTAGGGACATGAAATTAGCACCTAAGGATTGATGTTGAGGCATGATTAGAATATCGGCATGTGTCGATAATGTAAATTAGAATAGCCTAGAAGGATAAGGATAAGGATTAGTTCATGGCACATCATACCAAACTGGTACGGATAGGAGACGCGACCCTGTATGGGACTTACTACCCTTAAAATGTTAATAGAGACCAGTGTAGCTGTCATGTAAATTTAGTTTGGGTAAAACCTCGAACCTGGAGATATGCTCAGCGATAACCTTGAGAAGTATGTTACTCCAAAGTGTTATCAAGTTAAAAGAACTTAATAAGTTAGTGTGGGTAGCTTAATGATGTATTGGAAAATAACACTTGTGAAGTATTAGAAAGGACAAGTTTGGAAACAAATGGGAAAAATGGTAATTTTACATACAGTGGAACATTTTTATGAAATAAAAATATTGGAAAAGGTGTTACACAAAATGGTCCTAAACAAACTTGATTTTTCGGGATAAAATCAATGTAAGGTTCTAAAGGACAAGAAATGATTATTTTGAAGTGTAACACAAGTTAAGGTGAAACCCTGGGTTTTGGCTTCGGTCGGTAAAGGAATAGTGGTATAATGTGGACATTTGTAAAATGTTAAAACACAGTAATATAGAATCGGATGACATCGCGATAAGTAAGGAGGACACGGAGCCCTAGGATGAAAGACCCAAAGTCAGTGTCTAGAGCATATGGTAGCATAGTCGACGGTATGGAGCCCGTTAAAGTATGCGAATATTGGAAGATTCTGAGAAAAAGATAATGAACAGCGGAACATGTGAAGAAATGGGTTGTGTGGTGAATATGAGAAAAGACAACCCAACTTGAATGAATTAAGAAATGTTTCGGCAAAGGATAACATGTACAAGTAAATATGAAAATTGATTAATGTCCATAGAGTAAAGGAATGGTAAAGTGAAGTGATTAAATGGGTAGTTAAGCAACCTAAAGAGGTTTAACCTAATTAACACAAGAGTATGTTCATGAAAGGTTTTCGAGGAAAAATAAGTATTTTCTAACACAGTGCTTGCGTGCGTTGAAAGGTCTCTTTCAATTAAAATACTAACGTGAATCGATATGAATAAAGGGGTAATTTCGGTGACCGAATTTTTTTTCCTTAAATAAGGGCTATTGTTTAAAGTATTTAAATGGGTGTGTTAAATCAAGAAATAAATGTCAAGTCAAGTAAAGTGGGGAATTCTTTTACAGGATTAAGGTGAATTAATCGGGGTATGTAACGTTTTTGGAATAAACATAGTTTCATGCATTTCAGTATATGTATATATATAAGGTAGTTGCATGTGCACGTAGATATAATGTGATAGAGTCACCTTTCTATCGTTCGATTCTATATTGAATTGTTGTAATTCCCCACTGGGCATTTGGCCCATACCCTCATTTTTGTTATAGAAGGTTGGGTGATATTCCGTATTTTGAGAGTGTTGTATATGTAAGTATTCTTTTTATTTTTACGTTAAGAACTTTGTAGGCTTGGCTTCTGGGGACGCTTCCCATAGGTCACTCACGTAGTTCATTTAAATTGGAATCGCATGCTAAATGGTGAAATATTAATTGAATAAAATTAGACTAGCAACATTACATATGTTCTTCATTGCACTTCACACCTAACACTCGGGTCGGATCGAGTTGAGCATGAGTAACCCATAAATCCAAACCGGGGTGTTACATGTGAAGGTAGAGGTCGGGGATCAGTTTTGTTAAGACATGGTATATCAATTATTGGCAGAGGGGGAGGAGTCTTACTCTATTAGTTATGAGGGAGGCTGACGCTTAAATGGGAGGCTTATAGTACTAGAGGATGGGGATTTGAGGCGTGTCGTTATGACAGAGTCCAGCGGGTCGAGATTTGCGGTACATCTCGATGGGGATAAGATGTACCATGATATGAGCAGACAGTATTGGTGGACAAGCATGAAGTGAGATATAGTTGAATTTGTCCCGAAGTGTGCCACATGTCAGTTAGTGGAGGTAAACCATCAAAGGCCAACCGATATGTTGCAGTCGTTGGAGATTCTGGTGTGGAAGAGGGAGAGTATATTGATGGACTTTATCACAGGGATACCGGCATCACATAGGGGTCATTATTCCATATGGGTCATTATGGATCGTTTGACCAAGGTGGACCATTTTTTGCCAGTATAGACGGACTATACGAGGGGACAGTAGGCCCAACTCTTTATAGTTAAGATAATGAGGCTGCACGAGGTACTGATAATATTTTATCCGATCGGGATAAGATCTTTGTGTACTATTTTGCCGGAGCACCTGCATCAGATTCACGACGTGTTTCATGTGTTTTCATTTAAAAAGTATCAGAGGTGTGAGATGGATTATTGTCACATTCCACTGGCGGAGATATATTTTCATCTCGACATCTCATATGAGGTGAGACCGATTGTTATTTTGGATCGTAGTGAGCGTAAGCTGCGGTCTAAGGTGGTGTCCTTGGTTCGTATTCAGTGGGGGAATCACAACGCCGACGAGTCGACGTGGGAGCGGGAGGATGATATACGAGAGAAATATCTCAAGCTTTTTATGCCAGGTATGTCCGAATTTCGAGGATGAAATTCCTTTGTAAGGGGGAAGTATGTAACATCCCATAATTTTGAGTAATTATATTTTAGCATTTTAATTACACATGTACGCGTAATTTAAATAAATTTGGAAATAATGAGAATTTAAATAAATATTAATTCGCAAGAAAAGAATTAATATTTATGTGAATATATATTTACTAGTGTGATAAAGTAAACAAAATAATGTCAAACTGTATTATGTTGTAAGTAGGTAAAAGTGACGGGATTTGACGGTATCTCAAACAGGAAGTGCATGTGGAGTTGTGTTAGGTTGAGATGGAAAATTTATGATGAATAACTCAGGTGAGGATTTCGAGTGAACGGTTGATCCAGAATGGGTTGGAATAGTCAAAATTAAGTACTCAGGGTAGTAATTGGGTTCCATGGCCAGGGGCTTTTTAGACTAGTCGGGACTTGCATAGGGGCATTCAGGTCATTTTACAAGTGAGTGATAACCTAATTTCGGGTTAGAGGTTATAAGAAGGGATGGGGAATGATAGGGGGCAACCATACTATCATTCCAAAATTCCAAAAGTGAGAGAAGAGAGAAAAGATAAGGGAGGATCAAAAGGAGCTCAAGAAAGGCAAATTGGGAACAATTTTAGAAACAATTCCTGGGCTAGAATCATTGCACAATAAAGGATATAGACTCTACTATCATTTTAAGGCAAGTGGTTAAATTTGCTTAATATTATATGTATGTATTTCAATTTATATCATGGTTGGTGAAATTAAACATGATTTTAGGTGGGATTCATGTGTTATCAAAATGGGTTATTAGGAAAGATTTCATTGAAATTGATTTCACTAGTATATCATATGAAATTTGAGATTAACTCCTATATAAAAGATAGAATATTGATTAAAAATCAGAGTTTGAATTATAATGAGAATAGATGTGATCTTAAAATATAAATCTAGAAAAATAGTGTGAATTAATATTAGCATTAAGGAGTGAATTATTCTAGAAGATTTGATGATTAAATCCCATGAGTTAGAATGATTTTTGGGTCAATTGAATCCATAAAACATGTACCCTTGTGATTGATATTGATAGGGCAGTGTAAATTGGTATTGGGGTGATTATTGGGACTCATTTGGGTTGATAATTTGGGTAAAACTTCGTAACAAGTAAAACAATCCCATTTAGGCCAGTTCCCAGGGGCGAACCAATTTTTCCCCTAGTTGAACCGGTTCAGCTGCCCTTCTTGGCTAGGCTTGGTTATTTAAATGGTTTTTTTGATCGAGTTGGTGTCAAGTTGTTTCAGAACCGTAGATGAGATTAGGACTTCTGAAAAATATTTAAAAATATCATTACATACCTTGGGATTTGTCAAGAATAAATCTGGGGTATGGAATTAGGAGTGTTTAAGATGAATGACACTCGGAAATGGATTTATGGTTTTGATTAGGAATTCAGATGGAATTTGGGATATGGGCTGGTTTGAGAGAGCTTAGTGTCCAGAATAATATTATAATTTTGAATAAAAAATAATTAAAGGATTAGTTATATATTCAGGAGTCATGATTAAACTTGGGGATTATAGGCTAATGCTACGAGTGACATGCACGATTAGTCGGGTTTATATGTGTGTGTTTGTATATATATATATGGGTATAGAGACATTATATATATGTATGATATGTGTGTTTGATATATGTGAAGCATACCTACTCTAGGGGATGATATCGATGGAGATTACGCGTAGTGGGCGGTTTACCCTGGCATTGACCAATAATTATGGGATCGATTTCCCAGGTCATAGGCTTGTCGGACGACCACCCTATGTGAGTTTTGAGTCCAGGGGTAATGTGGTATGGTTATGACCCACAGATGTATATGAGTATGACCGCCTCCGATTTTACGTTACACTTTGG
Source organism: Sambucus nigra (assembly GCA_949130495.1). Classification (NCBI taxonomy): domain Eukaryota; kingdom Viridiplantae; phylum Streptophyta; class Magnoliopsida; order Dipsacales; family Adoxaceae; genus Sambucus; species Sambucus nigra. Next base: position 515,820,593 of record OX422220.1, read on the forward strand.
GTTAGGTGGCGCGATTCCCATGGCCCAGGTTGAGGTATATATCCCTGGAGCCTGATAGCATGCTAGAGTTTTCATCCGCGAAGTAATGCTCGAAGGTATGTTTGCATCCACGAGGTTATGCTCAGAGGGATTGCGGTTATACATATATAGTGAGCAATATATATATATATGTATGTATATTTGATGTGATATGAAAGTACGTATATAAGCGTGAAGAAAATATATACATGTATATGACATTCATGTGTGAATATTGAATTAATAACCAGAGTAAAGTTATGTGAAATGAATTGGTAAATTATACTTGAGGGTTATAATTATAAAGCGGATGTAAATGCCAACTGAGAATTTAAAGTAAAATCATGTATACGCGTGACACAGGGTAGCGTATGGGGCTTATGTTGTGACTAGTTAGGATGGGCAGCATAACTAGGGTGTTTAAAATACACGCGTTAGGTGCGCACTATAGTGAGAAGTGAGGAGTATCTCATGGGAGTGTGACACCAGTTTAAATATGGAAGAGTGTACTATATAAATATTATTGCATTTTAATCACTTGAAAAATATTTTCAAAAGGTTTTGGGCTCTGACCCGTATCAAAATATTTTCAAAACTTTTAGGTGTCCAGCCACAGGGACGCCAGGCATAATTACTTTTTCCAGGTTGACGGAGCTGCAACAGCTGTATATGCTTGTAGGGACTTGATTAGTCACATCTATCTTGAGATTATAGTTAGGATTTATTTAGTTGTTATTCGGGCATGTCTCCCAGTGTCAAACTTTTATTTAGTTTTTATGTAATTTAGTGGTGATAGATATTTGTTTTGGATTCATACCAATGGTTTTTTCGGTTACTTGGATTTTTATATTTATTCCAGCATCCAGTCATTACTTGTGATGGATGTGTAATTATTTATTTGGAATAGTTTGTGATGAATGGAGGTTTATTATGGTTTTATTTAAATGAGTTTTAAGTTTTAAAATTTGACAACGGGCTTTATAGGTTATTAATAATTAATTGAATTTTCGACAGTGATACTAAAAATGATCCATTTATGAGATTTCTATTTTATTTTAGTAGAGGACTGGCCAACCGTTATTTTAATAAGCGGGGTATCACACCTTTGTCTGATTAAACGACGGATTTTTCATCAAATCAGTCGGGTCCTCTCTTCCTTAATCATTCGTTGTCAAGTTGGGCTTGATTGATATCTTCTCTCCAACTTGATGGGGAGTGTTGAATTTCATGTTATTTTTAGTAATTTCCATTTATATTGGGCCTTATTCATGTACTATTAGTTTTGTAATCTTTAGAACCTTCTAGAATTATAATCTTTTTAGTATAATACAATTGTTGGGCCCCCAATTGGGTAATCCATTACATCCTAAAAATCTTCTCTAATGTTACATTGAAAATATGCAATGAATTTGTGACATGTTTAAAAAATAGAGTCAGACCACCAAATGATTTTTATAATCGCGTAATATTGAAAACTTGTAATGGATTTGTGACGTGTTAAAAAAAATAGAGTTAAATAACCAAATGATTTTTATAATCGTGTAATCAGTAGTTATCAATGATATACTTTTATTGCAAGTATTAAACGAACTCCAACGATTGGATGCAATTTAAAAGTCAAAATGGGTTCAAAAATAGGTTTTGACCGTTAAGATTTTGGAATATGTTCAAGTCGTTTGGGATAACGTTTGGCATTTTTAAATCCAAGCGACCAATTATCCGCCACCCACAAAATAATGCTGAAGATGACTTATCGCATTAGACCTCATTTTTTTTAACTCCATAATTATGAAAAGAAAAAAGGTTGAGGTGATAAACCATCCGTCCTTTAGTAACCAAATTTTCCACTCTATGAACTACTGATGTTTTTATGTATTTCAATTCATCACTAACAAAGATATCTTGATTCCTCACAGACGACCATCATGGAAGCAAGCTACTTGTTTTTTTTATCTCCACCCCTTTTGTTCTTATTAGTAATATAAGATATATTGACCGTTTCCCTTATTTCACAAAACAGTAAGCTTCCACATGTCTAGTCAAAAGAATATAACATGATCAGAATCTTAACCCCATGTCATAGGCTGCAAAGGCACTACCGGGTAGAGATTTGTGAGAGAGATATTGGTGAACTGGATCCTGTAAAATCATTTTTAAGAACAACATAATATTAATCAATAATACATTAATTTGATTGAATTTTCATATAAAAATATTCTTAATAAAAGGACCTTGGATCTTCATGATTATCACATATAAGCATTATGCGGAACATAAAAGATGTTAAAATAACATACCTCCATAATTGTCACAATTAAAAATATTGACGGAGCAGTCAACCTTAACGATGTCTGATGGGCCTGAATTTCGGAACACAGCTTTATCTTGTATATAATAAGAACATAATCCAATTCCAATGCAATCCAACGATCAGATCTCTCAGTATGGCCAAAAAGGTATTTGGAAATTTACTCTACTTGAGAATTTAAATTTCTTTCCCTTTCCTATAAATTCATTATTTTGTCATTTTAGAGTGCCTGAATGATGAAAATCAGTCACTTATTTATAGGCAGGCATAAGACCTAAATCTCCAACAGTCACTTAATATCAACCGTCCATCAAGGTAGATGCTCAAGAGTCCTTTTGACTCTTGGTATTTGGAGTACCCTTTCATTAACCAAAGTGACTCTTAGAATTAATATAATTATGAAGCACATAATGGATAATTAAACAAAATAATTCTAGCAGTCTCCCACTTGATCCATAATTATCATAAAGCGCACAATAATCCTTGAGTCATCCTTAAATGGTTTTCCATAAACACCTTCATCAAATAAATAATTAATGCGAGTCATGGCGCTCACACACTAATTCAGGAGCATGATCGCTTCCATGTACCACAACATTAACAACTCATCCAATAAGGTGTATAAATAGGGTTATTCCATAATGGTCCAATAATGTCTTTGTAAAAGACTATTTCTGTCACATCCTTTCATTCACATGCATGCGTACAATAACGACCAAAATAAATGATTCTGAAACACTGTATGATATCATATTGCAGTGTCAAAATAAGCACTAAAAAATCCACCCTATCAAGATTCTATTGGCTATATTTAAAGACTCGTATCTTAAGCATGCTTCGTTAATGTCTTTCACGATAGCCCAATCATGTGGATTTTCTATACTAACACTTGTACAAATGTATTAATTGACACCTATTTCAGAATTTCTTCTTTAAAAGGTATTTACATTCAATGTGCTTAGTTCCTCATATAATACCTAATGTATCTTAATAAAGAAGATTGCAACAACAATATCATAATAGTTTAACAACTTGGAAATAGTGTCGACAAATCCAAGTCCCAAAATTTAAATTACGTTGCCACAATCAATAAGTTGCAGCATCAAAGCATGTTACAGATTCAGATTTCCACAATAGTCAATGGATTGTGTTGCACTCCTTCATTATATTGGTCGTTAAACTAAAATAAACATAAGTAGATAAGAGTGAACTTCATACTTTCCACAAAAAATAGTAGATCTAAGTTGTAATAACTGTTCGCCCAAAAATGAACAGTCAACTTTAATGTGAGCATATAATATTTTAGTATCTCATAACTTCATCCATTACATATTGAAAATTTATATAACATTTTGTTTCTCTACTTTACGATAAATTGAATATATAAACTTACTCCCACTGATCATAAGTTGTATAAATTGAATATACAATGATTAGAAAATATAATGGTATTACTTCTGAAAATACCATAGGTCGGAAACTTAATTAAGTTTATACAATCATTTCTATATAACATGTGTAAAATATCATAAGAATAATAGTTTTCACATACACTAAATGTAACTCTCATCATAATGATTTACTCACCTCATAAGAATTGTACGTCCTTAAAAACATGACGTCCTTGGAAAAGGTGAGAAGATTCATTTATAACCCTTTTCTCATTACACATAAAATGTTTGACTACAAATTCTTTATGACCTCTTCATACTCAACTTAAATGTAATTAAATGAGATCTTGTAGTCCAGTTACTTCTTATGATTTGTGAAAACAAAACCAAATATTTATTTATCCTTATACCAAATTCATATTCATGTAGATACACAACATAATCACTTAGAATAGTAGACTCTGTTTAAGATCTTCGTAATACTATTCCTTATGATTTTCTCTACATTTTTCTCATAGTGACAATACAATAATTTAGTGGTCGATCATATATTTGTTCTTTTAAGCAATCCAACAATTAAAAGAACAAATATTGAAGAATATTGAAGAAAGTTATCGGTAATGGGATAAATACTCTACCTTCCTTTATAATAACATTTCATGATTTTCACCTCCCACTAATTTCACTATTCATAATGAATTTGGTTTTCTATAATGCCATAAGTACATGTTAATAACGATTATATGATCTATGTAGGTCCACTTTAAGGGAATTCTCAAAATCTTCCACTTGGACCACATAAGTCATCCTTGTATTAGATATTGTAATACCTTAAGTGCATAACTCGATGATCAATATTTATTAGAGATATTGCAAAAATCATGTTCATAAAATTATCAAAAGAAGTCTAAATTTAATTTGGGGCAATATTAAAGAGTTTCATAAAAAAAATATTGTGATTATGATGCAGGAGCAAAACAATCTTTAAAAGAAATATATTCAAAACTTTATTTTATACAAAACGTCAAACGAATACCATAACCTTTAAGAAGGACTGAAAGATGCCTTTAAAAAAAATATCCCTCATAATAAAGTCCAGACAAATATTTTTCAAGAAAATTGGAAGCATTGAGGGTTTATGAAAAGACAAATGAATTGATTCCCCAAAAATGAAAGAGAAGAAATCTTATTTGCATTTCTAGTTTGTTTTGTAAACAGTCCTTGCATCAAAAGTAAATACTTTATGTAACACAATAAGTTTAACTGGTAAACTCTACGAATATAAAACTCATTTCAAATCATAAAAGATATATATTATCTCTATCATTATTAGTCTGAGTGTGCAACAGGTAAACAAACTTAATTTGTTTTATTACTTCAAATTTTATATGAAGTGTTCCACACAATATTGATCATCATTAATGGCCTTAAAAAAAATCCAACATAATAATCGAGAGAAACAAAACTATATCATAACATGTGAAAGATATGATATAAATTGCTCACTACATTAATGCTTTGATTTGATAACACATATGTTAATATCTCGATATTACCTAATGTGCATTTGATTTTTATAATTAGTAACCATTGATTAGCAATTATATGATGCCTTTAGATACTGGAGTATTAAATATACATGATATATACTTGTATAATGTATATAGAGTTAATTCAAACATTCAAAATCAACTCCCTCTAAGGAACAATCTTGTTTAATAATTAAACTCAATATACTCCACAATTATAAGCATCATAGGTTACTACTGCTATCGTCTTTACAGTTAATATTCATGCTCATTATAGTTGGGTCACTATGGTGATTACCAAACAGCTCATAATATGAATATTATATTAAGTAAAGACTTACATACACAAGACAATAAATTTTTCAATTATGTTCATTAAATATCGCATGAGTAATGAACTAAATTATTCATGTTTGGGTTTCATATACTTAATTGGTGATATCATAATGAAAGAAACAATGACATCTACATTTGATGACCATTATTGCCTTCCCAAAATATATAGCAGCACTTAATTTGTTGCTCAATAATTGTAATTGGACCTGTAGGCTACCGAATCACAATAATTGAATAAACAATAATATGTGTTCAACATCAAAAATCTTAGCATTCAATATCATACATGGACCAGTAGGTAACCAAAATATGCATGATATGAACGCATTAGTTCAATATTTATCTGTTATGGAATGGAGTACTTTAACGAACATCAATCCTTATATAAATATTAGAGATAAGCATACATGTGTAAAATACCCGTAATACATGAATAAATTATATTATTTTGTCTATTTCTTAATTTGAAAGTCATGAAAAACTAAACATAATGTGAAAATCAAATAGATAAGGAGTTTTCATGAGATATTATACGAACAATAGTAAATGAAAAACATGAATCATTTACTTTCACTTGATCACTTATGTATGAGTAACAAATCATAAATATTGACCAAAATCATTCATGGTCACACTAATGCACGATATGGTTATAGCATTAAGTTGATGGCATTTGATATTTAATTCAACTTAATGGGAGTACTAACATTAGAATAAATAATAATTCTAATATTCAACTACAAGAATCGTTGGTCTGTGTTTGGCACGAGACTCCTTCAAACACGAATATCATAATATTCAACATTATGAATCATTGGCCTGTGTTGGGCACGAGACTCATCAAAATATGAATACTAACAATAACATAATATTTAATAATATGAATCGTTGGCATGTGTTTTGTACGACTCATAAAATAAATAAATAAATAAATAAAAATAAATATTCAATGTTATGAATCATTGGCATGTGTTTTGCACGAGATTCATAAAAATATGAATAAAAAATTCTAATATGTTTAATATTCAATGTTATGAATCATTGACATGTGTTTTTCACGAGACTCATAAAATTTTTAAAAAAATTAATATTCAATGTTATGAATCATTAGCATGTGTTTTGCACAAGACTCATAAAATTTAAAAAAATATTAATATTCAATGTTGTGAATCATTGGCATGTGTTTTGCACAAATTTATTAAAATATGAATAAAAAATTCTAATATATTTAATATTCAATGTTATGAATCGTTGGCATGTGTTTTGTACGAGATTCATAAAAATATGAATATTAAATATAACATAATATTCAATAATATGAATCATTGGCCTGTGTTTGATACGAGATTCATCAAAATATGAATATTACCAATAACACAAGTCTAATATCCTACCATATGAAATATGTTTAACTCGTGTTTGACATTTAAATGCACGTAAAATATGAATATTACTCTAAAAAATATATTCATACATCCAATATTCACGAAATGATCATAACATGTGTTTGGTTTCTAATCCAACACAAACATACATTCATGAATAAATAAAATAACTCCCATAGTGAAAACACACGCATAATATATGACAAAATCGTAACTTCCCTCCCCCCCCCCCCCCCCCCCCCAAAAAAAATAGTTAACACTATGGGATGTAGATAATTATGACAAAATCTCAAAATAAATTGTAGAATTCAAAAATCAAATTTCTGGAACGAGATATTGTCGTAAACATTATTTATGTAAAATTAATTCCCCAAAAAATATTATACTCAAAACTTAATGTATAATTAAGGGGCCAAATATAGATGCATATACAATAATAGAATATATATATTTACAATTATAGATTAAGACACTTTAATATTTTCCCCATCGAACATCATATAAATATTATTGTTGAAACATCAATTTGGACATTTGAGCTACCAAAAATAGATTATGCACAATAATCTAATTTACCGAAATATTATTGTCAAACCCATAATCATACATCTAATATTCAAATTTTTATATTGAACCTTTTGGTCAATACAAATAATACATAACATGAATATTAGACAAACCATGAACAAAGAAAACAACCCCCATGATAGAAAAATACATAATATTTGGAAAAATCGTAATTTTTGCAAAAAATAGAAAATTTGAGTTAGTACCCCAGGGATGTAGAGAATTATTCAAGGATTACTCTTCAATTTGCGGAATCACAAAATCAAATTTTAAACGAGAGTTATAAGCATTGACATTATTACCAAAAATGGCAAAAACGCATGTTTAAAGGTCTAAACGACGTTAAAATGCAAAACTGGGGCGGGGCTCGTTATTTAATGGGTTTTATTTATTTCGACGTTTCGAATCGACCATAGGAGTTTCAGAAAATTCCGATCAAATTTTGACCTTTCACATTCCGACTAGTGGGTATAGGCAGAAAAAAAATGTGACAAAAAATATCCCACGCACACACAAAAATTAATTTAATATAGACTCCATTATGGGCAAACACCAATAAAGAAAAATCATGAGATCTTAAACTTTAGCTCTGATACCACATGTAAAATTATTTGTAAGAACAACGTAATATTAATCAATAATACATTAATTTGATTAAATTTTCATATACAAATATTCTTAATAAAAGGACCTTAGATCTTCATGATTATCACATATAAGCATTATGCGGAACATAAAAGATGTTAAAATAACATACTTCCATAATTGTCACAATTAAAAATATTGACGGAGCAGTCAACCTTAACGATGTCTGATCGGCCTGGATTTCGGAACACAACTTCATCTGTATATAACAAGAACATACTCCAATTCCAACGCATTCCAACGGTCAGATCTCTCAGTATAGCCAAAAAGGTATTTAGAAATTTACTCTACTTGAGAATTTAGATTTCTCTCCCTTTCCTATAAATTCATTATGTTATCATTTTAGAGTGCCTGAATGATGAAAACCAGTCACTTATTTATAGGCAGGGACATGGCCTAAATCTCCAACAGTCATTTAATATCAACCTTCCATCAAGGTAGATGCCAAAGAGTCCTTTTGATTCTTGGTATTTAGAGTACCCATTCATTAACCAAAGTGACTCTTAGAATTAATATAATTATGGAGCACATAATGAAGAATTATATAAAATAATTCTAACAGATCCTTTAATTGACTATGCTAGGTTGCAAGTAGAGTCTCTTTCTCAGCTAGTGCATTTTATTTGTTAAGTAGAGTCTCTTTCTCAGCTAGTGCATTTTATTTGTTTTCTTTGTTTTCTTGTTCAAAGGGAGTGACTTAACCAATATCAAGCAACTCTAAAGGTTGAAAAGTCTTCAAAGTGCCTCCAAAAGAAAGACTAAGAGAAATTTATTATAGCTACCGAGGAATGGGAGCGAGTATAGAGGTAACCATCAAACTATGGAATTTCACCACAGATAAAGACCCTTAAACTATAAGTTTGGAATTAAATTTTACTCATTCTACGAGAAGAGCGATAAATTTCATATCTAGAACTACACCAAAACTGGAGATTGATCATGGCCAAAATCCCTGACCAAGACTGTGGGTCGCCGACTTGGGTCGTGACCATTTCGGGAGTGACCAATTTCGTGGGTCGCGGCCCAAGTTCGTGACCAAAAAATTATCATGGCCCACAGGGGGTCACGACAGATGGTCGCGGACTTGGGCCACAACCGTTACCCACAACCGTGACAAATTGGTCGCGACCCAAGTCCGCGACCCACAACTGTGACCAAAGAAAATGAAAAAAATGGTCGCAGCCCAAGTCCGTGACCCACAACCATGACAAATTGGTCGCAGACTTTGGCTGCGACCCACAACTGTGACAAGAAAAAGGAAAAAAAATGGTCGCGGCCCAAGTCTGTGACCAACAACCGTGATAAAAAATGGTCGCGGACTTTGGACGTGACCATTTTTATGCGCGACGAAAAAAATAAAAATGGTCATGGGCAAAGTCAAAGACCATATTTAACTACAATTTAAAAAAAATGTCTTTTTTTTGTCCAATATTAAAATTGGGGCTCCTGTGAGTGCACTGTCGGTTGCTACGTGTAACGTAGGACGCGTACTAGGTGTTACAAATATTTATTATTGGCAAAACAATAAAAAAATTCACAAATTGCGAATCCAGAACGTTGTTAATAAACTAATATATATATATATATATATATATATATATATATATATATATATATATATATATATATATATATATATATATATATACAAACTTAAAAATATTACACGTCTTAATAATTCACAGACCCAAAAAAAATTTGGCATAGTTTCCTCTATTCCTGAACATTCCAAACCCTGTAAATGTAAAACCTTATTATAATAAAGCCCGCACGACCATAAAATTCAATAATCAAATTATAAAAGCCCGCACGGCCATAAAACTAAACAATAAAATCCCGCACGACTGTAACACATCAAAAACATAATCCTGAATGTCCACAACATTATATAAACAATCTTAATGTTGCAAACCATTGCCTCCTTCATTTTTTCCACGTGCAAAACTCCTACATATGATAGGACACAAAAAAATATGATATCAGTAACCAAGTAGATTTACAAAAAATTTATTCAAGCTAAAAAATTGCATATATGAGTTATAATTATCAACATATCAATTCCATTCTCAAACCGAGAGTCCCCTGATCGCGCGGTCAGTTCGTACGAGTTACATTGGTCCCGTGCGAGGTGTTGCTGCCTCCCACGGGGCCGTTCGGGGGCTGTTTCGAGTTTTCGCCCACTAACGCCATGTTTTTAAGCCCAAGTTTAGAAATATACAAATTACCGCCGTATTCTGAAACCGGGAGTCCCGTGGCTACGCGGTCAGTTCCTACGAGTTACATTACCCCGTGGGAGGTGTTGGTGCCTCCCACGGGGCCGTTCGGGGGCTGTTTCGGGTTTTCACCCACTAACGCCATGTTTTTAAGCCTAAGTCTAGAAATATGCGAATTACCGCCGTATTCTCAAACCGGGAGTCCTGTGGCTACGCGATCAGTTCCTACGATTTACATTGGCCCCGTGGGAGGTGTTGGTGCCTCCCACGGGGCTGTTCGGGGCTGTTTTAGGTTTTCACCGTCTAACGCCATATTTTAAAGCCCAAGTCCTCATATTTTCAAATTACCATCGTATTCTCAAAACAGGAGTCCCGTGCCTGCGCGGTCAGTTCCTACGAGTTACATTGGTCCCGTGGGAAGTGTTGGTGCCTCCCACGGTGCCATTCGGGCGCTGTTTTGGGTTTTCACCCTCTAACGCCATGTTTTTAAGCCTAAGTCTAAAAATACGCAAATTATCGTTGCATTCTCATACCCGGGGTCCCGTCATCGCGCCACCACTTCCTATGAGTTACATTGGTCCCATGCGAGGTGTTGGCGCCACTCACGGGGCCGATCGGGGGCTGTTTCGGGTTTTCACCCACAATCCCACTCTAGGGGTCAAGACTCGTGCTCAGCTAGAGAACGTTGTTAGCCATCTTTGCTACACGTCTAAAGTCAAGCCCAAGAATCACAAAGAAGCACTCAAGGATGAACACTGGATATCTTCCATGCAGGATGAGTTGCTTCAGTTTAAAAAGAACAATGTCTGGGAACTTGTCCCCCGACCTAGTGAGACTAATGTGATAGGTACCAGGTGGATTTTCAAGAATAAAATGGGTGAAAATGGTACCATAATCAGAAATAAGGCTAGGTTGGTTGCTCAAGGATACACACAGATAGAGGGTGTAGACTTTGGGGAGACATTTGCTCCTGTTGCGAGGCTTGAGTCCGTCTGCTTACTACTCCCCATCGCATGTCATCTGCGCTTCAAGTTATATCAGATGGATGTCAAGAGTGCCTTTCTGAATGGCATTCTACAGGAGTAGGTTTATGTGGAACAACCAAAAGGGTTTGAAGACCCTAAGCACCCGGATCGCGTCTACTATCTGAGGAAAGCCTTGTATGGTTTGAAGCAAGCACCCCGTGCTTGGTATGAGAGGCTTACTTCCTATCTCTTAGCCCATGGCTTTAAGAGAGGGGGAGTTGATATGACATTGTTCGTCAGGAGATATGATGGTGCTTTTTTGGTTGCCCAGGTATATGTGGACGACATAGTCTTTGGATCCACATGCTCCCAGCATGCTCACCACTTTGAGGAGGACATGAAAAGTGAGTTTGAGATGAGCATGGTAGGTGAGCTTACTTTCTTCCTTGGTCTACAGGTTCGTCAGCTAGAGGATGGGATGTTCATATCCCAATCCAAGTATGCTAGAGACCTCGTGAAAAAATTTGGTTTAGACTCCGCTAAGCATGCACGTACACATATGAGTACTTCTATCAAGCTTAGTAAGGACACTTCAGGCAAGGACGTAGAGAAAACCTTATATCGGAGTATGATAGGTAGTATTCTCTACTTGACTGCAAGTCGTCCCGACATAGCCTTTAGTGTTGGAGTCTGTGCGCGATATCAGGCGTCCCCGAAAGAGTCACACTTACTCGCTCTAAAACGTATTATCAAATACGTGAGTGGGACTCTCTCATACGGTATTTGGTATTCCTTTGATACCGATGATCGTTTGTCCGCCTATTCGGATGCCGATTGGTCCGGGGATGCAGATGGTTGTAGGAACACTTATGGTGGGTGTTTCTATTTTGGTTCTGCTCTTGTATCTTGGTTGAGCAAGAAGGAAAACTCCATATCTTTGTCCACTGCGGAGGCTGAGTACATCACCGCCGGGAGTTGTTGCACACAACTCTTGTGGATGAACCAAATATTGGAGGATTATGGGATTTCACATGACACCATGATCACTTCCTGTGATAACACGAGCGCGATACACATATCCCGTAATTCCGTCCAACATTCGCGCACAAAGCACATCAGGTTACGCGAACACTTCATATGTCAATAAGTTGAGGAGAAGGTCGTATCCCTGAGTTTCGTTTCCACCGACCGTCAGTTAGCCGATATTTTCACGAAACCTTTAGATGCCCTTAGATTTGAGAGTCTTAGGAAGTCTTTGGGAATTTGCACAGTTGACTGAGGGGTTGGTCCGTGTCTAGCATAGGATGCATTGTCATTATCATATCATCTGATTCCTATTGCTAGCTTATATCATCAGTTATTATTGTTTTTACATTTTTTTTAAAAAAACAAATGCAAAAAGATTTTTGTTTTTTATTTGCACCTTTTATGGATGAGCATTTAAGATATCCAAGTCACAATTTCATTCCATTTATCCATGTGACTGTTTGATAGAGATTTGAGACGCTACATCATTTCATCCATGTGCTTTACATTGTTTGGAGTCTTTGAGATGTGATTAGTGATATCTTCCTACATGTTTGACTCCTATATCCTTTATTGCGCACATGCACAACTTTACTTGATTTTTGTACTTGTCTATCATATATTGGCTTGAGTGTTTCCATCTCAATTCTGTCTATACAACGTATAATATGTATAAGACTTGACAAGATTGGAATGCATGTGAAAACCGTTTGGTGAGACTGTGTGTTTATTTAATCAACGGGGAAGGGCTACGAAAGGTTCATTTAGCCTTTGCGATTTCTAAGCCACCGTTAAAAAGGACTTAAAAAATTGAGGAATTTTATTATCCGAGGTCCAAAGAGGTTAAAAGAGCCCCGAAAAAAAAAATTAAGGCAATAAAAAGAAATACATGCCAAATATGGGCCATTAGGTTTCAACAACAATTCTCCAAAGTTTGAGAATTTAGATTACCTCTATTCAGAATATAAATCTGAGGGAGTTTGGTTGGAGAATTTAAACGGGTTTGCACTTCCTTGAAAGTCCTAAAAAAGCATGAAATCGTTTTGGACGTTATTGGTGTGGAAATCACTTTGAGCTTTGATTTGTTGATTTGATGAAGTCAATGTCTTGTATTATTTTGTTTTTTACACCAAAGGAAGCATTTGAGTTCATTCGTTAGGAGTATCCGATATTCATCGTGCACAACATTGATTTTCCTATCGAATTTGATCACACCCCTACATTTACGCTATCATCGACTTGGTTGTTTTGTGTTCGTTCATGGTGTAATGTTGTTTGTTATATAGTTTGTGTGCAGAATTTTGAAAAATTCAAAAATAGAAGTTTATTCCTTGTGTCACCCCGGCTTTGCTTGTTTACTTTACTCTTCCCTTTTGTCTATTTGGGGACATCATAAAAAAGGGGGAGAAAGAATTATCATATTATGGGGGAGTTTTGAAGTGTTGAGTTTTTCTCATTTCTTGGTATCTATGCTTATCTCATTTCGAACTCGATATGTCACTTGGTATTTGCTTTATCTCATGTGTGTAGGTACTACTTTGATGATCTCTTAATTGCACACCCTGATGAGAAAAGCGTTGAGATTCCTGAAGATTTGAAGAACAAACGATGAAAACTTATTCATTTGTATCTTTCTAGTTTTGGGTTCATGGAAGGGTAGATTTGTATAGGCTATTTTGATATTTGATAATTCGGATTTTTATGTATGTACCAGCATAGACGTAGGGGGAGATTTGTAAGGTTATTTTTGTCCATTGTTAATATGTATGTCATACTCTGTTACACCGTTGAAGAAATTCAAGATCGCATCTACATCAACGGATCCGAATATCAAAGCATCATGTCCTTGGTAAAGTTTTTCTGGATAACCGGACCGATCCGATCATTTCAAAAAGGAATCGATCCGGACCAGACCGATCCGGTCATTTTAAAAAGGAACCGATCTGCACCAGACCGATCCGGCATCCAAAATAGACCTATCCAATTTGCATCAAAAATAGAATACCTCAGATCGAAGCCGAACCAATGAGGTCTCTTTCAAAAAAGAACCGATCCGCTATCGGACCGATCCGACATCAAAATCGGACCGATCCGGATTTGATAAACTCGAGCAGATCTAATGAGATTTTACCGAATCGAGTTTCCTATAAAAATACCTATTTTGGTGGTGTATTTTCTAAGACTTTCATAGACGATTTTTAGAGTCCTAATTACTCTAAGTCTTCATCTTTTTGAGTCCCAAGACTCATGTTTTGATTCACACAACATTGCCAAACCTTTGTGAATCCTTTGCAACCCAAGAACACAACCTTGTGTTTGTTCAACCTTCGTAGAGAAGCTGTCTTCCTTCTTCATTGCTGCACACCTGAAGTTCTTGAGGGAGATTTCAGCCGACGACACCGGAACCGATGCCTGCGGGTATTTCTGTGTCACTCTTGTTTTTCATTGTAATCCGTGTAACTGTATTTTACAAATTATAGTGAAAAATAAAAGGTTTTGCCCCTTTGGGGGATTTTTCCTCACATGTGTATGTTTGAATGTTCTTGCATGTTTTACATCTTCTTCAATCACACCTAGATGCATGTTTAGGATTTAATTGGATAAAACTGAGTTTAATTATATAATTTCTTAATTTGAACGCAAGCGCACCTCTTCAAATTGGTATCAGAGCAGGTTACGCTAATCTATCGCGTATTCCTAATTTTTTGCAAAATTTTTCTAAGATATCAAGTTTATGAAAAATTGATTTTTGAAAAAGAGCGTGTTCAATGGAGAAATCATATAATAAAATGCCAGTTTTTGACGGGACAAACTATGCATACTGGAAAGCCCGCATGAGGTCTGCTTTAAAGGCCATAGATGAACATGTCTGGATTTTAGTTGAAAAATGGTGGACACCTCCCTCTGTCACTGTTGAAAACGTGATCAATTTAAAACCTGTCACTACATGGACTGAAGAAGAATTTAAATGGTCATCCTTTAATTCTACGGGTTTAAGTGCTATTTCCGGATCCATCACTCCTGACGAGTTCCGACGTATCATGACGTGCACCACGTCTAAAGTGGCATGGGATGTTTTGCAACGTACCCATGAAGGAACTAATGTTGTGAAAGAATCTAAATTGCAAAATTTAACAACTCAATTTTAGACCATCACCATGCTTGAAACTGCATGTTTTGATGATTTTTATGCTAGAGGATTTAGTTGATGATGCGTATGGAGTTCATAAAGTAGATGAAAATGAGGTCACTGATAATGTACAAGGTTCAGGTGCTCATAAAGATATCAGGATAAACCTTAACAATGACTATCAAAGTTTAAAACTTAAGGTGACCCAACCGTTGTACCATGGCTTTGACAAAGATCATACAACTTTACATACTATAGTTGGTTTGCATAGTCTGAAGATCTAATATGGTTTGTCTAGCAATAGCGTGATTGCAATTCATGACTTTCCAGCTTATGGGGCATTATCCGATTGTGTAGTACATGATTATTTAGGGTTCGCTATTTGTGTAGAGGAGAATGAATCTCTACACCTCATCGATAGTGAAAAAAATATATACCATTGCCATAAGAGGTTTTTACCCCCCGCTCATAGTTTTAAATTTGAGAAAGATTCTAATTTTTTACCGAGCGGGGTTGGACATAGGCTACCTCTGAGAAAATTTTTAGGTTTAGAAATTGAAAGTAAATCTTCTAATTGTGGCCCTAATATGCCAGTTAGGAATCCTAAATTCAAGATTGTCAAGCATAAGAAGACCCCAACTGAGAATAATACTAAGACAAGAAAGACATGGTCTAGGAGGTCAATTTTATTTGACTTGCCTTATTTGAAGAGTAACCCGGTGCGCCATGTATTGGATGTGATGCATGCGAATAAGAACATCATTGAACATATTATAGGCACATGCCTTGGGAGAAGTCATTCGAATGATGAAGAAAATGCACGAAAAGACCTTAAATCGTTGAAACTTAAGCCACAACTATGGTTGAAAAAAGATAGTAGGGAAAGGATAATAATTCCCCCTGGTGCGCTTACTTTGATGAGTGAGGAAAGAAATGTGTTTTTAGAAACAATATATAAATTGAAGGTTCCGTTTAATTTTTCATCCAACTTGCAAAGGATTGTGAATTAAGCTACTCATGATTTACGTAAGTGTTAGTCCCATAATTGTCATGTGATCATGCAAATAATTCCTCCATTGTTTAAGAACTGTTTCTCCAAGCACAAGGATTTGCAAAGGGGCATTATGAAAATTAGCATCTTCTTCACACTTTTATGTGAGAAGGTAGTCAGTCGAAATCACATAGTGCCTGCAAAAGTAGTCATTGCCGAAGCGATTTGAGTGTTGGAGAAGTACTTTCTCCCATCATTTTTTAACATAAGTGTGCACTTCTTTGCGGCCTAGTTAAATATTGGTAGATGTACCCATTTGAAAGGTTGATGAAAGCTTTAAAAGATTGTGTCAAAAATACACGATACATTAAAGGATTAATTGCAGACGAATACATCACCGTGGAGTCATCAATCTACACTTGGGAATATATGCCTGACCTAAGAAGCTTGGATAACATCAATGAGGGTGGTCAGATGATGGCCACGAGAGTGAAATTAACGAGTTTATAGTATGAACAAGTAGCTCGTTATCTATTTGACAGACGTGAAGATGTCGAAGAATGGAAAACGTAAGTTTATATTATTTTAATTTTTATACATAATCAATTTCATAATACGTTCGTCATGATTAATGCAAAAAATATGATGCGTGTGAGAACAATGAAAGACGAAGAACGATGGTATAATCAGACAACGAATTTTGGTTGTAGGTGTCACATGAGGTAATTATAATAAGAATGTCTCTTATTAAATGACAACTTACAAGAAAGATTTAAAACTAACCTAATTAATTTATATATAATCTCAGCTCTTAAAGACGGGTGATGCGACACTAAGGCTTGCTCGTCTAGCCACTGGACCCTTGTTCATTGTACACGATTATAAAAAGTATCGATCGAATGGTTATGTATTCGGTGCAAGGGTATACGAGAAAAATACAAATGTACATAACTCGGGCATTTCATACAAGACTCTTACTTATTTTCGAGCGAGCGCGAAAGATAAAAACCTCGTTGAAGCTGAAATGACTTACTATGGTGTCATTCAGAATGTATTTTAATTGGACTATATAAGCTTCAAAGAGGTTGTATTTTACTGTGACTGGGTAAGAGTTGAGGATAAAAATGCTTGTAAATTTGATCCTGGTACTCATATGATCATGGTTGACTTGTCCAAGTTGAAGAGAAACGAGTACGTGAGCGATGATCTATTTGTTTGTGCTTTTCAAAAGGCCAACCAAATGTTTTACTCGGAGTATATCAACAACGAACTGTGGTCAATAGTCCTACACGTGTCAAACTGTCTAACCAGTAGCATGGATGACTTGGATGCTCCTACCGAATATCAATCCATTTTAGATGATAATCCAAATTTAAAATATTTTTTAGATTTGTAATAAGTATTCCAATTATTTGAGACAATGCTTAGTTTTCTTTATGACATGGATTTATATTCTTATAATGTTGTTAACTTTTATTCTTCTAGTGCTTTATTAATATCGGGCGACATTTTAATGCTTTTATTCATTTGGATTTAATAAGCTCCAGTGGATTTGAATCAAAATTGGTGGGTTAGTTATTGAATATGTAAATTTGGATCTTGATCAGTTTAAGAATTAATTCTTAGCCTGTGACATGACCCGAATTTGAAACAATTTTTAGATTTGCAATAAGTATTCCAATTATTTAAAAAAGAATGATTAGTTTGGTTTATGATATGGATTTGTATTCTTATAATGTTGTTAACTTGTATTCTTCAAGTGCCTTAATTCATTTGGATTTTAATCAATTTAATGCTTTTATTCATTTGGATTTAATCATTTTCTCATATATATGTTTCTACTAATAACAACAATTTTTGCAGGAAATGCGTGCTTCAGGCCGTCGGGGAAGCGGGGGCGAGGAAGGCTCATCTGGCACTAGGCCCCCAAAGTGAGGCAAATTAGGAACTGTAGTGGAGAACAAAACAGCCTTACAAGCTAGGGCCCTGGGGTTTCTGAAGATGATTATTGGGCCCGGGTACACGGATTGGATGAATGTTCCTTACGTGCATAAGATGGGCATCTGGCTGCATTACAGGTACTTGCACTTTTTCTTAATGTTTTGTATTTATATTTATATTTTATAATTTAAATACTACTAACTCACTTTCTTTTTGTTTTGTATTTTTTTGACAAGAACAATTCGCCTTGCCCCCACATTTACGCGACTTCATGTTGGAGCAATTAAGAGATCAATATAAAACATGGAAGAAAAACATCCGCGCCCGGTACTTTGGCCAGGACTGGGAGTCTATCTTGTGACTTAGGGACAGGGTACCCTCGAAGGAGACAATCACATTGGCAGGCTGGAAACAGTTTATCGATAATGAGGTCTTGGAGAGGCAATTGTCCTCTCATCAATCAGGGAGGGAAAATCAGGCCAAGAAGGTCGGCGTGCACTACTCTGGGCGTACGTCTTACGCCGAGATCATTTTAGTTTTATTTTATTCTATTTAGTGATAATTATATACTAATTTACTATTTTTGCATTATTTTATTTCAGGAGACGGGAAGTGGCCCTGGAGGTAAGACCCATAGGGTCGATGCCTATGTGGCAATTCGAACGAAGAAGGGGAAGGATGCGGAGGTCAATCCAAACGTGGTTGCCAATATTGTAAGTTAAAATATTAATTACGTTATAAAAATTAAATTTTATAATCACATATTTTTGTATTAATTTAGCTAACCGTCTATATTTTTTTTTATTTTAGGAAAAGCTGAAGGAAGTGCACAACTCCCAAAGTGAAGCCGAAAAGGCATCTCTTGCTATGGACGCACTTATCCAAGTGTTCAGGCGAGATCACAAGGGCCGTATTCAGGGAGTGAGCTCTCGGGTGGGGAAGTCGAAGCTCGTCAGGATTGTGTCGAGCAACATTGGGCTGGCTCGTAAGGTGGATGAGTTGTCAACCAACAACGACGAGAACTTAGAAAATTTGGAATGGACGATGAGTAAAATGTTCACTTATATCAAGGGTACTTTTAAGTGGTCTAGCTCGGGGAAGGGCAAGGAGAAAGTGGTGGACGAGGGGACCACTACTCCATCTTTTTCACCCCCTCCTCTCATATGACATGTTCACCTCTCCCTACCACCGTCCCAGGGCCAATTTCAACTATTAGTTGGCCTATTGTGTATATAATAGACACATGAGGTGGCAATAAAATAACTAGGGGTTAAAGGACCCGGATACAAACCCCAGGGCTATAGTGCATTGTTATCCTCTGTAATGGCATGAGGTATGGGTCCTCATCACGGATATGATCGTGGGAAAAGAGAATAAACCCTTATGGTTGATCGAGTAGTGTGGCGTTAATAATATTGGGGGTGGTCTCAATTCCTATATAGTATGGCCTACCTTCCTCCTGCAAAGTGATGGCGAAGGAACAACTTTTTGTAATAATTTGGTAACTATTTATTTATATTATGATTATGAGTAACGATTTGGATATTGAATGTTATTTACTGTTTATTGTTTTATATGATGATTTAATGAATGTTGTATGGCTTCAAATCTTATTAATGAATGAATTGGTTGATATATCTATATATATATATATATATAAAATTGCCATATACAGGTGCAGTAACAGGTTAAAATAGACTGTTGGGCAGTGGGCAGTGGGCAGTGGTCATACTGCCCAAAAGTTTTTTTCAATGCTGCCCAGAATTATCAAGAACTTTGACCATGACAAGTCTGTGACAACTTGTGAACTTGTCACGGACTTTGACTGTGACAAGTCCGTGACAAAGAACTTGCCTTTATCACGGGCTTGTCATAATCAAAGTCTGTTATACACAGAGTTGTCACGGACTTTGAGGGTGACAATCCCGTGACAAAGGATGTTATCACCCCAAATCTTGTCACGGTTTTTTACCTTGACAAGTCTTCCTTGTCATGGTTTTTGACCGTGAAAACTAGGCAGTTTTGGTGTAGTGTGTCATTCAATAATAATATATCCAATAAAGCATAAATTGTGATAAAGCAACAACGACATTAGAAGAATACAAATTAACAACGACATTAGAAGAATACAAATTCATATCATAAATCAAATTAAGAATTATTTCAAATATTTAAAATCCTTATTACAACTCTAAAAATTATTTCAAATTCGGGCTATCATCCAAAATGGATTAATATTCAGGTGAGAATCATATATTCGTGGATTAATATCAACAAAACTGTGAAAAATTCAAGAACCATAGGTTAATTCCAACTTACAAACAAATTGACAAATTCGTGGGTTATTTTCAACATACAAGCACCATACACACATAATAAACATCATGCATACATACACAAACATATTCTCAAGGGTTAAATTTAAGAAAAGTGTGAAAAATTCAAGAACCCTAGGTTAATTTCAACACTTAAATAAATTGACAAATTCATGGGTTATTTCCAACATACAAACATCATAGACATATAAAAAACATCATACATACATATATAAACAATTTTTACCCATCAACATAACATTTTCCAACATACAAGAATACATATACAAACAAATATCCTTAAAAAAGTAAATCAAATGCAGCATGTGTGTGGAAATGAAAGAACTATGTAATTATTACCTTATTTACGTAGAAAAAAGATGTTGAGAGTTGATTTGGGAAAAATATGGTTTTGGGGGTTTAGGGGTGCGGTAGGATTCAGACAAAGGAAGGGGGAGGAGTTTGGTTGGTTGTGGGAGGTGTGTTTCAGTGATGGGAGGTGGGTGCCGATGGTGGATTTTTGAGTTAGAGAGAGTTTAGATAGAGATAGTGAGAATTAAGGGAAAGGGGGTAGTTTTTATTTTGACAAAACTAAAAAAAAACTCCAAATTTTATCACGGTCTTTGACGGTGATGAGACCGTGACAACCAATTATTGAGGACATGTCATGAGCAAAGACCTTTACAATACTATCGTGTTTTTTTATCACGATTTTGGATTGTGAAAAGTCCTTGCCGGTGAAAGGTGAAAAAAGTCCTTTTTCATTGTAATGATGAGGAAGAAAATGATTTTCTCTTGCCAACGTGTGAAATTTTCGCCATCAAAACGATCCAGTCTAATAAATATCGACTCATAACTTGAATAGATTATGCTATTGTTCTTTTCATATTTTCGAAAATTATTGTCTAAAACTGTTCGAAATTTATGAAGGAATGGTAAAAAAATAAATTATGAATCCAAGTAACTGCAAGCCACGTTCTAAGAACGTTGTCTTTTAGGCAATACTTCTCCCCTTCCGGATGAAAGTCGCGAGTACACAGTGGAGTTTGTAGTAGAAATTTGCCTTTAAAATACAATGCAGTGATGTTACTTGTTTGATGTGGACCATGTAGGGTTGATCAATCCAAGAATACTCTGAAATTTTAAACTGATAATGCCAAAAGTAAGAGGACAAAAATAGGAGAACAGGGAAATTTTTGGTGTCCAAAACAAAGTCCTGGAATCTGTTTTATAGCTATTTTGGTGGTTGTTCATGGACAATCACCTCCTTTTAGATGTGCGACTCAGCAGCCGTTAGTTCATGTCTGTTCAAAATTATTTTGATGGCATAGTCCAGATTTGGCGTCTCATCATAAGCGAATGGACGCACCCTATATCGCCACGAGTCAATCCAACGGTTCAAATCAACCCACTTGGGTGATAACATCATTTTATCAGAATGATTAACCATAACTATCGATCTGATTAACTTTGACAAAACTTTAGGCTCCCACACTCCGAGTGACGATTCTAGGTGCCGGATGCACCATCAAATCGCTCAATGTTCCCTAAGTTTCCCAATCTCCCTTTCGCACGTCGCCCGAATGTGCATCGCGTGTCACGATTGGGGGAGCTTTGCACCACCGCAAAGCACCATATCATTGCATCTTTGACTAGAAGACTAATAGTTATCTTTTGTCTGTTAGTTATATACCCTTTCACTTTCTTATAAAGTTTCTATGTGGGACATGTAAATCACACCCACCTAATTTACACCCATTTTCTTTAGCTGCCTCTCTCTCTCTCTACAAGAAGACCCAGTATAAAATTCCGATAATAAAAAAACTCATTTACACAATATTAATACAAAATTATATTTCCAAAATAAAACTCAATTATACAATATTAATTCTCAATATATTTTGGAAATTCCAACATAAAATGATGTCAAAATAATTTTTAGCTTAGGATTATGTTTCCAAAATGTGGATTGCTATAATATATATCATCTCGAGGGTCTTCTTCTTCTTCTTCTTCTTCTTCTTCTTCTTCTTCTTCTTCTTCTTCTTCTTCTTCCTAGTCAAACAATTGGCGATTATATCCGCCTCTATTTCGTATCATGGGCGAATTCATGATAAAATTGTCACAACTTAAATTCGTGACAAAATATTAAATGGCAGCTCACATATTATATCTAGGTTTCTTCTCTCCATGATGATTGTTGTTCATTGATTTCTAAAAAAATTATCTGTGACAACAAATTTACAATATACTCTCACAAAAAAAATATTTTTAGTTTTAGTCATCATAAATTTTGTTACGATTTTTTCTAATAACAAGCTTTGTCTTGAATATAACATATGACAAAAAAATACATTATTTTCACTATTAGTTTTTTTTACATAATGAAATAAGTGAATTTCCACCCCCCTCAACAAACTTTTTGAATCCACCACTACCTCACATAAATGTTTTGTTAGAAAGGAAGGAAATTATTTCATTGCAATTACATATTTTCTTTAGTTATTGTAAAAGTTACCTCTTCGTCAAAACGAGTCCCTTTGCATTTCGTAACCTTTTATGATGATTCGAATTGCTAACACGAGAGTCTATTTTCACTCTCTTCCCTTTCACGATTATCCGAATAGCCAAGCGAGGTCTTTATTCGAATTCCTACCCTTGCATAATGATACGACTCGACAAAATGAGCCTCTCTTCGCATTTTAGGCCCTTGCATAATGATTTGGCTCAGTGAAACGAGTATTTCCATTTCTTTCCCTCGCACAAAATTTGAACTCGTCAAAACATGTTTATCTCGCACTTTTTGATTTCTCTACTTGATTAATTCATTTTCAACAACATAGTAAAAGTTGAAAAGAACTTACATTGACTTCTTACAGAATTAATTTAAATTTTCAATTTCAAGAATGTAATCCAACAGAATGGATTCTATTTACATTTCAAGAGTATATTCATGGCCTAATCATTAATAATAAACCCCACAAGTAACTATGTTATATATATAAATTAACATGCTTAAAAATACGACTAATTATGTCTTAATTGCCATGGTACTACCCAATATGCTAAAGGCATAAGCTACTAAACACATGCATTGCGAAACTTAATTAAAACTTAATTATGTCCAATTTACTCATCACACTTTCCAAATAACATAAATTCATGTTTTAACCTCAAACCTTAAATGTCAATTTGCTACCAAGGGTCCAATGTCCAATTTCTCACATTTATTAGGGCCAAAACTTTATATATAACATGTGAGAGTAACTAATATCAGCTAAATAAGATTATACAAAAAGGAAACTTAAATCCTTAATGGTTTCTAACATATTTTACACTTACAATTAGTGTTTGGGTGAAATTTACAAGTGTGTAAATAAAAGGAGAGGAATAGTTAGCATCGTGCCTCAAAAGATTAACAAAAACTTGATTTGGGGTGAAGAGATGTAGTCTTGAAAATGCTAGGCTCAAATTCCTCTTGAAAATCTTTTCTAAAACTTGATTTGATTGTTTTGAAAAGCTCCCTTGAATCCCAATTGAAATCCTTGAGAAAAATCTCATTGATTTGATTAATGGAGGAAAATAGTTCGAGGGAGAGTTTAGAGAGTTCTAAGGTTTTCTTGGTTAAGGAGGTATGATAAAATGAGGATTGAAGTGAAAATTGAGGGTTTTAACATAGTAAGGGACATGAAAATAAAACTCAATCTGTAGGCTCCCTTAATCAGGCTACGAACCAATCGTGGTTGGAGAGGCCTGTGGGCATGGTTGGTTTTTACCGCGATTGCGTCTTGCACTCTGCTATCATTATAATAGGCGCGTTCCAAATTTTTTAAAAGAGGTTGTAAATGATTTAAAAACCCAAAAGATAAAATCCTAACTTATGCTCCAAGTATAACATGAAGAACATTCTACCCTTAAGTCTTTTCTAAAATCCCCCATAAGTCCAAATCAATATCTATCTTATTTTAATTATCAAAAATTAACCGCACTTTTTATAATAAATAAACTTTAGCCCATACAATTTTATCAATTTATAGAATAATCTCTAATATTCTAAATTAACTCGTTTTAACTTTAAGTCCTACTAAATGATTTTAAAGTCTCAATTTCAATTATATAATTAATTTGAGTTGTCATATAATTAATTATTTTACTCTTAATTAGTTAATTTTTAATTCTCTTAAAAATACGGGGTATTAAATTAACACACTAAAGCCCAACTCAATCAATAATTTACAAATTAGACCCATAACTTCCAATTAACAAATTTCAAATTCGATTCAATATAATTTAATTACCATCTCCAATTTATTTTAAAATCCAAATTGCTTCTCCAAATTATAGCCAAAATTATTTATTAAGTCATTTTTAAATAATACGGGGTATTACAATGGTGTACATCCAATGAGAGTGTCATAAATATCTTATATTGTGAATTTCCATATACATTTCTTGTATTTGAATGTGTGTCTTATGTTGACTCCATATGTACTATAAATATGGGTAGACCTTTCAATTATTGATATCCAATAAATGAAAGGTTTTCCCCTCATATTATTTCTATGCCACGTGCTTATTTTTCACAAGAACTACTAAATCTTTCATATGATTTTTAAGAACCTATTGTAAGACATAGACCCGATTTGAACCATAAGAAAAGTTTTTTTTTACTTTACCCACTAAGATAATGCTATAATTATACATACCCTCGCTTTTCAAAAAATTAGACTAAACCTATCATAGATCAGTAGAATAAAACTATGATTGAAGTAATAGTTTCAGTTGTGGATTTATTTTTAATAAAATCAGTTTTTCAATTTTAATGAGAACAAGGTATGGGATAATGTTAGCATTAACTAATTTATTGTTGATGTTTATAGTTGATGATCTGATGTGTAGAGTATGAATCACGCATAGATTATCAGAGCACCAATTCTCGTGGAATATAAGTTTATTCGTTCATAGTCTTGGATGGAACTGGACACACCATCAGTAGGGTTATATCACAACATTTCAGTAGTTCTATCTTGATTATGGGGAATGGTATAGTTTCAACTTATTGTGTGAGTGCACTTTGTGTGTATTGATTAGGACCAACTTGAGGTCATTATCATCATATTGATTTTATAAGATAATGGGCACCTCATGCTTATTAGATTTACTCAAGTCTCTTAATCCGTATATGCATGCTGGAGATGTCACTACACCACAAATCGAGAATGGTCACGATAAAAAGGTCACGACCCAGGACTGTGATCACAATCAAACCTCATGTGACACAAGCCATGACCAAGCCAAAGAGTGACATCAATAGATATGGTCACGACCATAGTTCGTGACAATGGGGGACACGACCATGGTCGGTGACCAACCCGTTGCCAAAAAGGCCCCAAACTCCCGCCAATGTGGAACACAGTCCCAGATCACGACCAGGTGCGTGACAATACAAGGGTTTCAATTAAGTTTGGTCACAACCTTGGGCCGTGACCATTTTGAAATAGTCACGGTGGTGGTCACAGACCTAAACAGCGACCCAAATGCCTGACCATTCATTTTTTACACACCACATAACATGATCACTGTCCAAAACAATGCGCACAGAGGGATTTTGTAACTGTGCACCTAGCGTAATCATAATTTTCAGAAATTATATATAATTGGATTAAAATGTGAAAATACCCAAATTAAACAAACCCAAATGTGAAAATTCTGAAACGTTGTAATTGGATTTTAAACCCTAAGTTTGAAAAACTTAGATTGAATTTTAAACCCTAAGGTTAAAAGAGGATAAATTTAAATTTGATCGGTTAAAAAGAATAACTAGTTAATGTTTAAATATAATCA
Source organism: Sambucus nigra (assembly GCA_949130495.1). NCBI lineage: Eukaryota > Viridiplantae > Streptophyta > Magnoliopsida > Dipsacales > Adoxaceae > Sambucus > Sambucus nigra. The sequence goes on from OX422220.1 coordinate 515,847,197, forward strand.
CTACTTGTATGACTCATATTTATACCCTCATATATTTTTCTCAGGAACAATGAGGCACGGTGATAATCAGTGGCAACAAGAATGCAATCAGTTACAAATGGACCACATTTATACCTCTTTTATTATTGTGTGCCATTTAGAGGGTACTCATATTTACACATACGAGAATAAAAAGATAAAACACTTTAACTACATTTAAGAGAACACGTTACCAAACAATTATCATATCATGAAGAAGAGCTTGAATGGTTTGGATTTGAAGTACAAATGTATTCATACATGCAAGTATCATTGCATACTTAACCGCAATGATCATGAAGATAAGGATGAGTGTATTGTATGCAGTAAACCTAGATATTTAGCATATGAGAATGGAAAAGACAATACTATAAAATATCGAAATTATGTAATACCCCATACTTTTATAGATATTTAAATTACATAAGTGAGAGTAATTTGGAAATTTGAGGAATTCCTGTGAATAATAATTTTTGGAGTTTATAAGTGTTAGATGTTTACAGATGTGTGTTACATTTACTTTTGGGACTAAGTATATGAGTTGGATTATTTTAATTACATGTTGCGGTTGGGTAAAGCGACAAAGGATAATATTTTATTTGGAAAACACGCGTATTGGAATGTGTTGGGTTTAATTAGTGAATTTTAGTTAAGTGACTCATATGGAGATTCTGAGTGCACGGTTGGTTTTGGAATGGTTGATATAGTCAGAATAGAGTATCCGGGGGTAGCGTTTAGGTTCTGTGGATTTTTGGACTAGTAGGGACTCGCATTTGAGTATAAGAGTCAATTTTGGGTATAATGAGGGATAAGCTTTATAAACCCTTATAACCCTCACTTCTCTCATATTTCATCCATAGGAGAGAGAAAGGGAAGAGAGAAAAGGAAGAAGAGAAGATAGGAATGAAGAAAGGGGATTCCGGGCCAAACTCCGCGGGATTCGACTCGAGTTCGTCGGATTTTATCCACGAGGCAAGTGTTTACTTGCTTTATACGTTTGAGTGTGTATCTCATACTATAGTTGGTAATAACAAACTATATGATTTTTGGGTTAGGTTTTCGTGAATCAAATTGGTATTTCAGAAGTCGAACGGATAAAGCTCGGGTAATATCCAATTTGATAAACTTAGGAATTAATTGAAATTAGTTGGTTATTATTGGTTCTAGGATGATTAAAACACTTTTTATATGGGTATATATTTTTTGTTGAGGTTGGATGATGATAGGAGAGAAGATACAAGCTTGAGGATATTTTAATGGCCGAAACAGAGTCTTGGAGAAGAAGTTGATCTGATCGATCGACGGCTAGGGGTCGATCGATCGACCCTTCAGGAATTTTGACAGTTTCGATTTGTTTAGTTTAACTGGGATAAATTCCTAAATTAATTATTTCTAGCTTATTTATTTGAGGAAATAAATATCCAACTAAGGGAAATTCATACCTATCCATTTAAGGGAATTAATTAGGACTAGGAGGGTGCAAAATTGTGTGGCACTTAATGTGTAGTTTTGAGGAAAATAAATTGTGGAGTTAGACATTTGGGGTTCCAAAAAAAATAGTGTGGGGACTTCTAAATTACTATTTGAGTGAGGCGTATACCTTGGGTTAGTTGAAAGTAAAATCCAGGGCTTAATAATTTAGGGGTGTTTAGGACGAGTAACACTCGGGGTAGTATTTCGACGGGCGATTATATATATAATTATGCGCGTAGGAAATGTATTTATATGTCGACTGTATGTTTGAGTAAATCCTAGGATGCGAGGAGGATGGAATTTAGGATATAGGCTAGAGGTGATTGAGCGGTTATTCGGTACGTCTATTGACGATTACTATAGGTGATGACATACCTATGGAACTAAAATAAGTTACCAGCATACTTATTTAATTGTTACGAATTGGTATATTCGGGTTTATGTAAAATCCTTAAAAGTGATTAAGGTGTAAGTTAAACCTTAAGAAATAGAATACTAGTAAGTTTAGTATGTTAAGTGTATGAATACTTATATACTATTATGAATGGGAACATTCGAGGTATTGGCTATCGCTATAAGAGTTCGGCAATTATAGCTCGAGCATATTGAAGAATGTTATATTATGTATACGGGTACTATTATAGTATATATATATATTTATATATATATATATATATATATACGACTATATATACGACTTGTTTATAAATATATTAGTATACAAACGATATATTTATGTATGTTTTTATCTCTAGTGCTATCTAGGGAGGTTGCGCGATGTGGGTGAATCCCCTGGCTTACGGAGCAGGGAGAGTATATCCCCAGGTCATATCGTCCCGTATATGGGTGCGATATTTTTATTCCACTTTCAGGACGGAATATGACAGCCTCCACCGTTTTGTATTTCTACCATGATCATGAGAAAGTATGACTTGGTACCGGAGTTAAGTTGAGCAAACCCGGATGTGGATGGGCACTTTAAGACTGCATCCTCGAGTTATAGCTCGGTGGGATGGTTATTATACTTATGATTGTAAAATAGGTATAAATATACTTGTTGTTTATAGTATATTGCTTGTATATGATTATGTGATATCATATAACTTTATATGGTGTAAAGTAAAATTAATAAGATGTTATTCTTCTTCCGATAGTTTTATATTCGGAGTAATACAAAGGTAAATTGTAGGTTCAAGTGAGAACTATTTATATAAGAAGGTTAGATGTTAAAGTGGAAATGGTATTTAAAACTAGTGAAAGTTATGGTATATGAACGGTGTAGTTTTATATAGAATCAAGGACTATATATATATATATATATATATATATATATATGTATATCACATTGATGATTGTATAAACTAAAAGCCTGTGTAATAACTTACCGTGTAACATATTATATCACGCAAGGTATTTGGTAGTTATAAGGATTTAGAAGATGGGTTAAAGAGATTAGTTAGGCGGGGTAGCTTAACTAGGTTGTTTAAAAGGTATACGGTAGGTGTGCACTATTAGAATAAGGGTGAGGTGTATCTCATGAGAGTGCGATACCAGTTTAAATATGAGAGATTTCATATTGTAAAATATGGCTTTTAAGCACTTGCTAAATATTTTCAAAACTCGGGCTCTGACCCGTTTCTATATTTTCCCCTCTCTTGCTATATGTATATATATAGGTGTCCAGACACAGGGATGCCTCGATGATGATTCCTTCGAGTCAGACGTTTGCTGCAGCAGCTGTGGATGCATGGAGGTTTAATGTATAGGCCTCTGTCCTTGTAATCTAAATAGGAGGTACTGTAGAAACATTCGGGCCGATAGCCCAATTGTATTCATTTATTCTTTACCGCCTTTTTAGTACGGCATTCGATTTGGTTGTATTATGTTTTACCGAGAGTTCGATTATTTTATTTCATCTCAGTTGTTGTATATAAACTGTTGTGATTGTTTTACTTGGTTTGTTAGATTAAAAAGATTAGTTAAATAAAATTTTGATGCCAGTCTAATAAGTTATTAGTAATCGAATTGGTTTTCGACAGTGATGCTAAGAATGAACCATATGAGATTCCTTTTTTAATCTAGTATAGGATTGATCACCCGGTATTTTATTAGGCGGGGTGTCACATATGGTATCAGAGCATCAGGTTCTAGTCTCCTTAGGAATATGTGCGAACGTACTACTCTTTCAGCGCTGCTTTCTATTTGATATAGAGCCTTATGATTACGATTGTTGCTTCCTATTTTGATATTTTGTTCTCCTGCCATTATGTAAGATTATAGTAAATCTTTTGCACGCTCGGGTGAGATTCGTGTGCTGGTCGATGAAGGGCGACCAGGGAAGGCCGTTGCGAGGGCAGCAGGAGGCAGGGCTTAGTAGGAACTGTAAGTTGAAGTCGGTAATGAGGACTGCAGTAGAGGTCACTCCCTTTGTGGCAATATCAAGGATTGCTGCAGTGACTACTAAAGTATAGTAGTTATAATTATCCACGTACCACTATAGTAGAAAGTGGTGCTAAACTTGACCTACCTAGTGAAGTTAAATTGGGAAAAGGTTCGAAAGGTCTTCGATAAGGACCATACGTTGAAGTTAAGTTATACGGAGTCACTGTAACATTTTTCAGTGGAAGTAGAAGGCTCAGAAGCTTTGGCTTGGAGCAGGGTATGGAAATGCCCATATGTGAAAATTTGAGGAAAATTTTTCACTCGTTGGAGCAATGTTGAAATGGTGGGAACAGTGGTCACAATATTTTGGGGGAGCACGATGTTTTTCTCGTAGAGTAATCTTATGAATGGTTTTAACCGCGAGGTCCTTTGATTTATCAGAAATGAAGAGAATGTAGTTTTTGGGTTATTCACATAAAGATCGGTCAAAGGTCGACAATGAATAAGGAGTTATATAAATAAGTAAACTTTTTATCGAATTAAGGTAGGTACAACTAGGAGAGAGTCCTTCAGTGGAATGATAGGCTCACTCGTAAGTGTTACTAACACTTATGGAGAAGTTGTGTTCATGAAACCCCATAGGTGGACATCCGCGTAAGGATTTATTGAAACAGGGCAATTGAGGCCGGTAGTATGTTCCTTTTTAGTTGAAGGAGCTAAGGGAACTATGAAAGTGATTTTCAGGTTTGAGGCTATTAGTGTCTAAAATACTGATAATTTAGTATAGTCAGGGTGGCCAGCGAGGGGGAATCTGATGATGTGGAGTGTAAAACCACACGGTTAGTCCTTGCCCAATAAGGAGTTTAAGGACAAGAAAAGGGTACCGAGATAGGGCATTGATTAAAGTAGTTTTGGTTCGTTTAAGGCAAGTGTACTATGTGTTATGTGTTTAACCTAGGATGAAGGAGGTATATTTAGTGTGGCTAGATAGAGTCGCGGTATTTTGTTAACCCTGGATTCGTGTGCATAATTCGAGCTTTGTGGCGGTATCGATAAAATTATAAAAGGTATACCTATATTCTTGCGCTACTAATTTTATATGTGTTATACAAGTATAGCATTATTTTGAGTATAATATAATATGTTCTTGGTTGGTTATGGCGATAGCAAGCTATTGATTGCAAGGCTATCGTATCCGCGGTTCCAGGGTGGAACTGGTTTCTGTGCGATATCTCAACTGGATAGAGGTTGATCTCGCTATTTATTATATGTTTGGATGGAACCTAGATGAATAGATGTTTCATTTTCCCAATTTTAGTGCGTGGCGACCTTATAGGTATGATTTAAGGTAGGCAGGATTTAGCGTTGAGTGGTTAGTTTAAGCTCGTTGTTGTTCGCGCAAAGGACTTAGTGTTAGTACAAGAGCTTTGTGGTATGGCTCCTAGAAAGAAGTAGGAGTTCAGACCACACTTTGTTGATAAATGGGATGGGATTATCCCGTTTGCAAATTTGAAGCTAACAGACCTCCATGACTGACAAAGTTAAGTAGTAGTGTATCAGAGGGGTTCTTTGTTTGGATTTCGCTTGCGAGACACTCTACGCATGAACCTTAACGACATCGGAAGTGGAGAGATGTCATGGGATGCAAGGATGTAGGTTTTGATAATAAGTTACCTAGTGTGAATAAAACACTATAAACTGAGAGCCATGTCATGATTGGAGGCTTATAGAGAGGAAAGTGCTATGGAAAAGCATTGAAATGGTTCTCACCCCGTAAGTAATGGGTGAGGTAAGATTTAGAGAATTTATTTGAGGTTTATAGTCAGACCTTAATTAAAAGGCAAATTTTGAGGTAGTATGCTTTGGTTATGATGTTAGTAATACTTGTGCAGAGTATAGGCACCCCGATTAGTTATAGTTTCAATTTCCCCGAGATGGAAGGACATAGAGGTAGAAGCGCGTTAGTACGATTACAAGATAGGATTTTAGAACATCCCTATGGTGTGCCTTAGGACGTTATATCTTGATGGCTGACGATGCAGGGAAGTAGTGTAACGGGAGGGTTCCTTGTTTGGATTTCGCTTTGCGAGACGCCCCACGCATGAAACTGAGCTAATATCGAGAGTTAGGAAAGGCCTTGGCCGATAGGGATATAGTTAGTATAGTACTCATCTTACGTGTGTAGGAAACACATAGATCTTAGGGTTATTAGGAAGTAAGGCCGGTGGGGCATGTAGCGTTGTTTTAGGTAGATTGTAGTGAGTTAACCATGATAAGATTGGTGGGTTAACCATAAAAAAGGATTGGATTTTCAAGTATAGGAAGAATTGAATCTTGATAAGATTGTTGAGAATACCCAGGTGTTAGAACCAGGCCAAGAAAGTGAGGCCCATTTTTAGAGAGAGTGTTACGTGTCGGACGTTTACAATGGTTGTGCCGATATGCGTGGTCATCTTGGTAAGTTGGTTTTGCATACCATCTAAAATAGAAGGGGCGTAGTATATAAAGATGAAGAATATGCTTTGGAGCAGTTATGTGTTGGATTGAACTTTGTAGGAGGTACGTAATAATCTAATTATATAAGTGCGACAAGAGTTAGCACACCTAAGATAAGCGAGAAGACTGACGGGAGTAGTCGAGCGCTAGTGTAGTTCCATTTTTGAGGGAAATTAGATGTCCTTATGTAGATGAGTGGATGCCTAGAGTAGCGAATCTCCGATGGGATCAATAAGTTAGAGCGGCATCTATAGGCTCGTTTTCTTTATATGCAGTTATAGAAGCACTAGGTGCGATGTGACGTTGTTAGAGTCAACCTTACGACTGAAGTAGTGTTGCAGCATATGGAAATTTAGATAAGCTTGTCGTTAAGCTAGTGTTTTAGAATATAAGCCTTGAGATAAGTGGTATCTGGTAAGGAACCATTGGGTAGTACCATTTGACTTCGGTGTACTAGGACGTAGTATGATTGGCAATCCTAGGTTGGTAGCATAGGTTCGAGGATGAAATTCCGTTGTAAGGGGGGAAGTATGTAATACCCCATACTTTTATAGATATTTAAATTATATAAGGTTGAGTAATTTGGAAATTTGAGGAATTCATGTGAATAATCATTTTTGGAGTTTATGAGTGTTAGATGTTTACCGATGTGTGTTACATTTACTTTTGGGACTAAGTATATGAGTTAGATTATTTTAATTACATGTCACAGGTGGGTAAAGCGACAGAGGATAATATTTTATTTGGAAAACACGCGTATTGGAATGTGTTGGGTTTAATTAGTGAATTTTAGTTAAGTGACTCAAATGGAGATTTCGAGTGCACAGTTGGTTTTGTAATGGCCGAGATAGTCAGAATAGAGTATCCGGGGGTAGCGTTTAGGTTCTGGGGATTTTTGGACTAGTAGGGACTCACATTTGAGTATACGAGTCAATTTTGGGTATAATAAGGGATAAGCTTCATAAACCCTTATAACCCTCACTTCTTTCATATTTCAGCCCTAGGAGAGAGAAAAGGAAGAGAGAAAAGGAAGAAGAGAAGAGAGGAAGGAAGAAAGGGCATTCCGGGATAAACTCCGCGGGATTCGACTCGAGGTTGTCGAATTTTATCCACGAGCAAAGTGTTTACTTTCTTTATACTTTTGAGTTTGTATCTCATGCTATAGTTGGTAATAACAAACTATATGATTTTTGGGTTGGGTTTTCATGAATCAAACGGGTGTTTCGGAAGTCGAACGGATAAAGCTCGGGTAATATCTAATTTGAGAAACTTAGGAATTAATTAAAATTAGTTGGTTATTATTGGTTATAGGATGATTAGAATGTAACACCCCGTAATTTTGAGGATTAAATATTTAATTATTTTTGGGAGTTATAAAAATATTTAGATTGGAGAAACTTAAATTCATGAGTTGGAGAATTTATTTGAGTGAGCAGAATTATTTATAATTGGTGACTTTTAAGTTTAATTGTTCGAAATCTCGTGTGTCGCATTTTGAGGTCAAAATTTGAGATTGTCAAAAAAATATTTCGAATGGCAATTCTGAGTGTGCGGTTGAGTCCGGATGGGTCGAGATAGTCAGAAAAGAGTACCCGGGGTAGCAATTGGGTCTCGGGGTAGTTTTGGACATAGTCGGGCCCACACGGGGTGAGTTGGGTCATTTTATTTGGGCCCATATGGCCAAAAACGGGATTAGTGTTTTAAGACCTAAATCTAAGAAAAGGAAAACAACAGCCAACACAATTCTAAGCCTAGGGCTTGAGAAGGAAATTGGGGGAAAGCAATCAATAGCAAATTGGGGGTTATTGGAGCCAAATTAAGGGACTACAACAACGGATCAGACCCTACGAACAATTTCAGGCAAGTGGTTAACTATTTTGATTCCTAAATTGTGATATCCAATTCATATTTTAGTGATGTGTAAACTAAAATTCATTTTGGGGATAAATGGGTACAAAAATGGGGTTTTTGTTAATGGAATAATTGACTGAGATTTAAAGTCAAAATTAGTTGAGTTTTATGATTCTGAGTATAGATATCTGATGTGAATGTGAAAACCAGTAGCAATCATGGACGAATTTGGGGTAATTAGATGAAATTGGAACCTAATGAGTAAATATCCGGAAAATCCCCCAAATCAGAAAAGTAGAGGTTTGTGAAATTTAATCTATATTTGAGGTTCTACGAGAGGCCCTGATCATGTTTCTATATAGTTATGATGTTGATTTTGCTTGAGTTAGACCAAGGTAAAGGTTGGACATTGGAGGTTTTCGTTAATGGTGGAAACAGTCTCTCGGAGAAGACAACCATCTGTTCGATCGATCGATCGGCGGTTGGGGGTCGATCGATCGACCCTTCAGGTTTTTTGGTAGTTTGGCTTAGGGACTTATATGGGTAATAATTTTAGTTGCCAATTTCCCCTAGCGTAATTAAGAGAGAAAAATTAATTATGGGAGTTAATTCTTAACAATTATAAGGGAGTATAATTGGGGTTAGTGAGGGAATTAAATGGGACACATTGCGAATGAATTTTGGCAAATAAATTCTGAAAAAAATAGATAACGGACTGGGTGAATAAGTTCGGGTATAGTAGTAGGATAACACTACTCATTTAAATTAATTATAAAGGAAAACTAATTAATTTGGAGTCGGGGACTAGACTCGGGTGATATTTAATTTCGGGCCACGTGAGCGAGTCCAGATAGATTCGTTGAGTGATACCAAGGCGTTAAATTAATTACTGAGAGGAGTAGATTAATTTGGAGTGGATCGACTCGGGGAAATATTAAAATGGACCAAGTGAGCGAGTCCGGGTATGTTGGTTAAGTGACACCAAAGTATTAAATTAATTATTGAGAGAGTAAATTAATTTAGAGTCGGAACATAGACTCAGGAAATATTAAGTTACGGGCCAAGTGAGCGAGTCCGGGTATAATGGTTAGGCGACACCAAGTATGAAAGTAATTAATGTGTGATTAATTAAATTAGAGTCGGACTATAGACTCGGTAAAATGTTAAATTAATTAATGTGTAATTAATTAAAGTAGAGTCGGACCACAGACTCAGATTGGTATTAAATTAATTAGTGTGTAAATTAATTAAAGTAGAGTCAGATTTGTATTAAATTAATTGATGTGTCGATTAATTAAATTAGAGTCGGATTGTAGACTCGGGAAAGCATTAAATTAATTAATTAAATTAGAGTCGGATTGTAGACTCGGGAAGGTATTAAATTAATAGGTGGGTTAATTAATTTAATTAGAGTTGGATGGTAAACTCGGAGAGGCAATAAGTTAATTGAGGTGATAATTAATTAAATTAGAGTTGAATCATAGACTCGGGCAATTATCATATAAATTAATGTGCAAGTATTTATATTAGAGTCGGACCATAGACTCGGGGAAAATATTATATTAATTAATGTGTGTATTAAATAAATTAGAGTCGGACCACAGACTCGGGAAGAGGATAACTTACTAAGTGAGAAAATTAAATTATGTTGAGTCAAACCAGAGAGTCAGGAAATTTGTAGGCTAGTGTTACGGGTTTCGAGTACACGGTAAAGCCGGGGTTTATGTTATATATATATACGGTGTAGTGATGGTATATATATATGTATATTTATTGGGTGTGTTGTTAAATATCAGTGATTAGATATTTATTTAATTATATACTCTAGTGCTATCAAGGGAGGTTGCGCGATGTGGGTGAATCCCCTAGCTTGAGGAGTAGGGTGAGTATATCCCCAGGTCATAGCGTCCGGTATATGGGTGAGGGGCTTATCTCACTTTCAGGGAAGGAATATGACCGCCTCCACTTCATTATGTTTTGGGCCAGGTTGGTGAGCGATTCCAACTTGGGTAACTAGGTTATGTGAGCACACCTAGTGAGATGGCACTTTAGAGGAAATCATCCGGTGAGGGTATACTCGGAAGGATGGATATATGTATGATATATGTGTGGATGTTTTAGTAAAGGTACGTATAATATGGTAGTAAATATTATATGTGGGTAATAATACAGTGTGTGATGTATTTACTTTATATAACTCATGTCACAGTATATGATGTTAATTAATAAGAAATTAATTAAGTTTATTATTTGTGAGATTAATACAGTGTGTGATGTATTTACTTTGCATAACTTGTGTCACGGTTATATGCTATTAATTAAGAAAGAATTTATTAAGTTAATTGGTGAGATAACTTAATATATGGATAACTATACTCGGGTTAGAATAGTATGGCAAGGGGAGGTTACACCAGGACTAGTTGGATGGGGTAGTACAACTAGGTGGGGTTAAGGTAACCGTTAGGTGTGCACATTAGTGGAGGGGTGAGAATGTCCACAAGAGAGTGCGATACTAACTTTAATATGAAGCGCATTCATGCATTTTAAATTACTCCAGTTAATTCACTTGATAAATATTTTCAAAATGTTTTGGGTTCTAACCCTTGCTATAAATCTATTTTTCAAAACCTTTTAGGTGTCCAGCCACAGGGACGCCAGGATTGATATTCTATTCCAGGGACACGGAGCTGCAACATTTGTGGATGCTAGCAGGAGTTTGGATTAGACGCATCGTTCATTCATTCCTAGATTAGGAATCATTTCTCAGTTTCAGTTTTATTTAGGTCTTGTCGCCCAGACTTCTCAGTACAGTTTTCAGATGTAATTATTCAGGTGTTGGATGTTTGTATTGGATTATTTTTCTTTGGTGGCCGATGGTTTATTCGGCAAGTTGTTTAATTAATTATTCAGTTAATTTTATTCAGTTGTGTGAATGGTTTATTATATTCCGCATGTACTGTTTTGTTTAATTAAAGAGTTAAAATTTGGCACCAGCTTTTGGAATACTAGGTGGTTAGTAAGTTTTAAAAAACTTTCTACAGTGATGCTAAGGATTAACCAACTGGGATTCCTGTTGTAATTTGGTATAGGACTGATCACCCGGTATTTTATTAAGCGGGGTGTCACATAGAACCCTTTTTATATGTTTATATATTGTTGGTTGAGGTTGGATGATGATAGTACAGAAGAAAAAAGCTTGAGGGTATTTTAATGGACGAAACAGAGTCTCGGAGAAGAAGTTGATCTAATCGATCGATCGATCGACGGCCAAGGGTCGATCGATCGATTAGGATTTTTGATATTTTCGCCTTGTTTAGTTTAAATGGGATAAATTCCTAAATTAATTATTTCTAGCTCATTTATTTGAGTAAATAAATATCCAACTAAGGGAAATTCATACCTAGCCATTTAAGGGAATTAATTAGGACTAGGATGGTGCAAAGCTGTGTGGAACTTAATGTGTAGTTTTGAAGAAAATAAATTGTGGAGTTAGACAATTGGGGTTCAAAAAAAAATAGTGCGGGGACTTCTAAATTACTATTTGAGTGAGGCGTATACCTTGGGTTAGTTGAAAGTAAAATCCAGGGCTTACTAATTTAGGGGTGTTTGGGACGAGTAACACTCAGGGTAGTATTTCGATGGGCGATTATATATATAATTATGTGCGTAGGAAATGTATTTATATGTGGACTATATGTTTGAGTAAATCCTAGGATGCGAGTAGGATGGAATTTAGGATATAGGCTAGAGGTGATTTAGCGGTTATCCGGTACGTCTATTGATGATTATTATAGGTGATGCGATACCTATGGAACTAAAATAAGTTGCCAGTATACTTATTTAATTATTACGAATTGGTATATTCGGGTTTATGTAAAATCCTTAAAAGTGATTAAGGTGTAAGTTAAACCTTAAGTAATATAATACTTGTAAGTTTAGTATATTAAGTGTATGAATACTTACATACCATTATGAATGGGAACATTCGGGGTAACTGCTATCGCTATAAGAGTTTGGCAATTATAGCTCGAGCATATTGAGGAATGTTATATTATATATACAGGTACTATTGCAGTATATATATATATATATATATATATATATATATATATATATATATACGACTTGTTTATAAATATATTGATATACAAACGATATATTTATGTATGTTTTTATCTCTAATGCTATTCAGGGAGGTTGCGCGATGTGGGTGAATTCCCTGGCTTATGGAGGAGGGAGAGTATATCCCCAGGTCATATCGTCCCGTATATGGGTGCGATATTCTTACTCCACTTTCAGGAGGGAATATGACCTCCTCCACCATTTTGTATTTCTACCATGATCATGAGAAAGTCTAACTTAGTATCAGGGTTAAGTTGAGCAAACTCGGATGTGGATAGACACTTTGAGACTGCATCCTCGAGTTATAGCTCGGTAGGATGGTTATTATACTTATGATTATAAAATAGGTATAAATATACTTGTTGTTTATGGTATATTGCTTCTATATGATTATGAGACATCATATAACTTTATATGGTGTAAAGTAAAATGAATAAGATGTTATTCTTCTTCCGGTAGTTTTATATCCGGAGTAATACAAAGGTAAATTGTAGGTTGAAGTGAGAACTATTTATATAAGAAGGTTAGATGTTAAAGTGGAAATGGTATTTAAAACTAGTGAAAGTTATGGTATATGAACGGTGTAGTTTTATATAGAATTAAGGACTATATATATATATATATATCACATGGATGATTATATAAACTAAAAGACTATGTAATAGCTTATGGTGTAACATATTATAGCACGCAAGGTAGGTGGTAGTTATAAGGATTTATAATATGGGTTAAAGATATTAGTTAGGCGGGGTAGCTTAACTAGGTTGTTTAAAAGGTATACAGTAGGTGTGCACTATTAGAAGAGGGGTGAGGTGTATCTCATGAGAGTGCGATGCCAGTTTAAATATGAGAGATTTCATATTTTAAAATATGTATTTTAATCACTTGCTAAATATTTTCAAAACTCGGGCTCTGAACCATTTCTCTATTTTTCCCTCTCTTGCTATATGTATATATATAGGTGTCCAGACACAGGGATGCCTGGCTGATGATTCCTTCGACACAGACGTTTGCTGCAGCAGCTGTGGATGCATGCAGGTTTACTGTAGCGCCTCTATCCTTGTAATCTAGATAGGAGGTACTGTAGAAACACTCGAGTCGGTAGCCCAAGTTTATTCATTTATTCATTACCGCCTTTTTAGTACGGTATTCGATTTGTTGTATTATGTTGTACCGAGAGTTCGGTTATTTTATTTCATCTCAGTTGTTGTATATAAATTGTTGTGATTATTTTACTTGGTTGGTTCGACTAAAAAGATTAGTTAAATATAATTTTGACGCCAGTCTAATAAGTTATTAGTAATCAAATTGGTTTTCGATAGTGATGCTATGAATGAACCGTATGAGATTCCTATTTTAAACTGGTATAGGATTGATCACCCGGTATTTTTTTTAGGAAGGGTGTCACAAATTGCTTGCAAGTTACACACAATATTTTAACGTATATTCCCTCGAGCCTCGCTTAAAATCTTATTTCAGTGTACCGTGGATAGTAGAGGCCATGACATGGAATGCTCGATGCGAGGTGGGGGGGAATATCATGCGTCATCCGATTGATTCATTAATCTATAAACTTTCATATGCATAACACTATGAATTTTCAAAAGAACCGCCTAGTCTGTCTTACATTATCAACCGATGGGTTTAACCCTTTCGGTAATTTAAGCATTAATCAGAGTTATTGGCCAATACTCTTGGCGCCTTTAAGTCCCCTCCAATAGTGTTCATGAGAAAGGAGTTCACATTATTATCTTTATTAATACCTGTGCCGAAGGCTCCTGGTGATGATATGGATATATTCTTATCCCCATTAATCGAAGAACTTAAAAAGTTATGGAATAAAGGCGTGAGGGAATTTGACTCTCATAAAGGTGAAGAGTTCACACATAGTGGTAAGATGAGTTATATATTCTATCGGTCAGTCACCCTTTTAGGAACGACAAGCGTAACTTCTTACATGTTTGTCACGATCGTAGGACGACACCTTCTTGATTTTTTGGACAGCAGATCGAGGAGAAGGAGAAGTCTGTGACTGGGGGAATACCTATGTAGGAAAGCACCCAGATTTTGTAAACCTGGAGCGTAAATCTAGGGAGGATTCAAACGACCCTAGTAAAATGAAGGCACGGTCTAGATAACCAAAATTTATTGGCTTGCCATATTGGAAACATCATCATGTAAGCCATGTAATTCATGTGATGCACACAGAGAAGAATATTGTGGAACATCTACTATGAACATGTTTGGGTGGATCTCATTCTAAAGATGGAAAGAGGGCGCACCGCGATCTACAGAAAGTGAAAATGAAGAAGAAATTGTGGTTAAAAAATGATCCTACAACATTAAGAATTTTTATCCCCCAACTACCTTCACTTTGACAATTAGTGAGAAAAAAATCCTCCTAGACACGTTGCTCAACTTGAAGACTCTGATGGGTTATTTCGATAATTTACCCAGGGTAATAAGATAGCAAATAAATGACCTCAAACGGTGCAAGCCTCATGACTGACACGTCATCATTTAATAAATCCCTTTGTTATTTAGACATTGCTTCTCTGAGAATACAATCTATGTCAGAAAATTATGCAAATAAATTTGTGTCTTACCCTACTTTGTGCAAAAGTAGTAATGTTGGAACACGAGGCCCCCAATTTTAAAATGTATTTCTTTTTTATGTGACAATTCGATGCGGAAGCGATGTGGTGGTTCAATTTAAAAACAAATTTTAATTTTCTTAAACAAATTAAAATTAAACAAAGTGAAGTAAGATTAAACAATTAATATATTCACTTAAACCAATTAATTAATCCAAGTCCTAGAAATTTGCCTAAGTCATATTTTTCATTTAAACAAAATTAGGCAAAACCAATTTTAACAAATGACTTGAATTAAATTAATTTTACCCAATATTTAATTAAGCACCAAATTAAAATAAATGTGATAATTTAAACCAAATTTTATCTTGAATTAACCTAAGCATGCCTTCTAAATTATTATGCAAGATAAAATAAATCAATCACACTACGCCGCGTTGTACGAGGAAAAAAAACCAAGATCGGAAAACAACCTCGGACGGCCCTAGCCACAAATCCACTAAATACGGTTTTACAAATACAAGACACGAAAGACTTACAACACTCGACTTGATTCCGTCCAAGCCCCGACGCTTCTTCTTGTAGATACCTTAGTCTAGCGGATAACCACGGAGCTCCACCGCGGTCTCGGAATCCACCAATCGGACTTTGTAGGGTCACCGTTACCCGAACAAGGAGCCTTTCTCCGAGTGGGTAATGCCGCAGAAAAAAGCTTCTTCTTTCTTTGAGGGATGTAGAAGCAAACCCGAAACTTCTCTTCTTCAAATCGGTAGAGAAAACCGGTGCCAAAATCCAAGCAAAATGTATATCAATATGAACTTGGAAGAAACAAATATGGGTGTAAACTAAGTTTTTAAAACATTTTTCTTTATAAAATGAACACTCAAGCTTATGAACTTTTTCTTGGAAGGATTACTCTCAAAACTCTCTCTAGGAGATTGTTAGATATGAAAAAGTTAATTTAGAAAAATGGTTTCCCGCACATACATATTCAGCAAAAAGATAGTGGGGTAAACTAGTGGGAAAATGGGTAAAAACTGCTTAAAACTGCCATTAACTGTTCCCGCCTGAAATCTCGTTCGAACGAGGCTTCTAACGAAGTTCTAGTGTGAACTCGTTAGAAATCTCATTCGAACACAAGGTTCGTTCGAACGACATATCGAACGACATTTCAGTGGCCTATTATGGGAACTCGTTGGCAAACTCATTCGAACGACATCTGGTTCGAACGACAATCTCGTTCGAACGACATATCGAACGAACTTCCAGAAAGTTCATAAATTACGATTTTAGCCCAGAAACATTAATATACTTTATTTTAAAGTTTGATAAAATCTTTCTGAAAATAAAACACAGTTTTAAATAACCCTAACACCCAATACACATGTTCCAAGCTCCGATATATATATATATATATATATATATATATAGATGCATTCATACCTTGGGAGCATGGAACAACGGTTGATGACGTAGAAACGAGGCACATAAACTAGGCATGTTGATTAAGCTTTATACTCTTTGCCGCTACGTCTTCAAAAAACTCTTCATAGGTCTTGAATATATTACAATAAAGACTATCCGATGAATTAAATGTTTTTGTCTAGAATTGAGCCAAAACTATATATGGACTCAATTGGAAATTTGTGTCCTTACAAATCTCCCCCTTTGGATATTCCGGGACAAAAACTAAACAAAAATCCTAAAGGGCCGTCAAGATCACTAGACTCAAAACATCCCACCCAAACTTTACTCAAACCCCAAGGACCAAACTGCTTTGCCATTAAAAATTGCTGCTTCAGAAGAATTCCTGCACACTTAAGAAAACACCTCAAATGCATAGGGAATATCAAAGTATTAAAAGCAATTAAAATAAATACTCCCCCAAAATTTATTCTCCCTTTATCAATATGATTAACCCAAGAAGTTAGCTACTCCCCCTAAGTTAAATCTCCTAAACTTAGATAAGATTATAATAGGATTAGATACCATTTCTCCCCTATCATTCTCCCCCTTTTTGTTCAGGAATAGGCAAAGGATAAAGAACTAATATAAACTTGATGATGATGCAAAAGATGTTTAGAATGTGAAAACATATAGGCAACAAAAGCAAAACTAATCCATGATAGATAACAAAAATGAAGTATAAGCATAGTTGGACTAGAAAGCAAGGCAAAGACAAACAAAATATCATATATATATATACTAGAAATATATCAAGGATGCACACACACATATATATAGATATAAACACACACATGACACAAAATACAATAAGTTTGCACACTCGTATGGCAAAAATGTGTCATATGGAAACGGAAGTGTAGGGGTGTGAACTAGCAACAATTAAAATTTAGACCCAAATACTTAATAAACGTTCACGGAGTTCTCATTTGATTGCAAACTTTATCCCATTTAAATATAACCTCATGTGACAGTAAAGATTGAACTCAATGAACAAACATACATAATGCATACAAGCCTAGCATGATGATGATTCTACAAACCAAATAGAGTCATGACATTAAAGACAACTAGGATAAACGAACATTGTGCAAACCGTTGATATACCATCCAATTCTCCCTCATTAAGCATATATATTCTTTTGCTTTTGAATGAATATATCAAACAAACATAGGCCTTGGCAATTGTTTTCTTTTTAATGCCAAATATTCTGTTTTTAGGCCTTTGGATCACGTATTTGTTTTAGATCCATTTAAACGGTGGCTTACTATCACAAAGGATTTAATTCATCCTTTCGGAGCCCTTCCACGTGCACATTTAGATATATAATTTTTTATCTCACAAATCTCACATGCAACGAATTTTGACATGCACTAGTCCTCCTAGGTCATAAGTATGTAGATGACTAGATTTGTAGGAGAACACCTCACAAAGCTCAAATATTACATGTGACATTAAAATTTCAAAAGAGCTCGTGCATGTGTGAAAAGAGGCATATAAAAATAGAATCCATTTAATCAATACGAATTCCAACTACTCCATATAAAACATGGTAAAGAACTATTTAAGGATTGGCAATCTAAACCAAAAGTTCTAGCCACGTGGGAGCGTAAAAGATGGGATTCAAACACAAGTATATGCCACATAAAGTGTGTCAAACAAAAATACACACACAAAAACAAATCTTTTTGAGTTTTTAACATTTTTAACCAAAAATAAGTATATACTCAAAAGGATAAACAAAAATCATTTGTATTTTTCATTAAGCTTAAATGAAATAGATAAAACACGAATGATAAACAAAAATCTTTTTATATTTTTCAATTAATCCAAACAAATGAAATATAATACAAAAAGATAAACAAGTCATAATTTCTAGCATATGATATGAAATGAGGCAATGACTAGAAAATGACTAAACATGCATACATCTAGCAATGATATATAAAATGAAGCACAAAAAGCTAGAGTATGAATAAAACAGTAACACATTCAACCTTTAAATTTAGCAAGGTAAGTTTCATGTGAAAGTAAATGAGAATAAAAAAATCTTGTATGTAGCGCATTTAAAAATGATTTCCTAACCCATATAGATTTATATTTAAAATGATGGGGATTAGGGAATAATGAAATGCTAGACAAATATTTCCTTGGACTTCTTTTAAGATCAAAATAAAATGACCTAAGGTGACCTTTCCTACCACAATGCAAGCATGTGTAAACACGAGGAATGTTACCTAGGGTGTGATCTTTTCTAAAGCCTTTGGACAAAGTTGAACCTCTTAAACAAACAATGGTCTTAGCTTTATTAATGAAAGCATTTGAGCAAGAATAGCTAGAACCATTACAACTACTACTAGAGTCTTTAAAATTATTTTTCAATTTTAAAATTTCGGACTCAAGTAATAAATTAGACTCCTCAAAATTACGGGACTCCTTCTTTAAATTTTCTATATTTCCTAGAAGGTTAACACGCTCTCCCTCAATGTGAGCAAACTTGTCCCTAAGAGTCTTTTCACGACTTTCACTCTCTTTCTTGGACTTTTCTAAAATATCAAAATTTCAATATGAGTCCATCAGCTTTTCACGAAAAATATGTTTTAGAGATGAAGATATTTGCAAAGACTCAATGTGAGCTTTAAAACAAGAATTTTTATTTTCAAGAAATTTAATTCTTTTTACAAATCTCAAATTTAATTCCTTTAGATTTTTGTTACATTTATTATGCCCATTTAATTCCCTCGAAAATCAAAAATTTCATTTTCAGTAAAATTGGACAAATTTTCATTAAGACGTCCCATCGAGAGATATAAAACAAAAAATGAGAGTGAGTCAAATTTGAACCACATAAAAAGGTACGGAAACACAAAAAGCCGAAAAACGGATCTTTAACTTGATAACTTAGCGCTCCGGCTTTGATACAACTTGTTGGAACACGAGCCCCCCAATTTTAAAATGTATTTCCTTTTTATGTGACAATTCGATGCGGAAGTGATGTGGTGGTTCAATTTAAAAACAAATTTTAATTTTCTTAAACAAATTAAAATTAAACAAAGTGAAGTAAGATTAAACAATTAATATATTCACTTAAACCAATTAATTAATCCAAGTCCTAGAAATTTGACTAAGTCATATTTTTCATTTAAACAAAATTAGGCGAAACCAATTTTAACAAATGACTTGAATTAAATTAATTTTACCCAATATTTAATTAAGCACCAAATTAAAATAAGTGTGATAATTTAAACCAAATTTTATCTTGAATTAACCTAAGCATGCGTTCTAAATTATTATGCAAGATAGAATAAATCAATCACACTACGCCGCAATATATGAGGAAAAAAACCAAGACGGGAAAACAACCTCGGACGACCCTAGCCACAAATCCACTAAATACGGTTTTACAAATACAAGACACGAAAGACTTACAACACTCGACTTGATTCCGTCCAACCCCGACGCTTCTTCTTGTAGATACCTCTGTCTAGCGGATAACCACGGAGCTCCACCGCGGTCTTGAAATCCACCGATCGGACTTTGTATGGTCACCGTCACCCGAACAAGGAGCCTTTCTCCGAGTGGGTAACGCCGCAGAAAAAATCTTCTTCTTTCTTTAAGGGATGTAGAAGCAAACCCGAAACTTCTCTTCTTCAAATCGGTAGAGAAAACCGGTGCCAAACTCCAAGCAAGATGTATATCAATATGAACTTGGAAGAAACAAATATGGGTGTAAACTAAGTGTTTAAAAGATTTTTCTTTATAAAATGAACACAAACTTATGAACTTTTTCTTGGAAGGATTACTCTCAAAACTCTCTCTAGGAGATTGTTAGATATGAAAAAGTTAATTTAGAAAAATGGTTTCCCGCACATACATATTCAACAAAAAGATAGTGGGGTAAACTAGTGGGAAAATGGGTAAAAACTGCTTAAAACTGCCATTAATTATTCCCGCCTGAAATCTCGTTCGAATGACATTTTTGTTCGAATGACATTTCGTTCGAATGAGGCTTCTAACGAAGTTCCAATGTGAACTCGTTAGAAATCTTGTTGGATATCTCGTTCGAACACAAGGTTCGTTTGAAGGACATATCGAACGACATTTCAGTGGCCTATTATGGGAACTCGTTGGCAAACTCGTTCGAACGACATCTGGTTCGAACGACAATCTCGTTCGAACGACATATCGAACGAAAATCTCGTTCGAACGACATATCGAACGAACTTCCAGAAAGTTCATAAATTACGATTTTAGCCCAGAAACTTTAACATACTTTATTTTAAAGTTTGATAAAATCTTTCTGAAAATAAAACACAGTTTTAAATAACCCTAACACCCAATACACATGTTCCAAGCTCCAATATATATATAGATGCATTCATACCTTGGGAGCATGGAACAACGGTTGATGACGTAGAAATGAAGCACGTAAACTCGGCATGTTGATGAAGCTTTATAGTCTTTGCCGCTACGTCTTCAACAAACTCTTCATAGGTCTTGAATATATTACAATAAAGACTATCCTATGAATTAAATGTTTTTGTCCGGAATTGAGCCAAAACTATATATGGACTCAATTGGAAATTTGTGTCCTTACAGGTAAATAGAAAGCACACTAAAGCTGCGAAATCAACTTTAGCCGAGGCAATGTTTGTATTTAATAAATATTTTCCTTCATCATTCTTTTATATCAACATCCACCTGCTTGTTCATTTATGCGATGAGGCTTTGTTGTGCAGTCCCGTTGGGTATCGTTGGATGTATACTTTCGAGCGCTTGATAATAACCATTAAAGATTACATTAAGAATACATAGTATATTGGATAGTCATTTGCTAAAGAATTCATAATTATTGAATCATCACTATATGCTAGGAAACATATGCCAGAACAAGAGTTGTGGAGACTCAATCCTCGTGGAGAATGTGTGATAGAGGAACATGAGGAGTTTGAGGATGAATTAACTTTTAGAAACCCTAAAAATGTGGGACTTACTAATATATAATACGAGCAAGCAGCTCATTACATCCTCAAATCGCATGAAGAAGTTGAAGATTGGAGAGTATAAGTAGCTACATAATTAAATGAATTATTATTGTTTGATTACATGTATTCCATATATTATGATCTAAACTCTACAATTTACCTTTAGGAAGTGCGAGAATGAAATTGCCTAAAATCAGGGGAGAAATTGCATGACGAATGATTTTAGGGAATGTATATCAAAAGAGATAATTTCCATCGCCTATGTGTGTGGACATTTATACATATGTGGTAAATCAGCATCCAAACTGCCCCGTAAGATGCACAAACACCTTACACGAGACCAATGTAACTAATAGGAACTGATCGTACAGTCACGGGACTCCCGATTTGAGAATAAAATTTGCAAATATCTAGACTTAGGCTTTAAAACATGCACTTTGGCTTAAAAATATGACGGTGAAAGGGAAAACCTAAAATAACTGGCTGCATAAGGAGCACGGGCACCTTGCACGAGACCAGCGTAACTCGTAGGAACTGACCAGGTAGTCATGGGACTCTCAGTTTGAGAATATAACTAAAAATTGTAAATATCTAGAGTTAGGTTTAAAAACATGCCGCTAGTGGGAGAAAGACTAAAATAACCCCCAAACAACCCCTTAAGAGGCATGAAAATCTTGCGCGGGACCAATGTGACTCGTAGAAACTGACCGCGTAGTCAAGGGATTCCCGATTTGATAATATGACTAAAAATTGCAAGTATCTAGATTTAGGCTTAAAAATATGCACTTAGATTTAATAACATGATGGTAGAGGGCGAAAATCCAAAATAGTCCTGTAAGAGTTACGAACACCTCATACGTGATCAATTAACTCGTAGGAATTGATCGCGTAGTCACGGTAATCCCATTTTGAAAATATAACTAAAAATTATAAATATATAGGCTTAGTCTTAGAAATATGTCGCTAGAGGGGGAAAACCCAAAATAACCCCCAAACGACTCCGTAAGAGGCATGGTCACCTTGCAGAGGACTCATGGAACTGAATGCATAGTCACGGGACTACCGGTTTCCAAAAAGTGGGGATCACGAATTTGGATCGTGACCCATTTTCAACATCGTATCACATATGGTCACAGACCAGGGTCACAACCCATGTTCATGACCCACTATGAACATCAATCCACATATAGTCGTGGCCCAAGTTTGTGACCATGGGATCATGGCCCAAGTCCGTGACCATGAAGCCAAATATTATCCCACATAGGAGATCGTGACACTCATTTTGGGTTACGGATGAAGTCCATGACCATGGGTTTTGGTCATAACGAAAATGGTCATGGACCTTAGTCGTGACTTGAGGCCATAGTCACAGCCTAGGTCTGTGATCATCTCGAATATATGGTGTAGTGCCGAGATCCATGATCATTTTCGATATACGGTGTAGTGCATGCACTAGTTATTTGTTGTTTTGACACATCAGATGAGATTTAATAATGGTTAATAAACCTAATAGATTATGTAATGATGATTAAAGCATGGTGAAAGTATTTTGTCGATGGAATCTAAATCTCAATGTAGAGATGGGTGATAGCCTATTGATATGCTTATAATCTTTGTATGTGTCAAACCTTGCATGAGAATTATAGTAATCCGACACTCAAGTAAGTTATGTTGGAATGCTCAATGACTTAAAGAAGTTAATCAAATAAATCATAAGTAATTTATTTTATTAACGGATATTTGTAACCTTCGCCATGGCGAAAACTAATTAATTTATAATAAAGAGCTCGAGATATAATTTTGGTTTAAGGAATGATGTTGAAATTATAATCATTTTGTGGAACTAATTATATTTTGTAAGGATATTTTTGTCCATCTTTAATATATATGTCGTACGCCGTTACACCGTTGAAGAAATTCAAGTTTGCAGCTACATCAACGGATCCGAATAACAAAGAATCAAGGGATTAATTTTCTGCATAACCGGACCCGTCCGCCAATTTCAAAAATGAACCAATCCGCCCCGGACCGATCCGCCTCAATCCGGACCGATCCTCTTTAATAAAAAATAGATACCCCCGGATCGAATGCAAACCGAAGAAGGCTCTTTCAAAAATGAACCAGTCCAACCTCAGACCGGTCCGGCATCAAAAGCGGACCGATCCGCCTGGGATAAAATCGCAAAAAGCCGTGTCTTTTTAATTCTTCTCAAGGTTTCCTATATAAACCAAACTCGGGGAGTTATTTTTCTAAGACTTTGATAGACGAATTTGAGAGTCCTTTTTCCTCAAGTCTTCATATTTTTGAGTTCCTAAACTCATGTTTTGATTCACATATCATTGATATATCTTTGTGAATCCTTTTTGAAACCCAAGAACACAACTTTGTTTGTTTGTTCATCTTTGTGGAGAGATCTTTGCAACCGAGGGCTGCATGTCATTGACGAGGGAGTCTCTACGAAGTTTTATGGCTGCGTGCCATTGAGGAGTGATGTGGTTCTTCCTTTGCTGATTGGACTGAGATTCATGTGGGTTCGCTGCATGTGGATTCATTGCTGACGACACCGACCGATGCCTGCGGGTATTCGTGTGTTACTGTATTTCATTGTAATCCACGTAAGTTGCGATTTACTTATTATAGTGAAATAAAAGGTTTTGCCCTGCGGGGATTTTTTCCTTAATTTCTGTGTCGCATGCTTTATTTGTTTAAGGGCTGTTTCTAAATAGACTCTAATTAAATAAGGTTTACTTGGAAACTTGCGAAGTTAATTTAAATCATTGTCGCACTTTTCATATTTAATGTACTAGGATTAGAATTGGGGTTGGATTATTTTTTTCATAGGCCTATTACGAGCCACATCCTTGTCTCTCCTTAGGGTCCTTGTTGTAGCCTATATATATGCATCAAAGTTTCTCTTGTTGTCACAAGTTTGTCACTCTTAGAACTCAAAAAATTTAAATACATATTTGAGAGAGATAGATACGGAGGGAGAGAGAGAAAATGATAAAAGGGAGAAAAATATTATCACAAAGGAAGAGCCCATAATCTATTCGTAATAAATATTATAATACACGTCGGATTAGGTTTTTATAGGACTATTAGGTGCCACATCCTTATCTCTCCTTAAGGTCCCTACCGTAGCTTTTATATATGCACCAAAGGCTCTCTTATTCTCACAAGTTTATTCGCTCTTACAACTCCAAAAACTCTAATTCGAATTTGAGAGAGAGAGAGAGAGTGATCAGAAAATGATCATGAAGTAAGAACCCGCACCGTGTTCATAATAGTTCATATTGGGAATATAGTAGAAGATCATGAGGTACATTGAGTCCGTGTTATCGATTAATCTGCATCAAATACTTTTCATACTGAGATGGAATAAAATAAGAGAAATCTAGAAGGTAAACCCTAAATTTTCCTTCGTAGGGTTTTACATTTGGGTATTATTTTTTTGTAGTTCGATTTATATGTGTAATCATCAAACCCCATGGAAATTGCTCCAAAAGTTGTATTGTATGCATTCAATGGCTAATTCTAGTTATTGAACTTCTAATTGGTATCTCAAAGTACTAAGGGTGCTCACGGTCCGATTTTGAGTTTTTTATACTGAACCGACTTGGTCGGTCCTATAAAAACACAGATCGAGATTGGACCGGTAATGTCGATTAACCGATGCTATTCAGTTAGGCCTAACTTGTCAGTCCTTATATTAACTTATTAAATCATTAAAAAAAGTCACTTGAGCTAATTTTTTCAAACACTAAGAAACATATGAAAATTTACAATTAAAACGAGCTTACTATTTGATTAAAGTAGGTTCATTCAATAAAAAGTTCCTAAATATTTTTTTAATAATGTTTAGTCCAAGACTTTTTATTTTGTTCCATAAAGTCCCTCACCGTATAAAACACTCACAAACACTCTTTCTTATTTTTCTTTAAAACCAAATAAAAATTTGTCCAAAAATAGACAATAAACTTTTTGGTATATAAAAAGCTAAGGTGAACTAAGTGCAAACTGTACTAAGCTCCTAGGTACTAAACGTTAAATATCCCATCAAACTAATTAAATTTAAAATATAATAGTTTACCATTTATTTGTCTTATATGTACACACACACACACACACACACACACAGACACACACACACACACACACATATATATATATATATATATATATATATATATATATATATATATATATATATATATTGTTGGAAATTATCTTATTATAATATAATAATAATAATTGAGTGGAAATTAAATTTAAATTGTTTTTGATAGACAAAATGGTTTGTGAAAAGTTGGGTCCATTCATTAAAGGTTATGACCATTCATGATAGGTTGTGACTATTCATGAAAGGATGTGCCTATTCGAAAATGGTGTCTACCTTTCTATAAATAGAACACCTCTCATTCATTCTTTACGATCTTAATTTTGAGAGTCTATTCTCTGTCAATTTTTCTTTCTTTTTTTGAGTCAATTCATGAGAGAGTACAACATATAATTAGAATTCGCTCGAACTTTATATATTAAAGTGTCTCTTATATAAAGACAAAAATGTCGTTCTATCTTGGGAGACAGACGTTCATCAAATCTTGGACATCGATGAGGGGACGAATCTGTCTTAAGGAAATTGTGTGAAACACAAGGCTCGATGCAATTAATTTCGTTTGTATGATCTGTAAGTTTTGATGTGTTAATTCTATTGTTGTTTGAATTTTCATTCATGTGAATATATATCATATTGATTCCCCACAAACAAAAAATCACATTAAATTTTATAACAATCTTAAGACAAATTTTATCTTTTGCGCGTCATCTGATTTTGTGTTCAATATATATGAATTTAATGAAGAATGATTATGTGCCCAAGATTGGGTCAACGATAAGCATTGCTATTGTTCATATATTTTTCAAACAATTGATCTTTAAATACTGATACATGCCATAATTTATGTCAACTAGCAAATTTGTTGATCATGATGTATGTCTCTTACCATTATCTGACTGTTTATGTTAATAAAGGGATAATGATTATTTAGTTGAATGAATCATTTCCTAACAGAATTGAAGAACATCTTTTATTTGTGTATCATGAATTATGTATTATATATATATATATATATATATATATATATATGTGTGTGTGTGTGTGTGTGTGTGTGTGTTACAATGACACCAGTATAAAAAATATTTCCAATATCACCCGTGTTAATGGGAAAGAAAAAAAAACATTAGGACATATTTCAAGGAATTACATCTCTTGTCTACAATTTTAGACTTTAAGGATGGTTATTGGTTTTGTATACAACACATTTGATATGAGTGTAAAAACCCTTATTTTTGGGTAATTGTTTTTATATAATTTTGCCATGTGAGGTAATTATATAAAATAATGGAAGTTGGAGTAAACATTATTTTAAGTGACTTAAAAGATAATGCTTACTAAATGTTGCATATTTACGGTTAAGAGAATGTGAATAGCGTCATGTTATGTTTTATAGCGTCGTTGTGTTTAAAACGACAGTTATGGTTTAAGATAATGTTGGAACACGATAAAGTTTATGTTAATCCGGACGCCAATTTAGAGGGCGCGATTAGTCTTGAAATGTTTGAGATAGTCAAAATAAGTGCCATATTGTATTTTTGGGTTTCGGGCACTTTTGACAGGATACGACTTAATTATGTAGTTACGAGTCATTTTAATGGTGTATTAACATTTAAAGATGGAAACTAATTGAAAAGTTGCGCTTGCGTTCAAATAAGGAAATTATATATTTAAATTTAGTTTAACCCAAATAAACCCTAAACATGCAACTAGGTGTGATTGAAATAAGATGAAATCATGCAAGAGTATTCAAACACACACATGTGAGGAAAAATCCCCCAAAGGGGCAAAACCATTTATTTTGATTATAATATTGTAACATACAATTTCTCAAATTACAATGAAAATACAGTGACACGGAATTACCCGCAGGCGTCGGATCTATAGTCGGTGGCTGGAAGTTTCCCTTTCCAGGAGGGCAACAATGAAGAAGAAGAACGGTCTTCTCCATAAGGGTATGAAGAGACACACGATTGTGTTATAGGGTTCCAAAGGATTCACAAAGGATTTGGAAATTGTGTGAATCAAAACATGAGTCTTGGGACTCAAAAACAATGAAGACTTAGAGTATTAGGACTCTGAAAATCGTCTGTATAAGTCTTGCTAAACCAATCCCCGAAGTTGGTTTATATAAGAAAACCAAAGCCTAAAAAATCTCAACTGGATCTGATCGATTTTATCCCAGGCGGACCGGTCTGCCTCTGATGCGGACCGGTCTGGGAGCGGACCGGTTCCTTTTTGAAAGATGTCTCTTCAGTTTGCATTCGATCCGGTGTCCTCTGGAATTGAGCAAAGCGGATCGGTCCGGATTGAGGCGGATCGATCCGGGGCGGACCGGTTTGTTTTTGAAATAGGCAGACTGGTCCGGTTGACCAAAAAATAGATTCCAAGCTCTTTTGATATTCGGATCCGTTGATGTAGATGCGATCTTGAATATCTTCAACGGTGTAACGGCGTACGACATATACAATGATAATGGACAAAATGTCCTCACAAATATCCCCCTATGTCTATGCTGGAACATACATAAAAAAATCCGAATTATCAAGAATCAAAATGCCTATACAAATCTACCCTTCCATGAACCCAAAACTGAAAAGGTACATATGAATGAGACTTCATTGTTTTCTCTTCGAATCTTCAGAAATCTCAGTGCTTTTCTCATCAGGGTGTGCAATTCAATCATCATCAATGTAGTACCTACACACATGAGATAAAGCAAATTCCAAGTGACGTATCGAGTTTGAAATGAGATAAAGATAGATACTAAATGATGATAACTCAAATTTCACAACTCCCCCATAATATGATAATTCTTTCTCCCCCTTTTTATGATGTCTCCAAATAGAAAAATCAGAGAAATAATTGAAACAAACAAGGACGGGGTGTCACAAGGACTAAACTACTATTTTTGACTTTTTTTTAAAAAAATTTCAAACAAAATCACACCATGAACGAACATAAAACAACCAAGTCAATGATAGCGTAAATGTAGGGGTGTGAACACATTCGATAGGAAAATCAATGCATACAAACATGACATATGAGCACGATGAATATTGGATACTCCTAACGAATGAACTCAAATGCTTCCTTTGGTGTAAAAAAGATGAAAATATATGACATTGACTTAATCAAATCATCAAATAAAAACTCAAAGTGATTTCAACACCAATAATGTCCAAAACGATTTCAGCTTTTTCAGAACTTTCAAGGAAGTGCAAACCCGTTTAAACATTCTCCAACCAAGCTCCCTCAAATTTATATTTTGAATAGAGGTAATCTAAATTCTCAAACTTTGGAGAATTGATGGTGAAACCTAATGGCCCATAATTGGCATGTATTGCTTTTTATTGCCTTAAAATTTTTCTCGGGCTCTTTTAACCTCTTTGGACCTCGGATAATAAAATTCCTCAATTTTTTAGGTCCTTTTTAACGGTGGCTTTTGCGCAAAGAATAGATAATTACCTTTCCCAGCCCCTCCCCATTTTCAAATAAACACACAGTCTCACCAAACGGTTTTCACATGCATTCCAATTTTGTCAAGTTTTATCGCATATAGAACGTTGTATAGACAGAATTGAGATGGAAACACTCAAGCCAATATGTGATAGACAAGTGCAATAATCAAATATAGCCGTGCATGTGTGCAATAAAGGATATAGGAGTCAAACATGTAGGAATATATCACTAATCACATCTCAAAGACTCCACACAATGTAAAGCATATGGATGAAATGATGTAGCGTCTCAAATCTCTATCAAACAGTCACATGGATATATGGAATGAAATTGTGACTTGGTTATCTTAAATGCTCATCCATAAAAGGTGCAAATAAAAGGCAAAAATCTTTTTGGATTTTTCAAAATTTTATCAAAATAAAATCTTTTTGGGCTTTTCTAAAATTTTTCTAAAAGGAAAATCTTTTTGGATTTTTAAAGCAATAATAAAAAGCAAACAAAAATAAAACAAACTAATGATACACACAAGCAATAGGAATCAGATGATATGAAAAAAAATGCATCCTATGCTAGACACGGACCAACCCCCCAGTCAACTGTGCAAATCCCCAAAGACTTCCTAAGACTCTCAAATCTAAGGGCATCTAAAGGTTTCGTGAAAATATCGGCTAACTGACGATCGGTGGGAACGAAACTCAGGGATACGACCTTCTCCTCAACTAACTGACGTATGAAGTGCTCGCGTAACCTGATGTGCTTTGTGCGCAAATGTTGGATGGGATTACGGGATATGTGTATCGCGCTCGTGTTATCACAGGAAATGATCATGGTGTCCAGTGAAATCCCATAATCCTGCAACATTTGCTTCATCCACAAGAGTTGCGTGCAACAACTCCCGGCGGCTATGTACTCAGCCTCTGCAGTGGACAAAGAGATGGAGTTTTGCTTCTTTCTCAACCAAGAGACAAGAGCATATCCAAAATAGAAACACCCACCAGAAGTGCTCCTACAACCATCTGCATCCCTGGCCCAATCGGCATCCGAATAGGCGGACAAACGATCATCGGTATCAAAGTAATACCAAATACCATATGAGAGAGTCCCACTCACGTATTTGATAATACATTTTAGAGCGAGTAAGTGTGACTCTTTCGGAGACGCCTGATATTGCGCACAGACTCCAACACTAAAGGCTATGTCGGGACGACTAGCAGTCAAGTAGAGAAGACTACCTATCATACTCCGATATAAGGTTTGCTGTACGTCCTTGACTGAAGTGTCCTTACTAAGCTTGGTAGAAGTACTCATAGGGGTACGTTCATTCTTAGCGGAGTCTAAACCAAATTTCTTCACTAGGTCTCTAGCATACTTGGATAAGGAGATGAACATCCCATCCTCTAGCTGGCGAACCTAGAGACCAAGGAAGAAAGTAAGCTCACCTACCATTCTCATCTCAAACTCACTTTTCATCTCATCCTCAAAGTGGTGAGCATGCTAGGAGCATGTGGATCCAAAGACTATGTCGTCCACATAGACCTGGGCAACCAAAATAGCAGCGTCATCTCTCCTGACGAACAACGTCATATCAACTCCCCCTCTCTTGAAGCCACGGGCTAAGAGATAGGAAGTAAGTCTCTCGTACCAAGCACGGGGTGCTTGCTTCAAACCATACAAGGCCTTTATCAGATAATAGACGTGATCCGGGTGCTTAGGGTCTTCAAACCCTTTTGGTTGTTCCACATAAACCTCCTCCTGTAGAATGCCATTTAGAAAGGCACTCTTGACATCCATATGGTATAACTTGAAGTGCAGATGACATACGATGGCGAGTAGTAAACGGAAGGACTCAAGCCTCGCAATAGGAGCCAATGTCTCCCCAAAGTCTACACCCTCTATCTGTGTGTATCCTTGAGCGACCAACCTAGCCTTGTTTCTAGTTATGGTACCATTTTCATCCATTTTATTCTTGATAATCCACCTGGTACCTATCACATTAGTCTCACTAGGTCGGGGGACACGTTCCCAAACATTGTTCTTTTTAAATTGAAGTAACTCATCCTGCATGGTAGATATCCAGTGTTCATCCTTGAGTGCTTCTTTGTGATTCTTGGGCTCGACTTTGGACGTGTAACACAAATGGCTAACAATGTTCTCTAGCTGAGCACGAGTCTTGACCTCAAGAGTGGGATCGCCAACAATGGCTGAAGGATCATGACTCTTGCGAACCCAAGCAGGTGTGTCCCCTAAAATAGGAATAGGGTCCACAGAGTGTGGGTGTGGGACAAGTAAGTCACTACCAGAGAAGTTCCCATCCTCACACTGAAGTTAGGATCAATAGCCGTCGGAGGTTCGTCATCTTGCACGGTGACATTGATTGATTCCATAACCTTAGAGATCTTTAGGTTAAAGACCCGGTATGCTATACTATTCGATGAATATCCCAATAATATTCCCTCGTTGCTCCGGGAGTCAAACTTTCCTAATTGCTCTCTATCCCATAGGATGTAGCATTTACTCCCAAAAACACGGAAATATGCTAGGTTAGGTTTCTTGCCAGTCCATAATTGAAAAGGCGTCTTAAGAGTGTGTGGACTCAGGTAAACCCTATTCACCGTGTGGTATGCAGTAGACACTACCTCTGCCCAAAATCTCCTAGAAACCTTATGACCTAGAAGCATAGATCTAGCCATTTCCTGGATCGTTCTATTCTTTCTCTCAACAATCCCATTTTGCTGCGGAGTTCTCACATCATAGAACTCATGTTTGATCCCAAGGCTATCACAGTACAGATCAACCTTTGCTTCTTTGAATTCATTGTCGTTGTCACTACGCATCCTGTTAATAGTGACTCCGTGTTGGTTTTGCAGGACACGGCACTTGGTCGTTAAAAACTCTACAGCATCTGATTTCTCTCTCAGAAAACCTACAATAGAATATCTAGAGAAATCATCTACCATCACGAGGATATACCTCTTACCACCCAAACTCTCTGTACGAGTAGGACCCATAAGATCCATGTGAATCAGCTCAAGTACACGGGAGGTGGTAATGGAATACAACTTCCTATGAGGACTACGAATTTGTTTTCTCAACTTACAGGGCCCACAAACCGTGGAAGTTGGCTTCCCAAGAGATGGTAAGACACGTACTAGGTCCTTTTTAGCTAAGCGAGATAAATCTCTAACGTTCACGTGACCTAGACGTTGGTGCCCCAAATCCATAGGAGAGATTGTGGTGCTGTTGCAGACAAGTGAGGATGTGGGCTCAGTCCCATAGAAATTATCCTCTGTCCTCACCCCTTGCACCAAAAGTTTATAGGCTTAATTATAGACCTTACATGCGCCCCGGTCAAACTTTACTGCAAAGTCATCGTCGCACAGCTGGCTAATACTGAGAAGGTTTACTTTCAAACCCTTGACTTACAAAACATTCTCTAGCTTAGCAAATCCGGGTAACTCAACTGTGCCACATCCTACAATGCTAGACTTGCTCCCATCTCCAAAGGTGACTCTACCATCCTTATAATCCTCAAGGTGGGTAAAAAATGAGACATCACCTGTCATGTGTCTGGAGCAACCACTATCAAAATACCACTGTGAGGTATTATGTGCTTTGAGAGCGACATGAATAACAAGGGCCTTTTTATCTTTCTTAGGTAACCAAAAAGAGGTAGCCATTTATTTTCCCTTCTTGTTGTTGGTTTTAGCCGAAATGTGAGAAACATTTATTGACGGCAAAGACATCCGTCGGAATTCCTCCATCAAACTCTGTGAAGTGGCGGCTAAAAACTCAACACGCTCTCTAAGACTGGCAAAACCATCAGTATGATGTGGTGGAGCAGTAGTACGTCATGTCCAACACAAACTATAGCAAAAATCCCTGAGGTTTCCATTTCTTTTGCAACGAGTACAAAAGAACATAGTGTTAGACGGACCTTGGTTTGCTTTTCTTGGTGGAACTCTCCTTCTTGGTTTTTGACGATGGCCATATGGAGTCGTAGTAAACTCAGGAATTGGTCCAGGTGCAATTTGGGACGTGGAGGCACCATAAAAACCTATTTCCTGGCTATCACGAAAACCTAAAGCGGGAACGAGGAGCATCTTTCCCATCTTCCCAGATCTATCCTCGATTTGTACCTTGACTTATCGAGCTCTCTCAAGGTCATGCGTAAGCTGGGCAACACGGGCTTCAAGTTTCTTCCGAGTCTCCAGGGAGGAATGGAGCTCACTCGTAAGACTAGCCACTTGTTTTGTCAAGTCCCCTATCTCTTTCTCAAAACAACTTTCTTTCTTATCACAAGCAGACTCTCTCTCTCATGGCGGTGCAGGTGGAAGACTCTCTCTCTCTCGCTTCATCTAATTCTTCTTCTAACGCGGTGATCTTAAGAACTAATGCCTTGTTACATTTTTTAGTTTTAAATGACTCATTATATAACTTGGCGTAGGTGCGTTGAAGGTTACTCTCGCTCTCACTTGCATCACCCCCCCTCACTCACATCGCTCTCACTGTCGAGGTGTCCCTGTGAAGTAGCATCCTCATCTTCGTGAGGTGCAATAGGAATACTCACATGACTAGCCAAGAATGCGGTGAAGTTACACTCATGTGGTGACTCATCTCCTGATTCCACCGACTCGACCTCACTGTCGTCACTAAGGGTAGCATTAAGGACAGCTTTTCCTTTTTCTCTATTCAGACGAGTAGCACACTCAAACGCTCTATGACCCTTACCGTCACACTGAAATCATCTTTCACTGTCTTTCTTAGGAGGGTCTTTGAAATCTTTCTCATTTTTCTTTTCAAACTTATTTTTCTGAAAATTCTTTTTATCTTTGAAATTTTCACTTTTCTTAAATTTAAGAATTTTCTTGAAGTTTTTAGCAAATAAATCCAAGTCATCTAAGTCAAACTCACACTCAGAATCAGACGTTACTATCTCTCTCTTTCTAGATGACTTAACTCTTTTTCTTCCTGACCCCTCACTCTTTCTCTCTTGGACTTTAAGTGCAATTTCTTTATCTTTAGGCTTGACAGATTTAGGAAACATATCAATTTCAAATGTTTGCAAGTCTCCTACAAGTTCTTCCAATTTTAGCGTATTTAAATTACCCATAGAATTTAGCACAGTGACTTTAGGGATAAAACGCTTAAGCAATGATCTAAGAATCTTTTTCACAACTCTAGCATTCGGAATTTGTGTAACACCCCGCCCGCTCGGGGAGAGCGAATGGAGCGCCACTACGATAAAACTAAACAAATCCATCAATCAACAAGGCATAGAGCATCTAAATCCCACAACAACAAAAGAGAAAATACAAATCTCAATCTCTTCAAATTAAATACCAAGTCTCTCGAATTACATGCAACAACTAACTCGAAAATAATATACAAATCTCCAATGCTCTATACATAAAAATAATAATACAAATCTTCTAACTTGTATTATAATCTTCCAAAATAGTCCACGCTAAAATAATCCCAATTGGTCCATAGCGCTCAAATCCATGCTAACCTGCCAACTAAAAGAAAATATGGGGAAGTACACAATACGACCGGAAAGATGCTCAACAAATAATTAGCGATGAATAAAGCGTAACAACACGAGTACGAATATTCAAATAAAATGCAAATCTCAATAGCATTTATCAATAAATTTCTCAACAACACATTAACCGGGTCACCAGGCCTCACCACATCCGTATATGCTTTATCAAGCCATAGCCCGAGAAACTGGAATTTTGGCGGGTGCCCAACCTCCGTGCCATATTAAAATCTCATGACAACGTGCTAAATAACAACATGAATAATTCCACATGAATCAAAATAATTTCAATAATTATTTTTCCAGATTTCCAAGAATTTATCAATTCAAACATGAGTTCAATTAACAAGAATTCAAAGAGAATGACACTCGCGAGATTTAAGGAGCATATTGTGTAAAACCCCGTACCTCAAACCATGATGAGAAACCAACGATGAATCAGCCCAGAAATCACAATCACATCCTCAAGATCAACACAAAAGATCTACGAAAGCTCCTCCAAGAACCTCCAACAAAATAGCCCCAAGAACACCTCTAATCTAAGGTTGGAACTCACAAATCTCAAGGGCCAAAATATATATAAAATGGAGAGGAATATAAAATATATTTGCTGCCAAAAAGTTGTGCCAAAAGTAGGTTAAAAATGGTTTCCCACGACTTCTTTTTTTATAAGGCAAAGAAATGAAGAGTTGGAAGCCAAAAGACTCCTTTAAATAAGGTAAAGAAATGAAGAGTTGGAAGCCAAAACAACTCTTGAAAATTACTTGTTGTTCACGAAATTTGGGGAGGTCGATCGATCGACTCCCAGGATCAATCGATCGATCCTTCAGGAATTTTGACAGTTCGCCGATTTAGAATTCCAAGAGTTAAAAACATTAAAAAACCATTTTAAAATCCATTTTAACTCCGATTTCGAAACCGTTTGAAATTCTCGCCTTTAAAAATAATAACTAACATATTTGAGAAATAAAAATAACTTTATCAAAAACTTTATTTTCCTCCATTTTCCAGAAATGAATTAAAATAGCCCAAAATTACGCGGGTTGTTACAATTTGTTCACCAAGATTAAAGCTAGTATTAACAATATCAGACAACTTAGCATAAAAATCATCAAAACATTCAGTTTCAAGCATGGTGATGGTTTCAAATTGACTTGTTAAATTTTGCAATTTAGATTCTTTCAGAGCATTAGTTCCTTCATGGGTAAGTTGTAAAACATCCCATGCCTCCTTTGACGTGGTGCACGTCAAGATACGTCGGAACTCGCCAGGAGTGATGGATCCGGAAATAGCACTTAAACCCTTAGAATTAAAGGAAGACCATTTAAATTCATCTTCAGTCCAAGAAGTGACAGGTTTTAAATTTTTCACGTTTTCAACAGTGACAGAGGGAGGAGTCCACCCTCTTTCAACTAAAATCCAAACCCGTTCATCAATGGCCTTTAAAGCCGACCTCATGCGGGCTTTCCAATATGCATAGTTTGTCCCATCAAAAACTGACATTTTATTATATGATTTCTCCATTGAACATGTAGACACCCCATTATGATACCCCCTAAACTCTCATTAGGTCTCTAGCACCTCTCTTCATCACTTCCTACCCAAGTCATACCCCGAGTACTGACCTAGAAGCCATCGGGCACCCCCAGGCTCCGTTTGACCAAAAGTCAAACTCTTCAGTTCAACCGAAGCTGAATGAATCTTCGAAGGTCACTGAAACCCCTTTCCAATGGTCCGTCCCGTGCGCGATTCTGACTTACCATGCGGACGAACGACCCGTTTCCCCCAAAACTTGACCTAGAAGTCACCGACCACTCCCGGGCTCCGCTGGACCACAGTCCACTCTTCAGCTCGACCGAGGCTGAATGAATCTTCGAAGGACACTGAAACCCCTTTCCAACGATCCGTCCCGTGCACGATTCTGACTTACCATGCGGACGAACAACCCGTTTCCCCCAAAACTTGACCCAGAAGTCACCGGCCACTCCCGGGCTCCGCTGGACCACAGTACACTCTTCATCTCGACCGAGGCTGAATGAATCTTTGAAGGGCACTGAAACCCCTTTCCAACGGTCCATCCCGTGCGCAATTCTGACTTACCATGCGGACGAACGACCCGTTTCCCCCGAAAGGTCACCAAATGCTTCCAGGGCCCGTTTGACCAAAGTCAACTCCCCGAACCGGGTCAAACTCTTTGGAATGTCGAAATACATCTCCTAACCTTTCTAACGATCCGTCCCGTGCGCAATTCTGACTTACCATGCGGACGAACGATCCGTTTGCGTCCGAACGATCCCCCGTCCAATGGAGTGACAAATGCTTCCGAGCCACATTTGACCTAAAGTCAACTCCCGAACTCGGTAGAAGTCCAAAGGACTTTCGAAGGTCTCTGAATTACCTTCCCAACGGTTTACCCCGTGCGCGATTCGGATCAACGGTTTGCGTTCGGCAGCCGTTTCTTTGAAAAGGCCTAAAACACCTGCCAAATGGCAGGTTGCCAACCCTGCCTGCCGGCAGGTGCCGATAGGCAGTACCAGGGGTACGCCGATCGGCAGTCCCCTGGGCCTGTAAAAGGAGGCCTTGGCCTTAGTTGTTAGGGGAGCTTAGATCAGAAGCACATCACTCCCAGAAAACCTTGAAAACCCCTCTCGAAGTCAGCGTGATTCCCACACCCAAATCCCCTTTTCACCTCCACTTTTCATCCATTTTTCATCAAGTTTGGGGAATTACTCTCCTCCATCATCATCAAAGTGCAAGGTCTGCTCTCCAACCTTCAAGAACAAGTTCGAGACTTCCAAGAAGGTCCAATTTCTCAACTCTCTCTTTAAAGTTCTCCTAAATTCGCAATAATTTGCTTTATTACTTAACACTTTTATTCTCTCATCTCACATACTCCAATACACTTTTATCTAGTATTATCCTACGTCTCTTATTTTCATATAAATAAAAACCCCAAAAACAAGAAAAAGAGGGTTTACTCATAAATTCCAAGCGGGAATTCTCACACCTTTTCTTACACTTTTCTCACAACTAAAACACTTTTTCCACACACACACACATATATACAAATAAGAGAAGTCCCCGGTTGGATTTATGGGTTAAACCCCACCCCCACGTTTGCATGCGAACTACGTGGACTTTGATGCCTTTATACGCTACGTAGGCGTCTCGGGGTAAAACCCGAGACTCGAGTCCTTACTTTTACTTTTTATCTTATTTTCTGTCTTCTAAACCCCATTTTCTTATAATCTACATATATTTGTTCCTATAGTCTACAAATCCTATTTTCTACACTATTCTTACGTTCCTACGGATGACTCGCTTTATCTTTTCCATGATGCAAGTCGAGGATTTCTATCTCCACTATATATATACACATGCACACATATCACGGGGGAGAATAAAGGAATATAACAAAAATCCATGAGAGACCGCAAGGGCGGAATGGGTGCCTAACACCTTCCCATTTCGTAACTTAGCCTCCGAACCCTTCACGAATCATTTTGGTTTCGCAAGTATCAGTATGTCTTCGGATGCCATCCTTCGGGGCGGCTTCCCCTTTTCTTTTGTCTGTTTTGAGTAAAATAGACTGGCGACTCTGAACCTCTCTACATTTTCAACACCTCACAAAACCGACGCGGGCCGAAGCGCACCCGAGATGGGACGCGCGGGACCAGGGATCCTCGCCGCGGGGATCGGGGATGGCCACAGTGGCGACTCTGCTGGGGATGATTTATTTTGAGGGCTAGACTCTACTTACATGGATGTTATATTTTCTTATATGCCCCCCCATTTTTGCATGGTCCCCTTTTCCATGTGTATCCCATGCTTATGCTTCTATTCACACACTTGTAGAAAATTCTCCATGTACACTTCACACCATGTGCACCTAGGGTCACATATATCCATGTGTTGCACGCATCACCTATCCATACTTGGTGAACCATTGGTACTTGTACTTTGCTCCCTGTTTGGCATAATCAAGAAAGGCATTCTCATCATAAGATACTAATAAGAGAATCATGAATGATTCACACGATATCACCAAAGAGCATTGTTATTGACCAAAATTTTACCCAGTAACTGGAGGGTCACTTCGTGATGGGCGCTGGTCCGGCAGGGCGCAGTTAGCCTAAGCGATATGACTCTTACCTTCCATTAGCCAAGTACCTTCGACGTATATCGAACGGTTCCCCCGCATCGTACCGCTTGACCAAAGTCATAACGGGAGGTATATCGCAGGGAATTCGTTCAAGTACGTCGAGTATATCGAATTCGCTCTCACACGTACCGTCCCCACGAGGTATATAGTGAGGCAATTCACGTACACTCAGGTATATCAAATGGTTTGTCCACACGTACCGACTGCCCGCAAGAGCAGGACGTATATCGTGGAAGTCACGCCAAAGGGGGGAACCCATTCCAATTCACCCAACCAACTGCATACCCGCCTATAGGCGTCAACCCTAGGACACACATATTAGATTACCGATTTCAACCCGAAACTCTGCCGAAATTCTGGGTCGGCCTGCCACCCGAATTTTTGCGCATTTTTAAAACGGTACCCTGTCCATGAGCCTGGTTACAAGTCCAACCATAGTGGTGCATATTTTACAAACCCCACTTTTCCAGGCTCGGGTCCCATCCGGTATTTTTGCATTTAGGAGAATTTAATATAAGTGAGAACATAATAATCATAATAATCATGCTGAGGCCATCTCTCAAAAATATCTCTCCCCTCTATTAAAAAAAAAAAATATCCAAAAACATTCCTCCCTCCTTTATCAAAAATTCAAAAATACTTTTACTCTTCTTTCCCTTTTTTCAAAAATAAATCTCGTTCTACGCCTTCTCAGGTCGATCACACGCCCTTGGCCTGGCTCCTTATTGGCTTCGGTCTTCAGTCCAGTCACCCCGGATTTCTGTTCGTTCCCCGGCTACTTCTTCCGAATCCGGCATTCATCTACCTTCCATGGAGAACACCGACCAAGTACCAGTTGTGCAGCCGGATCTGACGGCAGTCCTAGCTCAGCTCGTGTTCAAGATTGACAATCTCCAGACTGAGGTCCGAGAGATTCAACGAAACCAGGTTCCTGTTCCTCAAGAGCCCGAGGCCCTATTCCCCCGCGCTATGGGTCCACCCGACCCTATTTGGATGCCTGAAGAATATCAGCACGCCCCACGTGCCCCTCCTGCTAATGGGCCGCCGCCTGCCCAGCTTCCGATGCCAAACATTGCCCAGCCTGGGGCTAACCTGCCTATGTCGTTGATCCAAGAGAGAAGGAGTTGAACAAAGTCAGAGAAGATCTCAATATGCTCACTAAGAAGTTCGACCAAGTCCGCATATCTGGGAATTACATGGACTACACCCACATGTCTCCTTATCCTAAAGCAAGGTTGCCTGAGAAGTTTAAAATGCCAAACATTGAGAAATTCGGAGGGAGTGGCCCCCCGATTGTCCATCTTCGCAGTTATCATCGTTCTATGACTCTACTCGGGGCTTCCGAAGAGGTAATGGCCCAATTGTTCCAGCAAACTCTGAAGGATAGCGCCCTCCGATGGTTTTTGTCTCTCGAAGAGTCCAGAATCCGTAGCTGGGAGGATGTAGCCCGAGAATTCATGTCGCAGTACAAATACAACGAAGAGTTGGAGGTTACCCGCCGCGATCTAGAGCTGCTCAAACAGAACTCGGGAGAATCGGTCAGTAACTTCATAGCCCGATGGAGGGAAAAAGCAGCTACCATGACCAATCGGCCATCTGAGGAGGAACAAGTCAACATAGTGAAAAAGAACTTCTTGCCCCACGTTCGAGCGACCATGGGAGGACAGTACTACCCCCACTTCCGAGCTCTCCGGGAGGCAGGAGTAGAAATCGAGGAAGGTCTTGCCAAAACGGAAGTTGAACCAAAGAAGGTGTCCGGACAGTTTACCCCGAGAAAGTATGACAAGCCTGTCAGTGCCGCAGTCTCAACCATCAACAACATCTCTCAACCAACCACCTCATGGGCACCAGAAAGCCGCCCTGTCCCCATCCGAAGAGAATACACCGAGCTCCATGCTCCCCTCTCCAAAGTCTATCAGGCCCTGTTAAGCCGAAACCTCATCAAACCCCTGGATCCCCGTCCATTACCCAATCCACTTCCCAGAAATTTCAAGACTGACGCCCACTGTGCCTTTCACCAAATAGCTGGCCATACCACCGACCAATGCTTCCACCTCCGAAATATAATCCAAGATCTCATTGACCGGGGTACCATCGCCCCACCAGCAAATCCTAAGCCAAACACTACTCATAACCCCCTCCCGAATCATGCCAATACCATCTTCTTGGAAGAAATCCCAGGATTCGACCCCTCAACTCAAATCATACCAATACACTCTCCTAAACCTCTCCAAATTTGTCCATACTTTCTCCTACACCCTACTAGCCTCTCTGATCAGGCACTGTCACTCCTTACTAGAGCATGCATCGCTGTCCGTACCCGTTCCAGAAATGGAAGTATGGAATTTCCGGAAGTGTTAAATAACCTTTTGGAGTTCGGGCTGAAATTGCCCTCACAGATGAATAACGATTGCCAGAGGTTCAGTACATTGTTCTTGGAGGCACGGAAATGGGCCCGAGAATCAGATAGTTGGGTGGTACTAACCGAAGAAGTCAATTTAGACGATATTGTCCAGATCATGGCGGAGGCATTCAGACAGACCAACAACATCTGCAGTATCACCGAGTTACTGGATGCTTTGAGGATACAAGGGCGTCTGGTCCCTTCACCCTTACACATCCCCACGGAATGGGAGGACCTGTATGGAGAAGCAATTGAGGTTGTGGATTGCATCGACTTCACACGGAAGGACAAAATTGTTGCCACTGGATGGGGAGAAGAATTCGAAGATTCAGAGGAAGAGCAAGCTTCAGAAAAAACTGGCCCGTTAAACTACATATGTGGGATGATATCGTTTGAAGAACTCCTCGGAGAGATAAACAAGGTGGAAGAACAACCTGAGATCGATGAGGAAACAGGGTTCGTGTTTTTCTCTTCTTCAGTGAACCACATGACCAGATCCGGGAGGCATTACCAAACCCCAAACTCACTACCAGCAGTTGACAAGGGGAAGGGCGTTGAAAACCTTCCTATGCCGGAAATGACCATAGAAGAAAGCAAGATCCTCGATCAATTGAAGAAAACTCAAGCTAACATCACTCTATGGGGGCTTTTTATGTCTTCCCAGCTACACCGGAATGCTTTAATCAAGTTGCTCACAGGACCCATAGTTCCTCCTTCTACCACACCAGAAGAAGCAGTAAATTTGGTCGGATCTTTGACCTCTACCCGAATGTTGTCCTTCTCTGAAGAAGAAATCCCCAAAACTGGACCAAACCACAATCATGCACTCAACATCTCCGTCGAAGTTATGGGGAAGGTTGTACCACTCTCTCTCGTTGATAATGGGTCTGCTTTGAATGTATGCCCACTCAGAACCTTCAGATGCTTGGGGCTCAAAGAAAGCGATCTCGCTCCAACCTCCGCCGCTGTGCGTGCCTATGATAACACCCGTCGGGAGGTGATGGGATCCATAAAGCTTGTAATAGGGGCTGGCCCTATAAATCCTGTCGTTGAATTTCAAGTCATAGACATCCCAGCCTATTTCAACCTGTTGCTCGGACGTCCTTGGCTCCACAGCATAAAGGGTGTGTCCTCATCACTCCATCAGAAGTTAAAGTTCTTCACCGAGGGGCGAGTCATCACCATTCTGGGCGACGATGACAATGCCGAGGGTGCAAGCACCAGTAGTCCAGTCCTCGAAATACAGCACGGGTCAAACGATATGCTACTATCAGGATTTCGAGCTGAGCCACCTCTACTCCCGGCAGGGGGCGACTTCAAAGAAAGGGTTTGTCTAGAGTACGACCCTCATGGCAACGTTAACGTAATCCAAATGTTCAGGAATATGCATTTCATGCCCGGAATGGGGCTAGGGCAAAGACAACAAGGGATACCCGAGCCCGTTGAACTAAAGAAAGCTTTCCCTCCTTGTGGCCTAGGATATCAACCAACAGAACAAGAACTCAAGAGGATCCGCCAATCTCGACCAAAGAAAAGACTGGGTTGCACTCAGACTATCCCCGGAGACTCCTTCAATGGACGATTCATCAAAGAGGCAAAGACTTCCCCTTCTGTGGCTTTCCAGAACCATGGTACGACCATGCAGACAAGAAGATGAAGCCGGGAATGGAGATCTTCTTCCAGGACATCTACTCGTGGGCCGAAAGTTCCCAACACCAAGTACAAGCACTCATCAAGAACACCGAAGAAGTTAAGGAAGGCGACTTCGAAGACTCCTTCAACTTGCAGACACTGGGGCTAGCACTCTGCATGGTTCATTCAGGCACTACATGACTAGATCCATCCCATCTGATCAAACCTACTGATACACCTCTCCTTAACTGGCATGCTGTGCCAACTCTACCTGCTGAAATCCCACCTAACCCCGATGTTTACCCCATTTCTTCTTCTACTGTCTATCCTAGTTCAAATGTAATCGAGACCTCTTTTGAAGAGGTTCTCAATGCTGTTTTCCCTATTAATGAAATAAATGAAGATTTTGAGTATCTTGCTGTGCCTTACATTAATTGTTTGGATTCTAATCAAACTTTTGATGATGATGATTTTGAAAATGAACAATTCTTAACTGATTTAAATAAGGTTAATAATAAACAACATAACTGCGTTCAAGTTAATGAAGATGAGACTGTCATTGTTAACCTCGGTTCTAGTAGCCAATTGCGCGAGATTAGGATAGGGGCCACCCTCGATGGGCACGAGCGTGCACAACTTGAGGAATTGCTAAAGGAGTTCGTGGATGTCTTCGCATGGTCCTACGATGACATGCCCGATATTGATCCTGAAATAGCTCAGCATGAGATCCCCACTCTCCCAGATTACAAGCCGGTTAAGCAAAAGTTGAGGAAGCTCCGCACCGAATGGTCGCTCAAGGTCAAGGAAGAGGTGGTTAGACAGTTGAATGTGGGTTTTATTCGTGTGATCGAATATCCCACATGGCTAGCCAACGTAGTACCTGTGCCAAAATCAGGAGGAAAGGTTCGGATGTGTGTAGACTATCGAGACTTGAACAAAGCCTCCCCAAAGGATGATTATCCACTGCCCAATATCGACATGATCGTGGACAATACAACCAGTCACGCTCTCAAATCATTCGTCGACGAGTTTGCCGGATACAACCAAATCAAGATGCACCCGGATCATCAAGAAAAAACCGCATTCATCACCCCATGGGGAACCTTCTGCTACACGGTTATGTCGTTCGGTCTCAAGAATGCTGGGGCTACCTACCAGAGGGCCGCTACAACCATCCTACACGATTTGATTCATAAAGAGGTTGAAGTTTATGTGGACGACATGATTATCAAATCCAAAACTCGAGAAGGTCATGCTCCTGCTCTCCGAAAGTTCTTCAAACGACTGCGGCAGTATCAGATGAGACTCAATCCACAGAAATGCGTCTTCGGCGTTACAAAGGGAAAACTCTTAGGATTCATGGTCAGTGAGAAGGGGATTGAAGCAGATCCCGCCAAGATGAAAGCCATACTTGAGATGCCACCTCCCCGAACAGAGAAGGAAGTCAGAGGTTTCCTTGGGAAATTACAATACATCAGCCGGTTCATCAGCCAACTAACCTCCACCTGCGAACCTCTCTTCAAACTCCTACGAAAGGATTCAACCAAGGTTTGGAACGAGGCCTGCCAAGAAGCTTTTGACCGAATCAAACAATACCTAACCCAACCCCCGGTACTCATGCCACCACAACCTGGTCTCCCCTTGCTCCTATACCTAACCATAACCGACACTGCAGCTGGGGCTTTGCTAACCCAATACTTGGAGGATTCCCGCAAAGAAAGAGCCGTCTACTATGCCAGTCGCAAATTAGCTGGGTACGAGGTCAACTACACTGCTTTGGAAAAAGCATGTGTCGCACTCGTCTGGGTCACCCAAAAGTTGCGACACTACATGCTCGCTTTCCTCATCAAGCTCATATCCCGAAGGGATCCCATCAAGTACCTGCTTGAAAAGCCCGCCTTATCCAGCCGAATGGCCCGATGGTTAATGCTCCTAGCCGAGTTCCATATTGTGTACGTCACGCAGAAAGCCATGAAAGGAAGAGCCATCTCTGACTACCTCGCGGAGTACCCCGTAGAAGAAGCTAATGGCTGGATCTCTGAATTCCTAGATGAAAATATCC
The DNA here is from genome assembly GCA_949130495.1 of Sambucus nigra. Classification (NCBI taxonomy): domain Eukaryota; kingdom Viridiplantae; phylum Streptophyta; class Magnoliopsida; order Dipsacales; family Adoxaceae; genus Sambucus; species Sambucus nigra. The sequence goes on from OX422220.1 coordinate 515,891,958, forward strand.
TTTGCGCAGCCCAAGATAACCTCCGATGGCAAATGTTCTTTGACGGCGCTGCCAACAAAAAGAGGTATGGCATTGGGATACTCCTGATTGCCCCAGATGACTCCCATACTCCCATCGCCATCAAATTAAATTTCCCCTGCACCAATAACATGACCGAATACGAGGCGTGCACGGTAGGCCTCAAAGTTGCTCTCCAGAAAGGTATTCGATGCCTAGATGTCTACGGAGATTCTGCCCTAATCATAGGACAGGTGCTCAGAAAGTGGAAAGTCAAAGACGAAAAACTCCAGCCTTTTCATGCCCACCTAGAAGAACTAGCCTCTCAATTCGAAGACATCACCTTCCATTACTTGCCCCGAGTAAAGAATAATCTAGCCGATGCCCTCGCTACCTTGGCCTCCATGGTCAACATGCCCGAAGGAATAACAATGACCCCTTTCCTAGTCCAAAAGCAAGACCAACCAACCCATTGCTACCACGTTGAGCTAGTCACCACGGAGGATCCCGAGTTAGTCAACTACTGGTACTATGACATTTGGTGCCTCCTCAAGCATGGTAAATATCCCGAGGGTTCTAACAAGAGCGACCGGACAACCCTTAGAAGACTGGCCGCCCAGTACATCATTTGTCATAAAGCACTGCTCAAAAGAAATTTCGATGGAACTCATTTGCACTGTATTGCAGGGCCTGACATTGAACAGATAATGCAGAAGATCCACAGCGGGGAATGCGGGCCCCACATGAACGGTCATATGCTTGCCAAGAAAATCATTCGACAAGGTTACTACTGGACCACCATGACCCAAGATTGCACCGCCTACGTTCGGAGGTGCCCCAAATGCCAACAGTTCTCCAATCTCCAACATCTACCTCCGCAGGAATTATACAACATGACCTCTCCCTGGCCGTTCTCCACCTGGGGTATCGACATCATCAGGAAGGTTACACCAAAGGCTTCAAATGGGCATGAGTTCATCCTAGTCTCCATTGATTACTTCACCAAATGGGTCGAAGCTGAGTCATACGCAGTATTAAATGCCAAAAAGGTGGCCAAATTCATCAAGAAGAACATCATCTGCTGATATGGAGTCCCACATGAGTTAGTGTCAGATAATGGTATGCACTTCGAGGCAGAAGTCACAGAAGTAGTCAACGAGTACGGGATTCAGAGACACAAATCCTCTCCCTACCGACCTCAGACCAATGGTGCCGTTGAAGCCGCCAACAAGAATCTCAAAGCCATCATCAGAAAGATGACCAAAAGCTGTCGGGATTGGGCCGATCGAATCCCATACGCCCTCTGGGGCTACCGAACATCAATCCGAACATCTACTGGGGCTACCCCTTACTCTCTAGTCTATGGCATGGAAGCTGTCCTACCCGTGGAGCTGGAGATACCCTCGCTGCGCGTCATGCTTGAAAGCAAAATCAGCGAGAAAGACTGGTGCCAAAACCTTCTTGATCAGTTGACCCTCTTGGACGAAAAGAGATTGAAGGCTCTATACCACATACAAGGGTACCATCGCCGAATAGCGCGTTCATTCAACAAGAGGGTTAAGGACCGCGGTGTCCGAGAAGGGGACTTGGCCCTCAAGGAAATAATAGAACCCATCTGGAACCCAAGAGGAAAATTCAAGCCCAATTGGAGCGGCCCTTACATTGTGAAGAAAATCTTGTCTGGAGGTGCCGCCCTGCTCACCGACCTAGATGGAGAAGAGATGGCTCGCCCAGTCAACTTGGATCGGCTGAAGAAATTCTACCCCTAGTCCGAAATCTCGGCGCACTACGACTCTTCTCATCTCCATTCTATTCTAATAAAAAAAAATCCTCATTTCCCCCTACCCAGAACTACGTGGGCCTGATCCTCTGCAAAAAAACATTTTCAAACAGAATTTTCAAAAACCCCAGAGGTACGTAGGCAGCTCATACATCTTACATGAGCACGGCCCCTTCTTTTTCACAAAAATACATTCTTTTCTTATCTCCGAGAATGACAGTTCATTCTAAACATCTACTTGAACAAAAGGATTATGTATGCCTTAGCAATCGGTATAGATATTTCAAAATACAAAATTCATCGAAAGGCACAGTTAGATGATCAGAAACTTGTTTATTTCATTAATAAGAACAACAGTACGATTACATAAGAAAAGGAACGGATAACTCCCGCCCCCCTTACACTCCTAAAAAAAAAAACAAATAAATTCCCACATGTATTTCCCAAATACATAACCAACTCTCCATGAGTCCTACCCACAGCTACCAGAGGAGCCTACTCCATCTTCATCATCTGCACCTTGGGGTCCCCAAGTTTCTCCTGCCTGAATAGAGTGCTTTAATCACTCCATAGTCCGATAAGCCCGAGCCAGCTTCGAATAAACTACAACACCTCCTTCCATGGTGTCAAAAGAAACGAACCACCTTTGCCCACTCTCCTCTGCCAACATCTTGCTGACTACTCTCTTCCACAACCACTTCATATAATCCCCGGGGATATGCCAAGCTCTACCAACAAACTGAGAGGGACGGGTCGACGGACGCCAATTTTCCCACAACAAACCAAGCCGCATGCGCAGACGCTCAGTCAGATCTTCTACCAGAAAGAAATTAGGTGTCCGAGGTGGCACAACCTGGGCCCAGCCAAATTGACGCAAAAGCCTCCAGGGAAGATAAAAAGAGCTCTGCCTGAGACCGACCAGCCTCACATATGAGTATTCTCCTAGCTCCAGAACGGGCTGCAACTTCCCCCACCAAGGCACTGACCCGTACAAATTCCGAGCTCCATTTTCGACAAACCAGTTCTCCCAAATTTCAACATCCAGGCCAACAATAAAGAAGCGACGTGAAAAGAAGTGGGTACAGCCGACAAAGGGTACTCTGGAAGGGCCACCAAGCGGAGTCTCTCAGACAACCACATGAACAACAATACGGGGCTACCCCTCAAGAAGTCAGAACGACCTTCTCGCCAGGCATCTAAACCATTCAGGGTCTCTGCCAGTATCACCGCCGCAGGATTGCGACGGTACGACATCCACGAAGTAATAGCTGCAAGTTGTGGGTCCACCAGCAGCTCCCCGGTCACCAGCAACAACTTTGAAACCAGGCCTAGAACAACGTCTCCAGAATGACCAGCATCACCTACTTCCCGTAAATGCACGGATTGTAACACCGCCGGGAGAGAAATCATTCCTCCAGCAACCAATGATCTGGCCGCCGAAGGCGAAATACGGAGAAGCCCGGCCAACAAATCCCGGGGAGAACGAGAAAACTCGGGCAGAGCTGCAGCAACGCTGGGATTTATCCCCAGCATGGCAGAAAATTCCTCGTAGGTAGGACAAACTTCATCTAAGCCAAAGCGGAATACATGGTCTTCGGGGTACCAGAATTGTGCCGCCGCCATCAGCAAGTTCCACTCAATAGGCCGATTACGCCACAAAGAGACTCGACGCATGTTGAAAGCATCGTAGTCAACATTATAAGAGCACTTTGCTTCCAAGGCTTCGAGGTAGTTAGCAAACTCAATGCTACCAGGGAGAGCCATCTTGCAAGAAGAAGAGGTAGTAGGCAAGTAGACAAGAGAAGAAGAATGTGAAGGTGTGATGAAAACACTCCACCCTTACCCCCTTTTATACTTCAAAACCCTCACAAGAGACATAATCCCTGCACAAATCGTTGGGAATCTTACCCCACAAGGTACAAAGACTGAAGAGAGTACCAATCAAAACTTTAAAGTTGAGGGGACTGGACTGAACTGCCGATAGGCAGGTCAGGGTGCTTGCCGATCGGCAACCCCCTATTTTGGGAAATTTACCTTTTTTTCTCTTTTGGTCAAAATCAGAAAACTCAATAAAAATAAATTGATATTCTCAACAGAATTTCAAAATCCCTTTTCCTCCTTGCATAAATTCCCATTTCAATTAAAACTTTCCTTCGAAAAATTCCAAAAATATTCCTTTTTTCGGTCTCAGCAACAAAGTAAAAAGCGCATATGCATCCATTCATTCATCATTAACAGAAAAAGAAAAATAAAAAAACCCCATTGCATTGCATATATATATTTTGGCTCTGTGTTACATCGAACTTTGCAGGAAAAGAAGAAAAACAACAAAAAAACAACGGGACTCAGCCCGAACCCACATCCTTTCTCTCTCTCACTCACCTACCCTCACTCCTCTCCTAAGAGCTTCCATCCCTGCGACGCGCTCTCTTTCCTCTGCGACGAGATGACACGCCCCCACTACCCGAGCCAGAGTCTTCCCCGGACGAGGCTGACGGCACCAAGCAAGAAGGAACAGGGACAACATCCCGAATATGGGCAGTTGCCGATGAGATCCAGTCTCTGATGTCTCTCAACCAGGTGGTCGACACCCGAACTTGCTGCGAGGAAAAGGCAGAATCGGTATCAAGCAGAAAAGATCAAAGGAAAGCATAAAAAGGAAAAGTATTGAAAAGTTTACCGCGGGACGAAGGACCTCCTCTGTCAAACCCAATTCCTCCGGATCCATCGCAAGAGGACGATGCAGCATCGGCACTACCCCTCCATCGGCCCGCCGGATGTTATACGAAGGAGTGTGCAACCGCATGAAGGGAACCTCTGAAGTCGCCGCCGCAGACGTCGACGGACCGCCACCACTATGGGAGGACCCCACCGGTCGACTCGAACCCGCAGGAGGGAAGGGAAAGGCACCATATATGCTGGGCGCCATCAACCAACTCGTCACAAAATCCATGTAGTCATACGGCCCAGCCGTATTAGTATACAAAGAATAGGACTCGCCAATCATCGCCGCAACCCTCGCATCCTCCGGCAGCAGCCGCTCTCGCCTCATAGACATAGAAGGCTGCGCAGGTGGCACCACCACCTCTTCCTCAGCAATCTGCCGAACCACCCGCTCGCCAAGATACCAGGAGTGGCCGAACTCATGCGCCAACAAACGCCTCATCTGCGCGTTCACTCCAGTCATCCCCGTATCCTGAATGGCTGTCCCCCAAGGGTAAAAGGTCACCTAAAAATCCCAAAGTAGGCATAGGTCAAATACACGATCAAGTCAAGTAAAAGTTTGGACTGAGAAGGAAAAGGACCTTACCCTATCACTGGTCAGGCCATTCAAGACCTGACGCACCGCCTCCAGAGAGAGAGATCCCTTCGACTGACGATTGGCCTTCCGCCACCGGTACAACCTGCAGAAGTCTCCAAATGTCTCATCCTTCAGGGCAATCAGTTGGGTATTGCACCCAATCACCTCATAGAACCATGTCTGCCAAAAGACAAGAATTCACAGTCAATAAGAGGTGCATGCGAATGCATGAAAGGAAAATGCGCAAAGTAAAAAATACCTCAAGGAGATACGTAGCTCCAGTAAAATTCTGCCGGCAGCACCGGCTGAATGCATCCAGAGAAGAGTAAAGGGTCGCCAAAGTCAAGCTCCCCCAGTCATAGAAGGGGATGTTCAAAAACATCCTCAGGTACGGCAAAAACCACAGATGGACGACGTCGCCGCTCGATGCCACCATGAAGCCTCCCAACACCAGCAATATGAACAGCCGGGCCATCTGCCTCACCTGCAGCCCATCCTCTACATCAATCACCCTGCCCAGCAGAACATCCTTCAGTAGGGACAGCCGGATAGAATCCCCAGAGACTATCCTCCCTAAGTCACCTAGCACCGCACGCACCGCCTCTGGTCTCACCCGCAGGGAGCGATCAACCTCTATCTGCTCCCCATCGCAATCCAACCCTAGCAACTGCTGCACATCTAGGGGAGTCACCGTCATCTCCCCGAAGCTGAAATGGAAAGTATGGGTAGTATCCCACTACCTCTCTCCCAAAGTGCATAGTACCGCTGTCGAACGAGGCGTCTCATCCAGCGCCGACGCCAACCTCCCAAAACCCATTGATGATACCATCCAGCACACCACCGGAGGAAGATGCTCCCAAACATCCTTCAGCCCCGTCGTCCCGCGAGCACGCATATTCCTCAAGGAGACATCAGACTGTCAAAAGAAACAAATCTTGTCAAAATCCGAAAAAAAGAAATCACCAAGGAAAAGGGGCCAAAGGTCATTTTACTCACATAACCGCCAGGGCTCACCACCTTTGAAGAGCGATGACGGGATGGCTCGCGCAACAAAGTTCGCTCATCTGCAACTGGCTCGAATGCATCAAAAACATTCTCGTTCCCCAAAGCAAGAGGCGCTCTGTCCCTCCACTCCACGTTCGCCCAGTCATCAACAGTCAACCACTCCCTGTGGACTGCAGTGCTGACAAAAGCGGCCATTTTTCTCAAGAGCAGAATGCTAAAGCAAGTCTTGGAGAGAAATCGTAGAAAGAAAGAAGGCAAAAGCTGTGAAAAAATGAAGGGGATTCGCCCCCTTTATATAGGATACCAAGGGTCATGCCGATCGGCTCCAACCCCGACCCTACCGATCGGCACTGCCCCTTTACCTTCCCGAGACAGTCCAAAAGTCAGTGCCACTGCCGAATGGCACCTCTTGACCTATGCTGACCGGCACCTCTCTTAAAATTTTGTACAAAAATTCCCAAAAAAATGCCAGAAAATTCTGAAAAATCCCCGAAAAATTCCTAAAAAACCCGAAAAGGATTTAGAGCGTTTTCACCAAGAAAGTCTCGCATTTCCTCAGGAACAACCTTCCTCCCCAGTAGGAACTCTCAAAAGTCAATCACCTCCTTAGCAGAGTTTACACCATTGAACTGGTTATCTCTCCAACAATCAGCGCCTCAGCTTAAATCAAAGACACACAGTCCCCCCAGCCATCGGCTACCGAGTGCCAAACAAAAACGCAAGGTAATCTTCACCAGAAGAATTCAGAAGAACCACTCGCCCCAGGCGATCTCTCCCAAAGGACGATCCAAATCTTCCCCAGCTCATTCACCGTTCCCCGGCAGAACATCGAATCCAATTCTTATTCCCCAGCGGAATCTCAAAACTAATCCGATTCTATTCCCCAGCGGAACCCCCAATCCAATTCGGTTCCCCAGTGGACCCCCCCCCCCAATCCAATTCTATTCCCCAGCGGAACCTCCAATCCAATTCTATTCCCCAGCGGAACCTCAAATCCAATTCTATTCCCCAGCGGAATCTGAAATCCCAATTCTATTCCCCAGCGGAACCACAAATTCTGTTCTATTTCCCCAGCGGAACCCCCGTTTCTTCCCAAAGGAAGCATCCCCCACTCTTAGGGCAGAATTGACCTCGGTCTTGGATCGTCACCTGAGTTAGGTCAGATTTGACCTCGGTCCTCGGTCGTCATCACTCTTAGGTCAGAATTGACCTCGGTCTTGGATCGTCACCCGAGTTAGGTCAGAATTGACCTCGGTCCTCGGTCGTCACCACTCTTAGGTCAGAATTGACCTTGGTCTTGGATCGTCACCTGAGTTAGGTCAGAATTGACCTCGGTCCTCGGTCGTCACTACTCTTAGGTCAGAATTGACCTCGGTCTTGGATCGTCACCTGAGTTAGGTCAAAATTGACCTCGGTCCTCGGTCGTCACCACTCTTAGGTCAGAATTGACCGCGGTCTTGGATCGTCACCTGAGTTAGGTCAAAATTGACCTCGGTCCTCGGTCGTCACCACTCTTAGGTCCTCGGAATCGACCTCGACCCTCTGAATCGGTCACCCTCGCTCCTTAGGTCCTCAGAATCGACCTCGACCCTCTGAATCGGTCACCCTCACTCCTTAGGTCCTCAGAATCGACCTCGACCCTCTGAATCGGTCACCCTCACTCCTTAGGTCCTCAGAATCGACCTCGACCCTCTGAATCGGTCATCCTCACTCCTCAGGTCCTCAGAATCGACCTCGGTCCTCCGAATCGGTCACCCTCATTCCTTAGGTCCTCAGAATCGACCTCGACCCCCTGAATCGGTCACCCTCATTCCTTAGGTCCTCAGAATCGACCCCAACCCTCTGAGTTGGTCGTACTCTCTCAAAAGCATCATGCGGTGTCTAATCGACGGCTATCATTTGTTCCAAACTCACCCGTCGAGGGGCTCTGTAGGCACCCCATTCTGTTACCCCCTAAACTCTCATTAGGTCTCTAGCACCTCTCTTCATCACTTCCTACCCAAGTCATACCCCGAGTACTGACCTAGAATCCATCGGGCACCCCCAAGCTCCGTTTGACCAAAAGTAAAACTCTTCAGTTCAACCGAAGCTGAATGAATCTTCGAAGGGCACTGAAACCCCTTTCCAACGGTCCGTCCCGTGCGCGATTCTGACTTACCATGCGGACGAACGACCCGTTTCCCCCAAAACTTGACCCAGAAGTCACCGGCCACTCCCGGGCTCCGCTGGACCATAGTACACTCTTCAGCTCTACTGAGGCTGAATGAATCTTCGAAGGACACTGAAACCCCTTTCCAACGATCCATCCCGTGTGCGATTCTGACTTACCATGCGGACGAACGACCCGTTTCCCCCAAAACTTGACCCAGAAGTCACCGGTCACTCCCGGGCTCCGCTGGACCACAGTCCACTCTTCAGCTCAACTGAGGCTGAATGAATCTTCGAAGGTCACTGAAACCCCTTTCCAACGGTCCATCCCGTGCGCGATTCTGACTTGCCATGCGGACGAACGACCCGTTCCCCCGAAAGGTCACCAAATGCTTCCAGGGCCCGTTTGACCCAAGTCAACTCCCCGAACCGGTTCAAACTCTTTGGAATGTCGAAATACATCTCTTAACCTTTCTAACGGTCCGTCCCGTGCGCAATTCAGACTTACCATGCGGACGAACGATCCGTTTGCGTCCGAACGATCCCCCGTTCAATGGATTGACAAACGCTTCCGAGCCACATTTGACCTAAAGTCAACCCCCGAACTCGGGAGCAGTCCAAAGGACTTTCGAAGGTCTCAGAATTACCTTCCCAACGGTTTGCCCCGTGTGCGATTCGGATCAACGGTTTGCATTCGGCAGCCGTTTCTTCGAAAAGGCCTAAAAACACCTGCCAAATGGCAGGTTGCCAACCCTGCCTGCCGGCAGGTGCCGATAGGCAGTACCAGGGGTACGCCGATTGGCAGTCCCCTGGGCCTATAAAAGGAGGCCTTGACCTCAATTGTTAGGGGAGCTTAGATCAGAAGCACATCACTCCCAGAAAACCTCGAAAACCCCTCTCGAAGTCAGCGTGATTCCCACACCCAAATCCCCTTTTCACCTCCACTTTTCATCCATTTTTCATCAAGTTTGGGGAATTACTCACCTCCATCATCATCAAAGTGCAAGGGCTGCTCTCCAACCTTCAAGAACAAGTTCGAGACTTCCAAGAAGGTCCAATTTCTCAACTCTCTCTTTAAAGTTCTCCTAAATTCGCAATAATTTGCTTTATTACTTAACACTTTTATTCTCTCATCTCACATACTCCAATACACTTTTATCTTGTATTATCCTACGTCTCTTATTTTCATATAAATAAAAACCCCAAAAACAAGAAAAAGAGGGTTTACTCATAAATTCCAAGCGGGAATTCTCACACCTTTTCTTACACTTTTCTCACAACTAAAACACTTTTTCCACACACACACACATATATACAAATAAGAGAAGTCCCCGGTTGGATTTATGGGTTAAACCCCACCCCCACGTTTGCATGCAAACTACGTGGACTTTGATGCCTTTACAGGCTACGTAGGCGTCTTGGGGTAAAACCCGAGACTCGAGTCCTTACTTTTACTTTTTATCTTATTTTCTGTCTTCTAAACCCCATTTTCTTATAATCTACATATATTTGTTCCTATAGTCTACAAATCCTATTTTCTACACTATTCTTACGTTCCTACGGATGACTCGCTTTATCTTTTCCATGATGCAAGTCGAGGATTTCTATCTCCACTATATATATACACATGCACACATATCACGGGGGAGAATAAAGGAATATAACAAAAATCCATGAGAGACCGCAAGGGCGGAAGGGGTGCCTAAAACCTTCCCATTTCGTAACTTAGCCTCCGAACCCTTCACGAATCATTTTGGTTTCGCAAGTATCAGTATGTCTTCGGATGCCGTCCTTCGGGGCGGCTTCCCCTTTTCTTTTGTCTGTTTTGAGTAAAATAGACTGGCGACTCTGAACCTCTCTACATTTTCAACACCTCACAAAACCGACGCCGGCCGAAGCGCACCCGAGATGGGATGCGCGGGACCCGGGATCCTCGCCGCGGGGATCGTGGATGGCCACAGAACACGCTCTTTTTCAAAAATCAATTTTTTTTCAGAAAATTGATATCTTAGAAAAATTTTGCGGAAATTAGGAATACGCGATAGATTATTGTAACCTACTCTGATACCAATTTGAAGAGTTGCGCTTGCGTTCAAATAAGGAAATTATATATTTAAATTCAGTTTAACCCAAATAAACCCTAAACATGTAACTAGGTGTGATTGAAATAAGATGAAATCATGCAAGAGTATTCAAACACACACATGTTAGGAAAAATCCCCCAAAGGGGCAAAACCATTTATTTTCATTATAATATTGTAACATACAATTTCTAGGATTACAATGAAAATACAGTGACACAGAATTACCCGCATGCATCGGATCTGTAGTCGGCGGCTGGAAGTTTCCCTTTCCAGGAGGGCAGCAATGAAGAAGAAGAACGGTCTTCTCCACAAGGGTATGAATAGATACACGATTGTGTTCTAGGGTTCCAAAAGATTCACAAAGGATTTGGAAATTGTGTGAATCAAAACATGAGTCTTGGGACTCAAAAACAATAAAGACTTAGAGTATTAGGACTCTGAAAATCGTCTGTATAAGTCTTGCTAAACCAATCCCCGAAGTTGGTTTATATAAGAAAACCAAAGCCTAAAAAATCTCAACTGGATCTGATCAATTTTATTGCAGGCAGACCGGTTTGCCTCTGATGCGGACCGGTCTGAGGGCGGACTGGTTCCTTTTTGAAAGATGTCTCTTCGGTTTGCATTCGATCCGGTGTCCTTTGGAATTGAGCAAAGCGGATCGGTCCGGATTGAGGCAGACCGGTTTGTTTTTGAAACAGGCGGACCGGTTCGGTTGACCAGAAAATAGATTCCAAGCTTCTTTTGATATTCGGATCCGTTGATGTAGATGCGATCTTGAATATCTTCAACGGTGTAATGGCGTACGACATACACAATGATAATGGACAAAATGTCCTTACACTAATGCTAAGTGCATGATTAAGTCTTACAACCCCTCTTACTTTCCCAATTATATGTTCCTAAACCTAGAGAGAAAGAGAGAGAAAGAGAATTTGGGGAAAAAGAAGATAAAGAAGGAGAATTGAAGAAATTGGTTTTGATCTTGCATCTACCGTAAGGGAATCCGAGATTTCAGCTTAAGCCAAGTTTCTAACTTGCTAGTATATGATTTAATGTGGATAATTTGTTGTGATAGTTGTGTGTTTAAAGGAATTGAACAAATAGTAGGTTTTGATAAATATTGATGTTTAACCCTTGGATCTTGTTGTTTGTATGATTTAAGTTGGTCATGTGGGTTTGTTGTGGTGTAGAAATGTTGTGGTTATGTTTTTGGTTGATGAGAATGAAGGAAGTGTAAGAATAAAGGGTTTAGGTTTTGGATTTAGTATTGCAGAAGAAAAGATAATCGTGGGTCTGTTAGGCGCGGTCGACTGCGGTCCAAAGCCCGGTCAATCGGGCCTTGAGGGGGAGGCATACTGCTTTCCTTGATAAGTATAAATTCCGAGCGCGGTCGACCGCGATCCCAGGACCGGTCGGTCGGGTCTTCCAAAATAATCTTACTGCATTCCTTTCTAGGAAAAACCAAAGAGGCACGGTCGATCGCGGTCCCATGATCGGTCGACCCGTCCCCGGTTTTTCACCCTAAAATGCTTAGTTTCCCCTAGCTTCTTTCTTTTAAGATAGGGACTTAGGAACCTTCTTGAATGAAGTAAAACTAGAGTATTAGAGTCTAGTAGTAAGTGTTTAAGAACCTAAGTTAGAAATGAGATTTGGGGCTTAGTTCGGGAATCGATTTAGTTAGTTAAGTTAGAGGAAGATAAATGATTCTTTTTATGAAATGAACTAGTTTAGGTCTATGGAGAGTTAGAGTGAGTTACGGTGGACTTCTATAATTGGATTAAAGAATATCATACACGACGGGTTATAGAACGAATGTTAATCAAGGGAGATTTATATTGGAGATAATTAAAAATTGAGGTTATAATGATGACATTAAACACTTATGGATCCGAATAAAACGTAATGCATATTGTAAAATGGGAATAACTTGTGAATGATAATTTGCATATACACACCTCTCTAAATTCTATCATAGGGGAAGTTACGCGAATAAGGTGAAGACCCCTGGCCAGTGAATGCAGGGTGAATACAGTCCTCGGCCATAGGACCGGTTATTATATATTATGTGATTATTGTTCAAAGTGAGATAATTTCAGGTGTGGTTATGACTCACTGTCGAAGGTATATGGCCTCTTCCCGATGTCACACGATGTAGGATGCCCAGGTGGTCTTGGTGATAGGCCCTAGAAGATGATAGCTATTTAGAGGCGCATCCAGTGGGGGAACCCGGAAGGATGGTCTTAGAATCGTTATATGATGGGATTATAACTATTCTTGTTAAAGTGGAAATCTTATTGATGGTAAAGCATTTTGTGAAATAAACTGCGTTGAAAATGTTTCATAAAGAGAAAAGGAACTGTGAAGTAAATGGTGTCAAACTGAAATGGAATCTCATTAAGTAGGATTTATCTATATTTTCTTGCAAATGAATATTGATCATTGTCATTGATATTGCGCTAGGTTGTGCTTTTAGATTGAGAGGTGAGAATTCTTATCATTATTTGTAGAGAGCGAGTCAAGTTTATTCATGATGTTAAAATGTTCGTAACTGTCATGCATTTTATTCACATGGTGATCATATCAATCCGGGCTCTGACCCGTTTATATCTCTTTGTTTTGCATGAATCCCTTTTATGCCCATGTGGTCCGCCGCAAGGACGCCCGTAATGACCCTTCCATCCATGTTTCACGGAGCTACAGCATTTTGCGGATGTTATAGGATGTTTGTCACAGACGCTTCGATCTTTTGTACTCTAGCTATGATCAGTTTACACATTCGGTCATATTGCCTAAGTTTTTGTACTTGTTATATATTGTGATATTCATTTTAATACTCGGTGTAACCTGATTGTATTTGCCTGTTAACCGACAGCTTATTCGGTTAATTTGATGTATATGGTTGTGATCTATCCTATGTCTTTTTATATCCACCTTCTTTTAAATTGGATCGTTTAAATATTTTTCGTTAACTTACAAATCAAATTTTGACAATTCGTTTTCTAAAATAATTGGTGGTTTCTTGTATACTTAATTGTACGACAGTGATGCTAAGAATGGACCATCTATGATTCCTGTAATTATTAGAGTATCGGCCTGGCCACCTCTTATTTTAATTAGTGGGGTGTCACAATGAGTTTCTTCCATTTTGGTTTATATAATATTAAATTACAAATAAAAAAAATTTACAACGGAGACTTAGATATTCATATCTTGAGTCGTTCAGTAATATTTTTGATTTATGAAGTATTTTATTTCCGAGATGGTGACTTGAAATGTTAAATTTGTTTTTAACCAACACACCTGTTAACTTATCTGCAGATTCATTTGTTTGTTTCGTATATATATATATATATATATATATATGTGTGTGTGTGTGTGTGTGTGTGTGTGTGTGTGTGTGTGTGAACATTGCCCTATATGGATTTTTTTGCATAGAATGAAAACCATACAATCCATATTCATCGTGTGTGAATAATAATATTTATATTTCTTTAACAAGAGTATGCATGCACACCGGTGCATATCTTTTATTACATGGATGCATGAACTATATAATATTAGGTATCAAGTTATGGTTTATCAATCATACGTTAATACTTGGTCTTTGATGTGGTATTAACATTAAAAATATTACTCTGGGACAGTTGATGTAAAAAACTTCCACTATTTCATAAACATAGTGAATCGTCACTTTTGACGATTATAGCTATGCTCTGATGTTTAAATAAAAAAATAACGATTGGCTATCACATGACATGACACTCAAACATTGAATGATTGTAATTTTACATTAACATAATTTGGGGAGTAAGGCTCTTAGATCATCATTATTTTATGGGTGGTAGGATATAAGGGACTCTTTAATGATCAAATGGGCCAAAGGCCTTCATTATATTTATTTAAGGCCATCATTTTTAAAAGAAAAAAAGAATAGACATATATATTGTCAAAACCCATTATTATAGAATTGATTTGTTTTGTGCTTTTGTAAATTAATAACCGCTTTGCCCCTCTATTTGTTTAGTTTAGTGTTACCTTTATAAGTAATTGTCAAGAACTTATATACACGCCAGTGGATCTAAATGCCAGAGTAGAACATTGTATGGTAATCGTCTTGGTTAGTCACTTGCGCATGCGCACATGTGTAATGACATGATATCTATGTGTGTTATCACATGATAATCAAATTTAGAATTATAGCATGGCGATTTTTGGTCAAATCTTTGGTGATGTATTTACCTGCTTTTTTTAAAGTGACACTATATGTGTAGTGACGTGACAATATCATATGCGATAATATGACAATCACATGGATGGAGAAAATATATATGGTATAGTATTATTTTATTATCGTTACATAAAATAAAAGGTGATGTATTTGAATAATGCATTGTGGAATGTGTTAATTTTGATTGTTTTATTACATTTTGTGCACTAATATAATTACCCTTTGAATTTGTGGTTTAATTAACATATGTGGAATCTATTTGGCTATGTAATTAATGTTGTAATACTTTGTGTGTACGCATAAATATATGCATGTTGTCTTAACAACTGTTATATCCTCAATAAAATGGACAACCCACTGAATAAAGTTCGAATGTGGACTGGTGTGATTACGATAATAGTCATTAAATTTGATGAATAAATTCAGAACCGAGCGGGCTAACAAATGCTTTAAAGATGGTAGAATCAAAGTATAATCTCATTGAAGGCTTTGGTGTAACTTCACCATGATCGAGGATTAGATCCTTTAATGGTTGAGAATAAATGTAGAAAATAGAATTCTATTTTGAAAATTTTAAAATTTACGTTTGAAATTATGGGGGAAATAATGCATTCTTGTAAAAGTGTTGATCGCTTAAATAAGCTCTAATACCAATTTGAGTATGTTTGTGTGATACCGACTCAAACAATTTTGCAAATTTCCAATATAACCTTTTTAATTGGAGTCAATTTTTAAACCAATTTAATTCGTCCCTAAAACATTCAACTACGTGTGTGCAAATCAAACCATCACGAATAAATTTGCTAAATAACAAATTTCAGGAAAAAAAACCTTTCGGGTAAAACCTTTATTTCACTATAAGAACGTAAATTGCAACTTAAAATAATTACAATGAAATCTGCAATGAACTCCGGCAAGAATCCATAAATACATGCAGTCTTGAGTCAACAATGGAACAACCGCAGCAGTCCACACAAACACGAAACTCTAGATTAGCAAGGAATACCCACGGGCATTCCTAAATGACACGCAGTCAATTCAACCGTAGAGATAGCACTCCACAAAGAACAAATTTCAACAAGGTTGAATCTAGGGTTCCAAAAATATTCACAAAAGTAATTGGGATGTTTGGTGTGAATCAAAAAGGTGTTTTGGACTAAAAAAGATGAGGACTTGTGATAACAGGTCTCTCAAAAACCAGTTGTTCAAGTCTTGATCAATTACAATCTCGAAATGGGTATTTATAGAATTTTTAAGGCGGTGGAATCGAACTGGTTTGATTTTCTGGTAAAAAAAGGGTGAACCGTATCGGTTTTTCGGGGTTCATATTTTGGACTGCGAACCGGTTTCGTTTTTTCCTCAAAACTTGGTGAACTAGTTCGGATTACTGGAACCAATTTGTTTTCTTAAAAATTCCTTATTTTCGCTAAAATCAATTTAGAAAAATATCCCAATACTAAAATGAAACATTTATGAAACTTAAAAACAAACCCTACTAAAATTAATCTCGGAGAGTCTCGAAAGTTGAAGAAACTTGATATTCGGGTCCGTCTTGATGCATGATTGAACATGAATAAATCTTCTATGATTGTAATGGTATACGACATACTTAAATGCAAATGAATTATCCTATACAAATCTAATACCCTCTCATGAACCCAAAACTGAAAAGGTACTAAACTTGTAGGACTGAAACTTTTCTTCAAAATCCTCAACAACAAATCTTCAAATCTTCATGCTTTTCTCATCAAGGTGTGCAATCCATTAATCATCAAACGTTTTACCTACACATATGAGACAAAGCGAATACCTCCGTGACGTATCGAGTTTGATATGAGATAAACAATAAATCAAACATAAGATTAAATCTCAAAATCTCCCCCATAATGCAAACAAACTCCCCCATAATTCGTTCTCCCCCTTTTTATTTGTTCGAAGTGGACAAGGAAACGAGTAAACAAAAACATGGGGTTGTCACGATAATCATAGCAAACAAAAAACTATTTTTGATTTTTCAATTTTTCTAACAAAAATGCAAAAAAAATTACAAAAACCACACACCATGAATTTACACTAAGATAATCAAATCGTGAATACGGAATGAATGGGTGTGAGCAAATTAGAAAGGAAAACCAATGCAATCACACATAACATATCTGCACGAAGAATTCGGATACTCCTAACAAATGAACTCAAAATGTCCTTAGGTGTCAAAAGTGTTGAATTTAAATGACATCGACTGAATCCACCAACACATCAAAGTCAAAAGTGATTCTCACACCAATAACATTTAAAACTATGTAATGCTTTTTCGTGACGCTGTCTGGACGTGCAAACCCATTTATTTACTTTTCCATCAAAACTCTCTCATAAATAATAAACAGTTATTTTTATTTTAAGGCGGTCTAAACTAAATGGCCCCCTTTGGCATATTTATATTTTAATTGCCTTTCAATTCTTTTTGAGCTCTTTTAAACGTTGTCTTTCACGATGAGTTAATTTTGTACTCTCGCAGTCGTTTCCCGTGAACACTCATCATATTTTATTGCAATTAAATCCTCACAGTAAACGGTTCTTACATGCACTAATTTCATTGTCATGTTTATCGCATTTGGTTCATTTTAAAGACATAATTGAGATGACAACACTCCGACCAACATGTGATAAACAAGTATAATAATAAAAAAAAATCATGCAAGTGTGCATTAAAGGCAATTATGAGTCAAACGTGTAGGTATATATCTCAAATTACATCTCAATGACTCCCCACATTGTAAAGTACAAAAATGAAATGATGGCGCATATCAAAACACAATCAAATCGTCACATGGATATGCAATGAAATTGTGACTCGGTCATCCTAAATGTCCATACATACATGGTGTACACAAAATACAAAATCAAAAAAATTATCAAAATAAAATCTTTTTGGCTTTTTCAATTTTTCTTAAAAAAAATAAAAATCTTTGTGTATTTTTCCAAAAAAAATTTTAAAAAAAATCTTTTTGGTTTTTTGAAAAATATATTAAAAATGGAAAACTATTAGTACAAAAATGATACACACTAGCAACATGCATATAATATCATCATGAAAATCATCATATGCTAGCAAACAAGTCTAAACCCCAACTAGTAAGTACGGTGGAGTTTTCCACAGGTGATGACATCCTATGAAAAACATCCATCAAGTCATGTGAAGTTTTAACCATAAACTTAACCTGCTCCTGAATATGTGCAAACTCTCTTATATAATCTCCAAAAGCATCATGTGTGGGAGCACGTTTCGTGACATGACGTGGAAAAAATCTATGCGACACAACCCAACTTAAAGTAAAATTCCCTCAAGTGTCCTTTCTTCTTGCAATGAGTGCAAACGTAAACCAACCTAGTTAGACCTTTCTCAAAAAGTCTCCTACGTACTCTCCTGTTAAGAACGGGATGCCTAGGTGGGTTAGGTTGAAAGTCACATGGATCAATAACAAACTCAGGAACTGGCTCGGGTGGAATATGAAAAGTCAATGCATCGTCATGACCTATTCCTAGTCTCTCAACATTACCCAAAGTGGGATCGAGGAGCATCTTTCCTACCTTCTTATATGTTTTCTCTAAAGTGACTTTAACCTCTAGGGTGAGTTCAACATC
This sequence comes from Sambucus nigra, assembly GCA_949130495.1. NCBI lineage: Eukaryota > Viridiplantae > Streptophyta > Magnoliopsida > Dipsacales > Adoxaceae > Sambucus > Sambucus nigra. The sequence continues at coordinate 515,910,143 of OX422220.1, forward strand.
TCTCTTTAATTGTGACACGCGAGCTATAAGTTCACTTTTCTACCGATTTAAAGTAATCAACTACTCACTTTAACTATCTTTCACTTTCTCTAGTTGACTTGCCTTCGTCTAAAATTCTTTCAAACTCTCAATCTCTCTCTCCAAATCCTTCACTCGAGAACCTAACTCTTTGTTCATCTTTTTCATCTTTAGGGTCTCAGAGTAGAAATCTTTAAAAGCAATTTGGAGCTCACTTTCACACTCACTATCATCCTCACTCAAAACGCTCAAATCATCCTCAGGGGTCTCACGTGCATAAGTATCCTCATCTTCATGGGACAAAATAGGTGCGCTCACGTGACTAGCTAAAAATGCATCAAACTTCCCATGTGAAGACTCATCCCCGGAATCCTTCATCTCTTCCTCACTATTGCTAAGAGTGGCTAGCATGGCAATCTTCTTATCGTCTCTCTTTAGCCTAGTGGGACACTCAAAAGCTTTATGCCCCCTTCCCTCAGATTTAAAATATCTATCTTCTTCCTCACTCTGTTTGGTCTCGTCTTTCTTTTTATTTTTCTCAAAAAACTTTTTATTGGAAGAATTTTTTTTTTGAAAACTTGAGAAAGTTTTTGAAATTTTTCGCAAGCAAGCCATATCGTCAAAATCAAACTTGTCCTTAGAATCAGACTCACAAACTTTCTCTTTCTTTTTCTTCTCTATCTTGGAAACTTTCTCTCCCTTCCTAAACTGGAATTTTAGTGTTACCCCTCTATCCTTAGGTTTGACAGTGTCGAGGAATATGTCAATTTCGTACGTCTGGAGTTCTCCTACCAACCCTTCTAATTTTAGACTACTCAAATTTCCTAAGGAGTTTAAAATAGCCACTTTCGGGATAAAACATTTCGGCAATGATCTCAATTTTTTTTAACTACCTTTGCATCAGGAATGTGCTCACCAAGACTGAAACTAGTGTTGACAATATCAAACAGACGTGCATAAAACTCATCAAAACACTGAGTCTCAAACATGGTTATTGTTTCAAATTAGGTCCTTAAATTTTCTAATTTAGAATCTTTGACCGCATTCGTGCCTTCATGGGTGACTTGTAAAATATCCCACGCTTCTTTTGACGCGGTGCACGCCATAATACGTCGGAACTCATCAGGGGCGATGGCTCCCAAAATTGCACTCAGCCCTTATGAATTAAAAGTGGTCCATTTAAATTCGTCCTCAGTCCAGTCTGACACAAGTTTTAAATTTGTGACATTATTTGTAGTGATAGTGGGAGGAGTCCACCCTCTTTCACAAACAACACAAAATCTTTCGTCTATGTCCTTTAAGTGAGATTTCATACGTTCTTTCCAGTAGGCATAATTAGACCTGTCAAAATGGGCATCCGGTTATATAAGTGCTCCATTGGAAAAATTGTGATTTTTTCACAAAACAAATTTGTAAAAAAAATCAATATCACACAATTTTGCTACAAATAAGATCAAACGCAATAAATTAGCGCAGCCTGCTCTGATACTAGTTTGACGACATGAGTAGTCAAAAGGTATCAGACAGCAAAGCATAAAAAATCAGAATCACTCGATAACTTGGAGCAACCTGCTTTGATACCAATTTGTAAAAATGGTGATCGTTTAAATAAGCTCTGATACCAATTTGAGAATGTTTGTTTGATACCGACTCAAACAATTTTGCAAATTTCCAATTTAACCTTATTTAATTGGATTCAATTTTTGAACGAATTTAATTTAGCCCTAAAACATGCAACTACGTGTGTGCAAATCAAACCATCACGAATAAATTTACTAACTCGCAGATTTTAGGAAAAAAAAACTTTTGGGTAAAACATTTACTTCACTATAAGAATGTAAATTGCAACTTACAATAATTACAATGAAATCTGCAATGAAAAATCACAAGAATTCACAAAGACACGCAGTCTTGAGTCAATAATGAAATACCAACGAGCACTCCCAAATGACACGCAATCAATTAAATCATAGAGATAGCATTCCACAAAGAACAAACTTCAACAAGGTTGAATCTAGGGCCCAAAAATATTCACAAAAGTAATTGGGTTGTTTGGTGTGAATCCAAAAGGTGTTTTGGACTAAAAAAAATGAAGACTTGTGATAATAGGTCTCTCAAAAACGTGTTGTTCAAGTTTTTATCAAATACAATCCTGAAATGGGTATTTATAGAACTTTTAAGGCGGTGGAATCGAACCGGTTTGATTTTCTGGTAAAAAATGGCGAATCGATTCGATTTTTAAGGTTCATATTTTGGATTGCGAACCGGTTTGGTTTTTTCCTCAAAACTAGGTCAACCGGTTCGGATCTCTGAAACCAGTTTTTTTTTTCTTGAAAATGCCTTATTTTTGCTTAAATCAATTTAGAAAAATATCCCAATACTAAAATGAAACATTTATGAAACTTTAAAACAAACCTTAGTAAAATTAATCTCGGAAAGGCTCGAAAGTAGAAGAAACTTGATATTCAGGTCCGTCTTGATGCATGATTGAACTTGAATATATATTCGACGATTGTAGCGGTATACGACATAATTAAATGTAAAATCGGACTTATAAAATATGGCCTAACAACTCTATAAATTGTATTCTCAATGCATTGACATATGACAAGTTATTATTGGATATGGGAAATGTCATGAACATTTATATAAATTCTTATAAAAGTGGGGGTGTTCGTCCGAGGTGATGATTCCAATCAAAAATAAGAACAAGAACATTATACGTGTAGCCACTGGTTGTACAATTACATTTAATATGTTGTAATAATTTAATTTTCATTTATCTTAAGAAGTGTATACATTTGATTCATTGAACGCCAATTAGTAATTAAGTACTTTGATCGTATTCCAAGGGTGGAAAATGATTAAGCATGTACAAATCTTAGAAAGGAAGATAATGGATCAAAGATGTTCCAGTATAAATAAGTTGTTATCTTCATATAGTTACCAAGATAATGTTGACAAATGACGTAAACATTCTAAAATCATATATTTCTCTCAAAGGAGATGTATGTTTCGTGACGCTTATAGTTTCGAGTAGATATAATAGTAAAATTGTCGATGCTAATATTGAAAATCCTCTAAATAAACGTGCGAACAAAATCTATTGTGAAATTTGGATGTATTACAAGAAATAAACAAAATAGCTTCATAGTTTTCTAAAAGGGGATATTCTTAGTTAATCCTTATAATGCCCTTATGGTGATAATTAATCATCAACTGAAAGGTTGCAGAATAAGATGGTAAGTAACAACTTATTACATTATAAACATAATATCATACATAAATATCTCTCTATTACAGTGATACCATTAGGCCTAATGAAAAAAAAAAGAAAAGAGATTAATTATATATGCGGATCCACTGATTAGAAAGTAAGTAAAGTTCATCGAGGGGAATGGCGGAAAGAATTTTACTTAAACAAGAGTCATCATGGTGGCAACCCAGCCTAGTTGATTATAGATATCCAGATCTAGGTTTAAAGGACAACAAAACTATGTTTGACTCAGTGAGCACTGAGGAGATATCTACTCCTTCACATTCCTATGATGAGACACTGCACATCTACTGAGGTAATTAGGGTAAGTTATTCTTTTAATGATCTCTATAGCTTGGACTGTTGGATAGTCCTAGTGGGGTATTTTAAGGATAATCTTTACAGAGATCACCTATATGAGTGTGAAGGGGTCACTTTTGTGAGAATTAAAAAGGCCATAATTCTCTAACACACTCGCAGAACCAAGTGGTATTCAGGGACAAAACGGACACAAACGTGAGAACCAAAATATGTAGAGAAATAAATGTGTGGTTTCTATTGTCTTGGTTTACAAAAACGTCTGACAGTTAAAGGCATCATGTCCGCTGGCTAGACAAGTAAATCTTCAAACTATAGTAAGTTCAAAGCCAAAAGCTACTTATCACGATGCAGTTATTTCTCGCCCGTACTCTCTCAAATGTCTGTCTTTTTATTTTTTAGTTAGTCCTTTTGTATGTAATATTCACTCATGTGAGGAATTGTTGGAAATTGTTTTATTATAATATAATAAAAATTTAGTTAAGTGAAAATTAAATTTAAATTATTTTTTATAGACAAAATGGTTTGGGAAAAGTTGTGTCCATTCATGAAAGGTTATGAACATTCATGATAGGTTGTGACTATTCAAGAAAGGGTGTGTCTATTCGAAAATGGTGTCTACCTTTCATAAATAGAACACCCACCTTCATTCTCTACATTTAAATTTTGAAAGTATATTCTCTGTCATTTTTCCTTTCCTTTTTTGAGTCAATTCATGAGAAAGTACAACATATAATTAGGATTCATTGAAACCTTATATATTGAGGTGTCTCTTATATAAAGAAGAAAATGTAGTTCTATCTTGGGAGACAGACGTTCATCAAACCTTGGACACCGATGAGGAGACGAATCTGTCTTAAGGAAATTGTGTGAAACACAAGGCTCGACATCAATTTCCTTCGTATGGTTTGTAAGTTTTAATGTGTTAATTCCTTTGTTGTTTGAACTTGCATTCATGTGAATATATATCATATTTGATTCCCCACAAACACAAAAGCACATTAAATTTTATAACACGCACACACACACACGCATATATATATATATATATATATATATATATATATATAGACACACACACAGAGCGAGAGAGAGAGAAGTTCACACGTGAACTAAAAAATGAACATTTTAATGAACCTTAACAAAAAAACACCTAACGACTCGTTAATTTTAATTGCTATGTTCTAAATGATCCGTGTGAGCGACAACAGACACAAATTTTTTTTAATATACACCCCCGGCTACCTCCGAACTCTAACCCACTGTCTAAGCCTAACTCATTTCTAATCCCCGATTTTGGTTCATGAGGTATGGGTTCCGTCGGAATGGGGCTTTGCAGGGGGTTTGGACTGACTAGTTTAGAGTTATGAAGATGGGGGCATAAGGGATGAAAGTTAGTCAAAAGTCGGGTCTTTTTTTTACCGACGGTATGGGTTATGGAGGTTGGAATCGGGTATGATTCGGGCTCTAGAGTAAAGGATTGCTGGAAGGGGCTATGGTAAGAGATGGGCGACTATGGTAGGTATGGAGTCGCCGGTTTAGGTTATGGCAAGAGATGGAGGAAAATGGGATCGCCACCAGTGCATATGGTCGGACAAAAGTGGGTAAGATATGGGATGCCTAGGTTTGGCCGGAGTTCGGGTTTATAGTTAGGTATTGGTTGGTACCCGGGTTAGGCCGAAAATGGTTTAATCTTCGGAGGTTTGAGGCATCGTCAGAGGTTCTCGGGCAGAAGGAAATGGCAGGTGTATTTTTCTCGGATTGTAAGAGGTCTGGGCAATGGGGGGTAGGGAGGGTGTAAAAAAAATATTCGATCGACACGCGTGTCCATTACCGCTAGCGCGGACCAATTAGAACATAGGAATTGAAATTAATGAGTTGTTTGGTATTTTTTTGTTAAGGTTCAATAAAATGTATATTTTTAGGTTCATTTGTGAACCTCTCTCTCTCTCTCTCTATCTATATATATATATATATATATATATATATATATATATATATATATATATATATATATATTATATTGTATTAGTCATATTTGAAATTAAAATGTTCATTATACTTTGTTGAGAGAAATAGGGCACAGAGATAACTGTAAAGAGAGGAAGAGTTTCGCATTAATTGGTGTATCAAAAATGAAGGGGGTCACCCCTTATTTATAGTACAAGCTGGTAGAGTCCTAGTAGGAGTGGACATCCACTTAAATAGGATAAATACAAATATTTATAACACTCCCCCTTGGATGTACACCATTTCCACCATTCAATGGTTATTGCCTCATTAAAACCTTACTAAGGAAAACCCATTGGGAAAAAAACATAGTGAAGGAAAAAGAGTACAAGTTTTGTGATCATTGAGCCAGTGTTAGATGTGCTTAATGCTGTCTCATTAAAACCTTTACTAAAAAATCCAGTGGGATAAGACCTAGTTAAAGGAAAAAGAGTACATCGCACAAATGTCCCAAATTAGATGTTCTTGTATCCTCCCCCTGATTGATATGTTTAGTTTCACTACTGGTGGAGTCGACGCATTCCAATCTCGTACACAAACTTCTGAAATGTTGCTTTTGGTAGTGAGTTTGTGAAGAGATCAGCTAGGTTATTACTTGAATGAACTTGCATGACTTTAATCTCATTTTTCTTCTTAAGCTCATGAGTGAAGAAAAACTTTGGTCAAATGTGCTGGTTCTGTCTCCTTTGATGAATCTTTCTTTAATACATGCCGTATTATCTTCATGAATGATACTTGGAACATCTGTAATGGAAGACAATTGACAAGAATTATGAATATGCTGAACTAAAGATGTCAGCCATACACATTCACGACTAGCTTCATGAAGAGCTAAAATTTTAGAGTGGTTAGAAGAAGTAGCTACTAAAGTTTGTTTAATAGAACGCTAGGAAATAGTAGCATTACCACAATGAAATACATAACCTGTCTGAGATTAACCCTTATGAGGATCAAAGAGATATCCAGAATCTGCATAACCAACTAATTTGGAACTATTAAAATTATAAGAATGAAATAAACCCATGTTAGTGGTTCCACATAAATATCTTAGGATATGTTTAATACCATCCCAATGCCTTTTTGTTGGTTCAGAACTATATCTAGCAAGAAGGTTCACAGAGAATGAAATATCCGGCCTAGTGCATTGTGCCAAGTACAACAATGCACCAATTGCAGTTAATTAGGGTACTTCTAGACCCAATATTTCCTCTTCTTCTTTTTTATGACGGTATGCGTCTTTCTTTATATCTAAAGACCGAGCAACCATGGCGGTACTTAGTGGGTGTGCTTTATCCATATTAAAGCGTTTTAATACATTTTTCAGTACAATTAGAGTGATGGACTAAAATCTCATTATAATTTTTCTTGATCTACAGGCCGAGACAAAGTTTAGTTTTCCCAAGGTCTTTCATTTCAAATTCCTTTTCAAATAGTTAGCAGTTGTTTTGATGTCTTCTGGAGTCCCGATTAAATTTATGTCATCCGCATAGACTGCTACTATTGCATATCCTTTTGAGGATTTCTTTATAAATACACAAGGGTAAATTGGATTATTTTCATACCCTTCCTTAGACAAGTATTCACTAAGATGATTGTACCACATTCTTCTGAATTGCCTTAAATCGTACAATTGAACGTCTTAGTCGGATCGAATGCGTACTCCTTGGCATTGCTTCAGGCAAAGGAAATCCTTCAGGGATTTTCTTGTATATTTCTGTGTCTAAGTCCCTATATAAATAAGCAATCACAACATCCATGAGTCTCGTATCAAGACTTTTATAAACCGCTAAGTTAATCAGATATCTGAAAGTTATACCATCCATAACAAGGGAGTATGTTTCCTCGAAATCAGTCCCGGGTTTCTGTATGAAACCTTGTGCCATAAGTAGTTCCTTATATCAAATGATTTCATCCTTTTCATTTCCTTTTCTTATACAAAACCCCACCGGTAACCTATCGGGTTAAAAACTTTTGGAGTTTGTAGTATAGGTCCAAATACACCACGTTTATTTAGAGACTCAAGTTTTGCCTTGGTGGAAATTTCCCATTTTGTCCAATCTACTCTTTGTCGACATTCATTTAGAGTACGAGGTTCATTGTCCATATCACCGCCCTTTGAAATTTGTGTAGCTACTGCATATGAAAATACATCATCGATGACAGTTTCTTTACGATCCCACATTTCTCCCGAATATGTATAAAACATAGAGATCTCATTATTATTATCAGGTACCTTTGCCTCTTCACGGGCATTTATAGTCACTTCAGCGACTTGTGTGTTTTCAAAGACAATAACCTCTTCAGGGGTTTCGCAAAAAGTGGATCTTTTATTCCCAATCTCTTCGGGATGGTTATTAGGGCATGATTTTTCATTTGATCTCCGTTTTCAGGGAGCAGAGTCTTTAGAACCTATATGCCTTCCATGCTTCTGGCATGCACATATTTAGTTGTTGTGGATGTTAACGTTTGCCCCACTGGTACATCAATTCTGGCAGGCACATTTGCAATGGGTACATGAGACTTGGTTACTTTTACAGCATCATTGAATGCATCAGGTAATTTATCTGCAATTTCCTGAAGATGAAATATCCTTCTCATTTCATGCTCACATTGAGCAGTACAATGGTCTAGATGAGACAAAGTGGAAGTGTTCCATGTTAATTCTTGTCATTCTTCAGGAACAAACCGTACTTCAGGTACGATCTTTCCTCCCCCTAACGACGGGAAGAGTATCTCATCAAAATAACAATCCAAAAATCTAGTGGTAAATGTATCACCTGTCAGTGGCTTAATATAATGAATAATTGATGGCGAATCATAACCAACATATATACCCAAACGACGTTGGGGACCCATTTTGGTACACTGAGGTAGGGGGATGGGCACATGCACTGCACAACCAAATTTTCACAAGTGTGATATATTTGGTTGATATTCAAACACAAGTTGAAAAGGTGAAAATTAGTGATGAGCAGTGGGCCTAAGCCTAATTAACTTTTCAGTGTGTAGGATATCATGTCCCCAAGCAGAGATTGGGAGTTTGGATTGCATAAGTAAAAGTCGCGCAATAAGTTATAAACATTTAATTAAGGACTCAGCTAAACCATTTTGGGTGTGGACAGGGGGGACTGAGTGCTCAACATCAATTCCTTGTGGTAAAAAATAGTCATAAAAAACTTGAGAAGTAAATCCACCCGCATTATCTAAACGGAAGGATTTAATGTGTTGAACAGAAAAATATGCTCTAAGTTTTATGATTTGAGCAAGTAATTTTGCAAATACCAAATTACGAGTGGATAATAAACAAACATGTGACCAACGAGTGGATGCATCAATTAAGACCATAAAATATTTAAAAGGTCCACTAAAAGGGTGTATTGCCCCATAAATATCCCCTTCAATTCTTTGTAAAAAGTATGGTGACTCAGAAGCTATTTTGAGAAAAGATGGTTTAGTTATTAATTTACCTTGATAACAAAGGGTGCAAAAATGATCATCGGGTAAGGTAAGTTGTTTGTTTGTTAACGAGTGCCCATATGAGCTATTTATGATTTGACGCAACAAGTCATGCCACAATATTAGATTATAGGGATCATTGAGCTTTCAGATCATGACAATATGTGATTATAAAACATTAATTGTTGTGTGGTATAACCCCATGTATAATGCATGCTATTTATCTAGTGTGATCTTCTGGCTTCCAACACTAGAAGTAATGCAAAGGAACTCTTTATTACCTTCATTACATGTTTCAATATAATACCCGTTATGTCCTTAAAACTCAATAAATTTCTTTTGGAATTTGTTGAGAATATAGCATTATTTATGAATAAGTGGGTACCATTACGTAACACCACGTGGGCTTTTTTGGAGCCTTCAATAATCTTAACAGGACCAACTATAGTGGAAACATTAGATGTATTGTATACTAAGTCTGAGAAAAACTTTTGGTTTTTCAAAATGTTGTGAGTTGTCCCACTATCTACCAGACAAATGTCATCGCTTGTACTTACTTTTGGAACCATACCTTTAACATGATTAAATAGAAATTGAAATTTAATCCACCAATCATATAAGCATAAAAAAATGATCAAACCAATTTCATTAACTAATAAATGCTCAAATAAAGATATTAAATAAAGTTGTCTAAGCTCTAATGATAAACTACTAATGTCTTAACAGGAAAGATGAAGCAGACAAATAAATAAATAAAGAATAATAATTTAGGTCTTCAGGACCGTCTTAAGTCTCCAAGCATGTTATCAAATATGTCATCATCAATATCATTTCCATTATCATCTTAAAAAAAATCATTAAAATTGAGATTAGTATCGTCAAGTTTCCAACGGTCTTCAGGACCTTCCACAATGTTTGTCTCCACTTTCTTTTTTAGGCCTGATATTTTTCCACCATGTTCTTGGATGAACGACATGTACGTGTCCAATGCCCACTGCGGGTACATCTAAGTAAATATCATTTGGATTATGTGGATTTGACTTCTAATTCCATTTATTGTTGTGATTATTCCATTTCTGGTGGTTCTTGAATTTTGTATTTTGTCTAGGGACTTGATTATGGTAGCCACCTCTTCTGGAGTTTCCACGACCCCGTCGCATATTTCCTCGGCCTCTTTCATTATTCTAAACAGAGTTGGCATTCACTTCAGGGAGTGCTACAAATCCAGTGGGTCTAGATGTATGATTCTTCATCAGTAAGTCATTATTCTGCTCAGTAGCTAGGAGGTGTGATATTAGTTATGGGTACCTTTTAAACCCTCGCTCTCGATATTGCTATTGTAGGATCATATTCGAGGCGTGAGAAGTTAAGAATGTTTTCTCCAACATATCTGCATCCTCTACCTTTTCTACACATATCTTTAACTTGGAGGTAATCTTAAACATAACAGAATTGTATCAGACACAGTCTTGAAGTCTTAAAATCTTAAGCTGAGCCATTCATGGCATGCACATGGAAGTATGATCGATTTTTGGTGGTCATAACGCTCCTTCAAGGAGTTCCATAAATCTTGAAGATCTTTCAAAGTTAGGTACACACTTTTTTAAATCATTGTGTATGTGATGCCTAAGGAATATCAGGGTCTTAGCTTTGTCCTGTCGGGACATGATATTTTCAAGTGTTATTGCATCACCAATATTTCGAGTTTGGAGGTGGAGTTCAGAGTCTTGAGACCAATTAAGATAATTCACCCCAAAAATTTCAAGTGCTTCAAATTCGAGTTTAAAGATATTTGACATTTTTAAACTGTTCAATAAATAAATTACTCTAAGGACAAATTTCCAATCGAGTCATTTGTTATATTGGCTACATTCCGTTGGACAAAACAATTTTGGGTCATTCCTCTTCAAGCATTATTCAACCGTAAAGATTAGAGCATTGCATCCAAAGTTCACGTGACATCAATATGCACACCATGTTCTCTCTTCTAAAAGGTATATGACCAAAATCATTTTTAGTGTTGGAGTATTTTTTTCATAACAACAAATTTTCATATAGAGTAATGTTCGTAAATATTTAATTTTCATAAAGAACCATTTTTGAAATTAATTTGAACATTTTTTTTGAAAAAAGAGAAATCTCGTTTGAAGTTTTATCCAGTTCGTTCGAATGACCTGGGTCTAATGACATTCCCCAGGCTTCACTGGAAACTCGTTAGAAGCTCGTTAGAAATGTCGTTCGAACGATCTCGTTCGAACAAGATTTCAAACGACCTATCTAATTTTACACTGGAATGTTGTTGGATATCTCGTTCTAACGACAAGTCATTTGAACGACCTCGTTCGAACGAGTTCTGCCAGATCTGAAATTTTTTATCTTATTTTTCAGCAGTTATTTTACAAAAACTGTTTTTGGTCCACTACTTTTTCAGTTATATTATATGGACGAAAATCAGTTTTAAAGACTAAGGAAGTTGGATATTCTCTTGCACACGTCGTTTATAACTTCCCTCTTTTTGGTAAAATAAACCTCCAACATCATTTTCAACTTTTGAAACAAAACCCCTTCAATCATCTTGACATTCAACAAGCAAGTTTCTGGTGGATCTCTGCATTCAAGCTTAGTGGCGACGGTGGTTTTGGGCTTCGGTGGATACCGCGACACGAGGAGTGTCGAGAAACGCGTTAGAGCTTCGCATAGTACAAATTCGAAGGTCGAGGACGAAATAAGCATGTCTTGAGTGAGTTAATGTCTGCAAGTCTTTTGAGTCTCTAGTAAAACCTATTTTGTAGTGGATTTTGTCTAGGCCCAGCCGTCCGAGGTTTTTCCCATTTGGGTTTTCCTCGTACATTGGCGCGTTGTGGTTGTGATTTTCGCAATTTACTTTATTAAATCACATAGATGTATGCTTAGCAAAAAATGGATAAAATTGGATAATTTCATTTCAATTAATCAAGTTATCAATCTCATCTCATTAATTGGAAGTTGTTCTTGCTAACTTAGAAATCTGCAATAGAAATTAAAATTGGGAAATATCTCTTCTTAGATATTTTAATTTGGTTGTGTGTGTGTATTCCACGAAATAAACTTAGTACATATAACCTTACAACTTCAATTACAATCATAAATATGTAATGCATAGTAAAGAAAAATTAATATTTAAATATTGATTGGAATATCATGTGTGCAATTAGGGCATTAAGTCTTTGATTTAATAATTAGAACTTCAGGTCCATGCTATTTATTTGTTGGAACTTCAAATCTATACATAAAATAATTGAACTTCGGGTCAAATTTTTTAAGTACAAGGACGTTCTCTACCCTATTGTGTCAAAACTTCAGGTTTGATCAGATTTAAGAAAAAAATATTTAGAACTTCAGGTTCAGATTATAAATTATTTGGGGACATTTAATCCCTTACTCTATATATATAATAAAAACTTCGGGTTTTGATTGAGGGTATATATCATTTGGAACTTCAGGTCCATAATTTAAATAATAATTCAAGTCCCAAATTTTAAAGCTAATTGATAACTTCAGGCCCCAATTACTAGGAACTTTAAGTCCTAAATTTTAAATCAAAACTTAAGGTTTGATTAAAGAAAATGTTGTTGGAACTTTGGGTCCAAAATGTAAATAATTGTTAAATAATCAAAACTCCAGGTTTGATTTTACGACACATTTTATTATTATGTAAAAAAAAATGAACACCAATTGCGAACTTCAGGCCGCAAAAATTTAAATAAGAATTGGGAACTTCAGGCCCCAAAACTATATTGCAATTAGAAACTTCAGGTTCCAAATTCTAAATAGCAGTTGGAAACTTCAAGCCCCCATTTTTTTAAAAATAGTAATTGGGAACTTCAGGCATCAAATTTTAAATAATATTAAAAAAATAGCCTATATTATTTTGTTATATTTAAATAGCGCATATAACTAAAATTTTAACTTTGCCAAATCATATACAATCAATCTAAAGAGTATAGTAATTCTAGGCATACAGGTCTAAAAATTGCAAAAGAAAAAGGGAATCGTAATAATTATTTAAATTTGTACTAAGCAAGAATTTAACACAAGTGATTTTAATATTTATATACATATGATGCATCGGGAAAAAAAATGTCAAGAGTTGAAATTTTCCATGTGTTTGATCGTAGTTTTGTAAAATATGTAAACTGATGATTTTATTTAGGCCTAAATACTGAAAATTGTTCGTGTAGTTTTCTTTGGAGGGTGAGGTAAGAAAATAAAAGTTGGAGAATATAAATTTTCATGATTTATGAAGCTTCACTATCTTTATGGTTTAAGGGTCAAGTACACTTTGACCTTTCCAACTTTACCCTCATTTTCACTTCACCACACCTACTTTTGTTTTCTACACTAAACCTCCATAACTTTTAAAACGGATCAAAGCACCCCAAACCCTAATGTTGTTACCTATTTTCTTTTAATTTAGCATTAAATTTAAGAAATCGTGTTAGTCATGTCGCGTCGTATTTTATATGGGTTGTCGTGTTTGTTCCAGGTAAAAATACACAAAGTCCAGAAAACTCTTGTCATGTCGTGTTGGGCCAGAACCCAAAAACACAAATTTCCACCCGTAGAAATTACAGGAACTTTCACATTTTCCATGGCAAATATTGCCTACGCCAACATCCGCCATGGGAAATATGGCTTGATGTGTTTGATTACACATTTTTGACTTATGATTTTTTTTCACCCACCCAAAACATACAACTTGGTAAAGCTTTAAAATATTCAAAGTAGGGGCTACTCCATAAGTAGCTAGTTATCGCGCTAGCGTTTTCCTTAACTAGTACACGTGTTTTCCAAATTTTATTTTCTTAACTACTCCATGGGAAATTTTGATTGGTTGAACCTGAATAAACCCATTCTTTTTCATATTTTTAACACAATTACAAAACACACAAAATATGAAATTTTAGTGTAGAAATTTTTTCCTTGGAAATTTGTACTGGATTTTTTTTCCTTTTTCATCTTTTCTTTTTTTTTTACCCGTAATGTTTTCTATGAAATATACAGAAGATTCTGAAATGTTCAACTTTTGTGTTTTGATTTGCTATATTTATTTTTTGTAATTTTTGAGATCGGTAATACTTGCCACAGAATATATGGAAGAACCCAAAGTTTCAGTTTTCGAGTTTTGATTGGCTAAATTTTCTTTAATTCATACTTTGTACATTTTCCATTAGAAAATATTCTTTGGGGGAGGTAAGAAATTTTTTCTATATTTTTTTCCACTCACTCCAATGAACAACTACACCGTGACAAGTGGCAAATCACTAGAATAACTAAAAAGAGGAATAAAACCCCTATACTAGCCAAATGGAAAAAATGCCGCTCAAGTCTCGGATATGTCTCTCCCCTTGACTACGAAAGAGCTCGCCCATGACTCCAGGTGCTCAAAGGGGAACACCTCTAAATCCTAAATACATGAGCTACGGGGGCCTCGTACACTTATTCTCTTGGGTTCTCGCCATCAATTGTTAGAATGGGCCGCTTCTTATTGGGGCATTCAGATGCTTCGTGTCTCAATACTTCACACTTGTACCCATTAAAGGCTCCAATTGGTCTAGCATGCTTATCCGATGCCTTTGGAGGTCCTAAAGAGATTGACTGAGAAAATGTAGTTGTCCCAGGGACATAACGAAAGTACTCCTTAAGATGAAGTGCATACTCAGTGGCTTTACCTAAGGATGGGGTAACTCTAAGCTAGACATCCGGGTGAATACGGTGCTGGAGGCCTTGTAGGTAAAGAGCGATCAACTGCTCTTCGTCTAGATGCTCTTCATCCTCCTCTAAGCTAGCATGAGAACATAAAAGCTAAAATTTCTCCATATAGTTAAACAATGGAGGGGAGCCCTGCTGAAGTGACTGTAGTGTGGGAAAAAGGATCACCGGTAGGAATTAGGAACGAAAGCCTCTCAAAGACTGGCCACTTGAGCACCGACTCCAAATCGTCTGCCTCCCGCACCTAAACAACTCGTTACACTAATCTTGAGCATAATCTAAAATTGGGCAACCACCAATCTCACACACTTGATTTCCCGGAGATCGTACTAGAATCTTACCATGTGGGAGCCTTCCTTTTTTCGTGATGAACTGAAGGTATTCTCACGGGTTGAATTGACCAGTCTCGGCTTTGGACCTGGTCGAAACCCTTTAAACGGGCCTTGTTCCTAGTTGCAGCCCTCTCTTTCATCCCCGACTTCTCGATCTCTTCCTCTCTGTTAGGGTTTCATTCAGCCGTGAACCCCCAAAGGCATATGCAATTTACGTTGGAGGGGATGGATGTGAGGGGCCCTAGGTGGTGGCGGGTGGGATGGAATTGAGGTTGAATTGAAGTCAGCTTGTAGCATGTTATTAGTGGCTTATTGTGAAAGCCTCATCTCCTTCATTTTAACCATCAACAAGCTAATGGAGTTTTCTAGATTTTTTTGTCCATTTAAATTGGGATTTCTTGGGTGGTATTTTGAGGTTGTTACGATTTGTGTTGCACAACAATGATGGTGAACTTGTGGCTCTGATACCAATGGCCTAACGCAATAAACAAATTAGCACACAAGAGCAAGCATAATATTGGAACTTAATTCTCTCTACTAAATGTAATGTCTATTCAATGAGGAGAACAATAGTTTATATAGCCTTTAATAGTGTGTCTAGGGTAACACTTAAAAGATTAAAATGATAACTAGATAGATTCTAGAACTTTATAGCATAGGGAAAAATAAGAGCAGCTGCACTATAACAAGTGGAAAATCACTATACCTTAAAAGAGGAATTAAACCCCTACACTAGCCGAATGACAAAAATGCCCTTCAAGTCTCGGATAGGTTTTTCTCTGTGTGAGAGAGAGAGAGAGAGCAAACCATGAGGATGAGGTGTCCTCTAGCAAACCATGAGAACAAAGGACCCAAGCTTAAATCGTCCTTCACTATATACATGGATTCAAATCCACCTCTTATTTGGGTCTGGATCCTAAACCTTTTGATGTCTCAAATGAAAGTCCCTCATTCGTTCTTAACACTCCATCTCATGAAGTCATTGTCTCAAAATCTTCTTTTGCTGTTGTTCTATGTAATAAAAGTGTTGTTCTTCAACCAAGTGAGGAGCCAACGTCCTGTCTACCTCCTCTTAGTGACCCGTATTTATGTGGTGACACCCTAGCTGTCAGGTTGGATGATGATGCTTACCAAGAGGTTATTAAAACATTATTAAAACATATAGTTCTTCCAACCTCATTGGCAGAATTGTTCTTGAAAAGGGTGCTAAATCATGGAAAGTTGATGATCTCAAACTCTCAACATAGGACTGTGAATGACTTATTTGTACGTTAATAAGTCGGCTGACCATGGGAGCGTAGGTATGTGCGTGACCCATGGGTACGGGAACTATGTTCACCTCCAATATGTGTGATTTGTATTGAGACGGTGCCTGGGTGATTCGAAACACGTGATCTTTACGTACGTGATGTACATGGATTTGATAGCAGAGTATGCGTGCACCTCAGCTTAGCCTAGGGGTGCCATATATGTATTTATGTACTGAGAGTGATATACTTATGTACTTGTGACTGGTTCATTGTTGCTAGTAGATGTGAATAACTAAGATATTTGAATGGGTTAAGAATGAGAATTTAATTAACACTTGAGATAAGTAATTTAATGAATGTGAACATGGGTTATGAATATGGCTTATTTGGGTGTTACGAGTATATACTCTATGTTAGAATGCAAAGGCAGGAGTGGTACAAACTAGTTAGATAGTGGCATAACTAGGATGGGTTAAGGGCATACGTTAGGCGTGCACAGTAGTTGAGAGGTAAGAAACTCATGTGAGAGTAGGCAACTAACGTGTTTATAATATGTGTTGTTTAATTGTAATTTAAACACTTGCTAAACTTTTAAACTGTTTTCACATCGGGCTCTGACCCGTTTTCCTCCAAATCTATTTTTGTTTTGTAAAAACATTTTAGGTGCCCAGCCACAGGGATGCCAAGCATAGGAGTTCCATTCTGATGACATGATGTAGCTGTTGTTGAAGCTATAGGATCTTGGTAGTAGATGCCTTCATATTTATCCTTGATTCCTTCACAGTCATTTGTATCAGTTAGGGCATGTCGCTCATTCTTATTTAGAGGTTGTAGTTAGAGACTCTCATTATTTCGATTATTGGTTTATTTATTCAGACTCTTGTATAGTGACTTTAATTACTCTGGCATTTTATTATTGGAGTGTTTACTCCAGACTCATTTGATTTCATCTCGTTAAGTATTTATATGATATTGTTTATGCGATTGATGGTTTATGAATAAATTCTTGGTTATTTGTTAACTTAATTAATAAAATTGACATCTCTCTCTTTTTAAATATTAGGTGGCTAGTAATTAATTAAATGTTTTTTGACAGTGATGCTAAGACTGAACCAACATTATATTATGTATTAATTTAATAAAAGGAGTAGCTACTCGGTATTTAATTAGACGGGGTGTTACAGGCGGTATCAGAGCATCAGGTTCTAGTGTCCTTTAGGATCTGTGCGGCTTATTATGCTTCCAGCGTAGCTTTCTTTGATATAGAGCCCTCTATTTAGGATTGTTGATTTCTTTGATGACATTTCGTTATCCTGCTATGATGTATATGGTAGTGAATCTTATTTGTATTCGGGGGTGTTCGTGTGCCAAACAATGTAGTACGTCAGGCGAAGACAGTTGGGCGGACAACATGAGGCAAAGATCAGTTGAGGTTATTTAATTTATTAATGAAGGATGACCGTAGTTGAAGTCATCCATATTAGGGCACGGAAGTCCAGGACGGTATAGACGGCTAAGGTGCGACTTGTGACTTCCAGGTACAACTATAGTAGAAAGTGGGGTCAAATTAGACTCACCCAGTAAGGTTGGAATGGGAGAGAAAGAGTTAGGCGAAACATTGAAGAGAACCAGCAGTGAAATTGATAGAAATGTGGAAATGGCGTGTGTTAGCCAACGAAGATAATATATCCAAAGGCTTGGATCGTAAGAGCGGAGTTACAATGGTGATAGGTAACTACCCCACTTAGAAGTGGAATGTGTCATCGAGAGAAGGCGCATACGTATGGTTTGACCATAAGTTCCAGCATTTGATGTTCAGGGCAAGATGCGAATGTTGTCCTGAACTCACACAAGAGGGTCGGATAGAGGTCACTTTATGAGAAGAAAACATTTAATTATTTAGTGAACCTTACACCGAGTGAAGTAGGGGAAATGGATGTAAAATGCTTCCTTGTGTGGGGGAGATACAAGAATCAAAGAATATATAAATAGAGTAAGACGGGAGGAAACGGTGTTGGGGAAGCACCACAAGGGGGAGACCCATCTGGGAACCCATTTAAATGATTCGGATAACTGAATTTTTACCGAGCAATGGTGATTTCAGTGAGAGATGTTGAAACCCGTAGCGTGTTCCTTAGGACCATCAAAGCTAAGGGAACAATGAAGGTAGTCATCATAGTCGCGACTACCAACGACCGAGGGAAAGACAACCCTAACATGGTCAGTGTGACCGGAGATAAGTGGAGTATGTGTAGAGGTATTTTGTGGGGAGTGAAACCCGTGCGTTATAAATGCTTTCCCGAAGAAAGTATAGGGATAAGGGTATAGTGCCTATCAAGGGCGATAGTTATTGAAATTTTCGGTTTGGTACGGACAGGTGTGTTAAGTCCAGGAACCATTAAGCAGCCAGGGCGATTGTCAAGGTAGAAGTATGAGTTATATCCTTAGATTATGATACGTGTTGTATGTAACATGAACGAGTTGCTACATTTTTATTATTGTTGTATTCGTATGGGAGTCGAGTTTATCTCGTATATCGGCAATGCTATTATTTATGTGTATATTTTCCTTGGTATAGTGTGGTTACATTTAGTGTGATCCGCGGAGGATGAATGGGTGAATCGATAGTGGTATATATACTTTATTGAAATTACTCATTTTAGTGCTGTAATATACGAGAATGATATTATGCTAAATATAGTTTTATTATAATGATTAAACCCATAGTGTACGGTTATTGCAAGTC
Organism: Sambucus nigra; assembly: GCA_949130495.1. Classification (NCBI taxonomy): domain Eukaryota; kingdom Viridiplantae; phylum Streptophyta; class Magnoliopsida; order Dipsacales; family Adoxaceae; genus Sambucus; species Sambucus nigra. The sequence goes on from OX422220.1 coordinate 515,929,280, forward strand.
TATCGGGGTTACTACCTTGGTGTAGAATGTTTTGTTCTGGCGAGGCCCCATCTGCGAGAGAGTCGAAATCGCGTTCATATATTTGTATAGATGTATATATGTATTGTTGAGACTTAAAAAAGTATAATGGTCTCGGATATTTGTTCCCGACATGTGTAGGGACTTCATTGATATAAATCGGAGTATATTTGGTTTACTGTTCAGCGAAAAGATTTAGCTGGTTATTATACATAACGCTCAAGATATAATGATAAGAAGAGTGCATTGTTATATCACCCTGTAGAGACGTGGAAGTTAATACTCATAGTTGTATGTCTGGGGACGGGATTTTGAGAGCCTCTATTTTATTTGCATAAGGTTTATCGAATGTGATTACCATCAATGTTGAAGAGACAGTGTTTCTCGAAAGAAGTTCCTTGTTAAGTGTAATTGCGGAAGGAGATGTAACTTTGTTGTCAAAGGATGGGAATATAGGGGTACATATTATAGACGGAAGGCCTAACGAATTCCGATGACCGACAATGCTAGGAAGTAGTGTATCGGGGGGGGGGGGGGTTCCTTGTTTGGATTTCGCTTTGCGAGACATCCCACGCATGAAACTTAGCGTAAGTTTGGTAGTAAGGAGATGTGTGTCCATTCGTCCATGATTTGGGTACCTCAATCGTTATGGAAGTATATAGGTATAACTGGAACTTAAAGGAGTAAGTTACGACATAAGGCCAGTAGAGCCAGTTGTGTGGTGAGGAAGTACTAATAATTTTGTTTATTTTGGCGGGTTCAAGGATGAAATGATGTTTAGGAGGATTTAGAATTTCAAATTCGTGGATAATTGAGAACGCTCAAGTGGTATAGCCAGGTTGCAAATGCAGGGACAATAAAGAGTTTGGAGTACTTATGAAGCGTATATGATATTTAAACCCGTATGCATGGGTTATAAGGGATGTAGACACCCTGGTTTGCTAATGTGATAATCGGCGGAAGAAGAGACATAGAGATGGGGAATATTTATACTTTTGAGACTGATATTGCAAAATAGTAGTGGTAGGACTGATTAAGCGTCGTAAGAGAAGGATGATAATCAGTGTACTCATGTGCAATCAGTATCACATCCGAACTTGGTGGAAAGGCAGTGGGAAGCCATTTAAGAAGGGGGTATCCCTTGAGAAACAAATATTTAACTATTATGGACAATTTGGAGCGGAGTTCCACCCAAATCGAATGTTGATGATGACTCAAGAGTAAATAGAATGATGATGTCAATAAGGTATAAAGAGTCCAGATGTGCACAACGGGGTGAAAAGTGCAATGATCAAAACTTTTGGTATACACCGAGGGAAGAAGAGGGTTATTTAGTAGCACTTAATGGGAGGAGTTATAAGTGGAAGTTGGTGTTGAGCGAAACATAATTAGTAGATCCACGTGCACCACCTATCGATAGAAATCGGTTGGAGTAAGGGTAACAACCAAAAACGTGGTGTCGAGCCAAAAATTCCAGTAGCGGAAGAGTCAAGATGGTAAATTTCTTTGATGGGTTACAATCATAAAGTTAAGTAACGAGTTCCTTCAAATATATGGAACGGGTTGTCAAGAAGGGAAGAAATTGTTATATCCTTGGGTGATGTACACTTGAAATAGTGACCGAGCCGGTATGTGGTCCTACCCAGTATTATTCTGAACTAGGATGAGATTCCTGAAACCCACCTTCAGTATGGAGTATCATGAAGTAGTGGAGATAACGTTTCGTTATGAGAAGCTTGTATCACCTATAGCCCGAGGAGTAGGCGCAAGGTGATTGACGACTGGTGGAACTGTATGAAAGCAATTTTTGGATTCATTGCGATAATTCCATTTCCAATACGGGTATAGCTAGTAAGTGAGGTACATTGTGGTAATGAGGAGAGGATATTACCTAATAGTAGAGTTGTGCGAAAGCACCCGTACCTATTTATAGTAAACATGGTACTTACAGATACAAGGTACTTAAAGGTGAGCAAATTATCAGAGTTTTGGGATCAGTCAGGAGTTAGAGTCCGATGACTAAAATGGGATAACCACCAACAGTCGTGAGTGACTTTCCTTTGTGTAAAAGTCATAATGCCAAGAAAAGATTCAAAGAACGGACAAGAGTAGTCAGATGTTCTATGGTTTCTCCCAGGATGGGAGTTTTGTGTCTAGATAAACGCGGGAGTTGGTACGTAGTGAGGTGCAAACTCACAATAATATTGAGACAACGCGGCCAATGATGTATGGGCTATTATTATTCGAATATTATTTAGTAATAGCACAACGTGAGGTGCATTTATTGAGGTGTAATCCTATAACTAATAAAGTGTCGAGAGTGTTCAACAAGCTTGTTATGAAGCGGGGGCTGTAGTGATTGAGCCTTACCTTGAATTTTACTTTGAGTACTGGAGGATACATAATTTTTCCAAGTATGCCTTACTTTTCCGAATTTTGGGATGAAATTCTATTATTAGGGGGGAAGTATGTAATACCCCGTACTTTTATGGCTTTTAATTATGAGATTAATTAAATGGAATTGCTTTTAATTATGGGATTAATTAAATTAATTTGGGATAATTAATTGAAAATTAATTCGAAATTAAATAACTAGCGAGACTAGTTAGTATTTGATTATGATGATAATGTTGAATATTACTGAGTGATTATGGTAATATGTGATTATTAATTTTATTAAAATTGTCGTGAGTTGAAAATACAGTAGTTTCGGTACTTAAGTTGGGACGCTCGTGTCAGTCGTGTCAGGACCCAATTTAATAGATTTGAAAGTATGTTATTTTTATGTCATTCGTATGATCATTTTGAGTGTGTCAACGTGTCCGTAAGGGTCTAGATAGTCAAAAAACACAAGCCGGGGTTTAGTTTAGGTCCCTGGGCATTTTTAGGCAAAACCGGCAACCCGGGAGGGTATTTTAGTCATTTCTATTTTTTGGATAATAGTGACCCACGAAATTTAGAAAGCTTTATCAGCCAGTAGGTTATAGCTTTAGGGTTTTCATCACTAAGATTCACAGACGGCCATTAGAGGTGAAGTGAAGGAAGTTACCAAAGGAGAACCACCATCTTTGGACTTTTTGCACCACCGTCACCACCATCGGTTAGATCGAAAAACAAGAATCACTCCCACACCGTCTGTGTCAAAGGATCAGAATCTCTATTTCAGGCAACTGATTTAACTTGCAATAAATTAGTGCATATACCATCTATGTTAGGTTATAATTGAAGAATAACCTTGAATAAGGATAATTGAATGGATTTGAAGAATTGAAATCATAATTTGGGTAGGTTTTGCATGTAGATTAACTTCTAGGATTTTAGCAGCCACGAACTCATGATCCATGTGTAGAGAATTATGAATTTGTAATGAATTATATATTGTTCTTGAAGAAATAGAAGAACTAGGGTTTTTATATGAAAATTATGTAAATTGATCCAAGAATTTGATGTCCCATCTTGATTTGATGATTCTAAAACGTTGGAAATTATGCAAACATGTTGGTATGATTATTAGTATACTTGGTTGGGAGTTTGGGACGTTGAAATGAAGAATTAGAGGTGTAAAAAGAGGAAACCCGTAACTGTTTAAGGAAATTCTGGGCAAATACCTGCTTGATCGATCGATCGACTCGAGAATGTCGATCGATCGACCGATCGATCGATCGAGCCCTTTTCTTCGATCGATCGATCCCTTCTGATTTTTGGCAATTGTTTTCCTTTTAGGTTTAATGAAAATCCCAAAGCCGATGTTGACTCTTAGGGTGATTAACATAATGTTATGGGACTTAGATAAAGTCAATAGGGTCTTAGTTATTATCGGAGAATGTTATAACTTATGGAATTGAAGGCTATTGCTTACGAGGGTCTACCCAGTGAGGTACGATTAGAAATCATTCGAATTGAAACTATAATGGGAATTAATGATGATGTAAGGTTAAGGGCAGTAACAGAGGGACTTTAAGTACTGAGATAACATTATAAACTAATAACAGACCTAGTAACCTTTTGAGATAGGTTTAAGTACTCAAATTGATACGATGAGAGAGTTATCAAGCTAAATATATATTACGTATAATGTTCGGGGTAAACGTGTTGCGTACGAAACTTACTAGATGGAATGTGTGAATACCTATATTGAATTATGATTACTTAGGTTGTGTGAATGCCTAGTGTATGGATTTCTTATGTGTATGACATACCTACCACACTTGCTATCACGGGAGGTTAGTTTTCGGAAAAGGGCCATCTTATCTTTGTGTGCCTTCGGGGGGATTTAGATTGGTACCTTAAGAACATAGGACTGTGAATGACTTATTTGTGAGTTAATAAGTTGGCTGACCATGGGAGCGTAGGTATGTGCGTGACCCATGGGTATGTCAACTATGTTCACCTCCAATATGTGTGATTTGTATTGAGTCGGTTCTTGAGTGATTCAGAACACATGATCCTTACGTACGTGATGTACATGGATTTGATAGCAGAGTATGCGTGCACCGCAGCTTAGCCTAGGGGTGCCATATATGTATTTATGTACTGAGAGTGATATACTTATGTACTTGTGACTGGTTCATTGTTGCTAGTAGATGTGAATAACTAAGATATTTTAATGGGTTAAGAATGAGAATTTAATTAACACTTGAGATGAGTAATTTAATGAATGTGAACATGGGATATGAATATGGCTTATTTGGGTGTTACGAGTAGATACTCTACGTTAGAATGCGAAGGGAGGAGTAGTACAAACTTGTTAGATAGTGGCATAACTAGGGTGGGTTAAGGGCATACGTTAGGAGTGCACAGTAGTTGAGAGGTAAGAAACTCATGTGAGAGTACGCAACTAACGTGTTTATAATATGTGTTGTTTAATTGTAATTTAAACACTTGCTAAACTTTTAAACTGTTTTCACATCGGGCTCTGACCCAATTTTCCTCCCAATCTATTTTTGTTTTCTAAAAACATTTTAGGTGCCCAGCCACAGGGACACCAAGCATAGGAGTTCGATTCTGATGACGTACTGTAGCTGCTGTGGAAGCTACAGGATCTTGGTAGTAGACGCCTTCATATTTATCCTTGATTCCTTCAGAGTCATTTGTATCAGTTAGGGCATTTCGCCCATTCTTATTTAGAGGTTGTAGTTACAGACTTTCATTATTTCGATTATTAGTTTATTTATTCAGACTCTTGTATTGGGACTTTAATTACTCTGGCATTTTATTATTGAAGTGTTTACTCCAGACTCATTTGATTTCATTTCGTTAAGTATTTATATGAGATTGTTTATGCGATTGATGGTTTATGAATAAATTCTTGGTTATTTGTTAACTTAATTAATAAAATTGACATCTCTCTGTTTTTAAATATTAGGTGGCTAGTAATTAATTAAATGTTTTTCAACAGTGATGCTAAGACTGAACCAACTTGATATTCTATATTAATTTAATAAATAAGTAGATACCCGGTATTTAAATAGACGGGGTGTTACAGTCCATACTTTTATTTTGAAAAAACTAATTTCAAAAACACAGGATCTAAAAGATTTTTAAAAAGACAAGCTCTGATACCAATTGAAAAATGCCACTTAAGACGTTTAAAACAGAGTTAAACTATTAAAATGGCTTCGAACTATTTGTTGAAGAAACTCTTTTAATAAAAACAAAACTTAACACAAGATGTGTTTAAAAACATATCAAAATAGTTTGTACGAGTGTGAACGAGTTATTTAAGATCTTGTAAACCAGTTTTGAAAAACAAAACTTAACTATTAAATCAGCACAGCTTTATGAGATGGTGATGGGAGTATGAGGAAGAACACAAGTAGTTTTTAACGTGGTAAAACCCCACCCAATTGGGGAAACATCCACGGTGTCCTCTACGACACAAAACAAAAAATCCACTAAAATCAAAGTAATAAATTACAAGCTATTTAACAATCAAACGAAACAAACGCATCTAAACTAAGTTCAGAATCGTTACCAACTCCTCTGGATTAGATCTGACTTCTCTGAAGGTTGTTGTTGTTGATGTTCTCTCGAGCTTTCATAACTTTACTTGATTCCAGTCTTTACGTCGACTCAAACAAGTTCAAGATCATATATCCAACACTTTAAGTGTGGTAGAGTGAAAGTGTAGTGGTGATGTGCTCTCTAACATATGCAGGCAACACACTCACACTTAATACAGACATAATGACTTAATCAAATTACAGAATCACTAAACATGCAAGGTTTTCTAAAATCAGTTTAGTCAAACCAAAATAAGACTTTAAACCTTTCAATTTATCCGTAGATCAAGACGAAATCTTGTTGATAAATATCCAAGATTCTAACACTTTCGGGTTTTGAAAATATTATCAAGAAAGTGAAAATCCCAATCAAGATCTCAAAACTGGGTCTTAGCCTGATGATTTGAGTAAAATTAAATCAGGAGAAATATTGTTGGTATAGGGTTTAAAAAACATGAAATCGGTTTAAAAAATAACCAACAAATATGATTTCTCGAAAAAAGAAATCACAACAGAAATCTATCTACGTGATTTGTATCACTAAGATGAGATCTCAGGTTTCTATGTAGAGAAGTTGAGAACCTCTACCAACGTGATTAAGTTGGAAAACATGATCAAGAACAAGAGAGGAATACTTCTCAAACCACGATTTAAGCACTCAACACTCAAGGTTTTTAGATCTCAAAAAAGTGTTTATGAGTTTTGGATTTGACGAAATTGGATTAGGGTTTCAACTCTCTCTCTCTTTTTCTCTCTCTTCTCTCTTTTCTCTCTTTTTTCTCTCAAACGAGGAAATAGCCAAAGTCTTCAAATGACTCACAGATGGCATCTATTTATACTAGGCATCAAAGAATCTCGAACAAGGGTTTGAAATCAAAGGCGGAGATTAAAAGGATTTGAAACGATGGAGATCTAATGGCTCACAGTTGGCGGTGGGAATGAACTACTGTGATTGGTTCAAAGATATTTCACATGGATTAAGTCTAAGACATGCAGGCCGTTGATAAAAAAATCCAATGGTTAGAAATAGGTTTTAAGTTAGAGAGTGCAAAGAAACACAAATCCACCCGTCATGTGTGCAATACGTGTACGCTCTAGATTCAACTACACACGCGTGTTTTTGGTTATCAAAAAAATATCATTTTCCACCACAATATTTTCCGTCGCTTTTGGTTTCTACCCAAGCCAGTTTTAAGGACAAATATTAATTACAAAACAGCCCAAAAACGTTTCAAATTCCAAGTTTTAATATCCAAAAATCATTTTAAAATACTTAGAAAATTTTTAATAAATCCCAAAAAATATTTAAAACGCATATTAGGGGATTTAACTCACACTAGGTCATAGTGAGAATGAAATGCAGCATGTATGAAGTCCTAATGTGTGGTGTATTTGAAATACAATCAAGAACTTGTAGAGGAATATCAAAGTTGATGAGAGAGTTCTGAGGCTTTTTGGTTTAACTAGGGATGGACACAATTTTATCACTATTTCCAAACTAGATAAGCTCCTATATAATGCAGACTCAAATGAGTCAAAGATATAGGGTTCTTCAAGAATCAGACATCTCCTCCTCTCTTTTATTAGACGAATCACCTCTATTTGACCCCTCACTCTTTCTGGCCTGGGCTTTAAGTGCTACCCCTTTGCCTTTTGATTTTCTCGTGTTTGGTAACATGTCGATTTTATAGGTCTGTAGGTCTCCAACTAACTCTTCTAATTTCAGCCTACTAAAATTACCTAATGAATTTAACACTGTGACTTTCGGGATAAATCTCTTAGGTAGTGATCTCAAAATTTTCCTAACTACTCTAGCATCAGGAATGTGTTCACCTAAGTCGAAACTAGTGTTTACAATATCAGATAAGCGTGCATAAAATTCATCGAAACACTCATTTTCATGCATGGAGAAAGTTTCAAACTGTGTAGCTAAGTTTTGCAATTTAGATTCTTTTATTACATTTGTGCCTTCATGGGTAAGTTGAAAAACATCCCATGCTTCTTTAGACGTGGTACATGTCATGATGCGTCGGAACTCGTCAGGTGTGATGGATCCAGAGATGGCACTAAGTCCACGTGAGTTATACGTGATCCATTTAAATTCATCCTCAATCCATGCAGTCACATATTTTAGAGTAGTTACATTATCTACGGTGACAGTGGAAGGCGTCCACCCTCTTTCACACACAACCCAAACTCGTTAATCCATGGCCTTTAGGTGAGATATCATACGGGATTTCCAATATGCGTAATTTGACCCGTAAAAAATTGGGACACTATTATATAAGTTTTCCATTTAAATTGCGTTTTTTCAAAGATCAATTTTTAGAACAAAATTGATATCCAGAAAAATTTTGCGGAAAAATTACACGATAAAATTATGTAAATGGCTCTGATACCAATTTGAGAGTGCGCCAGGAATCAATGTCAAACTTATTTAATTAAATTCCAATTTTAGTCCTAACAAGTCTTAACTCTTGCAAACAAACGTGATTGAATTAAAAGAATAATCTAAGCATGCAAGACAATCACAGTTGGGGAAAAATTCCCCACAGGGGTAAAACCATCTTATTTTCACTATAATTTGTAAAGTACAGTTTACACGGATTATAATGGAAATACAAGGAGTGACATACGAAATACCCACAGGTGTCGGTTTTGATGTCGTCGGCTAGAGTTCCCGCAAGAGCTCCAGAAGGTCAGCAATGGAAAAGATTCATCTTCTCCACAAGTGTACTCTAGATGAGTAGTATAATCTTCCTTGGGGCTTAAAGGATTCACATAAAGTATTGGGAATTGTTTGTGAATCAAAAAGGTAAGAAAACCTTAAAAAATGAAGTCTAACAAGTGATATTGTTTTGTAAAAACGGAGGTGTGCAGACTTGGGAAAACGTGTAGAATCAACACTGTTTAAATAACCATTTTGAGGCGGTGCGTCGTTCGAGCGACATATGATGTCGTTTGAACAAAATGTGATCTCGTTAGTATTGGTATTGGCCCCACAAAGTAAAATATTGAAGAATAATATAATTCTGTAGTTATAGAAAAATTAAATCTTACCTTCATCCTATGTTGCACCTCGGCGTAAGACGTCCGGCCGGAGTAGTGCACGTCCGTCTTTTTTGCCCAATTTTCCCTCCCCTATTGGCGATATGCCAATTGTCGATCCTCGATCTCATTGTCAATGAACTTTTGCCATTGTACCAATGAGATCGGCTCCTTGGGCAGGACGGATCCACGCCATTGGATAATGGACTCTCGTGTTTTCCCAAATTACCGTGTCTGCATATTAGCATTGATTACAAGAATCATATTAGTATTGGCCCCACAAAGTAAAATATTGAAGAATAATATAATTCTGTAGTTATAGAAAAATTAAATCTTACCTTCATCCTATGTTGCACCTCGGCGTAAGACGTCCGGCCGGAGTAGTGCACGTCCGTCTTTTTTGCCCAATTTTCCCTCCCCTATTGGCGATATGCCAATTGTCGATCCTCGATCTCATTGTCAATGAACTTTTGCCATTGTACCAATGAGATCGGCTCCTTGGGCAGGACGGATCCACGCCATTGGATAATGGACTCTCGTGTTTTCCCAAATTACCGTCGTTATCAAAATGGTTATTTAATCATTATCAAAATGGTTATTTAGCATTGGTGCGTCGTTATCATATTTTTCTTCCACATCTTGTATATACCTGAAGATCAGTGGGAGCAAGTTTGTGTTTTTAGTAATATATGTTCACGACTTGCTTGTCGCTAGAAGTAATCTTGGTTGATTACGTGAAACCAAGAAATACCTTTCTGAAAACTTTGAAATGAAATATTTAGGTGAGGCATCCTTCGTGATCGGGATTGTCTCGAAAAGCTTTCATTAGCAAAGTTTTAAAAAGATTCAGCATACAAAGTTGCAATCCCGTTAATATTCCTCTTTAGAAAGGGGATAAGTTCAGCTTAAGTCAATGCCCATGAAGTGATTTGTAAAGGGAGCACATGAAAGACATGCCTTATGCTTCGCTCGTATGAAGCTTGTTGTATGCACAAGCCTGCACTAAGGTGGACATTAGTTTTTCCATTGGTATGCTGGGAAAATATCAAAGCAATCCAGGGATCTACCATTAAAATCTACAAAGAAAGTGCTGAGGTACCTGAAAGGGACCGAAGATTACATGCTCACGTATAGGAAGACTGATCACCTTGAGGTAGTTGGTCATTCAGACTTGGATTTTGGGGGATGCCTTGACAGTAGGAAGAGCACTTCGGTTTATGTTTTCCTTCTTGATAGAGGAATCGTTTCATGGAAAAGTGCTAAGAAGAGCGTCGTTGCATTGCCTACTATAGAGGATGAATTCGTAGCTTGCTTCGAAGCTATAAATCATGGATTATGGTTGCAAAACTTTATTTCAGGACTTAGAATTTTGGGATCGATATCTAAGCCGCTGAAGATTTATTGTGATAATGTTGCAGCAGTCTTCTTTTTGAAGAACGATAGGTATACTAAGGCAGTTAATCATATCAATATGAAGTATATATTAGTGAAAGAAGAGGTTCAAAAACAAAGAGTGTCGAGTGATCACATTAGTACGAGTGATAACATAGCAGATCCTCTTACGAAAGGACTATCCCTGAAGACCTTTATGGAACATGTCAAAGAGATGGGTCTCGATTAGTTAGATTATGATTGTTATTTGGCTTAGTTATTTGACACTATTACTTGAATTCAATAAAAGTGTTTCTGATTTCTATCATTTCTGTGTTTTTATGAATGCATGCATATGATTATGACTTATTGTTTGACAGAAATAGTCCTTTATTCAAAAGGACATTATGAGGCCATTATGACAGCCAATATTAAAGGCTTAGTTAAATGAAATATTGGTGTTGTGGTACATGGAAGGAACCATGCTCTTGAATAGCATGGAACCGCCATGACTCACATCCGTGAATTATTTGATTTAGCAAACTATATTTATCAGTTATTCTGCACCTAATGATACTTAATATAATTATAAGGATTATTAAGACCAAGTGGGAGACTGTTGGAAACTAATAATTAAGTTCGAAATTATTTTTCATTTCAATTATATTGAATTATGAAATTATGCATTTCCTATTTATGTGGTCTTGGTAAATATCAGATAATTAATTAGGAATGTGATAAATGCAAAAATTAAGGGATTGGGTTTGTTCCTATTTTTAAGCCACTTGATGGTAGTGGAAGACATGAAAAGAAGTCTAATTTGACTAGGATTTCCATCCATCTTCACCTTATAAATAGAGGAGCTCTGCACCATCTAGAGTTATCTCATAACACACTATTTTATAAGGTGGGAGAGAAATTCAAAATTACCATATTTCATATTTTCTGACAAAACTCTGAGCACACAAAAGATACAGTTTTGGGATGTTCTTCAAGAGGTTCTAAGGAGCAATTAAATTGGAGCATTCAAGTCATCTTTCCAATCAATAGAAATGGACAAAAGTCGGTATTCTATTATGTTTATATAAAATAATCAATTATATGATTGCATAAAGATAAAATATCCTGAATTCATGACACAACTGTTTTTAAACTATGATATAAGATTATGGTTTATGTCTAATTTTATGATAACAAAACAGTCTTAAATAACAGGCAACTCAAATGGAGACATTTCTCCATGGCCAAAGCCTCTTATGATTCGCTGGTGGAAGTTATCCGTGTCCATCCAATAAACCATCCGCTACCCTATGGAAATAACAAGATAAACTAATAGTTAGCATTTTAATTGCATCTCTATCAGATGACGCCCTCCCACTTGTTGTTGGCTTAAAAACATCCCACCAAATCTAGACAACTATTGTCGAAGCCTTCGTGTCCCAGTCCGAAACGTGTATTCTTAATCTCCATCTTCGTCGCCTACACCAAGCAGATGACTTCATTGCCACATATCTTCATAAAGAAAAATACATATCCAATGAATTAAACGTTATTGCCCATACCATCACCCTAGATGAATTCAACATCCATTTTTTAAGTTCCCTCGAACTGACTTAATAGACTTTTTCACCACTCTAACTTATTCTCAGTTATGAATTCATTCATAATGACCAACTCTCCTCTCTCACCATTCACCTAGTAGACACCCACACTAATTAGCACCTCCGACTGCATATAACTCAACCTACAACCTTATATCCTCTAACAACCCTCCCACCCACAATAGCCTACCTAAAAACTACCTCGGGTACTCTTCCTGTAACTAATCTCGGGATTGTTACGGTCGTGGTCATGGTCATGGTCGAGGCCATTGTCATTCGTCTTCTTATCGTCATAACTTTCAGTCCCATCGTCAAATTTGTAATGGTTTCTACCTCACTGCCACATCGTGTCATCATTGTTTCACTCCATCCAACCTTACTTATCATATCGACCATCTCGCCCATATCCCCTCCTCACAACCTGACTTACTACCCACCTCAGCCTTACCCATAATGACATGGCTTCCTGATACCGGCACCTCTCATCATGTCATCCCGGATCTCACCACCCTCCATCACCCATATGAATAGCATTGACCTGGAACTCTACACATCGAAAAAGCTAAGAGTCTCTTTATTTCTCATATTGGCAATTCTACCATTCGCACTCCTTCTGTTGCTCTCACTCTAACTAATGTCTTGAATGTTTTCAGAATCTCTAAATCCCTTCTCTTCGTTTAACATTTTGTTTATGATAATGATGTTTATTTTTAATTTCCTCCTCCTATTTGTGTTATGAAGGATCAACGCACCTGAGTGCCTCTACTTCATGGCACGAGTAGCAATGGAGTTTACAATCTATCATCCACGATGATGCTTTCAACTCCCCTTTATTTCATTGCATCAAAATAATGTTTATGTTGCATTTCAAATGGGCAAGTCATCCAAACAACACTTGCCGAGTCATGTTAAGTCTTCTCCTTTTGTCTTGCATTTTATATTTAGTTATGTTATGGATCCGCCCCCCACCTTGTCCACTAATGGTCATAAATACTTTATTATTTTTATTGATCATTTTTGTAATTTTATTTAGTACTATCTTATGACTCGTAAATCCGATATTCATTCCATATTTCTATACTTTCAAGAATTAGTTGAAAAAAAATTTCGTTCAAAAATTAAAAATATTCAAATTGATTAGGGTGGAAAATTTCGTAAAATGGACTTTGTTCGAAATATGTGGCATCCATCACCACTACTCATGCCCTCACACCCATGAACAAGTTGGTTTGTTGAGCGTCATACCCAACACATTGTTGAAGCGGGTCTCGCTCTAATGGCCCATGCCTATGTCCCTATAAAATATTGGCATTATGTCTTTGAGTGTGTCGTCTTTCTCTTAAACTACATGCCCACTCGCACTCTCTGTAATTCTTCTCCGTTTAAAATCCTTCATTGTTAACCTACCAGATATACCTTCCTTAGAGTCTTTGGTTACCTATTATTTCTTTAATAATTAACACAAAATGGACTTTCGCTCATATCCTTGTGTTTTTCTCAGTTCTAGTCCTAACCATCATGGCTGTCGTTACATGCATCTCCAATCCGATCGTATCTACCATGCACGACATCTCCGGTTTGATGAAAACATTTTTCCCTTTGCCTTCCCACCCCACCCACCTGTTCCATCATCCTCCATCTGACTATCCTCATCTTGGGGCATTACACCTACTAGCATCAACTCCACCCTCTCATCCTACCCGAACACTGCAGCACATGCCTTACCCATATCCCTCCTCTCCTACTGTCCATTTATCTCATGTGTCTATACACGCCTGTGGCAGTCCCACCACTACCCAGTTCAATCCAGATTATTGTCGAGACTTTTCTTCCCCATTTGACACTGTAACCACATACTTCAGTTCCACTGCCTAATGCCCAGATCTACCAGTTTTTTCCTCCACCACCCACTCTAATCCGGTCGGTTTTAATCTTGTTATTGGCCTTGGCATGTTGCCCAACTCCACTCCCTCTCACCCTCACCCAATGACCCTCCTTCCCAATTAACCCATAAACTTACTCTCACCACTACATATCATTCCTCCATTGTCCTGCCACCTGAACCCACATGTTTTACAACAACTAATAAATATCCCAAGTGGGGCCAAGCCATGACTGCTAAAATTAATGCCCTCCTCTTCAATCACAGTTGGTCACTCATTCCACCCCCACCCGATATGGACATTATTGGATGCAAATGGGTTTACCTCATCAAAGGGAAGTCTGATGGATCTGTTGATCTTTACAAATACTGCTTAGTAGCCAAAGGTTTCCACCAAGAACATTAACTTGGTTTTAATGAAACCTTCACCCCCGTTATTAAAGCTACCACCATCCGTATTGTCATCTCCATTGTCGTTTCCAATACCTGCTGCATTTTTCCATTTAATGTCAATAAAGCAATTCTTCATGGCTTCCATGATGAAAATGTCTTTATGGGACATCCTCCCAGATTCAAGCATCCTGCCAAACCCAATTCTAGTTGTAAACTTCATCTCTCCCTTTACTGTCTCAAACAAACACCTCGCGCTTAGCTTCATCGCCTCTCCCAATTTCTTCACACCCATAATTTTTTTGGATCCAAAACTGACTCATCTTTTTTCATCTACTAATTAGATGTAAATTATATATATGTTATTATTTATGTTGATGAGATTATTTTAACCGCCAACAGTCCCACCCTTACTCAAACCCTCATCACCTCCCCCGGCACTGAATTTTCCCTTCAAAACTTTTGTGTCCCTTCACCACTTCCTTAGTATTTAAGCTATCTCCACTCCCACCAGTATCCTCCTCTACCAAAAATAATATATCCATAATCTCCTTTAATTCCATGGATTGTCTCAATCCAAACCTCTGCCCACCCCTATTTCCACTACCCTTAAACTATCCCAACATGATGTCACCCCTATCCCTGATCCTACCCCATATCGATAAGCAACAGGGCCTGTCCAAAATATCACTCTTACCTATCTCGACATTATCTATGATGTAAACAAAGGTTGTCGATTTATTCATAAACCCACTGACACCCATTGGAATCTTATCAAACGCAATTTCTAGTATCTTAATATAATAACCTCATATGACCTTCATCTCACAAAATCATCCTCTCTCAAACTACAAGAATTTATCGACTCAGATTGGGCATGTTGTGTTGATGACCACGAGAGGTTTTGCCATTTATTTGGGATCTAATATTATCTCATGGAAATCCAAAAAGAATAATATCCTCCGCTGAAACCGAATACAAGTCTATGGTCGATCCTCCACCAAAGCTACTCTGGTAGGGAGGGAGCAAAAAACGTGATGAAAACCTCAACAACAAACTTGAAATCATTTTCAACTCTCTATTTCTTTGTTAATTTTTAGGATTTCAAAAGGAAGATTGTTAAAAGGGGAGCCACCCCAATACAACTAGTGAAGCATTATAGAGCTAACCTTAACAAGCTCATTGATAATTTCTTAAGCCAATTATTATGCTTTGTCGGGAAAGAATCTACAAAAATGGAAAATCGCACCAAGTCGCCGAAATCACAACACAAATCCACCAACAAAGTAATATACCAAAATAATCTGCCAAAAACACCAATATGCATTCAAAAACTTCGGAGATGATGTCATATCGTTAGTCGAAGATGACGCCTCAACAGCCTAATCAGAAAAATTCACAAAAAAGTCCTAATTTAAAAAATATCGAATGAAAATATGGAAAAAGAAGATAACGCCTGAATATTCGATCGTTTGCCGTTGGAGAGAGACGAACATGGAGAAGATATGGGACTTTTTGAAGAAGATTTCGTTAGAGTCTGAATAAATTTATTTTTAATATTCATCACTGATTTTTTGTCCAACAATTACTGCCCAACAACGACTTAATATTCGTAACTTATGAATATTATGTCTAGTTAAAAAAATAAAGATTCAAAAATCCTCATAGTCATTTAAAAAATATGGTTAAAAAATAAACAACTACTGCCCAATAATGATAAATCAAAGCTGGGATTTGTAAAAATCAAAATCCGAATTGAGAACTGAGAACTGTAAAAATAAAAATATACAACTATTTTTTATTTAAAACAGTTACAAAATGCATTTTGTTAAAAACATATACAAAAAAACCGTCTAAGTTTGAGTTTGGGGAAACTAACCTAAGTTTCAAACACTACACAATTTCAAACATTAGATCTGGGAAACTTAAATATGTCTAAGTTTTCAAATATTTATGTTCCAGCTAGAAATCTCTCTCCTCATATTTATTGTTCGACCACGATGCTTTTGATACCATGACGAACCAATACTTTTAGAAAAATCCTTCACCCAACTTATGGATTAAATCTTCACACCAACCTGAACTCAACATTTACCTTGCGCCGACGACAAAGCACCCAATGGCGGCATCTCCTATAAATTACGCCTAAAAATTTGGCTTCACAAGCAGATCTGTAAGAAAACTTAGATATGTCCGAGTTTGAGGAAACTAACCTTTTGAGTTTGAGGAAAATGTAAAAAAAAACTAACCGAAAGTGAAGATATGGAGAGGAAAGATCTGGAAATGCCATCAGCTTTTGGGGAAAAAAGATCTCGCAAAAAAAGAATATGAGATATGAGGCGCATAAATAAAAATATTAGGCACCTATTTTTTTTAAGGATTGACACTGGTCACGACCTAGAACCGTGATCCACCAACCACGACCCATATATGAAGCTTAGTCGCGTGAACTATTGACTATTAGTCACAGCCCATACTCGTGACCCACCCCAAGAAATGGCCACGACCCCCAACCGCGATCCCATATGTGTGTGTGAGGTTCTTCGTCATGAACATGATCATGACCCAAGTCCATGACCCATCCGCAACCAATATTGGAGGGAATTTTGGAGCAAATTTGGCGCCAAGATGGCAACGACATGGTCACGACCCAAGTCCATGACCCATAGTGGTCAGGGATTTGGTCTGTGACCACTTCTAGGAGAATCCATGACCCAGTGTGGTAATGTATTTGGTCACGCCAAAGGTTGATATGGTCACGACCCAGGTCCATGACCAGTTGGTCACGGCTCAGGTGCATAACCAATTAGTCGTGACCTTTTGCAGGATTCGATGCAGTTTTTTGCAACCAAACTTGCCTCAAATTTGGTAAGTGGAAATATGGAATTAGATATTGGAAGTTTGAAGGTTATAAATATAATTGAATTATCATGGAATCTGTTTTTCGAAGATATCCCAACCCCTATTAGTGGTTCCCAGGTGCTAAGCTTCCTCAAGTCGACGCATAATAATTTTTAAGGATCTATTCCTCAATCGATGGGGAATTTGATAAGTCCAGATTTCTTGGATTTGTAAAATAACAATTTTTCTAGAGTGATTTATAAGTCATTGGAGGAACGTAGGTATCTAACAAACTTTAATGTCTCTTTCAATAAACTACAAAGAGAAATTCCCAATGGAGTTCAGTTTGCAAACTTTACAGCCCAATCATATATGTAAAACGATGAACAGTATGGTGAACGTCGATTACAAGTTCAACTCTATAAAGCCAAACTCATCAACTTTCAATAACAAAAGTTGTGCCTATATTGAAATATATTTTACCCCTCCTAATAGCAGCAACGATTGTAAGTTTCCCTAATATTTCTTTTCAATAGACGCACAATAGGACGATGAAACTATTGGCCCAGAAAGCTTCAATACCTCTTGCGTGGAGAAGTAGGTCTTATGACGAACTCGGATAAGCGATAGATGCATTTTTTGAAAGTAACATACTTGGTATCGGGAGTGTTAGTTTGGGATATAAAGAAATACTTTCAGACGGGAAGAGTGTTGTGGTAAAATTTATCAATATAAAGATATAATGAGCATCTAAGAGTTTTGACATTGAATGCGAGGTAATGCGTAACATTTGTCATCGGAACCTTGTCAAAATTAACAGTAGATGTATGAAATTGGATTTCAAAGCCTTGGTTTTAACTTGCATGCCTAATGGGAGCCCTGATAAGTGATTGTACTCCTATAATTATACTTTGGAAATTTTAACACGGCTAAATGTAATGATAGATCTTGCAGCAACCTTGGAATTCTACATCACGACTGTGCAACAACTATTGTTTATTGTGATCTTAAGCCTAACAACAGTCTTTTTATGAAGATATGACTGCCCATGTTTGCGATTTTTGTATTGCAAAACTTTTAGGTGGAAATGAAGATATTGAAAAAATAAAGACTCTAGCAATAAATGGGTATATGTAACCAGGTGATGGTTATTTTCTTATATTTTAATAACTTGTACTTGCTCAAACTTTCTCTATTGATTGATTTATATATCATGTATGTTTCGATCTTGTAGAATATGGAATGGATGGAAGAGTGTCTAAAAGTGGAGATGTCTATAGTTATGGTATTGTATTGATGGAAACATTCATAAGGAAGAAAGAATCGATGAATTATTTTCTGGTGAAATGAGTTTTCGGAGTTGGGTTCTTGAAGAATCTTATGATTGAATAATAAATAATGTCGATACAAATATAATATAAATAAATGATGAATATTTATCTGCCAACGATAAATGTATGTCATCCATATTTGCTTTAGCCTTAGAAATGTTCTCCAAATTCACTAATCAAAATAATCTCCATGGAACATGTTGTGGCTAGAATCAAGAAAATTAATAGCACTTTTCTAACAAATAGAGAAATGGATTTGTGACCGTTGATACCAAAAATTGTCCATCTACGTGGACCATCCAGATACTGACGCGTGTTGTACAGTGGGATATTAATCCTAGTCATCAAGGATGGAATACCGATCAACACCAGGAATGCTGACCAACACTAGGAATGCTGACCAACGTCGGGGATGCCGACCAACAATGACAGGCAGACACCAATGGTTGTATACATTAAGGATTGTACAAATATAAATGTCTATGATATAAAGACATTCTATCTTTCGATATTCCATCTCTTGTACACCCCTGGGTGTTATAAATACACTGTAAACCCTACATCCAAAGGACAACGAAATAGAGGCAATTGAGCAATCCAAATGCAATACAAAACAGTAGACATAGGCTCTTCCCTTAAGCCGAACCACTTTAAAAATCTCTTGTATCTTATTTTTATTTATCTATTATCAATTAATTAGCCTACTCTAGTTTTTTGCATCAACATATTGGCGTCGTCTGTAGGAACGATATTTCTAATCGATCTCACTCGATCAAACATCTAAATGGCTGAAATTCCTGATTCAAGTATCAGGAATGAAGGTATTCCGCCTACCCCTTCTGCTCCTCTGTCTACAAATGATTTAACCGGGATTATGGCCAGACTTGCAAGAGGCCAAGAGTCCATGCAAGTAACTATTAGGCAACTTGCACAGTCTCTCCAAGCTGGGGCACCTGCTCTATCTTGTCAAGGAAATATGCCACCACCCCCATAAAGAGGTGTTCGGCGCAGCCACTTGATATTGACAAGAGATATCTCCTACCATCCAAAGATAACTTCATTACTCAGGGTATCTGAATATTTCCATATGCAGTCTTATTCTCTAGAAAGGCCAAGTGCCTTAGAGAGATTAAGTAGTGCTTCTCCCTTAAATCATTTGGGACCCGGGTGGAACAAATATGTTCCTTGGGCAATGTTAGGTAACACCCGACGACCATCTGATCAAAGGGAAGGCACTGCCCAGTCTCGATCAAATGCTCGACGAACTGCTATTCGGACCGAGCAACGACTTCCGGAAGAAAGTTCAACAACTAATAAAGTTGTAAAGCATGAATCCGGTGCTACCAATGATGCATGTAAAGGCTCTATAAAGTGATTGGAAGACATATTATGGGAAATGGCGAAGACAGGAAACCCACTACAAAGAAGTTTTGTAAAAGTGTCTTCATTTGTGCAAGCAATTGTGGATTTTCCAGCAAAGTTAAAGGCTCCAGTAGTAAAGCCCAAATATGATGGAATAACTGATCCAGTCCTTCATATAGAATAATACCAAGTAGCTGCTGATATTTATCTCTTCCCCGATGAAATGAGGTGTAGAGCATTTTCTGGAACCATTACTGGATCTGCCTAAATCTGGTACAATGGTCTTCCTCGGGGACAAATTTCTATCTTCAACCAACTAGCCAAACTATTCATTAACAACTTCTGCTTTGGAGCAAAGCCTGTGAAAAGGATGGCACACTTACTTAATGTGAGATAAAAAGAAGGAGAGAGAACCAGGGATTACATCAGTTATTTTAATAACAAGAAACTAGAATTCGTAGATTATGAGGAGAAGACTGCAATAATTGCCCTCGTGAGTAGATTGCTTCCTGAACAACTGTATTACACTCTTGCCAAGGATCCTCGGAAGACAATGGCATAATTGATGGCTAAAGCAGCAAAGATCATGAATATCGAGGAAGCAATGGCAGCCAAGCTTAGCTCGGGAAAAAAAGTTGATGTCAAGAATGATAAGAGATATCATAAACACCCCAGAGATCACAGGGAATCAAGACAGAAAGGAGTTTTGGAGTGACTCAAGAAGTACAATGACTACACTCCGCTAACCATGGGAATTCATCATATTTTAGAGGAAATCAAGCATAATAAA
Source organism: Sambucus nigra (assembly GCA_949130495.1). Classification (NCBI taxonomy): domain Eukaryota; kingdom Viridiplantae; phylum Streptophyta; class Magnoliopsida; order Dipsacales; family Adoxaceae; genus Sambucus; species Sambucus nigra. Next base: position 515,949,916 of record OX422220.1, read on the forward strand.
GATGTACGTTGACCTGATAAGTTGAGAAGTTCCCCGACCAAGAGAGACAAAACTAAATATTGAGAATTCCATAGGGATCACGGTCACACGACGGAACGTTGCATAGCTCTTCAAAATGAGATTGAAACTCTCATTCGAAGAGGAAAGTTGAATCAGTATGTTGATAGGAAGAACAACGAACGAATTCAGCGAAGATCAAAATCTCCTTGCAAGGCTAGAGAGGAGAAGAAAAGAACTCAGGAAGATGACCAGGACGATGATCCTGATCTCCCCAAAAATACCCGACAACCAGAACGTGAGGTATTCTATATCAATTATGGTTCCTTTGATTGCCAAATGATTATAGGAGGAGATGCAAGAGGAGGAGATCATACATCAGAGCAAAAATCTTACCTCAATGAGGCACAAGCTTGCTCGTATATACAGAGGATCAATCTTGCTGAGGAAGATCGACCAAGGAAGGTTAATAAAGATAAACTAGTAATTGGTTTCTCTAAAAATGAGCTTTCAGGAATACAATATCCTCACGATGATGCATTGGTAATCAAAGTTATAAAGGAAGAAATTCTGACACCCCGCCTAATCAAATACCAGGCGATCACTCCTATATCAAATTAAAACAGGAGTCTCATGTGGTTCATTCTTAACATCACTGTCGAAAACCAATTAATTACTAATATCCTATTAGGTCGGCGTCAAAATTTTAAATTAACTAATCTTTTACCAAACCATCCAAATAAAATGAGTACAACAGTTTATATGCAACAACTGAAATATAATAAAGTAAAATAACCGAACACTCGGTCCAAATAATACAACCAAATCGAATTCCGCACAAAAGGCGGTAAATGAATAAATGAGTACAGTTGGGCCATTAGCCCGAATATGACAACAATACCTCCTATCTAGATTTCAATGATGGAAGCGTCTAAAATAAACCTGCTTGCATCCACAGCTGCTGCAGCAAACGTCTGACTCGAATGAATTATCATCCAGGCATCCATGTGTCTAGACACCTATATATATATATATATATATATATATATATATATACAACAAGAGAGGGAAAAAGTAGAGAAGCGGGTCAGAGCCCGATTGTTGAAAACATTTTTAGCAAGTGTATAAAATCCATATTTTTAAGATATGATATTTCTCATATTTAAACTGGTATCGCCCTCTCGTGAGATACACCTCGCCTCTCTTCTAATAGTGCACAACTATCACATATCTTTTAAGTGACCTAGTTAAGCTACCCTGCCTAACCAATATATATACCATCTTCTAATAATCTTTATTAATACGAGTACGAAGGACTAAACTTCTCCCCATTCCCAACTTTATGTTACTTTCGTGCGTGGGGTGTCTCGCGAAGCGAAATCCAAACAAGGAACCCCCCTATACACTACTTCGTGACAGTGTTGATCATTGGGATCCATTAGGCCCTTAGTACATATAACATCTTATAATATCTCATATATATATATATATGTAGTTCTCATTAAGTTATAATTCATAATTCACAAACATCCGTATATAAATTTTACCAAAAAGAGTATCTCACTTCATTCCTTCTTTTCACTTTTATACAGGGTTAGGTTATATGATATCTCATCTCATATATATATATATAATATTCGCAACAAGTATATTAATCATTCACATAAGACACCAAATATACTTTCGGTGTACACACATTATTCTCTTTATATACATACATCACTTTGTATATAGATATATCACTACTGCACAATGGTTGAGAAACCCCTTGTGCTATGCATACTCGGCTATCCGGTCCAATTGCTTCGCTCACGCACAGAGGACAATAGGTTCAATCTCTCATGAACCAATAAAACATAAACACATATTGGAGGCGAACATGATCCCGAGCCTATGGGCTACACACATACCTACGCACCCACATGACCGTCATTCCTATCATTTTCAGATAGGTTGTATCCACGTTTCCATGCTGTAGTGGCACGACTCAAAAATTCCCCCATAGGCACACAAGATATGGCCGTCCACACGCGGTAACCTCCACTCGATAGCCAGCAGCTAGGTGTGTCATACACATAATCAACAATGATATATATACACATTCCATCTATATAAATATAACATCAATGAGGTAATCACTCAACCATCATATAATTATAGGTATTCGTCTCACCTATACATAATTCTTTATGGTTTTTTATTTAACCCATGTATATAACAATATAAGGGCATATGCATAACCCATATAATAGATTTCATACATAATATATTTATTTCTCGAATATCCTACCCATTTATCAAATTTGACTAATTCTCAATATTTTATTTTCGAGCTTTTCTCACCGCACAATAATAATATCAACAATCCCGATATATTCATTCGTCTCATACTATATATATACTTTAACGATATCGTATATATATTATTTATATCTCTTCTCAATATATTATGGCTATAATTTCCAAACTCTCATAACGATAGCCAATAACCTCGAATATTCTCATTCGCGATAATATAAGCCGTCATACAATTAAAACACTACCGCAATACGTATTCTCTTATTTAATATCCCAATCACACATAAATACCCCTTTAAGTATTATTCCTCACGAATACCCCTATTTGGGTAAATCTTGGATTTTACTTTCAACTAACCCAAGATACAGGCCTTACTCAAAAAAAATATTTAGAAGTCCCTACACTATTTTTAGGAACCCCAAATATTTATCTCCAAACAATTTTAGCGTTTATTTTTCAATTTCCGGTTTGATTTCCGAGTTGACGATTTAACTCCGGAACTTCTATCTTAAAAAAATCATATCAAATCCAAAAAAAATCAGAAAAATACGCGGTCAATGCTTGCGCGACCGCATCGAAAAGATCTACAACTTTCGTGTTTTGACCGAGAGCTGAATCAGCTCTCTTCTTAGACGAAACTGCCCCACAAGCTACTGCGTTACTATTCATCATCTTCTACAAAATCCAAACCTCCATTAATACACCTCCAAGCTTTTTATCTCCTCTCTCATCATCATCCAACCTCAAACAACCATAAATACACACATAAAAATGGTTCTAATCATCCTAGAACCCATAACCAACAATTAATTTTAATAAATCCCAAGTTTCTCAAATTGGGTATTATTCGAGTTATATCTGTTTTAATCTTCCGAAAACCCATTTGATTTACACAAATTTCAACCCAAAAATCTTTAGTTTATACCAACTACAATATGAGAAATTAACACACTAAATCAATAAGCAAGTTAAACACTTGCCTCGTGGATTAAATCCGACGAACCCGAGTCGAATCCCGCGACTTTGGCCGGATTTTCCTTTTCTTCTTCTTCTTCTTTCTTCTCTCCCTTCTCTCTTCTCTCTTCTCTCTCTTAGGGATGAAATGAAAGGGGAAATGGGGCTGCTTAAGTCTTTAAAGCCGAAATTGGGTAAAGGCCCAATTGTTAAATGACTCGTGTACCCGTTTATGAGCCCCTACTAGTCCAAAAATGTCCGAAACCCAAATACTACCCCCGGGTAGTCTATTTTGACTATCTCGGCCATTCCGAACCTAATGGTGCAGTCGAAATCTCCATTCGAGGTACTTAACTAAAATTCACTATTTTGACCCAACACGTTCAATATGCGTGTTTTTCAATTTAAAATATTTTCCTTTGTCGCTTTACCCAACTGCGACATGTAATAAAAATAATCTACTCATAAACTTAGTCTTGGAATATAATCCACGTAAATATTAATGTGCCACTCGAAAACTAATATTTACTATTCGCTTTTTTATATTAAATTTATTTAATTTCACTAATAACTTCCAAAAATTACTATTCACAATAATTTCTCAAATTATTAAATTACATCCACTGTAATTTAAATACCTTTAAAAATGCGAGGTATTACATACTCCCCCCTTAAAACAAAATTTAGTCCTCGAAATTCGGATATAGCCGGTACCACTACTATAGGATCGGTATATGTAGATATTCTCATCATCGATATTCATATATATACTAATTCTTCACTCCCGGGTTAACACCCAGTAATGAACTTATTATCAATATCACATAATAGGCATACATACATCCTATTAATTTTCGTAGGCATATTCCCAGCCTAATCATACACTTCTCATACGTATTTTATTCTCATAACTATGCATTGTATAAATATTCAGATTACTATCTCTCTCTTAATCTGCAAGGTACATTCTCTATACCGAATAATTTAAGTATTAACTCTCATATACTCTTCTAGAATTTGGTACTACATACACTCCTTCTTCCCTTGGAGTATGCTAATCAATACAATCATGTGCGAGCTACTCTTCAACACTCGCTCGAGTAAGACTCCGCTCTACTTTATCACAATAATTTGGTATCCTTTTTCTCAAGAGGTACTCTTTAAATGGCTTTCCATAGCCTTCAATCTATCTTGGATGCGCTAGCTCTCGTTGCACATAAATGCTTGAATTATCGTCATTCTCATACGATAATTAATTCGTCATACCATTTTAACCTTGTTTATAGCTGCCCCTCATGCATATATTCTACTCACTCATTCCTATGTCTTTCTATTTCGACATTTTTGGAATTAACTAATCAAGGTGACCATACCCCCTATCATTTGCACCGCCATTTGTAAATGTGTTGTTACATTACCCTCACACTAAATAATGGGTCTTATTTGGTATTAACACTTGGTTATCCCTTAACCCAAGTAATTCGAAATTTAATTTTCCCAATACGTGGTAATTCCAATCCTCCTTAAGGTCAACCCACCAATCTTCTTGTGGTTAACTCACAATAGTCTCCCTATATCAGTGTCGATGGTCTCATTGCCCTTTCTTCGTGGTAGTCTTAAGATCACGGTGTTTCCAATACACATAATATGAATACTATACTATCTGTATCCCTAGTGCCCAAGACCTTTCTCGACTTTCGACATTTGCTCAGTTTCATGCGTGGGACGTCTCGCAAAGCGAAATCCAAACAAGGAACCTTACCGATACACTACTCCCTCGCTTCCTCGGTCATCGAGATATAACGGTCTAAGGGACACCAACGGGATGTTCTAATTCCTATTCATTAACTCACTAAATTACTTCTACCAGTATATTCTTTCATCTTGTTCGAAAGGGAAAGTCCAACTAATTATGGCATCTACTCTCTGCAAATGTATTATAATCATCATACCCAAAATGTATTTCTTTTGAATTTGACTTTTTATTCTAAGTCTGCCTATATGTCTCCAATCAATTTCCTTTATCTTACCTCACCCACATACTTGCGGTGAAAGAATAATTTCAGTGCTTTTCCGTAGCACTTATCTCTCTATATAATTATATTGTCATCAAATGGCTCTCACTCTATAGTGTTCTTCTCTAAACTAAGTGACTTATCATCAAAACTAACATTCTTGCATTTTATAACATCTCTCCACTCCCGACATCGTTAAGGTAAGTGCGTGGAGCGTCTCGCAAGCGAAATCCAGACAAGGAACCCCTCCTATACACGGCTACTTAACTTTGTCGGTCGTGGAGGTCCGTTAGTTTAAATATGCGACTGGGATAATCCCCTCTCTCCTATCGTCAAATGTGTGGCCAGAACTCCTAATGCTGTCAAGGAGTCTTGCCATAAGCGCTTGCATTAACACTTAGTCCTTCGCGCTACTAACAATAAGCTAAATCTCGCAGCTCAGGATTAAATGATGCCAACCTTAAATCATGCCTATAAGGTCCCCTTGCACTAAAACTATGACAATGAAACCTCTCCTCGTAGAAGTTCCATCTAAACATATAATCAAGGCGAGCTCATCCCGAATTTATCTCGCATTCCATTCTTTATTATATCCGTATTTATATGTTTCACATCTCATATAAATATATATACAATATACTATACACATCAAGTATATGCATACTTATATATCACACACTATATAAGCATAATAACCATCCCTCAGAGCTATAACTCAATGGATGCAGTCTCTCAATATTATCATCTTCCAGGGAATTAATCACACTTCATCCTGGGTAACAGTGGTCGAACTATCACACCGACTCGGTAAAAATCGAATCATATAAGTATATCAATCACACACATATATACTTAACATATCACATATATGCATCTAAATGTGCCCGTATATATATACACACAATATATATATAATATTGTTCGGCTAATCGTGCATATTCTTCGCTCATTTATAAATTTTAAGTTACTCGACATTCGTATAGGCCTAACACTCATTTAAGTAGTCCTACGAGAGGTTCGAAACAAAAATTGGGCCTTAAGAGTCATTCTGGAATCTCGTTAGAAGACCCAGAATTCTCGTTCAAACGATCTCGTTCGAACGACATTTCATTCGAACGACATTTCCAACATCGAACGAACTACCCACTGTAACCTCGTTAGAATTCTCATTCGAATGATCTACTTCGAACGAACTACTAACTCGTTAGAAGGGCTACTGGGAACTCGTTATAAGTCTCGTTCGAACGACCTGGGCTGGACTTCTAATGAAAATTCAGCAATTGCACAATTCATCTCCAAAATTCGTTTTTTCCCATTTTTCCTTCTCCAAATTCAATCCATAAACATTCCAACCCAAATACAAGGTTCCCAAACTACTCTAATTCACCCTAGAACACTTCTTAGCATAGTTTAGGAATCAAATCCTTTCCAATCTTCATGTAAATCCAACAAATCCATAAATTTTCCCATGAGTTATACTAACATAAACCCAAAATTACTCATCTATAAAAACTCCATTTTTATTTAGTGATTAACATCTAATTCACCAAATTTCACATTCTTATTAAGGGAAAAATTCATCTGTAAGATTAATTTATGAGCAATACGTCATGCTCCCCCGAATATGGTGACCATCGTCCCCACCATTTCAACATTGCTCTAACGAGTGAAAAAAATTTCCTCAAATTTTCACATATGGTTATTCCCATACACAACTCTAAGCAAGAGCTCCTGAGCCCTCTACTTCCTTTGAAAGAACTACACTACTTTCGTCTAGCTCAATTTCAACGTACGGTTCTCACCAAAGGCCTATTAGCTTTTTCGTAATTTATCCTCACTAGGCAATTCAAGTTTAGCATCATTCTCTACTATAGCGGTGCATATATAATTATAACTACAATTATATAGTAGTCATTGCAGAAATCCCTGACAATACCGCAAGGAAAATGACCTTTACCACGGTTCTCATTTCCAACATCAAAAGCCTCGCCTCCTACTACCCTTACAATGAACTTCCATTGTCGCCCTTCGTCGATCAGCAAACGAATCACGGATGGGCGCGCAAAAGATTTACAATAATCTTACATAATGGCAGGAGAACGAAATCTCACAAGAGGATATCAACAATCCTAATCATAAGGCTCTATATCAATTCAAAGTAACGCTGAAAGCGTAGTGCGTCCGTACAGATTCCTAAGGACACTAGAACATGATGCTCTGATACCAACTGTGACACCCCGCCTAATCAAATACCGAGCGATCACTCCTATATCAAATTAAAACATAAGTCTCATGTGGTTCATTCTTAACATCACTGTCGAAAACCAATTAATTACAAATATCCTATTAGGCCGACGTCAAAATTTTAAATTAACTAATCTTTTACCAAACCATCCAAATAAAATGAGTACAACAGTTTATATGCAACAACTAAAATAGAATAAAGTAAAATAACCGAACACTCGGTCCAAATAATACAACCAAATCTAATTCCGCACAAAAGGCGGTAAATGAATAAATGAGTACAGTTGGGCCATTAGCCCGAACATGACAACAATACCTCCTATCTAGATCTCAATGATGGAAGCGTCTACAATAAACTTGCTTGTATCCACAGCTACTGCAACAAACGTCTGACTCGAATGAATTATCATCCAGGCATCCCTGTGTCTGGACACCTATATATATATATATATATATATATATATATATATATACAAGAGAGGGAAAAAGTAGAGAAGCGGGTCAGAGCCCGATTGTTGAAAACATTTTTAGCAAGTGTATGAAATCCATATTTTTAAGATATGATATTTTTCATATTTAAACTGGTATCGCCCTCTCGTGATATACACCTCGCCTCTCTTCTAATAGTGCACAACTATCGCATATCTTTTAAGCGACCTAGTTAAGCTAACCTGCCTAACCAATATACATACCACATTCTAATAATCTTTATTAATACGAGTACGAAGGACTAAACTTCTCCCCATTCCCAACTTTATGTTACTTTCGTGCGTGGGGTGTCTCGCGAAGCGAAATCCAAACAAGGAACCCCCCCTATACACTACTTCGTGACAGTGTTGATCGTTGGGATCCATTAGGCCCTTAGTACATATAACATCTTATAATATCTCGTATATATATGTAGTTCTCATTAAATTGTAATTCATAATTCATAAACATCCGTATATAAATTTTACCAAAAAGAGTATCTCACTTCATTCCTTCTTTTCTCTTTTATACAGGGTTAGGTTATATGATATCTCATCTCATATGTATATATATATAATATAATATTCGCAACAAGTATATTAATCTTTCACATAAGACACCAAATATGCTTTCGGTGTACACACATTATTCTCTTTATATACATACATCACTTTGTATATAGATATATCACTACTGCACAATGGTTGAGAAACCCCTTGTGCTATGCATACTCGTCTATACGGTCCAATTGCTTCGCTCACGCATAGAGGACAATAAGTTCAATCTCTCACGAACTAATAAAACATATACACATATTGGAGGCGAACATGGCACCGAGCCTATGAGCTACACACATACCTACGCACCCACATGACCGTCATTCCTATCATTTTCAGATAGGTTGTATCCACGTTTCCATGCTCTAGTGGCACGACTCAAAAATCCCCCCGTAGACACATAAGATATGGCCGTCCACACGCGGTAACCTCCACTCGATAGCCAGCAGCTAGGTATGTCATACACATAATCAACAATGATATAGATACACATTCCATCTATATAAATATAAAATCAATGAGGTATTCACTCAACCATCATATAATTATAGGTATTCGTCTCACCTATACATAATTCATCATGGTTATTTATTTAACCCATATATATAATAATATAAGGGCATATGCATAACCCATATAATAGATTTCATACATAATATATTTATTTCTCGAATATCCTACCCATTTATCAAATTTGACTAATTCTCAATATTTTATTTCCGAGCTTTTCTCACCGCACAATAAAAATATCAACAATCCCGATATATTCATTCGTCTCATACTATATATACACTTTAACGATATCGTATATATATATATATATATATATATATATATATATATATATATATATATATATATATATATATATATATATATATATTATTTATATCTCTTCTCAATATATTATGGCTATAATTTCCAAACTCTCATAACGATAGCCAATAACCTCGAATATTCTCATTCGCAATAATATAAGCCGTCATACAATTAAAACACTACCCCAATACGTATTCTCTTATTTAATATCCCAATCACACCTAAATACCCCTTTAAGTATTATTCCTCACGAATACCCCTATTTGGGTAAATCTTGGATTTTACTTTCAACTAACGCAAGATACACGCCTTACTCAAAAAAAATATTTAGAAGTCCCTACACTATTTTTAGGAACCCCAAATATTTATGTCCAAACAATTTTAGCCTTTATTTTTCAATTTCCGGTTTGATTTCCGAGTTGACGATTTAACCCCGGAACTGCTATCTTAAAAAAATCATATCAAATCCAAAATAAATCAGAAAAAATACGCGGTCAGCGCTCACGCGACCGCATCGAAAAGACCTACAACTTTCCTGTTTTGACCGAGAGCTGAATCAACGCTCTTCCTAGCCGAAACTACTCCGCAAGATACTGTGTTACTATTCATTATCTTCTACAAAATCCAAACCTCCATTAATACACCTCCAAGCTTTTTATCTCCTCTCTCATCATCATCCAACCTCAAACAACTATAAATATACACATAAAAATGGTTCTAATCATCCTAGAACCCATAACCAACAATTAATTTCAATAAATCCCAAGTTTCTCAAATTGGGTATTATTCGAGTTATATCCGTTTTAATCTTCCGAAAACCCATTTGATTTACACAAATTTCAACCCAAAAATCTTTAGTTTATACCAACTACAATATGAGAAATTAACACACTAAATCAATAAGAATGTTAAACACTTGCCTCGTGGATTAAATCCGACGAACCCGAGTCGAATCCCGCGAATTTGGCCGAATTTTCCTTTTCTTCTTCTTCTTTCTTCTTCTTCTTCTTCTTCTTCTTCTTCTTCTTCTTATTCTTCTTTCTTCTCTCCCTTCTCTCTTCTCTCTTCTCTCTCTTAGGGCTGAAATGAAAGGGGAAATGGGGCTGCTTAAGTCTTTAAACCCGAAATTGGGTAAAGGCCCAATTGTTAAATGACCCGTGTACCCGTTTATGAGCCCTACTAGTCCAAAAATGTCTGGAACCCAAATACTACCCCCGGTTAGTCTATTTTGACTATCTCGGCCATTTTGAACCTAATGGCGCAGTCGAAATGTCCATCCGAGGTACTTAACTAAAATTCACTATTTTGACCCAACACGTTCAATATGCCCGTTTTTCAATTTAAAATATTTTCCTTTGTCGCTTTACCCAACTGCGACATGTAATAAAAATAATCTACTCATAAACGTAGTCTTGGAATATAATCCACGTAAATATTAATGTGCCACTCGAAAACTAATATTTACTATTCGCTTTATTATATTAAATTTATTTAATTTCACTAACAACTTCCAAAAATTACTATTCACAATAATTTCTCAAATTATTAAATTACATCCACTGTAATTTAAATACCTTTAAAAATGCGCGGTATTACAGAAATCATTGTCTCTAGAGTATTAGTAGATAATGGTAGCTCGACGGATATCATGTTCTATCCTTGTTTCATCAAATTGGATTTAAACTTAGTCAATTAGAGCCTTGTCATCGACCACTAATAGGCTTTGTAGGTGAGAAAGTCTTTCCTTTGGGAACCATTAAAATGGAGGTGATGATAGGTACCTGGCCAACTATCCGAACAGAGAAGATCCGTTTCTTTGTAATGGATAAAATTGTCCATTCAGCTTGTAATATAATCATGGGAAGAGTAGGGCTAAAGAAGTTCGAAGCAGTACCATCCACTATCCATCAATGCTTAAAATTACCAACTAACTTTGGTGTGGAAACTGTGAAGGGTGGTCAGAAAGTAGCTTGGGAATGTTACTACTCTTCTGCCGAGTAAGAAGACTTGGAAGAAATAAAAAAGAAAACCACTACCTACCAAATGGATACTCCTGATGAAGATTCTGAGGTTAAAACCTTATATCCAAGAGAGGAAACAGAGATGGTAAAGGGACAGATTGTGGAAGCAACTGAAAGCATTGTGTTAGACGATGACAAACCGGAGCGCATCGCTCAAATAGGGATAACAGTGGATCCTGTTCTTAAATAGGAACTAGTGAGCTTCCTTAAATAGATAAAGCATGTGTTTGCTTGGAGTCATGAACATATGCTTGGGATAGATCCCAATTTCCTTTATCATGAGCTCAACGTAAAAAAAGAAGTTAAACCAGTATAACAAAGACGAAGAGTGTTACCCCCCGAGAAGAACATGGCCATACAGGAAGGAGTCGAAAAGCTTCAGAAAGCAGCTTTTATTAATGAAGTGAAATACCCAGACTGATTGGCCAAGGTCAAAAAGAAAAATAACAAGTGGAGAATGTGTGTAGATTTCATAGATTTAAATAAAGCATGCCCAAAGGATCATTTTCCTTTGCCCCAAACAGATCAAGCCGTGGATGCAACATCAATACATGAGTTACTCAGCTTTATGGATGATTATTCTGGTTATAACTAGATAAAATTGAAACCTGGGGATAGGGAAAGCACTTCTTTCATCACTCCTCGAGGAACATATGGTTATAATGTTATGCCTTTTGGTTTGGAAAATGCAGGTGCTACATATCAAAGTCTGGTCAATAAGGTGTTAGAGGAATAAATAGGCAAGAATATGTAAGTCTACGTTGATGATATGCTAAAAAAAAGAAAAAAGGCGGCCGATCACATTGCAGACCTTAGCCAGACCTTTGATCAACTTGAGAATCACCAAATAATGCTGAATCCGACCAAATGTGTTTTTGGAGTGCAAGAGGGAATGTTCCTCGGGTACATAGTAAATCAAAGGGGAATTGAAGCAAATCCTGACAAGATCAAGGCATTAATTGAAATGCAATATCCAACTTGTAAGAAGGACATGTAAAGACTGACTGAACGGGTAGCAGTCTTAAACAGATTCGTGTCTCGAGCTACGAATAGATGCCTGCCATTCTTCAAGGCGCTCAGAAAAAGCTTTAAATGGAACGAAGGATGAGAAAAAGATTTTGTGGAGTTGAAAAAGTATTTGGGTTCACCTCCATTACTCTCCCGACCAATCACAGGTGAAAAATTATACTTGTACTTAGCTGTTTCTGAATCTGCAGTAGGTTCTGCATTGATCTGAGAAGAGAATGGAGTTCAAAAACCCGTTTACTATACCAGCAAGGCTTTTTGAGGAGAAGAAATTAGGTATCCTCGTTTGAAGAAATTGGCTTTATCACTAATTGAAACATCCATACATATGAAACCTTATTTCCAAGTCCATACAATCGTAGTTTACACTAATATGCCTCTAAGGCAGGCTTTGCATAAACCGGAGAAATCTAGTAGATTAATGTATTGGGCTGTGGAATTAGGGGAGTATGATACCATATATGAGCCAATGTCTTCTTTAAAAGGCTAAGAGATGGCAAATTTCATAGCGGAATTCACTTACTCTGAGGTCCCCGAGCAACAAAGTAAGCAGGCAAAACAAGAATCAGGAGAAAACGTGTTGATAAGAATGCTCTCGAAGAACTTTCTTCAAAAGTATCTATTGTAGACCTACCAAATTCCTTCTCCTGAACACAGGAGATGACCAGGAAGTACGAAGAAGCAAAAGGAAAAATATTCCACTATGGGAGTTTGACAGATCAAGCATTCGACAACAATGTCCCAATATGGAACTTATATGTTGATGGATCATCTTGTTCAATCGGCAGTGGAGCAGGTATAATACTTAATACTCCCGATGGTATTGATATTGAGTATGCATTACGTTTTTAATTCCAAGCTTCAAAAAATGAAGCAGAGTACGAAGCTCTTATTATAGGCCTAAGTTTAGTACAATCATTGAATGCCGAGCAAGTTGTGGCACACAGTCACTCTTAGTTGGTAGTAAACCAAACATTGGGTTTATATGGAGTTAAAGGAGAATTAATAACTACGTATTTATCCGAAGCGATGGAAGTCATTGAAAAATTACCAGCTGTTCAGATGAACAAAATCCCAAGGTTGGAAAATACACAAGTTGATGCCCTTGATCGACTAGCATCTGTTACCAAAATTGAACTCTGGCGAACTATCCCTATTGAGATTTTGGACAATAGGAGAATAGATGAAGATTTGATGATCAAATTTATTACTGTAGACATGGGGCCATCATGGATGGACCCCATCAGAGCATACATTAAAGAAGGAGCTCTACCAACAGATATTATGGAAGCAAAGAAGTTAAAATACAAATCAGCTCGGTATGTATTAGATAAAGGTATTTTATACAGAAGAGGACTAACGGTCAATTTGCAGTGCTATGTGCATCCATAAAGGTCCAAGATATAATTCAGGAGGTGCATGAAGGATCGTGTGGAGCTCACATAGCAGGGAGAACACTTCTGCAAAGAATCAGTACTCAAGGGTTACTGGCCAACAATACGAGCAGACTATGCAACTTTTGTCAAGAAGTGTGATAAATATTAGAAATTCTCCACAATTCGCAAAACTCCACAAGCTGCTCTCACTCCAATCACTTCACCATGGCAATTTTTCATGTGGGGTATAGACTTGGTCGGTCCACTGCCAACCACCTGAGGAAGATTTAAATACTTGGTTGTAGCTGTGGATTATTTTATAAAATGGGTTGAGGCAGATCCTCTGATAGACATTACTTATGAAAAGGTCTATCAGTTCATATGGAAAAGCATATGGGCTGCTTTATGCTTTCATTACCGACCACGGAACACAGTTTGACAATGATGAATTTGCAAATTACTGTGCTCAGTCCAATGTTCAAAAATTGTATTCAGCTGCAGGACATCCTCAGAGTAATGGACAAACTAAAGTTACGAATAGAACCTTGCTTCACAGGTTGAAGAAAAGAGTTGATGATGAAAAGAGAAATGGGATAAACGAGCTACACTTTGTCTTGTGGTAATACCGAATAACACTGCGAACAGCAAATAAAGAATCCCCATATATATTAGCATTTGTAACTGAAGTTTTTATTCCTGCCGAGCTAGGCTAGCTATACCATAGAGTTTTAAATTTTAACTCTCCTGTGAGTGATTTAATGAGAAGGTTGGATCTAGATATGCTGGAAGAAGTAAGAGAATACGCCTCCCTAAGAAATGCAGCCTACCAATAAACAACAACTCATTTTTACAACAAAAGGATGAAGCCGACCAACTTGAAGGAAGGAGATTATGTGCTGAAGAAAGTGCTGCAGAAAAATAACAAGCTTGAGGCCAACTGGCATGGGCCATACCATTTTTCAGTACTGATCCGACCTGGAACCTGTCAAATTGAAACCTTGGAAAAGGGAAGAATTCAAAAACCCATGGCATGCAGATCATCTCAGAAAATATTATCAATAATGTTGTAATCAGTTCAAAATCAACTTGCAATAAAATCTTTAGTTTTTCCCATTTTTGTTGTTAATTTTTTTTTGGGAGTACTAGTGCTATACACTACTCTAAAAAAAGTTTAAGATGTTGCTCGGTTCAAAAAATTATTGCTCGGCTCAGCAAATATTGGCCTGAATGTTGCTCGACAGTAGCAATAAGTTGTTGGAGCAGCCACAAACTTGATTGTTGATGCACGAAGTTCAAGTCAACAGGATATTAAATCCTCAAGAAACTTGGTCCACAAATATAAGGGTAAAACAAGATCTTTATCCTACTGGGCAAAGTACAGGAAGAACGTTGCAAAGATTCCTCAAGAGGAATGTAAGCACATATTCCATAAACGCCTGGTCACACACTGGTATTTAATGCAAAAGTCCAATCTTTGGGTGCATTAGTAAAACCTTTGGAGACACATGGGTAACTAGCTCTAAATTTAAATTTTAATCTAAATATGCTAGTAGAACCTATGTATTCATTTAACTATCTATAAATTTAGATTTTAATCTAAGTATGCTAGTATAACATCTGCACTCATTGGTCATTGATACTAAAATTAATCAAAGTGCATCAATAGAACTAATGATAAAGAAATGATTAAAATTTAATATAAGATAAGTTGATCAAATTTCCATTTCATTCAATCAAATTCATTACATGACTGTGTTAACAAAACAAAATACAAAGATTCATTCTGCATGACGTTTCCCTTCAGCTTTTGAAACAGAATCCATTCCAGCAGGAGGATCATCTAAAGTATAAGGAGAATTAATGAAGTTAAAATCCTGAAGCATTCTGGTATTGCTGCTACTAGGACGATCAAGTAGATGAGGAGGTCGGACGACTTCTAATTCATCATGAAGCTCGTAATCTCCCAAGTATTTTGAAATCAAGCATTGAGGAATCCGATGGACTGAAATCCAATTGACATCTAATTTAAAAGGAGGATTAGCAAGCTCAAGCAAGCATTCATCATACCATTCCCATAATAAGCTGTTTTGATCCACTTTCATCATTGTCAACTCATTTATCCAACCACATTTATAGCTCTCATTCTTAGCTTGTTGAAGCTTATCATCAAGATAGCTCAGATCTTAATTATATCTGTCCATACAGACTTCCCTTGGTTGTTTATGGAAAGAAGTAGGTTTCAATTTCTTCAGAGCCTCCAACTCCTCACTCAATCTTGCATTTTCAGCCTCCAAGAAGGAATGACCCTCATTTGTAGTAGCAACAACAGCAGTGGATGACTTCAGTGCATCAAGTTCATTTCTCAAGGTGTTATTCTCTTCCTCTAGAAGCTTGAAAATGTCTCTTGCTTCATCCACTTCACGTTTCAGCAGGATTCTTGTCTTAAAAAATGAGAAGTAAATTTATCCAACTTTTTCTTAAAGCTCCAACCTTCACTAAGGGACTGTAATTTCTTCTCATAATCCTCATGAAAAAATGACCTAGTTTCATTATGCTCCTCCTGTAACTCTTTAATCAAGAAGACACTTCAAGTAAACATAGGCTTATTTGGCTTGTTCGGATACCCCTTCCCCGAGCAACTTCAATAGGTCGGCATCAGTCAAAGATAAGTGACCAGCTTTGAAATGCTCATTACACCTATGGAGTAGCTCGGAGTCAGTATATGAGAAATATTCCAATTTATCCATGAACTATTAAGAAGAAGAAAAATTATCAATTAACAAGGTGCAGAGTATTGAAAAACACAACCAGGGGAACAAAAATATTTCTCTTTTCATTAATAAAAAAGAGAAGTACAAATATATCTTCAAAAAAGAAAAAAGTACAACTATTAAAGAAGGAAAACAAAAAGATGTTTGGTTTTACACCTTCTTCTTATCTTCCTCAAGATTAGCTGAAGAAGAAGAGGGAGCAGAAGGAGGAGGAGGATTAACTTTGGAGGGCGCAATAGAGTCAATATCATGGCATTGATCGGCAGGCTTCACCGCTATTAAAGACTCACTGGAACCCCCATCATCAAATTCCTCGTCCAGATTTGGAGGAGCCCCAGGATCATATCGCAAGAATAGCTCGAAATCATTTGGAGTGCCGACCTCCACCAGACCAGCAAACCAGCCATCTTTGAATCTTTTTTTCTTCGCAAACTCATTTTGCGAAGAAGATGCTCCAATGGACTTATCCCAGCCTTTGTTGAAGCCAGCCTCTCTGGCCTTAGCCCTGTTCACCTTCTCAGCACCCAAGTCCTTCTGTAGCAGGGCAGACTTGACTTTCTCAACATCCAAGTCTTTCTGCAACTTGTCAGCTAGACCCCAAGCAGTTGCAGTAGATTTCATCTTCTCCTCCCATTTCTTTTGTCCATTAGCCATTGCTTGTTGGGAATCAAGCAATGACTTTTTCAGCTCATTGAAAGCTTCTTTAACTTCTCCAGAAGAATAAGCTCTCAAAGCCTCATCTTTATCCACTATATTATTAAAGTCAATGAGGAACTGCACAAGATCAACAAGGAAAGCCAGTATTATAAAGAACAAATCAAGAGACGGAAAATTAAAAAAGGCAAAAATAATATACCAGAGCAAGGATTTGAGCAGTCCTATCAAAGCTCTTGGGACGAGGTAATGCAGCAGCAGCACCCCTGTGGTCTGGCAAAGTCCCAAACTTTATTAGTTGTCTTACCAATCCAGGGCCAAGGACCACTGGAGGGGCAGAAGAAGATATATCGACCAACTCATATTGGTCGGGAAGAGCAGAAAAATGTTCTGCTAACTTATAAGGTAGCCCTTTCTTTATTCTTTTCAGGGGGGTCTCTTCAATTTTATTAGCTGGGGGCTTCTTCCCAGTCTCATTTTTATTTTTCACCCCTGCATCAACTTGTTTGGAAGGGGGATTGGCAGCTATGTCTCCCAAAATGTTGGGAATATTCCTATTCCCTATGGATACGATAAGGGGCAAGTTTGAATCTAAGGAAGAGGGGGAAAAGGGCAACAAGATCACCACTACCAGATGTAGTAGCTGAGGAAGTTTAATGAGGTTCTTGCTCAAGGCCAATTACAGGGGAAGGAGTATGACGATCAACAAAGGAAGAAATTGTGTTCTTGTACTGCAGCAAATAAGATGCAGACCTGATGTGCTCCTCACCAATCCTTTGATGAAGTCCCCAAATGAATTTTAACTCCCTAAGATTCACTTCACTTTCCTTGGGACACCTTCTCTTATGATCAACTGCAATAAAAATTTACAGAGAAATAATTAGTGTTACATTCAAACAGATATGTATAGGGCAAAACACTTAAATGAGGAATAACCTATCCCATTGCCAAAACGAAGGCATCTAGGCCCCTGGTACTCAGCATTTCCGATCAAAGGGGCGTATTGCCAATTTTTTACAACAACTCCATGCTCAAAATAATGCCTATTGGAGTCTATAAGATTAACTACTAACGCTTTATTTACAGCCCTAGTCTTTATATAAAAAGTGGTGCCACTAGTCACCCACTTATAACAAAACATTATTTATGGAATCCCCAGATGGATTCCATGAATTTGATTCAATCAATACGCTCTGTTTACAACCCTCCAAGTATTGGGGGCAATCCTATCTGGGACAACGTCAAAATATTGACAAAATTTAAGGCACAATGGGTTAGGAGGAAAAGTAAACCCACACTCAGCTATAAAAATAGAGGGAAACCAGTGACCCTCAGCAAGTGAGAAAAAATCAGCAGGTAAAATAGTGTGTTCCAACACAACCCATGAGGGAATCTTAAATTCATTTCTGAATTCATCAAGAGAATCAACAGAGTAAACCATGATGAACAATAGAAGAGAAAACAAAGAGTTCTTACAGGAATTAAGGATTCAGCAAGAACCGAAGAACATAAAATGAACGCATGAGAAGATAGAAAGAAAGCTTGAAGACACAATAGCAAAAAACACTCAGAAAATTAGAGGTAGTAAAAGTTTGTGGCTTTTCCCGATCTTTATAGGATGCCTCAAAAACAGGAAAGATAATTATTAAAAGTCAACTTCGATTGAACTGATGGCGGCTAAAAGACAGAAAAGATGGATTTTCCCAAAAACGATTCATTAAAGTCGTAGATAAATTCAAAAATGCCACGCACATTATATTTCCATAATTAAACCATAAATTTTTACAAGTAGGGGAAGTCGGCAACCGACCAGGCCTAAAATTGTTGCCCGAGCAACTTTATGAGCCAAATGATCCATACTCTTGTAAAAACTTCAAGCAAGAAACATTGGGGTCTTCTGTTGATACCAAAAATTATCCATCTACGTGGACCATCCAAATACTGACACGTGTTGTACAGTGGGATATTAATCCTTACCATCAAGGATGGAATATCGACCAACACCAGGAATGCCGACCAACACCAAGAATGCCGACCAACGTCAGGTATGCCGACCAACGATGACAGGCAGACACCAACAATTGTATACATTAATGATTGTACTGATATAAATGTTTATGATATAAAGATATTCTATCTTTCGATATTCCAGCTCTTGTACACCCTCTGGGGGATATAAATACATTGTAAACCCTACATCCAAAGGACAACGAAAGAGAGCCAATTGAACAATCCAAAGGCAATACAAAACAGTGCACGTAGGCTCTTCCCTTAAGCTGAACCACTTTAAAAATATCATGTCTCTTATTTTTTGTATCTATTATCAATTAATTAGCATAGTCTAGTTTTTTGCATCAACAGTGACAAAGGTAAATGATAATAACAAATATAATGTGCACTATTGTTTACAAATATTTAATGTTTTCAAGTTAGTATCATGATTTTAAATGATTAAAACTCCTCTAATTTGAAAACTCTCTTAGTTGAACAAGAGAATTGAGTCATATTCTGGATTCATATGGGGTTAGTAGAATGATATTATAGTCCATAAATGCTATTGGAATAGATTAAAAACACATATAGTCTTTTAATCCAGAAATAAAAAAAAATGAACTTAGTAAAGATACCTAATCATATTAAAGATAAAAAAAATCCCCCAAGTCTCGTAGATTTTAGTTATATAGTCAGTTCAATAAAGTACTGGAAATTTGCCTCACTTTAATCAGTTCATGTGCAAATTAGGGTCATTTGGACTTCGTCCCAAATTAATATGTTGTACATTACTTTTGATACCAAAATTTAAAATATTATAACTCTTAATACCATTTTCATTTTTTGTGATGTTCTTTTTAGTACATTGTTCACTTGTTTTCCACAAAAGTGTAAAAAAAATTGAAAATGTTGAAAATGTACTTTTCTTACAGTATATACACAACTTTATCTAATGTTAATATTTATAACTTTACAAAAATGTACATGAGTAGTTTTTTAATTTGTAAGTTTTCTAATCATATTTTTTGTCACAAAAGTTTTTAAAAAATGAAAATAATTTCCAAAGTGTAAATAGTGAAAACTTTGGACCCATAGTGGATAATGAAGAACTAATGGATCCCCATATATACTCAAAACATGGCTACGATCCCACTGTTTACATTGTGCATATATATATATATATATATATATGTGTGTGTGTGTGTGTGTGTGTGTGTGTGTGTGTGTGTGTGTAAAATTACAAGAAAGACTCTAAGAATGGTGAAAGTAATCTACTTGCACTCATTTCCATAAAAAGCAAAAATCATCACATTTTGGAGAGAGAAATTATTTAAGGCAACCACTTTTGTCCGCAATCAAAGTGCATTGAATACATTTAGGTCCCCATTACGCCAATTCAAGTACATTGAATACATTTTGGTTCCCACATAATAACTTAGGTTTGAGGTCATCAAAGTTAAAAATACCAATGTAAGGTATTAGCAATAGGTGTGGCGCCACTAAAAATAATAAAACTACCATAAATAGTGGGTATGAGGTAATGTTTGGATCTATTTAGATCATTTTTTGTTTGTTCTCCACGATTCAAAAAATAAAAAATAAAGTGAAAAAAATCGGACAGTGGTTCATGATCGGGGTCCGAGTAAGAGGTCAGATTTCGGGGTAACCCTCCTGAACCACTGCCATTTATTTATTTTTAAACAAATTTCATTCGGGGTGATCTCAGGAATAAATTCTCCGATTTTGGTTATATCATCCTGAAAAAGAATCCCAGATCTGAATGACTTCTAGATTTAGACAAGATTTACTTAATTATGTATAATGCTTTGATTTAATATAGACTTATAAACAAGGATGCTTTCAATAACGTAATTATGTTCTTATTTATGTGGGATGCTTTTATGAATTACAACACTATATTATTTGACGAGGCGTTAGTCAATATCGACTGTGACAACAAAGGCGTTGATGGTTCTTTAGGAGCCGATGTTAGCACCACTTTCTTTATGAACCAGGTGTAACAACACACGTAATTTTGGGCTATTTTAATTAATTTCTGGAAAATGGAGGAAAATAAAGTTTTTGATAAAATTATTTTTATTGCTCAAATATGTTGGTTATTATTTTTAAAGGCGAGAACTTCAAACGGTTTCGAAATCGGAGTTAAAACGGATTTTAAAATGATTTTTAAATGTTTTTAACTCTTGGAATTCTTAGTCGGTGAACTGTCAATTTTTGGGCACGATCGATCGATCGAAGCCTGGGAGTCGATCGATCGACCTCCCCAGATTTCGTGAACAACAAGTAATTTTCAAGAGTTGTTTTGACTTCCAACTCTTCATTTCTTTGACTTATTTAAAGGAGTCTTTTGGCTTCCAACTCTTCATTTCTTTGCCTTATTTCAAGGAATCTTTTGGCTTCCAACTCTTCATTTCTTTGCATTATAAAAGGAGGTCGTGGGCAACCCTTTTTAACCTACTTTTGGCACAACTTTTTGGCAGTAAATATATTTTATATTCCTCTTCTTTTTATATATACTTTGGCCCTTGAGATTTGTGAGTTCCAACCTTAGATTAGAGGCTATTTTGTCGGAGGTTCTTGGAGGAGCTTTTGTAGATCTTTCGTGATGATCTTGAGGATGTGATTATGATTTATGGGCTGATTCATCGTTGGTTTCTCATCGTGGTTTGAGGTATGGGGTTTTACACAATATGCTCCTTTAAATCTCGCGAGTTTATTCCTTTGATTTCATGTGATTATTGAACTCATATTTGAATTTTTAAATTCTTGGAAATCTGGAAAAATAATTGTTGGAATTATTTTGATTCGTGTGGTATCATTATATTGTTGTTGTTGAGTACGTTGTCATGAGATTTTAATATGGCACGGAGGTTGGGCACCCGCCAAAATTCCTGCTTCCTGGGGCTATATCTTGATAAAGCATATGCGGATGGGGTGAGGCTTGGTGACCTGGTTAATGTGTTTTTGAGAAATTTATTGATAAAATGCTATTGAGATTATCATTTGATTTGAATATTCGTATTCGTATTGTTACGCTTTATTCATCGCTAACTTATATTTGTTGAGCATCTTTCCTGTCGTATTGTGTACTTCCCCATATTTTCTTTTAGTGGCAGGTTAGCGCGGATTTTGAGGCGCTATGGAGTTTGATTTTAGCAAAGATTATTTTGGAAAGAATATTCGAGAATACAAGAAGAGAAGACTTGTATTTATTTTTATGTATAGAGCATTGGTGATTTACTTTAGTTATATTTATTCGAGAGATTTGTTGTATTTATTTGAAGAGATTTGAGATTAGTGGTTTCTCTTGTTGTTGTGGGAATTAGATGCTCTATACCTTGTTGATTGATGGTTTTAGCTTAGTTTTATCGTAGTAGCACGCCGCACGCTCTCCCCGGGCGGGGTGTTACAAATGGTATCAGAACTTAGGTATACGGCAACCCTCGGGTCTTAGGTTTTGGGTTCATTGCGTGGTTAGCAATTTTTGGAGATAGAAAAGTTTAGGTGATATTCGTGATAAGTTCCGAGATTAGAGGTGAGAAAATTATTTTTGGAGATTGTTGGCCTAATTTTGAGAGTTAGGCATTCGGCGAATTTCGAGGGCGAAATTCCATTGTTAGTGGGGAAGTGTAACAACCCACGTAATTTTGGTCTATTTTAATTAGTTTCTGGAAAATGGAGGAAAATAAAGTTTTTGATAAAATTATTTTTATTACTCAAATATGTTGGCTATTATTTTTAAAGGTGATAATTTCAAACGGTTTCAAAATCGGAGTTAAAACGGATTTTAAAATGATTTTTAAATGTTTTTAACTCTTGTAATTTTTAGTCGGCGAACAATCAATTTTTGGGCACGATCGATCGATCGAAGCCTGGGAGTCGATCGATCGACCTTCCCAGATTTCGTGAACAACAAGTAATTTTCAAGAGTTGTTTTGAATTCCAACTCTTCATTTCTTTGCCTTATTTAAAGGAGTCTTTTGGCTTCCAACTCTTCATTTCTTCGCCTTATTTAAAGGAGTCTTTTGGCTTCCAACTCTTCATTTCTTTGCATTATAAAAGGAGGTCGTGGGCAACCCTTTTTAACCTACTTTTGGCACAACTCTTTGGCAGCAAATATATTTTATATCCCTCTTCTTTTTATATATACTTTGGTCCTTGAGATTTGTGAGTTCCAACCTTAGATTAGAGGTGTTCTTGGGGCTATTTTGTTGGAGGTTCTTGGAGGAGCTTTCGTAGATCTTTCGTGATGATCTTGAGGATGTGATTATGATTTCTGGGCTGATTCATCGTTGGTTTCTCATCGTGGTTTGAGGTATGGGGTTTTAGACAATATGCTCCTTTAAATCTCGCGAGTTTATTCCTTTGATTTCATGTGATTATTGAACTCATATTTGAATTGTTAAATTCTTGGAAATCTGGAAAAATAAGGGTTGGAATTATTTTGATTCGTGTGGTATCATTATATTGTTGTTGTTGAGCACGTTGTCAGGAGATTTTAATATGGCACGGAGGTTGGTCACCCGCCAAAATTCCTACTTCCCGGGGCTATGTCTTGATAAAGCATATGCGGATGGGGTGAGGCTTGGTGACCTGGTTAATGTGTTGTTGAGAAATTTATTGATAAAATGATATTGAGATTATCATTTGATTTGAATATTCGTATTCGTATTGTTACGCTTTATTCATCGCTAACTTATATTTGTTGAGCATCTTTCTTGTCGTATTGTGTACTTCCCCATATTTTCTTTTAGTGGCAGGTTAGCGTGGATTTTGGGGCTCTATGGAGTTTGATTTTAGCGAAGATTATTTTGGAAATAATATTCGAGAATACAAGAAGAGAAGACTTGTATTTATTTTGATGTATAGAGCATTGGAGATTTACTTTAGTTATATTTATTCGAGAGATTTGTTGTATTTATTTGAAGAGATTTGAGATTAGTGGTTTCTCTTGTTGTTGTGGTAATTAGATGCTCTATACCTTGTTATTTGTGGATTGGATTTATTTTATCGATAATAGCACTCCGCTCGCTCTCCCCGGGCGGGCGGGGTGTTACACCAGGTATTTTTATTACACACAACCTTTAGAGCTGTTTCAAATGTAATAAACTTATGTATTTAAATGTACTGATTAATTGGTCGACTAGGCTCAAGCACAAGCGCGATCGGTTACAATCATAATAGTAATCACTAAGTCTGATGGACTTTTGACGGCACGGAACGTAAATTTACATTTGGGTTTTGAGAGGGGAGGGGAGTACTAGAACCATGATGGGAAGAAGTGAGAATAAAATAGACACTAAGGGTGATAAAAATAAGAAGAAGAATATGAAGACTAGAAAGTGAAATTTCTCCTTTTCGTTGAAGGCCATTCCACTTCACTCCACCTAATAGTGGGAGCTGGATGTTACAGGTTGTAAGTGGAGTTCACAACCACCAATTGACGAAAACATTAATTGGGCATCCATATGTTGGGCGTCTTACTTTAGAGGAGAGACATCGTTGAAGTGATGTCGTTGAGTGGGGTAAAGCCAACCACCATTCTAACGACGATAAATGTCGAAATGTTAGTAATGTGTCAATGATGAAAATACTTTGCAATGACAAGGGAAAGCTAAGGATTGGAGAACGGTAGGGTAGAACGACGATGTCACAATTAATGAAATTGATTGGTTACAAACATTATGTATATTGGTATAACGTGAATGATTCTACATCAGAGGTGGAAGATATATTATCAGCTCATCCGATCTTCATTCAATTAACAAAGTGATATCCCTTAGTTTTCATTATTTATTTCACTTATAAGATAAACCGTTACAAGATTCTGTTGTCTGAGATGGTTGGTGTAACATCTTACGGACAAAAATTCAACATTGTGTTTGCATTTTTAGTTGCATAAAATGAACAGAACTATCATTGGGCATTGGGCTAGTTAAAAATGTTATTCAATACATTTGCATGCCCCACTGTCTTCATCACTGATCGGGAGAACGCGTGCATTAGTGCATTGCGGGTGGTGTTCCCCGAGGCTAGATACATGGTGTGAACTTTTCACATCCACCGCAATGTAGAAAACCATGCTCGTAAAGATATCTAAGATGATGATTCAATAAAACAGTTCTTGAGAGATTGGGTTCATTTAGTTGAATCCCCAACGGAGAGCGATTTTAAAAAATATTGGTTGTTATTCCACGTGGATTGGGTGGCATACCTCAAAACTCTAAACTGCATTGATTGTACATGGTATAACTTGAAGGAGGCCTTCATTCAGGCGTGCACCAATATGATAAAACACTTGGGAAACCAAACTATAAATCGGTGTGAAGGTGTGCACGATAAGCTTAAAAAACACTTGGAGAGTTCTCAATTGCCTTTTGACAGGGTGTTTGTTGGCATGCATAATTGCAATGAATTTCAGGTTACAGTTATTAAGAAGGAGTTCAAGGATTCTTTATAGAAAATCAAGCACTCGCACAATCTTCATTTGTTGCGTGAGCTCATAGGCTGGGTTTCACACTATACTATTGACTTTATTAATGAGGAGATAAATACATATAACAATGTCGGCATGAATTTTAAATTGTGCCTCCATGTCGTGGGCAATGTCTACAAAATACATTGTGATCATGAGATAGTCATTAATCGAATGGAGTATCGACCTATACTTTGGGGGAATTTGGATGGTCCCTGGTGAAAATTAAATACGGTGCCCGAGTTAGGCGAGTACCATATGGTTAATTATCGGCCAACAATGATATTTTTCAAACAGAGGTAGGAAAAGTAAACTATAGATGAGAAAAGGGACATGTTACGTAAATTGAAAGACATAGGGTGTCCCACTGCTGCGTGGCTATTTGAGTCGTCCGTGTTGAAGCAAGGTAAGGGTCGACCGTGGGGTCAAATACTAATCGCTCATGAGAAAAAACACGAGAAGTCAATAAAAAAGGATCCCTCTGCCTTCAAAATCGTGCAGGAATCAGTAGAGAAGGAACACCATAATATCCAGAGGCCTAAAAAGAGCATTGATTTTACGAAGTTCTAAGGCTTAGCCCCGTTGTGACCTAAGTACATAGCCACGTACACAAAGTACCTGAAGGAGATACCCTAGTTTTACAAAGGTTTTGTAGAAGATATCATGGATGTGGAAGTGGATGGTAATTGCAGCTTTAGATGTGTGTCTAGCTGTCCAAGCTTGGGTACTCAAAAGTGATGGATGGATAAATGTGAGAGCGTATTTGATGGACGAAGTGCTCGAAAATAATGATTTTTAAGTAAACTATTTTGGGAGTTTGTTTTCGGAAATTGTGCTAACTCCGTTAGATGATTTTACAAGCCCGTGTGGTCTGATGTCTTAGATGGTCATGCCGGAGTGTGGTTATCTTATGGTTGAGGCTTATAACTGCATGTGTGTGTGTGTGTGTCCTCGTATCACCAAGATAGTGCCTTAAATTTCTACCGATGAGACATGAACGACCAAAAATTCCAATGTTCGTGCAAATTGCTCATGTATGCAGGAATCATTATGTCATACTAAAGTTGAAATAAAGTTATATGTTGCCACCGATTGCAAGTCATTGGCATAGTTTTTTATTGCCTGGAGCCAAGTTTTGGATCGAAAAATATATTGATCAGATATCTAAGTTTTAAAATATTTTCCCAAAGGATGTAGCAACAATTGATCATCCTATAAAAATTAACTAGTTAGGGAAATGTAACACCCCAAGATTTTGGGACCGAGAAATTAAATTTTCTGGAGAAATAAATTTATTTAAATTGGAGAATTTTAAAATTTGGTGTTGAAGTCCGAAAATTGAAGGTGTTTTAAAGTTTTTCGGATGATGATTTCGAGTGCGTCATCGACTTCGGAAGGGTCGAGATAGTCGAAATGACTGTCATTGGGTTTTATTTCGGCTCCGAAATATTTTTAAGTTAGTTTGACTCAAATCGGAGTAAACGAGTCATTTAAAGTGTGTATTAACATTTAAACTTGGGTTTATTATTTTAAGGGTTTATTAGGCTTACGGATCAAGCCCTTCTCATTTGAGAAAGAGAGAAAGATAAAGGAAAAGAGAAAGAAGAAAGGAAGAGAGAGAGAGAGGAAGAAAGCTTGGAGACTCCGGCCCCAAACGCGATCCCGTGGACGATTCAACCTCTACGAATCTGAGGCAAGTGTTTAATCTTGCTAAATATTTCATTTGTGTATTTCATTTCATAATTTGTGGATAATATAATTGGATTTTTGGGATTTATCTCAAAACCTAATTTTTTTGGGTAAAAATCTTGATTTATGAGATTTATAAATGGATTTGAGGTTGTGTGAAGGGTAGGGATGAATTGTAGGATGTTTTTCATGTTAAAAATCATGTTGGGGTAGGAATTTGAGGCTTAGTAGATGATTAATTGGGTTTATGAGATTTTTGGGTTTAGAGAAACACAAACATTTTCGTGGCTTGCTGGTGATGCCGGACCGGTCCGCCTTAAAAGAAAAGGAACCGACCCGCCTCACCGGACCGGTCCGTCTCAAAAAGAAACGAACCGATCTGCCTCACCGTACTGGTCCGCCTAAAAAAGAAATGAACCGATCTGCCTCTCCGGACCTGTCCGGATCTGGGACGGACCGATCCGTCTGGAACCTATTTTGGCCAGAATTTCTCTAGGATGATTTCTAATCCTTTTTGGTTGGGTTTCTCGATTTGATAATTCATTATATGATACGAGAGTCACGCTTAGGAGTATTCTAGAGAGTTTCTCACATGCTATGATCGCGGGGGCATACCGTGGTAGTTTGGGAGGAAGTAGATGAATTGGGATTATTATTTTTCGGTAGGGGGAAATCTTATTAAGGATGGGAGTCCAATTTGGAGGACGGAAGTGAGCCCAAGTATGACATAAGGTTTAGGACTCTTTGAGAGAGTGATGAGGGCATAGTTTGAGATGGTAGGCCAATTTTGGTGTCGATTCCTTATAGCCATAGGATTCTAGTTAAGTTTTGATTGGGACCAATGAGAGATAGAGGTCGCATATCCTTAGTAATGGTTGACTTAAGGAATAGATTGCAAGAACCTTAAGGTTTAGGGGTTCATATGAGGAATTAAACCATAGTTGGAATAGTGGTTATTTATGGCAATGTGGTAGTTCCCTAAGTGATGGGATCTTGGGATGAATTTAAGATTGAGCTTGAGGTTTCTAGACTATTAGTTACGTGCGTACGAATAGTCGAGATTAGTACTAGATATATTGATGTACTTTCGGATATAGATGAGATGTGTAGTGATTGTTACCTACACCAAACCTTGGGTGATAACCCAAATTTTGTGGATATATATATACATGTATTTTGGGAGACTATTCATCATAGAAAATGGATGAATATGTTTCAAGTGAGGGATCGTATTTTCATATCGAGAGGAATTAAATGAATTTGTGGTGATGTCTAGTATATTGAGGATTCCGTATACTTATAGCCGAGTGTATATATACATCTTATACATATGACGAGAATTAGTTGTATATATAGATATATGGATATGTGAATATGTTTATATATATCTGTATGGATATGAATATGGATATAGTTACGATATAAATATTTAAACCTTATGTGATGGTTTAATATTTGATCATATGATGGGATCATATGGATGTGTATATATTGCGCATGTGAACGATATATATTTTATGTGGTTAAGCATACCCCGCTCATGCTATCATTGGGAAGTTTCCGCGCAGGGGTGAGCATCCTGGCTTATTGAGCAGGGTGTGGATATTCCCCAGGTCATAGTCATCCAGTGTGTTATTATGTGATATATATTTTTGGGATGAGACGTGGTGGGTATGTTTCGTCTCATTGCCGGTTAGGAGCTATGACCGCTTCCCGGGACGTCGTGTGTGTGAGTTTATCACGAGGTGGGTGCCGTTGATCCCCACCAGGTGGTCTCCAGTTTTGCTACGTGAGCCGGGCACTGGGAAGATGATAGCATGATGCAGTTTATCGGCGATATATATAGTCGGGTATATTATTTGCATGGCCCTTGTACATCATATGTAGAATGTACACTTGGCTATGGGTTTGGATGATTGGTTTATATATATATGGTTAGAATAAATGCCTATATATTTATATATCCTATATATTAAAGGATATGGACTTTTTGTGGAGTACATCTTGGATGATTATGGTGTACTAGATGATTTGGGGGTTGATGTATCGTAGTTGAGGAATATTTCGGTTACATCATCCCAAGGATATTAATTAGAGGCTTTGAGTTATTCTTATAGGGTAATCTATATTTAGTAGTATTGTATGTGTAACATAATGGATCCCTACAATTAACATGGCCCTGTGTTAGTGTATCGGGGGGGTTCCTTGTTTGGATTTCGCTTTGCGAGACGCCCCGTGCACGAAACACCGTGCCATGTTAAGAGTAGAGAGACGTTATGTTCTTCTTCTTCTTTATGTTTTTCTTTTCTTTCTTTTTCTTTTTTCTTTTATCTTAGGTAGTTGTAGGAGTAGAATTGTGTGTATGGCATTATGGATCTCTACGAACGATCTTGTCAAGTAGTAGTGTAACAGGGGGGTTCCTTGTTTGGATTTCTCTTTGCGAGACGCCCCACGCACGAAACGCAGTACAATGTCGAAAGTAGAGAGAAGTTTTGTCCTTCTTAATATATGTGCATGTTATTTAGAAAATGAATTCTTATTTTGAATCTAAGTGTTAAAATACAAAGTAATAATTGGTTAACTAGTAAGGTATAAATTGGAATCCATAAAGCCTAGTATGCATACTTGTATATATATATATATATATATATATATATATATATATATATATATATATATATATATATATATATATATATATATATATATATGTAATTAAGTATGTTAAGAATGGGTAGGATTCTTATGTTATTCATGGTTGGCAGGTCTTGTAGAGATAGGCCGTGCCTAGGGAGAATTAGGTTGTCCTTATTGGGTGGGGTGACTTAATTTAAGTTTCATAACGCAAATAGGTGCGCGCTTTTAGAGGAGAGGTGAGATGGGGTTTCACGAGAGTGGGACTCCACTGTAATTATGAAATAATGCATTTATATTTATTATGCACGGTTAACACACTTGCTAAATCTTTTTACACGTCGGGCTCTGACCCGTTTACTTTTCTCTCCTGCTATATATATATTGTACTACAGGTGTCCTACCGCATGGATGCTGGATGCCCTTCTATCCAGAGTCTTGGGAGCCGTAACAGGTGCGGATTATTGCGGTATTTGATTTGTAGTCATTTCCTATCTCTTTGTATATCTAGATAGGACTAATGTATTATTCGGGTTTATACCCAAGGGATATTAGTAGATGCTTATATTTCTCCTTTACGTTGTTGTATTGTCTGTGACCCGACAGCTTATTCGGGTATATTTATTTATACGCATTCTTTTCATTTTAATACCATTAGTTATTTGTATTGTAGTGCTTTTGTTTTCTCTCTCATAGTAGCTGTTAGTGTTGGTTTGTTGTCTATTATTTGTTTTTATTACTTTTTAGCACCCCGCTTTTAATAGTTTTGGGTAGTTAGCCTTATACTTTATGGTGTAGTTTGTTGGTGCTGAGACTGAGCCATCTGAGACTCCTGATTTAATATAGTATGGGGATGGCCACCCGTTATTATTTTGAGCGGGTTGTTACAGATGGTATCAGAGCATCAGGTTCTAGAGTCTTTAGGATCTGTGCGTGTTTCTGTGTTCTTCCATTAGCGTTCTTGATATAGAGCCCTACAGTTAGGGTTGTTGCTTCACTGCGTTTATCTTCTTCCGCGAATTGTATTCATTCGATTGACGTTTGATAAAAATTGCTCTCGTGTCGGACGTCGACTAGTATATGTCGCCTAAGATAGGGGCAGGATGAGAGATGTAATACCCATAACAGATTTTGGGTACGCTTTGACTGGAGGCAATTTCTTTCCTTGACTCATACAGAGATAAGAAGGGAGTGAGAAGTTTGGAGACTCAGGTTCGTTGAGTAGGACCGAAGGAGTTATCAGGGGTCGTAACCGCGTCTTGTCCTTCAAAATGGTTAGGAGGGATTTTCTGGAAGATGTTTCTCTTGAGGAGAATTAGGCTTTGAGGAAGAAGGATTGTCCTGGAAGGATTAGAGGGACTTAGGAATGAAGTGAAACACTTGGAATATGGAAGTATAAGGTAGAATACCTTTCTTTCGGTTTACGTTACGCTTTATGCGACATCGGGGAGGTCGTGCATAAGGTATAATGAGTGTTAGTCGCTACACCTCTAGGGTGTATAGAATTTCCTTGGAAGAAGGAATGAATAAGTGTTGCCTTGGTATGGCATATTTTGGGATAATAGATTGGTTGTGATGGGTTAGGTGCTGGGTTAGGTAGCGTTCCAGTTATGGAAGATTTTGCCTTGTGTTGATGTTTAGAGGCAATGCTAAGGATTTGTATAGCTGAGGAGGCTCAATGTTTAGAAGCTTCCTTGTGGAGCGGGGAATTTAGCTCTAGGGTGTGCTAGTCTTGAGAACTAGGTGTTAGTCATATGATGTGATTGTTTGGGCCTTGTGCCTTCAACATAAGGTGTTTGTTTGGCGTGTTGAAAGACACGTGATATTTTTTTTCTTTATGGTAATGCTATATAGGCCTTCGGGTAATATTTATAATTTGGAAAATATTTTCTAAAACCTTAATACTGGTTCAACTAATCTCAATCCCCGACATAGCTACATAGTAGTGTATTGGGAGGGTTCCTTGTTTGGATTTCGCTTGCGAGACCTCCCCCGCACGAATGTAGCGAATGTCAGGAATTGAGAAGAGTTCAACCGTTGGAAATTTTAAACTTTTATATATATACTTCATATGCTTCTATAGGTAGTTCTTGCGAATTATATCACGATTTGAGGCTCGTAGAGCCGGGTTATGTTTTTACGAGTGGAACTCGGTTACGGGGTGTATGGGCGCCCTGGGCAGCTAGTTTGTTTTCTTTTTACTTATTTAGTTTGATGTGAGAACTGTTAGAGATCGGTATTGTGATCTTGAGGGTAGATGTAAGGACTAGATGAGTTGGAAGTCCTCGGCATATCTTAAATTTCGCGGACGAAATTTTTGTAAGGGGGGAAGTATGTAACACCCCATGATTTTGGGACTGAGAAATTAAATTTTCTGGAGAAATAAATTTATTTAAATTGGAGAATTTTAAAATTTGGTGTTGAAGTCCGAAAATTGAAGGTGTTTTAAAGTTTGTCGGATGATGATTTCGAGTGCGTCATCGACTTCGGAAGGGTCAAGATAGTCGAAATGACTGTCATTGGGTTTTATTGCGGCTCCGAAATATTTTTAAGTTAGTTTGACTCAAATTGGAGTAAACGAGTCATTTAAAGTGTATATTAACATTTAAACTTGGGTTTATTATTTTAAGGGTTTATTAGGCTTACGGATCAAACCCTTCTCATTTGAGAAAGAGAGAAAGAGAAAGGAAAAGAGAAAGAATAAAGGAAGAGAGAGAGAGAGGAAGAAAGCTTGGAGACTCCGGCCCCAAATGCGATCCCGTGGACGATTCAACCTCTACGAATCTGAAGCAAGTGTTTAATCTTGCTAAATATTTCATTTGTGTATTTCATTTCATAATTTGTGGATAATATAATTGGATTTTTGGGATTTATGTCAAAACCTAATTTTTTTGGGTAAAAATCTTGCATTTTGAGATTTATAAATGGATTTGAGGTTGTGTGAAGGGTAGGGATGAATTGTAGGATGTTTTTCATGTTATAAATCATGTTGGGGTAGGAATTTGAGGCTTAGTAGATGATTAATTGGGTTTTTGAGATTTTTGGGTTTAGAGAAAAACAGCCATTTTCGTGGCTTGCTGGTGATGCCAGACCGGTCCGCCTTAAAAGAAAAAGAACCGATCCGCCTCACCGGACCGGTCTGCCTAAAAAAGAAATGAACCGATCCGCCTCACCGGACCGGTACGCCTCAAAAAGAAACGAACCGATCCGCCTCCCCGGACCTGTCCGGATCTGGGACGGACCGATCCGTCTGGAACCTATTTTGGCCAGAATTTCTCTAGGATGATTTCTAATCCTTTTTGGTTGGGTTTCTCGATTTGAAACTTCATTATATGATGCGAGAGTCACACTTAGGAGTATTCTAGAGAGTTTCTCACATGCTATGATCGCGGGGGCATACCGTGGTAGTTTGGGAGGAAGTAGATGAATTGGGATTATTGTTTTTCGGTAGAGGGAAATCTTATTAAGGATGGGAGTCCAATTTGGAGGACGGAAGTGAGCCCAAGTATGACATAAGGTTTAGGACTCTTTGAGAGAGTGATGAGGGCATAGTTTGAGATGGTAGGCCAATTTTGGTGTCGATTCCTTATAGCCATATGATTCTAGTTAAATTTTGATTGGGACCAATGAGAGATAGAGGTCGCATATCCTTAGTAATGGTTGACTTAAGGAATAGATTGCAAGAACCTTAAGGTTTAGGGGTTCATATGAGGAATTAAACCATAGTTGGAATAGTGGTTATTTATGGCAATGTGGTAGTTCCCTAAGTTATGGGATCTTGGGATGAATTTAAGATTGAGCTTGAGGTTTCTAGACTATTAGTTACGTGCGTACGAATAGTCGAGATTAGTACTAGATATATTGATGTACTTTCGGATATAGATGAGATGTGTAGTGATTGTTACCTACACCAAACCTTGGGTGATAACCCAAATTTTGTGGATATATATATACATGTATTTTAGGAGACTATTCATCATAGAAAATGGATGAATATGTTTCAAGTGAGGGATCGTATTTTCATATCGAGAGAAATTAAATGAATTTGTGGTGATGGCTAGTATATTGAGGATTCTGTATACTTATAGCCGAGTGTATATATACATCTTATACATATGATGAGAATTAGTTGTATATATAGATATATGGATATGTGAATATGTTTATATATATCTGTATGGATATGAATATGGATATAGTTACGATATAAATATTTAAACCTTATGTGATGGTTTAATATTTGATCATATGATGGGATCATATGGATGTGTATATATTGTGCATGTGAACGATATATATATATATTATGTGGTTAATCATACCCCTATCATGCTATCATTGGGAAGTTTCCGCGCAGAGGGTGAGCATCCTGGCTTATTGAGCAGGGTGTGGATATTCCCCAAGTCATAGTCGTCCAGTGTGTTATTATGTGATATATATTTTTGGGATGAGACGTGGTGGGTATGTTTCGTCTCATTGCCGGTTAAGAGCTATGACCGCTTCACGGGACGTCGTGTGTGTGAGTTTATCACGAGGTGGGTGCCGTTGATCCCCACCAGGTGGTCCCCAGTTTAGCTACGTGAGCCGGGCACTGGGAAGATGATAGCATGATGCAGTTTATCGGCGATATATATAGTCGGGTATATTATTTGCATGGCCCTTGTACATCATATGTATAATTTACACTTGGCTATGGGTTTGGATGATTGGTTTATATATATATGGTTAGAATAAATGCCTATATATTTATATATCCTATAGATTAAAGGATATGGACTTTTTGTGGAGTACATCTTGGATGATTATGGTGCACTAGATGATTTGGGGGTTAATGTATCGCAGTTGAGGAATATTTCGGTTACATCATCTCAAGGATATTAATTAGAGGCTTTGAGTTATTCTTATAGGGTAATATATATTTAGTAGTATTGTATGTGTAACATAATGGATCCCTACAATTAACATGGCCATGTGTTAGTGTATCGTGGGGGTTCCTTGTTTGGATTTCGCTTTGCGAGACTCCCCGTGCATGAAACACCATGCCATGTTGAGAGTAGAGACACGTTATGTTCTTCTTCTTCTTTATTTTTTTCTTTTCTTTCTTTTTCTTTTTTCTTTTATCTTAGGTAGTTGTAGGAGTAGAATTGTGTGTATGGCATTATGGATCTCTACGAGCGACCTTGTCAAGTAGTAGTGTAACAGGGGGGTTCCTTGTTTGGATTTCTCTTTGCGAGACACCCCACGCACGAAACGCAGTACAATGTCGAAAGTAGAGAGAAGTTTTGTCCTTCTTAATATATGTGCATGTTATTTAGAAAATGAATTCTTATTTTGAATCTAAGTGTTAAAATACGAAGTAATAATTGGTTAACTAGTATGTTATAAATTGGAATCCATAAAGCCTAGTATGGCATACTTGTATATATATATATATATATGTAATTAAGTATGTTAAGAATGGGTAGGATTCTTAAGTTATTCATGGTTGGCAGGTCTTGTAGAGATAGGCCGTGCCTAGGGAGAATTAGGTTATCCTTATTGGGTGGGGTGACTTAATTTAAGTTTCATAACACGAATAGGTGCACGCTTTTAGAGGAGAGGTGAGATGGGGTTTCAGGAGAGTGCGACTCCACTGTAATTATGAAATAATACATTTATATTTATTATGCACGGTTAACACTCTTGCTAAATCTTTTTACACGTCGGGCTCTGACCCGTTTACTTTTCTCTCCTGCTATATATATATCTTGTACTACAGGTGTCCTACCGCATGGATTCCGGATGCCCTTCCATCCAGAGTCTTGGGAGCCGTAACAGGTGCGGACTGTTGCGGGATTTGATTTGTAGTCGTTTCCTATCTCTTTGTATATCTAGATAGGACTCATGTATTATTCGGGTTTATACACAAAGGATATTAGTAGATGCTTATATTTCTCCTTTACGTTGTTGTATTGTCTGTGACTCGACAACTTATTCGGGTATATTTATTTATACGCATTCTTTTCATTTTAATACCAGCACTTATTTTTATTGTAGTGCTTTTGTTTTCTCCCTCATAGTAGCTGTTAGTGTTGGTTTGTTGTTTGTTATTTGTTTTTATTACTTTTTAACACCCCGCTTTTAATAGTTTTGGGTAGTTAGCTTTATACTTTATGGTGTAGTTTGTTGGTGCTGAGACTGAGCCATCTGAGACTCCTGATTTAATATAGTATAGGGCTGGCCACCCGTTATTATTTTGAGCGGGTTGTTACAGGAAATGTTGTATTTTTTGTACACGTGTAAGAAAATGTATAGGTAGGTTTTAAGGGATATGTTGTATTTTATGTACACATGTAAGCAAATGTGTAGGTAGGTTATGAGGGATATGTTGTATTTTGGTACACATGTAAGCAAATGTGTAGGGAGGTTGTGAGGGATATGTTGTATTTTTTGTACACATGTAAGTAAATGTGTAGGTAAATTGTGAGGGATATGGAAAAGTGGACATATGGAATGGATTTCAATATTATGTGCAATGGATTTCAATGACATATGGAATGGGTTTCAATATAATGTTTAATTGAGGCGCAAGATTATGTACAAGGGATTTCAATATCATGAACTTTCAATATGGAAACCATCATGTGACACACCGTCTAATTAAATACCGGGTGATCAGTCATTTATTAATTAAAATAGGTTTCTCATTTGGTTCATTCTTAGCATCACTGTCGAAAACTTTTTAATTACTAACCACCTAACAGTTAATTAAACCGGTGTTAAAATTTTATCTTTCATTAATAGATAACCAATGCGTGAAACAATACAAACCATTCAAATAATGATGTAATCTCCGACCATCAATGATATAAATAAAGTCTTTCTGAATCAACCATCGTCTAAAATCCATAGTAAATCAACCAACTAAAACCAATAAAGTCTAAATACTCAAACTGAATGAGTGGACGACGTGCCCTAAATAAAATCTGACAACTGGAGATAGATTCCTACACTATGAATGATAAATAGAAGCATCTAAGCAAAGTCCTACGAACATCCACCTGTGTCGCAACTACGTCTCCCTGGATCAGAATATCAAATCTGGCGTCCCTGTGACTGGACACCTAAAAGGTTTTGGAAAATATTTTTATAGCAAGAGTTAGTACTCAAAACATTTTGAAAATATTTAGCGAGAATTTATCACAAATGAAATTCAGTTCTCGTACACTCTCTTCAGTTTCCTCACCTATCATCTATAGTGCACACCTAACGTTCTATACTTAGCGCACCTAGATATACTAACCAAGCCCACTAGGCTAAAGTATCTAACTGAAATTATCTACTCTCTAAGTCCCCGTACTACCCATATAGTACGCTAGTTAACATGTCTCGTTTGTTATTATCTTCTTAGGTAACATTTCACACATTGATATCCTAACTCTCTCAATTAAGTGTCACTACTTAATTTGGTCTTCAGATATCCACTATCTATCATTTAATATTTATAATTAAGTCTTTATACTTAATTTACCTCTGAGATATATATACTTCCTCTACCGATTTATTATCACACTAAGGTCGATTATTCATAGGGTATACATTTCACTGACAATATATACTATAGTTCACATATCACTAATTAGAGACTATTGGTCCAGAATTTAACCTCGACCCCAAGAGTATCCTTTATATATTGGTTCAGAATGTCACCTCAACCCGAATTAAATTTCATATATTGGTACGAAATGTTACCTCAACCCCATTATTAAGCTCCATATGTTGGTTCGGAATGTTACCTCGACCCCAATATTAAGTTTCATATGTTGGTTCGGAATTTTACCTCGACCCCAATGAAATCAAGTATACTTTAGGTATTCACACCACCTACTTATTACTATAGATCAGTAGGTTTAAATACAACTGTAAGGACATAAATTTCCAATTGAGTCCCTGTATTGTTTTGACTTAATTTCGTGAACAAAATTGTGTTTGTAATATGTCATAGGGAGATTTTATTTTTATCACGATCCCACTTGGTCTATGACGTATTGAAGAAATTGAAGACGTTGCGGCAAAGCTTCAAAGAATTAATCATGCCGAAGTTTAATTCGTGCAAGTTTATTCGTCTTCAAGTTAATTGCATTCCGAGATCACACAGGTATGAATGCATATTAATTATAAGATTCGGAATTGTTTTTATAAAAAGATAAGGATGTAATTTTATAAAGAAAATGGTTTTTAAAAGTGTTTAAATTTTTTACACTTTGTTTTATTTTGATAAGCTCGAAAATGAGTTTGACTTAATTGGATCTCTTTTGGAAGAAACATTTTAAAGAAAAAGTCAAACTTCCACGCGCGTCGTTCGAATGACAACTGGATCGTTCGAGAGAGATGGCTATGTCACGCGAACGACTGGTCAATCTCGTTCGAGCGACATATTTTTCGAAGCGGTTATTTTTTCCTATTTAAAGCATGGTTGCGTCAAAATTTGATAGGAGTGCAATCTGGAAAATAGTTTTCAATCCAGTACGAGTTTTGCACATATTTTTCGAAGGTTTCAAAGCTTAAACACATCCTTAGAGTTTGCAAAGATTCGAGATTTCATTAGCAAATTTTTATGTGATCCTTGTTGCACCAAGTTGAGTTTTTTTCATCATTGAAAACTTGTGATTGTTGGTTTTACGGTGGAGAAGCGAAGGACATCGTGTTCAACATCGTAGACAACTCAAGCCGTATCGGTGGACACCGAGACATTCGTGGAGTCGAGTGTTGTGGACGAGCATCGTGGAAGATCGAATTTCTGCATGGGCACTATTGAAGAATGATAGAAGATCGTAAGTAGCGTCAAGACCCATGGGGATTGAGTCATTGAGTAAGGCTAATATGTCTTTGTAAAACCATTGTTCATAGTGATTGTCTGGCTTGGGCCGTCCGAGGTTTTTTCCCGTTTTGGGTTTTTCCTCGTACATCCGGCGTTGTGAGTATCCTTATTTAACTTTACTTGCTTTGATAACTAGATGCATGTTTAGGATTAATCAAGATAAAATCTGGTTAAGTTAATTTATTTCACAACTTGGTTTGATAAAATTGAAAAGGAGTTTTCTAAGAAGATAAAGTTGGTTTGCATTCATCCTTAAATTATGCATAAGCAAAAGTTATATTTTGGGGACCTAGAAATTGGTATCGGAGCTAGAAACCATAATTTATTTGTTTTGTGATCTTGTGTGTTTTCAAAGATGAATTCTGGAAATAACGATTTTTTTCGAACTCCTGTTTTCTATGGCACTAATTACACTTATTGGAAGATGAGAATGAAAAGTGCGTTAAAATCTATTGACGAGCATGTGTGGCTAGCCGTTGAGAAAGGTTGGACACCCCCTGTCACTATTTTAAGTGAGGTCACTAATTTGAAGCCTGTCGAGTCATGGACCGAAACTGAAAATAGACTTTCATAATATAATTCTAAGGGTTTGCACGTTATCTCTTCACATGTCACACCAGAAGAGTATAATAGAATTATGACTTGTGAAATTTCGAAAGAAGCTTGGGATATTTTGGCACTCACTCACAAGGGCACTAACACGGTTAAGGCGTCAAAACTTCAAAATCTTACTACACAGTTGAGACCATTAGGATGTTAGAGAGTGAGACTTTTGATGAGTTTTATGCTCGGTTGTCCAATATTGTTAACTCGTCGTTTAACCTAGGTGAGAAAATTCCCGACAACCGTGTCATTAAGAAAATCCTTAGGTCGTTGCCTAGTAGGTTTGATGCGAAAGTTACTATTTTAAACTCCTTGGGTAAGTTAGAGTCGATGAAACTAGAAGAGATTGTAGGTGACTTACAAACCTATGAAATCGACATGATTACCTCCAAGCAAGTGCCTAAGAAAGAAAAGGGTATTGCTTTGAAAACCCGAATGGAGTAAATTAAAGTTTTGGATTCCGATTCCGATTCTGATTTTGAGGATGTTGCTTTGTTGGCAAAGAAATTTAAAAAAATTATTAAGTCTCGAAAAATATCGAAAGATGCAAAGAAGTTTGAAAAATTTGAGAACAAAAAAGTTGATCCCACCTCTAAGGATAAGGTTGAGAAGCCTAAGATAGATGAGTCGGATAAGTGTTTTGGGTGTGAGGGGTATGGTCACAAAGTTAAGGAGTGTCCCACTAGACTTAAGAAAGAGGGCAAGCAACCCATTGCATATAATTCCACCTCAAGTGATAGAGAACCGGAAGAGGGAGAGAGTTCCCCCATTGAGCGTAACTTTGTTGCGTTCATGGCATGTCATGTGAGCGATGACGATTCTCATGTGAATGTCACTTCCGAGGATGTTTTGAGTGAATCTCATGTCAGTGAGGGTGAAAAGAGTGAAGAGGAGGAAGTAGATGTGAAAGAATTGCAAGTTGTATTTAATGAGTTGTATGCCGAAACGGTGAAGGTGAAAAAGGCTAACTCTAAATTACAAGCTAAGTTGAATAAGCGTGCCATAGAAAATAATGATAGTTTGATTGAGGAGCTTAGGGCACGAGAGAAGACTCTTAGGGAGAAATTAGAGTATGTCGAGGGTGAGAGAGATAATCTCCGTGGTTTAATGGAGTCTTTGAAAAAGGAGATTTTAGAGTTTGAGGAGTCTAGGCGTTTGCTAGAGTCTAGGATCAATGAGTTGGAAGTGAAGTTGAAAGACTCATCTAGAGCTAAATTTGATTTGGAGGCTAGGTCAAAGAAGTTAGATAAGATCTTAGGCACCGTCCTAATAAAGGAAGATAGGGGAGGTATAGGTTTTGATGAGAGAGTTGTTCCCATTCCCCCTGCATGTGTGAGAAACACTAGGAAGGTTAGAAAAGGTCCACATGTAGGTAATCATTCCCACCGACGCTACACTTGCACGTTTTGTGGTAGGAAAGGTCACCTTAGGCGTTATTGTTACGACCTTATACAAGCTCCTAGGAAGTTTAGGAATAAAGTTACCCCGGTTCCCCAAACCCCCATGCGTCGTTTTACACCTACTTGGGTTAGGAAATCGGATTTAGTGGTAATAAGAACCCAAAAGTGTACATTTTATACCCCGAATAGATGTACTTTAGTTGCTAATTCTAGGCAATTTGGGTCTTATGCGCTTTATTGTCTATTTTGTAGGTCGAATGCACGTTGCGGTGTTCAAACGCGTATTTCAAGGCAATTGTGCAAATTATGGACCTAATTACCATTGTCCCGTACCCTAGCCTACCCTAGCCTACCTAAATCTGTCCCGAACCGTGTGTGTTTATTTTGTCCCATTTTATTTTATTTGTGTCATTTTATTTTTAGGGTTTATTTTATTATTTTATTTTATTGAGTCATGTATATATTTTTAGGATTTTTTATATTTTTAGCGCATCGTGTTTTAGTTTTTATATTTTTTATATTTTCTTATTGTTAGTTAGTTTATTATTATTTCATTTTCTATTTTTATTTTTTATTTTATTAGTTTTTTTTATTTTTATAGTTTTTATTTTAGTTGTGTTTAGTTTTTTTAGAGTTTGTGTAGTGTGTCGATATATTTTTATTTTTAGTTGATTTTTATTTTATTTGCTTTCATTTTATTAGGTTAATTTTTGTTTTATTTTATTTTGAGTCTTAGTTTTTTATTTAGGGTCACAAATTAAACACACACACACACACCCTACAACCACTCATTCACACCTTTAATCCTACACCACACACAACCAACCAACCCCCTCACCCTCACCACATTTCCATACACCCACCTTCTTCCTCACCCAATACTCTCTCTCCTCAACTCCATAACCCAACTACATCCTCAATTCCATAACCCAACTACACCCTCACTCTTACCCATATCCCCCAACCTCCTAACCCCTCGCCGGCGCCGCCCGACCCCTATCTCCGACGTCGGCCAAACCTCCCAATAACCCGCCGACGAGACCCACGATGGCCATCCATAAACTCGCTGCCTACTCGCGCCGGAGACCACCTTCTGCCAGTAACATCCTATCGCGATCCTCCTCACATACGGAGGCGTCTGAACCCATGACTCAGTCCTACGAAACCCGGGGACCTCCAGCCTTATCCCAACCGATGTCAACCCGGAACCACCTTAAACCGTCGCCCCATATCCATTCAATCAATTCCCTTACCCATTTTCAAAACCAAGCCAAAACCATATTCAAGACCCATTTCACCCTTTTACCCCCTATCCAAAATCGTTTCTTCACCTGCAATAATATACCAATATCCCCACATGCCATTTAAAATATTTTCCTACTTTACCCAATATGCCCTTAAACCCACTTAAAATCCATTGTCTACCTTTTTAAAACCCACCAGGCCAAAATCGTTCTCCTGCCAACAACCAAAACACAAACACAACAAATCAAAATAAAAACCAATTGTCACATGATTTAAACCCACATGTCTTTTTAACCATTTACCCCCAACTAACCACTTATCCCCTTTTCCCCAAAATAACCTCACCCAAATCAGATTTTTGTGACCTCACACCTCTCAAACCTCATGTGCACACACCCCATGCTCCTCTCACCATTTCCATGCACACCCAAGCCTATTTTCACAAATTAACCCCTTAGGTCCATGTGCATATAAAAGAAAACCTCAAGACCCCATTTGAGGACTTAAAAAAAGATGATATGATATAAATAGAGAGAGAAAATTCTAGAGAGAAATAGGTTAGATTAGAAAATAAATTAGGAAATTATTTTTGTAAATGGTTTTTATTTTTTTAGAGAATTGTGAGAAATTAATTGTTGAGTGATTCAAGTGAGTGTTTGTATGTAATTGAATATTGTGGAAAGCTCAATTTGAATGGATATTGCTCAATTTCAATGGAGGATTAGAGTCCAATTTTGCAAATCAAGTCTTACCCTTCTACTTTATTTATTTATAGCCTTGATTATTTGTTCATCATGTTCAAAATCATGTTAGGCTAGATACCCTTTCAAGGGATGGGGTGACCATTATTTGATGTTAATTTTACTTTAATTAGCCTATTTAAATTAAATATCTCTTTGATGATTAATTTTTGCACTCTTACTTTTGTATTTATGTCTCGAGAGTAAATGATTTTTGAGAGAAAATCGGAATTCTTGTTATAATACCCATTTTAGATTCGAACTAGAGATATGGGTCTCTCAAGTGCGGTATTATGATTTGAATTTGAACCCTAAAATTTATTTTCTATGATTTAAACTAATCTAGTAGATCCTAGCAGGTGATTTATTAAATGATGTTTAGATTTACTTTTCAAGAGTTGTAGGAGTGTTAAATTTAATTAACTAAAATCTTATTATTAAAATTACATTTGCAACGAGTGTTGATTTGAGATTTTGATACTAACTTGGGATAATTAATTTTAATGAACTAATTAATTTTGATTAACTTAAATATTTTGAGTCATCCTATCCCTTGATTGTTCTCACTGTTATTTTCTCACTAGTCTCATATTTTAGATTTTTATTTAGTTAGATTTACTTAGTATTATTTTTATCTTTTCTTTTTAGTTAATTGTTTAGATCTTTGATTTATTTTAGTGTTATTTCACCATCACTCCTAAAAATTGTTTTATTATTTGAAAAAGCTTAAAAAAATAGCAAAGAAAAATTCAAAAAAAAAATTGAATTACAATTGAGTTTGTCTCTAGCATACCCCCTTGATGTGGATTGACATCCTTACTTACCGCTACACTTGAGTTTGATATTATTTTGTAGGTATTTTGAGGATTTTAATTAGAGGAGATTTTCAAGTAACGGTGAAAAATATACGCAAACGTTCTCTCTATCAAGTGGCTTTAGGAATAAAACTTCATGATTCTCATTTGGTTGCACTTGATTCTTCCCATGCTAAATCTAAAGGATAATAGTGTTGCCATGTTTGTCATATGCTAGTTTGTTTTATGATATATTCATTGCTAGTATAGTGACATGTGTATCATTTTGTACTATAGTTTTCATTTGTTTGAGTCCTATTGAAAAATACAAAAAAAATTTGTTTTTGAGAAAAACTTTTGAAAATCCAAAAAGATTTTGCTTTTATTGGAGTCAAAATATGTTTGAAAAGCTAAAAATATTTTCGGTTTTTATTTTTTGATTTTACATGTTTGATGTGGCATATTGGTGTGCTTAGACCCCCATCATTTCATTATCCATGTGGCTAGGACATTTGGTCATTATTTTCGATGCTTAGAATGATCTTAACCATTGTATTATGGGGTTGTTTCAAAGTTAATATGCATTTTGATTCGACTTTGTATATATTCCATCTTTGCACACATGCACGAGTTTATATGGATATTTGACTTCTCTTGCATATTTGAATTTGGTGAGGCGTTCTTATCTCAATCTTGTCATCTATGCATAAGTAGACTTAAGAGAAGTGTGCATGTAAGAACGGTTTACCGTGAGGATCCAAAGTGGTATCAAATTAAAAAAATGATGAGTGATTCACGGGAAAGGGCTGCAAGAGTTCAAAATTAACTCGTCGTGAAAGCCACCGTTTAAAAGAGCCCAAAAGAAAAAGGAAAAATGCTAAGAAATGGCTAATAAGATTTTCTCTAAGTTGAGAATGCTAGAAACCTCAAAAGAACTTGTAAAGGTATATATTTATGATGGAGTTTATTTGGAGAAAATTTAAACGGGTTCGCACAACTAATCCTGATGTTGAAACATTGAAATTTGACGCTATTGTTTGTAGAATCATCAAAATTCTGGATTTGTGTGCATGTAATATGTTTAGTTCATTAAGCTCACACTTTAATTGTCATATGGCTATGATAAAATTTGATGTTTTATCGCTATCAAGTAGAGCTTCTTGATCGTTTCGATG
Organism: Sambucus nigra; assembly: GCA_949130495.1. Classification (NCBI taxonomy): domain Eukaryota; kingdom Viridiplantae; phylum Streptophyta; class Magnoliopsida; order Dipsacales; family Adoxaceae; genus Sambucus; species Sambucus nigra. The sequence goes on from OX422220.1 coordinate 515,994,745, forward strand.
TGTTGGAATTATGACTCATTTATTGTAGTTTCATGCCCATACATTCCATATCCATGTTTGAGCACATCGGTACTATGTTTGCATGTAACTCGCTTTGCTAGTTTTTATGCGTTTTTGCGTTTTGTGTTAAAAGCTTACTGTTTTAGCACTGTTTTGCTACTGTCAACCCCTTCCTGGAATTTTTTTCTGGAAATTTTTTCACTGGGCAAAAATGTATGATATTTCTGGGAATCTGGGAAAGTTTGGTCTGTCGCGAGAAGTCGTTCAAACGACATCTCCATGTCACGAGAAGCCTTCGTTCGAGTGACATTACTATGTCGCGAAAAGTCTCGTTCGATCGACGTCCTCATCTCGTTTGAGCAACGTACCTGGCTCGTTCGAACGATCTCTGGGAATTTTTACTTTTTTTTGTTTGCAGTCCACTGGTTTATTTTGTGATATTTTTGGTACTCCTGGAAGCTTTCTGGACTAACTGATTTATATGCAAGTTTTATTGTCTCATATTGGAATTTTGCATATGATCCGTTTATCATACCTGATTAGATTGCTATATTCTTTGTGTGATTCATTGGTTTACTGGCTACTGATTTGTCATTACTTCATCATATTTATTTGGTTGTTTCATGATTATCTAGCTATTTAACATTTGTGTAACTCGTGCTAGATAGTTGTTGATTTGTTTGTCTTTTCACCGATTGTCTATATTCGAGACAAAAAGGGGGAGAGATGTATGTGATGTAGGGGAAGATTTGTTGAGCATGTTTATTGATATCAAGATTTAAATGTTGTTTGATTCCATATTGTACAAATTGGTATCATATTGTTTCTCAATTGTTTGACAAATGATTTTTCAGAGTTTATTCATATTGGTATCTATTGTAAAATTGGTATCATTTGGATATATATATTGGTTTCATTTGTTCCTCCATACTTCACTGGGTATTTGTTTATCTGTTTCATGTGTGTAGGTATGCTTCAGTGATTCGAGATTTCAAGTCTACATCACATTCAGACATTTCATGCTTACCGGTGCTACATATGCTAGTATGTGTCCTGTAATTTTTTACTTTGGGTTTATGGGATGGGTTTTAGGCATCATACGGCTTGACGACCCAGCTTATGCATTTCACTGGTTTAGTTTTGTCCCGAAATAGTCAAAGGGGGAGATTTATAAGGATATAAATTTCCAATTGAGTCCCTGTATTGTTTTGACTTAATTTCGTGAACAAAACTGTGTTTGTAATATTTCATAGGGAGATTTTATTTTTATCACGGTCCCACTGGGTCTATGACGTATTGAAGAAATTGAAGACGTTGCGGCAAAGGTTTAAAGAATTAATCATTCCGAAGTTTAATTGGTGGAAGTTTATTCGTCTTCAAGTTAATTGCATTCCGAGATCACACAGGTATGAATGCATATTGATTATGAGATTCGGAATTGTTTTTATAAAAAGAAAAGGATGTAATTTTATAAAGAAAATGTTTTAAATTTTTTTTTAATAGTGTTTAAATGTTTTACACTTCGTTTTATTCTGATAAGCTCGAAAATGAGTTTGACTTAATTGGATCTCTTTTGGAAGAAACGTTTTAAAGAAAAATTCAAACTTAAACGCGCGACGTTCGAACGACAACTGGATCGTTCGAGCAAGATGGTGATGTCGTGCGAACGACTGGTCAATCTCGTTCGAGCGACACATTTTTCGAGGCGATTAATGTTTCCCATTTAAAGCGTGGTTGCATCAAAATTTGATAGGAGTGCAATCTGGAAAACAGTTTTCAATCCAGTACGAGTTTTGCACATATTTTTCTAAGGTTTCAAAGCTTAAACACATCCTTAGAGTTTGCAAAGATCCGAGATTTCATTAGCAAATGTTTATGTGATCATTGCTGCAACAAGTTGAGTTTTGTTCATCATTGAACACTTGTGATTGCTGGTTTTGCGGTGGATAAGCGAAGGACATCGTAGACAACTCAAGCCGTATCGGTGGACACCGAGACATTTGTGGAGTCGAGTGTTATGGAAGAGCATCGTGGAAGACGGAATTTCTATGTGGGCACTATTGAAGAACGGTAGAAGATCTTAAGGAGTATCAAGACCCATGGGGATCGAGTCATTTAGTAAGGCTAATCTGTCTTTGTAAAACCATTGTTCATAGTGATTGTCTGGCTTGGGTCGTCCGAGTTTTTTCCCCGTTTTGGGTTTTTCCTCGTACATTCGGCATTGTGAGTATCCTTACTTAACTTTACTTGCTTTGATCACTAGATGCATGTTTAGGATTAATCAAGATAAAATCTGGTTAAGTTAATTTGTTTCTCAACTTGGTTTGATAAAACTGAAAAGAGTTTTTCCAAGAAGCGAAAGTTGGTTTGCATTCATGTTTAAATTAATTCCGCATAAGCAAAAGTTATATTTTGGGGACCTACAACAACCTAATTATTCATATTCGTATGTAGCATATTTCTCTCGGATACTCACCATACACTTTTCTTGACGATTTATCTCACTATCGTATTTATTCGAGTATTCTCACAACTCTAAGGGCCCTAGTCACCCCTTTAATAATTTCAGTAGTTGAATCAATACTTACCTTACCGGTCTACTAATTAATTCTTTCAGAATTTCCGTAATTTATTATCTTTCTCTCCAATAAATTACCAGATAATTCAACCCAATTCATTCTCGTCTTAATCCTCTCAACAAGACTAAATCATAACCTTCACATAGGCCTACTGTAATCTAATAAGTCACTCATTATTATTTTAATAAAGTTCCAAAAGTTCTCCCGAAACGATTTAGGAGTTCTAGGGTTAAAAAAGGAAATTCACATTTTTCCTAGGACTGAATCGATATGTCCCTTGAACTGAACCGATCTACATGTCTTAGGAATATTTTTAACGTAAATCTCACATCAAAGCATTACGATTCATGATCAAGAATAAATTAAATCATCAAATCACCAAAAGCCCTAGGTTCTCATGTTCTTCCCGTGCTTTTATTTAGAAACCCAAATTTATTTTGTTTTAATGATCATGTCTCCTCTGATTATTAACCCTCTACATATATTCAATCATGCTACATGCAAGTCCTACCCAATCATGCATAAAAATTCAATCTTTTCTTCCAAGAACATTTAATTTAATCAGATCTAGACATTAAAAGCCTACACATGGGTATTAAACCTTCAAAAACATTGTATATAAACACTTACCTTAACAGATGGGGATCTGATTCCGTGATGCTAATGATGGATTGCTGATCTTCTCTTCAAATCCACCCTCGTTAGATGATTAGGATGCAAGAACCAAGTTTAATTCTTCAATAACACCCCCTTAAGCTTTGAGAAAGGTTTCACTATTCTCTCTAATAGCCTCTCTTAAGCTTTTTGTGTTATTAACCCTAACACCAATCTCTAATCCTCAGATATAGGACTTTAAATTTCTTAGGCCCCTTAACCTCTATTTTTCAAATGACTAAAATGCCCTCCATAAGTGCCGATTTGGTCTAAAATTGGCTCGGGACCCAAACTATACCCCCGGGTATACTATTCCGATATTTCAACCCATACGGAATCATTCGTGACCTCTAAATTACCATATGAGTCACTTAAAATATATTTCCTATCTCGACCTCAATATAGTCTACACGGACTCCCGGTTGAGATATAATCAATTACGCCCATATCACTCGCTATGACGTAAATCAATAATCATTAATTACTTACTATTCACACTTTGTAAATTTCATTTCATAATATTAATCAGTATCTATCTCTCGATTCATCATCATAATCCTTGCCTCAATCCCATCATATGGGGTCGGCCACATGGATTCTCCATTTCCATTCTAATCTATTATATGCATTATTATGATTCAAGTTTAATTCCTTAAGGCCTCTCCTAATAATTTCCTCCCATGATAGCTTAGGGCGACCGCTTTTTCTTTTACCCTCTATTTCCAACAATTTTTCTCCTATTATAGGGGAATCTACTGGTCTACACAACACATAACCATACCACCTAAGTTTATTTTCTCTTAATTTATCACTAATGGGAGCTACTCCTAACTTTTCTCTCACGTATTGGTTTTTAATTTTGTCTTTTCTAGTAATTCCTATCATCCTCCGGAGCATCCTCATCTCCCTAACATGGATACTTTGTTCATATTTTTTCTTTAATTCCCAACACTCCGCTCCATACAGGACAGCTAGCCTAACAACTGTTCTATAAAATTTTCCTTTTAATTTATTAGTTATCCTCTTATCGCATAACACCCCACTCGCTTGAATATTTATCTATATCTAGATTAATATTTAATAATGACATTTATTATTTAATCACATTAAATTACTTCACTCGTGTAATTTAATTAACACGTATTTTATCCAATTAATTCCCGAATTAATTAAATTATAAATATGCAAAAATACGGGGTATTACACTTCATTGATTCAGGATGTCTAGAACGAAGATCTATAGCATTACTCGGTATGAAGGTGATGAATCAAACGAGCCCTGGAGTGAAAATCCTAATGTTAGGGATGATTATCCCAAACCAAACTTTATATTATTTGGTTCGGGTGATTAATATCGAGTCCAAGTCCGTATTTAATTATTTTCATGTCGAACCAAACTTAATAATGTTTGGTTCGTGGAATTCATACCTAATAGTGAGATTTTCACTTCTGGAGCCAGTTGGATTCATTACCTTCATGTTGAGTAATGCTATAGAGGTTCTTTGTTGACATCCTGAACCAAAACCATCATGAAATTAAACCAAACCAAAACTTGCATAATCCAAGGATGATAACTTCAACCAAAATCAAGTACATTAGCAATCTAAACCCAACACTAAACAAAAACTTGCATAATACAAGGATGACAATTACAACCAAAACCAACTACATTAACAATCCAAAACCAACATTCAACCAAAACCTGCACAATCCAAGGACGACAACTTCAACCAAAACCAACTATATTAATAATCTACATTTAGCTATAAATTAAACTTCACATTCACAATCCACAACCAACGTCAAATTAAACTTCACATTCAAACAAAACTTCACAATGCAAAAAACCTACAAAATAGATATTCACAAACCACAACTAACTATATTAAAAAAATAATAATACACAACATCAAAGTAACCTTCACAGTCTATAATAACTTCACAATCCATAAAAAATTCAAAGAAGCGTCAACTAAAATACAAAATTGTACCCCATCTAACAATTCACAAATAAATGATCCCAAGTTCTAAACCATTAATTCTAATGTTCCAAATTGCAAAAGTAGGGAAATTCAGCAAAAAAATTGTTTTCGTTTTCTTTTCTCTGATTTTCTTCTTGGTCCATCATTCTCTGTTGCCTTTTTTCCCCTTTACATGCTCTCTTACATGCTTCTTCATCTTTTTCTTCCCCTGCTCCTCAATGTTAATATGGTAACCCACTCAAACTGTTGCCGCAAGTATTTAGTAAGCTTCTTGATCCCTCCCAAGCAATGTAGTCGAATCCACGGCAATGCCTTCTTCAATGTTCTTTCCCAGCAACTCCGTTGCTTTACGCACTTCGTCCTCCTATTGAACATTGTTTATGTAGGAGAATTTATTAAATTATGAAAATTAGAAGAAATGTAATCCTTACCTGTGATGTTTTCTTTCTTCACGCTGACGATAGGCATGATTCTGGACAATCGGATTGGAATAGGTCAAGAACCACTTCATGTAATCATCGTTATAGTCCCATGGGAATGAGATGGGTACTGATTATGACTTCTTAAACATATCATATAGTTGTTCTCTGTATTTAATGACCTATGGGAAGGCATTATTCATAGAGGTTGATTGCAATGCCCAATGCCGAATTCTAAGCATTGCATTATTGAATTCCATGTGGTAGCATGCCCCCAACCCGATGAAGTGCTCAAAAATCCAAAACTGCAAAAATCATATGGATACAAAATCATATGAAATTAGTCATTACATAAATGGATAAATAACATATATTATGAAATTTAATTATTATTACCTACAATAGGGATAGGCAACCTTTTATTTGCTTGACACTTAACCTTGATACAAGGCCAAGTTGTTGGTATAAGTGAGCAAGGATTCACATACTCCATGCAAGTCGACCAACATTCTTCATATTCTTTAATACTTGCAAGAAATATGTAGAGTATACCGGCATTGGCACATTGGTCTTTCATATCCCCGATGGCATTCTCATTTTTTTCTTTTTCCTTAAAATTCGCGATGATCAGATTCAATCGGGCCGCATATGAGTCATTGCACTCTAATTCAGTGTCTACCTTACTTATTCCCAAGCACTCAACTATTAAGTCAATAATGCTCGACATTTCAATCCCATCGTCATTAGGAGTACTAATAATTGGGCTAAATAATGGATCACCAACTAGAGGGACTTAGAGTGTTTGAGCTATATCATCACGAGTGATGGTCATCTCCCCAAACGGCATGTGAAAGTTATTCGTCTCTGGATGCCATCACTCAACGAATGTCGAAACCAATGCGTAGTCAATATACCTATGTATATATTTTATCAAGCCATTGAGTTTTGTCCTCTCATCCCTTTCACACACACCTTTACTCAGATCTTGCAAAGACCATTCATTTATCTCCATTCGGTGGTTGACAGAAAGAGTTGGCACTCGTTCAACCGACAATACAATAGCAAAAATATCAATATTTTTGATAAGTTAGGGATATCAATATTTTTAATAAGTTAAATTTGAAAATATGATTACCACTGATTTGGTCCATATACTATAAGAAACATGGTCGGCTAACTTTTGTTTTACTATATGCAGTAATCGAATTATGTGGTATTTGTGATGGATTACTCCATGGGCCATCATCTGTATACTATGGAATATCCCCACGGCTTAACTCGAGATTAACATCATGTTGTGCCTCAACATGGCCCTCTACAGCAGCCTCTATGTGTTCCTCCTCATTATGGCCCTCTATAACACATTACAACAGATGAATTTCTTCCCGATGCTTCCTCTCAGAAGAATTAACTAGCTTCCTCTTTGAACATGAGTAGCATATAATTTTATCTATTCATACTATCCATTAAAACAGAGATCACATGTTAATAACTAACATACATAGGTATATATATATATATATATATATATATATATATATATATATATATATATATATATCACATGTGAATAACTACCTTACATGAATAAAATATTGTACATAGATCACATCTGAATAACTAATATACACGAATAACAAACATACATGAATAACTACCAAACCAAAAAAAATATATGTATATGAATAACTAAAATGATCCCAATAATGTTCAATGTTCAATCCCAACAAGGTCCCAATGAAAGAGAAGGAATCTATGGAAATAATAAAGGAATTCAATGTTCATTCGGGGCAATGACCCTGAATTATTCACAGCAAGTCGTCATAAAACTGACCAGTTAACCAACCCACCTCGCGACCATTCCATAGAACCCAATTCCTTATAGAACCTAGTTTGTTTCATCACATATGTGACAAATAGTTGATTATAATTCGGGTTAATGGCCCCGAATGATGCCAAGTGAAAATCAATAGCATTATTCGTGCGAAAGATAATGAATAAAAGCTGATGTTTTATTGGTTTTATCTGAAAACCTAGTTAGCTGACCTTTGTGATTCGTTGTAGACAACCCAAATCGTTCATTATAAGTTTGAAAAGTCAACTATTCGTTATAATTTTTCTCGTTGGTTTCAATTGAAAAATAAATTGTTCATTATAAGCAAATTTAAAACCAAAATAAAAAATGTTCATTGATTTAAATTGAAGATATAGTGAGTTTCAATTAAAATATAAAAAAAAAATCACCCAAATGAAGTTTTTCAATCCACCCTTACCAACATAAATTTTCAATCGGGTTTGCAGATGATGTTAATCATTTTGGCAATGATGTTTATGAGGTAACAAGAAATGATTTTTTTAATTAGGGTGGAAATGATTTTAATCAGGTAGATTAATTTTGAGTACTAACCTGTTCGAATTAATTTGTTGTTGATGATTTGCTATTGGCCTTTGAAGTTGATAGGTTTAGATGTTAAAAGTTTAGAGGTTTACAGGTTATGATGTGTAGAGAGAAGGATGGAAAGTGAGTAAATGCTAGTTTTTAGAGTTAAATAGTGGGTAGCCCATATGGTGGTATAATTATAAGAGCAAGTTTTATAATTACGCAGTTTAGTTTTTATTTGGCTTATCCTGTTACACCCTACTGCACCTTCATGAATGCTTTCACGTATTTGAAGAAAAGAATTTGATGACATTTGGAAGATTTAAGATCATTTGTCTCAACATCATTAAGAAGTGTTATGAAGTGGTTTGGTAAAGACTTTAATTTTCCGGGGGCTATTTTAAAAAGAGTTTGTTTTTAAAAGATTTTTCAAAATGTTTAAAATAATTTTTAAAAGATTTTTTTTAAATTTTCGCTACCTAGTTAGAACAACTTGGCTTGTCATTTGAATGAGATTGGGCTTGTCATTCGAGCGAGTTTTCCTCTTTCGAATGAGTTCTGATGCATCGCCTTTTGGCAAGCACTTGAATGTCGTTCAAATTTTTGCTGGAAACCTGTTCGAACGAAAAATGGTACGCCGTTCAAACGAGGTACCAAGCCATTTGAACGAGCGCGCAAATTTTTATTTTTTAAACAAATCTGATCCAAATCTTTAATGTTTAAAATAGATATGCGGGATCAGAATTGTTGAGAATTCATTTGAACCCTTTCTAAGCCATTTTAGAGTTCCTTTTGCGATCAAACTCTGTCGTTTTTCATCCAAACCCCTTGAAAATTTAGAGATCACTTTATCAAATCAAGAAGAACATATTCCCTTAATAAAGACTCTTATAGAGTTCATATCTGCTGCTAACTTATGGAGCCGAGGCTCTACTGGTGAAGAAGAAGGGTTATCGGTGGATACTGAGGGAAGACTACTTCCGGACCCTGTGGGCGGTGCTGAACTGTGCCATTTCTGTAGAAGATTTAAAGAATTGTGCATTATGCTTAGTGGAGCTAAGTAGTATGTAAGTCAATTAGTGTCTGTCAAACTCTTTACAGGGTTGAATACTAGATTTTGTTCGAAAGGGATTTTTCTTAATGTCTTCGCTTGCTTAGGTTGCTTGTTTGGTTTGGTTTATTTAATTTGGACTCCATCATTGCATGCACACTAAAATAATTCAAGATAAAATTTGATTAAATTTTAATTTGTGTGTGTTTGACCTAAGATACAAATAAATCCATAGAATTTGTATTCACGAATTGGTATAAAGGCATGTTGTACTAAAATATCGTGTGATCCTGATTTTTTACGGATTTTTTTTGGATATCAATTTTTTCAAATTGGTGATCTTTAAAATTTTGGTTTTATGGATAGTTTTTATAATATGCTACATGTTTTTGATGGGTCTAATTATGCATATTGGAAATGTCGAATGAGGTCAGCTTCGAAAGCAATTGACGAACGTGTTTGGCTTGTTTGTGAAAGAGGGTGGACACCACCCACTGTTACAAATGGCAATGGCATAGGTCCTAAACATGTCACCTCTTAGATTGATGAGTAATTTAAATGCATTCAATTCAACTCACACAATTTAAGTGCAATTTATGGAGCTGTCACCCCTGACGAGTTTCACCGCATCATGACAAGCACCACATCTAAGGAGGCGTGGGATATCCTCCAACTCACTCACGAGGGTACAAACACTCTGAAATCTTCTAAGCTTAAGAATCTCACCACTCAATTTGAGTATTACCATAAATGATTCTGACATGTTTGATGAGTTCTATGTATGTGCTTTGGACATAGTCAACTCTAGTTTTAATTTGGGTGAGAAAATTCTTGAGATGCGTACAGTTAAAATAATTTTGAGATCCCTTCCGGCCCATTTTATCCCGAAAGTCACGGTACTTAATTCTTTGGGAATTTTAGATACTCTTAGGTTAGAAGAACTCGTAGGAGACCTTAAAACTTACAAAATTGATATGTTCCCCAAAACTAAAAATAAAAAGGAAATAGGGATAGCATTGAAAGTCCAGTCCAAAAAGAAAGAGGAAAATGTTTTTTTACTCTGACTCTGAGCTTGATTTTGAGGATGATGATTGTTGATAAAATATAGAATTGAATAGAATTGGTAAATGAGAGACAGAGAGTTTTTAAAGTGGTTCAGCTATGTAAGAAAGCCTACGTCCACTTTTATGGTATTGATTTCAGCGATTACAGAAAACTAGGTACTCTTGTTAATAAGAATATCCTAGAATCCGTTATATCTTGCCTTTGATGAAAAGAATACAATGTATTTATAGTGACCCGTAGATCAAGGGTTGGAATGCCTTTATTTATTGAAGCACACTATATATTTGACTTACTTGAGTTTAATATATAGGAGCTTATCTAGTTTGGAAATTCAGACAAAACTTAGTCATCCTTATTTTTTCCCTAAGCCTCGTTGCCTCTTCAAAGACTCAAGAGATATCTAAATCAAAAGGAAGATGGTACATTAGGTAGTAACCAACACACAAGCACTCTAGGTTTACACCTTTATTTTGCATAGTGCATATTTGAGATGTGTGTTGCTTTTGGACTTAAAATAATTTTCTACCATTTTTTGTTGATTTTAGGAATTTTTAAAACATTTAAAAACAATTTTCTAAAATTGAAAATTGGATTTAAAAATATTTTGGGCTTAATTTGTAAATATGAAATGTTTCCAGAAACATTTGTGGGTGCAACTGGAATTAATCAAACACAAAAAATGCGCGTTTGAGACTTCATCCTGACCCAACACGTGTTGAGCATTTAGCGAGTGGATTTATGTTTCTTCGCCCTCACAAACCTTAGACTTAATCTGGAACGTTCATTCAAAATTCGATGGTCTGCATGTAGTCCTTAGAAATCCTTGTGACACACATATTGACCAATCAGAACGTCATTTGAAGCGGTGCTTTATAAGCCGTTAGATTGAGTTTTCAAATGGTTGACTTAATCTTGATCGTTGATTTGCCCCAGACCTTCCAGATCCTTCCTCGCGTAGTATAAATAGGACTCATCTTCCCCTCACTTACAATATTAGGGAGAGTTGAGAGTTGATAGAGAGAGAGAAGGGAGAGGGATATAAGAGAGAGAAAAGAAAATCGAGGGAAAATTTCCAAACCTTAAACCAAACTCAGTCCAATTGAAACGCCCAAAGGGCCCCCAATTTTAAAGTTCTTTAAAATTATATTTCCTTCTTTAAATAGATGCTGAAGCGAGTGATGTGATGGTTCAATTCAATACAATTTTAATTTCTTAACAAATTAAAATTAAACACAGTGAAATTAAATTAAACACGCACTTATGTTAATTTCACTCAAACCAAATTAACCCAAGTCTTAGAATTTGCCTAAGTCATATTTTTCATTTAAACAAATTAGGCCAAACCAATTTTAACAAATTAAATTGATGACTTGAATTAACTACACATTACCCAATATTAAATTAGCACCAACTTAAATTAAGTGTGACAATTAAAACCAATTTTATCTTGAATTATCCTAAGCATGCGTTCTAAGTTATTATGCAAGAAAAAAGTAAATCAATCACACTACGCCGCGATGTACGAGGAAAAACCCACAACGGGAAACAACCTTGGAAGGCTCTAGCCACAAATCCACTAAGTACGGAATTACAAGACAAAAGACTTACAACACTCGACTCGATCCCTCTCAAGCCCCGACGCATCTTCTTGTAACTACCTCTGCCTAGCGGATAACCACGGAGCTCCACCGTGATCTCAGACCCACCGATCGGACTTTTAACGATCACCGTCAACCACACATGGTGCCTCTCACCATGTGAGAATGCCGCAACAAAACTTCTTCTTCTTTAAGGGATGTAGAAGCAAACCCAAACTTCTCTTCAAATGGTGTAGAGATAAAACGATGCCAAAACACTCCAAGCAATTTATATATATATATATATATATATATATATATATGGAAACTTCGAATAAACAATGGGTGTAAAACTCGAGTGGTAAATGAATTTGTCTTTAAAAATTTATACTCAAAACTTGTTCTTTTTATTCTAAACAATTTTGCTCTCAAACTCTCTCTTAGAGATGGAAGGTTATGAAAAAGATAATTTGGAAAATATTGTTCCCGCACATTATAAGATCTGTGAAAAGTTAGTGGAGAAACAAGTGGGGAAAGTGGGAAAAACTGCTCAAAACTGCCAAATAACTGTTCCCGCTAGAATCTCGTTCGAACGAGATTTTCGTTCGAACGAAGTCTCGTTCGAACGACAATATAACGACCTTCGAACGAAGTTCTAGTGTATTGAAAACTGAACTCGTTAGAAATCTCATTCAAACGACATTTCGAACGAAGTTACAGCTGGGAACTCGTTGGCAATCTCGTTCGAACGACTTGTGGTTCGAACGAAAATCTCGTTCGAACGACACTTCGAACGAACTTACAGAAAGTTTGAAAAAATCTCATTTTAGCCCAAAAACTTTATATACTTTATATACAACTTTTAATAGAAATATTTCTGAAAACAAAACGCAGTTTTAATTAAACCTACACCCATATAAACATGTTCCAAGCTCCTATATATATATCAATGCATTCATACCTTGGGAGCATGGAACCACTGTTGATGACGTAGAAACGAGGCACATAAACACGGCTTTTGATGAAACTTTATACTCTTTGCCGCTACGTCTTCAACTAACACTTCACAGGCTTGAATAGATGACAATTTAACACTATCCTATGAATAAACGTTTTTGTCCGGAATTGAGCCAAAACTACATTAGGACTCAATCGGATAAATGTGTCCCTACAAATCTCCACCTTTGGCTATTCCGGGTCAAAAACCAAACAAAAATCCTAAAGGGCCGTCAAGCTCACTAGACTCAAACATATCCCACCCAAACTTGACTCAAACCCAAGGATCAAACGCTTTGCCGATGAAAGTTACCGCTTTAGAAGAATTTCTGCACACTTAAGCAAACTATCAAACGGATAGGGAATATCAAAGTATTTAATGCAATTGAAACAAATACTCCCCCTAAATTAATTCTCCCTTTATCAACTATGATCAACCAAAGAAGTTAGCTACTCCCCCTAAGTTAAATATCCTAAACTTAGATAAGATTATAATAGGATTAGATACCATTTCTCCCCTATCATTCTCCCCCTTTTTGTTCAGGAATAGACAAAGGATATAAACTAATTTAAAAACACGTTGTAGCTTAGAGTGATAAGACATTAAAGCATATGAGCAACAAAAGCATAACTAATCCAAGATAGATATCAATAATGAAGTAGAAGCATAGATGGACTAGAAAGCAAGGCAAAGACAAACAAAATATCATATATATATATACTCGAAATATATCGATAAAGCACATGCATATATATATAGATATAAACAGACAAATGACACAAAATACAATAAGTTTAGCACACTCGTATGGCAAAAATGTGTCATATGGAAACGGAAGTGTAGGGGTGTGAACTAGTAACAATTAAATTTAGACCTAAACACTTAAACAATATTCACGGAGTTCTCATTTGATTGCAAACTTTATCACATTTGAATATAACCTCATGTGACAATAAAGATTGAAACAAACATACACAATGCATACAAGCCTAGAGTTTTGATGATTCTACAAACCACATAGAGTCATGACAATAAAGACCACTAGGATAAATGGACATTGTGCAAACCGTTGATATACCATCCAATCTCCCTCAATAAGCATATAAATTATGAATGAATATATCCATCAAACATAGGCATTGGCAATGATTTTTCTATTTAATGTCATATTCTATTTTTAGGCCTTTGGACCACGTATTTCTTTTAGGTCCATTCAAACGGTGGCTTACTATTGCAAAGGATATTAATCCTTTCGCAGCCCTTCCCCGTGCACATTTAGATATATAATTTTTATATCTCACACAAATCTCACGTGCAATGGATTTTGACATGCACTAGTCCTCCTAGGTCATAAATATGTAGATGACTAGATTGGTAGGAGAACACCACACAAAGCTCAAATATAACACGTGACATTAAAATTTCAAAAGAGCTCGTGCATGTGTGAATAGAGGCATATAAAAACATAATCCATTTAATCATTACGAAATCCAACTACTCCATATAAACATGGTAAAGAACATTTTAAGGATTGACAATCTAAACCAAAAGTTCTAACCACATGGGGGCGTAAAAGATTGGATTAAAACACAAGTATATTCCACATAAAGTGTGTCAAACTAAAATACACACAAAATAAAAATCTTTTTGAGTTTTTGACATTTTAACCAAAAATAAGAATATATACTCAAAAGGACACACAAAAATCATTTGTATTTTTCATTAAGCTTAAATGAAACAAATAAAACACAAATGATAAACAAAAATCTTTTTGTATTTTCATATAATGCAAATAAAAATGAAACAAATATATACAAAAGATAAACAAAAATCATAATTCTAGCATGAGATATGAGATTAAGCAATGACTAGAAAATGATGAAACAAGCATACAATTAGCATGATGATATAACATGAAGTACAAAAGCTAACGTATGCAAAAAACTAACACATTCATCCTTTATATTTAGAAAGGGAGGAAGCATGTGAAAGTAAATGAGAATCAAAAATCCTATTTTGCAAGGCAACCAAGTCGGATTTCCTAACCCAAATTAATGAAAAATGACTATCTTGGGGTGTAGGAATTTTAACTACCTTGGTTACTTTACGTTGGGATTTTCTAGGAATTCGTTTAAGATTAAAACAAAATTTCCTAAGATGACCTTTTCAACCACAATGTGCACAAGTAAAGACACGTCAAAATTTGGTACCTAAGGATTGATCTTTAAAGGCTTTCCTAGTAGATTCTCCTAAAACATTGGTTTTGGCTTTTTGAGTAGATTCATTACAAGTATTGAAGCCTAAACCACACATATCATTTTTGATTTGGACCGTGCCTAAGATTTTATCTAGTTTTTCGAACCTACACTCCAAATCAAATTTGACTTTGCTAGAGTCTTTTAGTTTATTTTCTAATTCTAAATTTTTAAACTCTAACAACACATTTTTCTCTTCAAACTCGAGAAGTTGCTTTTTTAAGGATTCCATTAGACCTCTAAGGCTATCTCTCTCGCCTTCTATTTATTCTAGCTTATCTCGAAGAGTTCTCTCTCGTGTCCTAAGGTCTTCAATTAACGTACTCTCATTAACGACCTCGACACGCTCTTTTAAACAAGCTTCTAACTTCAAATTAGCTCTTTTTAATTTAATAGATTCTTCAAATAATTCTTGAAAAGCATTTTGAAGTTCACTCACATCAACCTCTTCATTTTCCCTCTCTCTCTCTTTCACTCTCACTACCATAAAAAATAGGGGATTCAAAAACTTTGACCTCGGAAATGTCATGTGTTTGTATATCTTCATGAGAAGATTCACTATCGGTGCTCATATGACTAGCCATAAAAGCCACATAGTTGGGCTTAGTGCGGGAATCGGGTCCCTCTTCCTCATCACTATCACTAAGAGTTGCATTATAAGAAATAGGTTGTTAACCTTCTTTCCTTTGTTTAGTGGGGCATTGATAAACCCTATGGCCATAACCTTCACAACCGAAACACCTATTTGACTTGTCCCTATTTAAATTTTCTTTAGAAGATTTAGGGATCCTCTCGGCTTTGCCATGCTTATATTTTTCAAATTTAGAGTTTTCAAATTTCTTAAAATCATTTTTAAATTTATCTTTGTTAGATTTAAGCAATTTATGAAACTTTCTAGCAAACATAGCCATGTCATCCGAGTCACTATCACTATCGCACTCTACTACTTATTTTTCCTCTTTTTGGGCTTTCAAAGCAACGCCTTTTTCTATTTTCTTTTCAGTTTTAAAGGGAAACATGTCCAGTTCATAGGTTTGTAAATCACCTACGAGCTCTTCTAATTTCGTAGAAGCTAAATTTGGTAAAGAATTTAAAACGATCACTTTTGGAATAAATCTATCAGGAAGGGACCTTAAAATTTTCTTTACAACTCGGTTGTCGGGTATTTTCTCTCCCAAGTTAAAAGATGAATTAACAATGTCTGAAAGTCTAGCATAAAATTCATCAAAAGTTTCTTTTTCATTCATTTTTATGGTTTCTAATTAAGTGGTGAGGTTTTGGAGTTTATAAGCCTTAACGACACTAGTTCCTTCATGAGTTAGTTGTAAAATATCCCAAGCTTCTTTAGCGATTTCACACGTCATAATACGTTTGAATTCTTCCTGTGTGACCGCACTAAACAAGGCATTTAAACCTCAGGAATTAAAATTTGAAAGTTTAAACTCATTATCAGTCCATCTATCGGCCGGTTTGGGAACACGTTCATTATCTACTAAATGAGTTGATGGATACAACCCGTTAACAACAGATAACCAAACTCTCTCGTCGATAGATTTTAGTGCCAATTTCATTCGTGCTTTCCAGTACGCGTAATTTGAACCATCGGAAATTGGGAAATTTTGAGAATGGGGAAAATTCCATTTTAGTCAAAAATATTTAAAGGATCTTTAACGAAATAATTTATCGCTTTGGCTCTGATACCAATTTGAAATGCCCAAGGGGCCCCCAATTTTAAAGTTCTTTAAAATTATATTTTGTTCTTTAAATAGATGCGGAAGCGAGTGATGTGATGGTTCAATTCAACACAATTTTAATTTCTTAAACAATTAAAATTAAACACAGTGAAATTAAATTAAACACACACTTATGTTAATTTCACTCAAACCAAATTAACCCAAGTCCTAGAATTTGCTTAAGTCATATTTTTCATTTAAACAAATTAGGCCAAACCAATTTTAACAAATTAAATTGATGACGTGAATTAACTACACATTACCCAATATTAAATTAGCACCAAATTAAATTAAGTGTGACAATTAAAACCAATTTTATCTTGAATTATCCTAAGCATGCGTTCTAAGTTATTATGCAAGATAAAAGTAAATCAGTCACACTACGCCGCGATGTACGAGGAAACCCACAACGGGAAATAACCTCAGGCGGCCCTAGCCATAAATCCACTAAGTACGGAATTACACTTACAAGACAAAAGACTTACAACATTCGGCTC
This sequence comes from Sambucus nigra, assembly GCA_949130495.1. NCBI lineage: Eukaryota > Viridiplantae > Streptophyta > Magnoliopsida > Dipsacales > Adoxaceae > Sambucus > Sambucus nigra. The sequence goes on from OX422220.1 coordinate 516,011,934, forward strand.
GATCCCTCTCAAGCCCCAACGTGTCTTCTTGTAACTACCTCTGCTTAGCGGATAACCACGGAGCTCCACTGCGATCTCGGACCCACCGATCAGACTTTTAACAGTCACCGTCAACCACACATGGTGCCTTTCACCATGTGAAAATGCTGCAGCAAAACTTCTTCTTCTTCGAGGGATGTAGAAGCAAACCCAAACTTCTCTTCAAATGGTGTAGAGATAAACCGGTGTCAAAATACTCCAAGCAATTGATATAGATATGGAAGCTTGCAATAAACAATGGGTGTAAAACTAGAGTGGTAAATGAATTTGTCTTTAAAAATTTACACTCAAAACTTGATCTTTTTCTTCTAAACAATTTTGCTCTCAAACTCTCTCTTAGAGATGGAAGGTTATGAAAAAGATAATTTGGAAAATGTTGTTCTCGCACATTATAAGATCTGTGAAAAGTTAGTGGAGAAACAAGTGGGGAAAGTGGGAAAAACTGGTCAAAACTGCCAAATAACTGTTCTCGCTGGAATCTCGTTCAAACGAGATTTTCGTTCGAATGAAGTCTCATTCGAATGACAATCTAACGACCTTCGAACGAAGTTCCAGTGTATTGAAAATTTAACTCGTTAGAAATCTCGTTCGAACGACATATTTAACGAAGTTACAGCTGGGAACTCGTTGGTAGTCTTGTTCGAACGACTTGTGGTTCGAACGAAAATCTCGTTCGAACGACACTTCGAACGAACTTACAGAAAGTTTAAAAAAATCTCATTTTAGACCAGAAACTTTATATACTTTATATACAAGTTTTAATAGAAATCTTTCTGAAAACAAAACGCAGTTTTAATTAAACCTACACCCATATAAACAGGCTCCAAGCTCATATATATATATATATTAATGCATTCATACCTTGGGAGCATGGAACCACTGTTGATGACGTAGAAACGAGGCACATAAACACGACTTTTGATGAATCTTTATACTCTTTGTCTCTACTTCTTCAACTAACACTTCATAGGCTTGAATAGATGACAATTTAACATTATCCTATGAATAAACATTTTTGTCCGGAATTGAGCCAAAACTACATTAGGACTCAATCGGAGAAATGTGTCCTTACACCAATTTTCTCTAGAAAATTAATTTGAGAGTTTTAGGGTTTCTGGTTCGTTAGTATCTAAACCTCTTAGGTTTTTATCTCTCTCCTAACACCTTCACAAAATCAAAACTCGTTTCTAACAAATAGAAGCTTGTAGATATTATTTACAAGTGAAACAGTCACGTTGTAATTAGGTTGATTTCTATATTAATAAATCTATATCTCTCTTGTTGGATTTAGGGTTAAAACGTTTTTATTAAAATTATCCAAACAAATCTTATCTCTGTTTTTTACAAAATGGATCTGAAGGTTTAAAAGTTTCAGATCTTAGTTTTTCGTTTTGAAAAACTTGTAGATAAATAAAGATTCGAAGAATTTGAATTTTAAAGGTTCTTTAAGAACTCAAGATCTGAAAAACATTTGTTTAAACGAAACCTAAATTCAGTGTTGTTAAACCCTACATATCATACTTAGAAGAACTTGTAATTTGTAGGATATTTACTTGTATAAGTGTGTGCATGTGTGTGTGTGCATGCATGTGTTTAGGCACGACACTCACTAACACCTTCACACTACTTCACTGAAATCGTGTGTTGGTTGAGAGATTTAAACTGTTGAGTCACCGTAAAGACTAAAAGGAGCAAGAGGAGTAAATAGAAGAACGATAAGCACAACATCAAGAGCCTCAGAGAAGTCAGAACTGCTGGAGTGTGCTGGTATATTTCTTGACTTAGTATAGGTCTTGTTGTGTGTAAAATTCATTGGTTGTTTGTAACCTAAAACTCATTTTAGTGGATTTTTTGGTTTGAGGTGTAGAGACCTCCGTGGATGTTTACCTTACTTTAGGGTTTTACCACGTTAAAAACTTATTGTCATGTGTGAATGTTTTTAATGTTTGCTTAACTACTGCTGCTAAACCTGACTAAGTTTCTTAATTTCTTAAGTAACTGGAATATCTTGTTCATTCTGTTACACATCTTGTGTGAGTTTATTGTTTACAAAAGAGTTTCTTCAAAAAGACAAATCGGACCGTCCTTAACAACTTTAACTTTTCTTAAACAAACTAGCTAGGGATTTTCATATATTAGAGCATTTACACCCGTACATAATGAATGTGACGGTTGATAGTCTAGACCACGTGTGGAAAGTCCTTTAATTACTGGGTGGTGGCTTTTCATTTATATTGATGGTCTGCATTCTTCATGTTGGTCGACATGCAAACTGAGCAGCTATCTGCTGACTAGGATTTTTTCCACGTAAGTAGTCAATTGTCCACTTCTGATTGGTCCACGTAAATGGATAATTTTTAGTATCAACAGAAGCCCCCAATACTTCATTCTTGATGCTTTTGTTGAAAGGACGGAGTATATTTTCTTCAGAGTTGGTCGGCTTATGCCGACGTGTGGAACTTGTGAAAATTTTCCATTTTTGATTTTATAATGACATTTTTGTAAATAATTTGAAAATTTGCGAACCGCCAAAGGGTAAATTGGTCTTTTTATATTACTAGAACTGCAAAGCTGTCAGAATGTCAATTGTCTAAGCAGGTAATCATTTCATGCACAATTTCCCTGGTAAGCTATAAAAGGTGACATTTTGTCAGATTTTCTTTACCAAACCTTTCCAATCTTTTGAACTCTTCTTCTTCTCCAGGTTTCCTTTCTCTGAGATTTTCTTTGCCTTCTTCCTTTGCTTCAGTCTTCATTTTCACTGTAAGCTTTCTTTTTACCTTTCACTTCACTTTCTTACTTTCTTTACTGTAGCCATGGTTTATATCGTACATAGGGAATCCTTAGATCAGTTTAGGCGGGAAAGGAATATTGCTGACTGAGTAGACTTTTAAATGCACATACCACTTGTTGAGGTATTGTCGTTGCCTAAAGGTCATTGGATTCCCTCTCTCTTCATTAATGAGTGCGAATTCACATTTCCTCCCAATAGGTTTTGTTTAGAATTTTGCTAATATTTTGATGTTGTCCCAGCTAGGGTAGCACCCAATACTTGGAGAGTGGTTAATGGGATTCATCGGCGGAATCAGATACATGGAACCCACATTGGTATCCTAGAGTTGATGTTCTATTAGAAGTGGGTTACCAGTGACAATACATAATATTTGAAAACTAGGTTTGCTAATAGGTCCTTAGTTGTCAATTTGCCTGACTCAAATGATTATGGTGTTATTGCAAAGAACTGGCAACATTCTCCTTTACAAATAGGAGAGTTGTATGATGGGCCCAGGTGTCCCCAAGTGGGTCATGGCATAGGTTGTTTAACTTAAATGTTGTATTCTTTTATTTTTTGCTAATCAACTGCTTGATGACATGTTATCTCATATTTTTATGTTTTGTTTCTTGTTTTGTGCAGTTGAGAGCAAGAAAAAGTGTCCTTAAGAAGAGGATATCAACATTCGTGAATTAAAATTCCTTTGGAGTATTTACCAGAGGATTAGCGAGGAACACCCTAGAGTTTCCTCATATCTGCTAGAGTACAGGAGCTCCATTAATTCTTTTATTTCTAGGTCCACCACTTCTACTGCTATAGTCCCCATCAATCTAGAGAAAGAGCCAATCCCGACTTCTTCTGGTGAAGAATCTACTGGTATAGAGAAGGATTTTGGGACATATTCTTACTTTGAATCCTTGGATATTGCAACAATCCCATCTTCTCCACTTACTTCTACGGGAAAGATGAACATCCCTCATTTGATAATTGGAGCCTTGTCTCCAACTTCCAAAAGAGCTGCCGAGAAGAGTAGTAAAGTTGGGGAAGCTAAGAGGCAAGAAAAAAATACAATGTTTCTGAGAAGGAGAAGGTTCCACAAGTAATCACCTCTGAGGAAGTTGATGTTGTTGTTCCTCAATTCAAGTGGATAATAAAAGGTTTGCCCGAGAAACAAACTGTTGTAAGCTCTGTCGACCAGGAGTTGGTTGAAAAAATTCAGAAGGATTTGACTATTGTTAGGCCATCCTCCATTGTCATTAATCCTATCATGGCTAGTAGATTAATTAAGACTGTTACTCGCTTTGTTGATAGTGCAACTCTTGCCCCTTTGCCACGACTGAAGTTGGCAGAAAATGCTTGCCAAAGATTGACTGTGGTAACTATTTTCCTTACACTACTTGCTTTTAATGTCTTGTTGTTCTCCTTGTAATCTGACATTGTCTTTTGTCCAATTTTTAGCCAATTTCAATCAACTGATGGAGAAGGATGTGAGCGAGCGAAATCCCACGTGAGGGATAATTTGCGCGATAGACTTTATGTGTGGAAGTAAACTTATTGTTGAATAAACGCCTTAAACCTACGAGTTTATACGAATGATGCAAAGGGGACAAAATTAAACTTTTACTTAATTTGTTAACTTTATGAAAATGAATTTGATTTTCAAAGTCAATTAAAGTCCAAATTATTTGTTAAATCAAGGTGATTTACAAAATAATAACCAATTCAGTTTTTAGGCGAGTTTCTATTTCTTTAATCCTACTTTTTCGTGCGAGGTGATATACGAAAAATGTAAAACACTCGGTGTTTATTTTACGTTGCAAAAACCCTTCCCCGGGAAAAACGACGAACTCCTCTAGGAGTTACCGAATCTACTTCCACTAAAACCAAACGAAATAGGAACGATTATACAAACATGCAACAAGACTCAAAGCAAGATAAATCAGAACAAGCTATTACCCATCTCGACCAAGCTTCTCTCCGCTCTGGTTGCCTTTCCGTAATTATCCTCACAATGCAGCTCCTTTTCACTTTGCTTTCTTCACTTCTCAGCCTCCCCTCTAACTTCTTTAAGCGCAGGTTAGCTCAGTGCCTATTGTACTAGTTCTTAGTGAAGTAATAGTGTGTGGTGTTCTATCCTAGATGACACACCCACACTTAAATGATACACACAGAATGCAATGCAACAGAATATATCTCCTATATATCTTTACAAGTCTTGTGTCACCTCAAATCAAATCTTCTTGACTTTGAATATAATTTTGAAAAGCTTTCTTTTCTTTTTAAATCTTGAACACTAGACTTGTTCAGATATTACACAAACAAACGTGTCTACGTGAATACAACGTGATTGAATATATGTGTGAGTGATATGATATGAAAACAAATCCTGAAAATCACTCAAACAAGCAGATAATCATATACACAAATATCAAGACTGAAAATAGCATGCAACTGTTTCAACTAATATTTTGATTAAAACAATTTTAATCTCAAATATATATATGTAAGGGAAAATACAAAGAGTTCAGCAATATGATATTCTTGATTTAGTCTAATCAGTTCTATATTCTCAAATCATCAAGTATATGGTTCACGCAAGAATAAAATCAATCAGATTTTAGATTTCAGCAATTTATTCGTCTACAGGTTTAAATGTCTAAACCTAACAATATGAATATAATGAACCAAGATTTCCAAATTTAATTAAAACAAAATATTTTAATCAAGCACTGATTTAGAACATATCAAAATACTCAAAGTTATTAAACAAATCAGATTTGTGTACAAGATTTATCACAGAAATAGATCTAAGAAAAATAGATCAAACACAATATCAATAGTTTTGTAAACTCAGACTTAATACCACAAGTATGTTGTTCGTATGTGTAGTGTTTATATATATAAAATATATTTCAACAATACACTACAAAAAATTAGATCTAATAGATACAAGATCTAAATGAACAAATAAAACAAGAACAACAATTAGAGATACTCACAATCAGATTTTTCAAAATGAAAAATCAACAAGAACTGAGAGATAATCTTCTGAAAAAAACGTCCAAACTTGACTCCACAAGATTTAGAAAATATTGAGTCAAAACAGCCTTGGATCAAAGTATACACTCTTATGATAAATCTTTTTGAATCAGGTGTATAATCTCTCTCACAAAATTTCAGCAGAGCTTCAGCTCAAAAATATGAAGACCAAAGGTCTGTATTTAATGCCAAAAGAGAACAAGTCTGATTAGTGAAAAGGGATTCACAAGGATCACTAAAATACACACCACAACCATTGATTAAAAACAATCTAAGGGTGTACAAAGAAACACAAAGTATTACATTAAGAAACAGACACGTGTTATAAAAACCGTAACAAACAAAACAAATCATGTTCCACAATACGATGCCGTTTTAAAGTAGTATAAAAGCAAGCTGTAGTCCACTTAAATATTACCGTTTGAAAATAAGACAGCAGCGGCGTCGTTTAAATAAAATTGAAAACCATTTTTGGTTCTCTGGGCCACGCTATCAGTCCTTGTAAATAATCGATTGGTCAAATCGATAGGTACAGATAATGACCTGCTAAGGTCCAGATATAAGGGCAATAGCTACAGAGAAGGACAACGCATAGGGGAACATGCATGCAGTCATAGTAACAGCTAACAGGTTTGGCCATCTCAACTAATATAAGAATATATTATATAATAAAGAGATACAAAGTACATGGTCAAATCTCATATAACACTTAACATAATACAGTGCAATCCGATATGACAACCAAGAAGCCACGCATACAAGAGTATATAAGCATATATAACCAACAACATACATATATACTATATATATGCATAACATACCAATATATATATACATAAGACACGCATACATATAAAAGTATAATACGCCCAATCAAATTATCACACTATATAAAGAAAATTATTTTTAACTTCAAATATTTTATTCTGAAAATTTTATTAAAAAAAATATTTTGTGTCGAAAATTTATTTTCACAAAAATATTTATTTTTACAAAAGCTTCAAATTAAAATATTGAACTAAAAAAAAATAAGATGACAAAACCAAACACTATCATAAGATATGATAAATAAAATGCAAATGCAACGTGGTGTCGTGTCCTACGTGACAAAAATTCCTATGAGCCATAGAAAATGAAAATTACCTTTTTCTGAGAGGGCGAACTAAATCACGAGCGTCATTTGATGTAGATGAACAAGGAGAGCTTGGCGTCGATACGCGAGACACAATCCTAATTACAAAAATATTTTGTCAAAATTTAATTCCAACTAGATGAAGTCCTATTTAGCTAAAGCACATAACACAAATCCTAAGAGTGCTCTATATAGGAACCTTCAATCTCCCCCATTGGAGTAATTTTGACAAAACCCTTGAGTACATCAAATGACATACTAAGGTAAAATCAATCCTAGATTTTCCTATACAAAAGAGTATCTAATTACCCACCCATCCTAGAAATGAAAAAGACACAACTCAGATGCACGGTTGATGAAGACCTACAAAACATAAATGCTTTTCTGCCAAGAAATCAAGTTAGTAGCATTTGCTCTACCAAAATAATAACATGAAAGAATTACATGTGCAGGAAATAACAAAATGGAATATGTATGAACACAAGACTAGAATATGTACTCAACTCTCCCCCATTTAGTCTAAATTAGACAATGGTTGAAAGTTATCATAATAACAAGTTATAATCTGCAAAATAAACGTCTCCTACATCAAACATGGTTCTAAGAGATACCGTTATTAGTAGATATCTTTATCCTAAAACCTCAGAGATCGTGAAATCAAGATGCAGACAATATACAAGTTTTAATTATCGAGCACACCATTCCAATCAAACAAGGGATTAACAAAAGACTTCAAAAATAAATCATCAAGTCTACAATCACTAGTAACATGTTGAACTACCCCATTAAGTTTGGTTCTTTTTGGAGCACTAAACATATGTGAAGTACCACTAGCCTCACAAGAATTGATAACTCCCATTTCTTTAAAATCATCTCCCCCATCATTGAATAACTCTAGAGGGGCAATGGTATTTTTGTCTATAACCAGTTGGTGAGGAGACTTAGTAACTTCCTTAATAGGGACATCGTTACAAATATTAGGGGGACATTACTTCGATTTTAAAAAGTCCAACTGAGGTCTCAAATCACAAGTCCTGACCCAAATAGGCAATGTTTTCAAAGGTATTTGTGCCTTTTGGAATCTAGGATGGAATATTTTCTTATAGGTTTGAGGCCTAGAGTAGTTGAAGGAACGGATCCACCTATTATTGGGTCGATGCCTATGAAAATTTGTAAATCGCTTCACTTTCTTGTCAAAGACTTTAAAATGAGCGTCTTTCTTACGATTACTAAGGCATTCCCAGTTTTGGTGTCCAAAAACATCACAAAAACTGCAATAGAAATTGGTAGCAGGTTTTTTAACATAAGGATCAGACTTCCTAGACTTTAAAACACTTAAGTCAGGTTTAGAAGTCAAGTTTGTCCTTTTAGGGGGCAAAATATATTTAGGAGAATCAGCACACCTTATAGGAGGATACTTGAGATCAATTTCCTTTCTAGAAGTAGTTTCATTTAAAATCTGTTTTCCTTTATCAACTTTTGAACTACTCAAATTTGGTTTAAGTTGGGTACTATCCGGAACAAAAATAGTAGGTTTAATACAAATACTATTCTTGGCATTCTCATCATAACCAAGTCCATTTGTATTAAAATCATATTTCATAGAGTCCAAAAATTTATCTAAATCAAAATCTTCTTTAGATTTCTCTAAATCTTGTTCTCGAACCCTTTTAAAAGCATCGACACACATTTCTTTAGATTTTTCGAGATCAACCAATGTGGCCTTATATCTTTGTTCAAGAACATCATTCTTTTCATTAAGAACAGAAATTTCATTTTCAAAATCAGATTTTTGTTTTTTAAAAACACTTCTTTCTTTTTCAAAATTTGATTTGATATCAAATATCTCCTTTTCAGTTTGCTTAACTATCCCATATTGACTTTCTAAGGTCTCACTAAGTGATTTCACCAAATTGGAAAAGTCTTTTCTGTTTCGTAGAGTTCTAACATACATTTCAGCATAGTCATCATAGCCAACAAAATCAGCATCACATGTAGCTTCAGTGCTAGTGTGTGAAGCGCAATCAATTCCATTTAAAATAGAATCATCATAGCGAGCAGCACGTTTAGCATCAAATGGAGCAGTTAATTCATGCATGGAAGGTTGAGTAGCTAATAATGATTTTGCACATTCAATTAAATCTAAAATGTCATCAGATTCCCCATCAGAATCATCTAGATTATCTAGGCCAGCAATATATTTATCACCACAGCAATTATAAACACTACCAACAAAAACAAGGCAATGTGATTAAGTGTCGATCTTGTCATCTTCCGAATTAGAAGATTCATCCCAAGTTCGGGTTATCTGGGCCTTATGATTTTTATTGTGTGTGATTTTTTATTTAACCTGACAATCATCAGTGAAGCAGCCTAAATTATCATATTTACGACAAGCAGATTTATCGGATTTGCTGCTATTACAATAATAACCAATCTGATTGGTGTTTCTGTTGCGAGGCTATTTCGAATGGTTGGAATGAGAGTCAGATTGAACACTTCTTTTTGCAAGAAGTTTTCTCTTTTTCACGAGACCTTTAATTTGTCTCGACATTAGTGCAATCTCACTATCAATATTTCCAAATTCATTAACCTCATCATCAGACTCATTTTCAAATTCAAATTGAACAGAAATAGGTTTAAATTTTTCCTTAACAGCATCATAAGTTTTGAATGCAAGTTTAGAACTACAACGAGAATCACGCATAGACATATCCGTTAAATTCTTCCTAAATGCCAACTCTAACTCCATGGTCTTTAACTTTGAACTGAGAAGTTCAGGGGTGAGAGACAAATCATTTATTTCTTCAATTATATACCGCTTGTGATGAAATTTGGGCGCTAGGGATCTAATGATTTTAGAGCAGATTTCTTTACTAGTGTACACAATACCATTTGAGTGAAGTTGAGTAATGATATCAGCTAGTCTCATATAGAAGTCATCAAAGGCTTCGTTATCGTTCATTACTAACATGTTATATTGTTGTACTAGCAATTGGCACTTACAAGCTTTAACTCTCGCATCACCCTCATGTGCGGTGACAAGTGTATCCCAAGTTTCTTTACTCGTGGTGCAGTGACATATGCGTTTCAATTCGTTTTCACACACACTCATAAAAATTGCATTCTTTCCCTTGTTATTATAGTTGCAGATTTTCTTTTGGTCATTACTCATTTCATTAGTTGTGAGTTTTCTAAGTGTAGAACTACCATCAGCAATAGGAACAGTAGGATGTGTATAACCTTTTTCTATTAAGTCCTAAGCATCATCTCCTAGTGTGCCTTGAATAAATGCAATCATACGTATTTTCCAATAAGAAAAATTAAAGCCATAAAAAATAGGAGGTCTACTCATATTACCCAACCTAAGTAACTGACTTGAATCATCCATTAAAACAAGGTAAAAAGAGTTTAACAAAAGTGTTGAATAAGTTCTTTTAAAGTCTAGCTCTGATACCACTTGAGCGAGCGAAATCCCACGTGAAGGATAATTTGCGCGATTGACTTTATGTGCGGAAGTAAACTTATTGTTGAATAAACGCCTTAAACCTACGAGTTTATACGAATGATGGAAAGGGGACCAAATTAAACTTTTACTTAATTTGTTAACTTTATGAAAATGAATTTGATTTTTAAAGTACAAATTATTTGTTAAATCAAGGTGATTTACAAAATAATAACCAATTCAGTTTTTAGGCGAGTTTCTATTTCTTTTATCCTACTTTTTCGTGCGAGGTGATATACGAAAAATGTAAAACACTCGGTGTTTATTTTACGTCGCAAAAACCCTTCCCCGGGAAAAACGACGAACTCCTCTAGGAGTAACCTAATCTACTTCCACTAAAACCAAACGAAATAGGAACGATTATACAAACATGCAACAAGACTCAAAGCAAGATAAATCAGAACAAGCTATTACCCATCTCGACCAAGCTTCTCTCCGCTCTGGTTGCCTTTCCGCAATTATCCTCACAATGCAGCTCTTGTTCACTTTGCTTTCTTCACTTCTCAGCCTCCCCTCTAACTACTTTAAGCGCAGGTTAGCTCAGTGCCTATTGTCCTAGTTCTTAGTGAAGTAATAGTGTGTGGTGTTCTATCCTAGATGACACACCCACACTTAAATGATACACACAGAATGCAATGCAACAGAATATATCTCCTATATATCTCTGCAAGTCTTGTGTCACCTCAAATCAAATCTTCTTGACTTTGAATATAATTTTGAAAAGCTTTCTTTTCTTTTTAAATCTTGAACAGTAGACTTGTTCAGATATTACACAAACAAATGTGTCTACGTGAATACAACGTGATTGAATATATGTGCGAGTGATATGATATGAAAACAAATCATGAAAATCACTCAAACAAGCAGATAATCATATACACAAATATCAAGACTGAAAATATCATGCAACTGTTTCAACTAATATTTAGATTAAAACAATTTTAATCTCAAATATATATATGTAAGGTCAAATACAAAGTGTTCAGCAATATGATATTCTTGATTTAGTCTAATCAGTTCTATGTTCTCAAATCATCAAGTATATGGTTCAGGCAAGAATAAAATCAATCAGATTTTAGATTTCAGCAACTTATTCGTCTACAGGTTTAAATGTCTAAACCTAACAATATGAATATAATGAACCAAGATTTCCAAATTTAATTAAAACAAAATGTTTTAATCAAGCACTGATTTAGAACATATCAAAAGACTCAAAGTTATTAAACAGATCAGATTTGTGTGCAAGATTTATCACAGAAATAGATCTAAGAAAAATAGATCAAACACAATATCAATAGTTTTGTAAACTCAGACTTAATACCACAAGTATGTTGTTCGTGTGTGTAGTGTTTATATATATAAAATATATTTCAGCAATACACTACAAAAAATTAGATCTAATACATACAAGATCTAAATGAACAAATAAAACAAGAACAACAATTAGGGATACTCACAATCAGATTTTTCAAAATGAAAAATCAACAAGAACTGAGAGATAATCTTCTGAAAAAAACGTCCAAACTTGACTCCAGAAGATTTAGAAAATATTGAGTCAAAACAGCCTTGGATCAAAGTATACACTCTTAAGATAAATCTTTTTGAATCAGGTGTATAATCTCTCTCACAAAATTTCAGCAGAGCTTCAGCTCAAAAATATGAAGACCAAAGGTCTGTATTTAAAGCCAAAAGAGAACAAGTCTGATTGGTGAAAAGGGATTCACAAGGATAACTAAAATACACACCACAACCATTGAATAAAAACAATCTAAGGGTGCACAAAGAAACACAAAGTATTACATTAAGAAACAGACACGTGTTATAAAAACCGAAACAAACAAAACAAATCATGTGCCACAATACGATGCCGTTTTAAAGTAGTATAAAAGCAAGCTGTAGTCCACTTAAATATTACCGTTTGAAAATAAGACAGCAGCGGCGTCGTTTAAATAAAATTGAAAACCATTTTTGGTTCTCTGGGTCACGCTATCAGTCCTTGTAAATAATCGATTGGTCAAATCGACAGGTACAGATAATGACCTGCTAAGGTCTAGATATAAGGGCAATAGCTACAGAGAAGGACAACACATAGGGGAACACGCATGCAGTCATAGTAACAGCTAACAGGTTTGGCCATCTCAACTAATATAAGAATATATTATATAATAAAGAGAGACAAAGCACATGGTCAAATCTCACATAACACTTAACATAATACAGTGCAATCCGATATGACAACCAGGAAGCCACGCATACAAGAGTATATAAGCATATATAACCAACAACATACATATATACTATATATATGCATAACATACCAATATATATATATACATAAGACACGCATACATATAAAAGTATAATACTCCCAATCAAATTATCACACTATATAAAGAAAATTATTTTTAACTTCAAATATTTTATTCTGAAAATTTTATTAAAAAAAATATATGTGTCGAACAATTATTTTCACAAAAATATTTATTATTATAAAAGCTTCAAATTAAAATATTGAACGCAAAAAAAAATTAAGATGACAAAACCAAACACTATCATAAGATATGATAAATAAAATGCAAATGCAACGTGGTGTCGTGTCCTACGTGACAAAAATTCCTATGAGCCATAGAAAATGAAAATTACCTTTTTTCTGAAAGGGCGGACTAAATCACGAGCGTCATTTGATGTAGATGAACAAGGAGAGCTTGGCGTCGATAGGCGAGACACAATCCTAATTACAAAAATATTTTGTCAAAATTTAATTCCAACTAGATGAAGTCCTATATAGCTAAAGCACATAACACAAATCCTAAGAGTGCTCTATATAGGAACCTTCAATCTCCCCCATTGGAGTAATTTTGACAAAACCCTTGAGTACATCAAATGACATACTAAGGTAAAATCAATCCTAGATTTTCCTATACAAAAGAGTATCTAATTACACACCCATCCTAGAAATGAAAAGGACACAACTCAGATGCACGGTTGATGAAGACCTACAAAACATAAATGCTTTTCTGCCAAGAAATCAAGTTAGTAGCATTTGCTCTACCAAAATAATAACATGAAAGAATTACATGTGCAGGAAATAACAAAATGGAATATGTATGAACACAAGACTAGAATATGTACTCAACTCTCCCCCATTTTGTCTAAATTAGACAATGGTTGAAAGTTATCATAATAACAAGTTATAATCTGCAAAATAAGCGTCTCCTACATCAAACATGGTTCTAAGAGATACCGTTATTAGTAGATATCTTTATACTAAAACCTCAGAGATCGTGAAATCAAGATGCTGACAATATACAAGTTTTAATTATCGAGCACACCATTCCAATCAAACAAGGGATTAACAAAAGACTTTGAAAATAAATCATCAAGTCTACAATCACTAGTAACATGTTGAACTACCCCATTAAGTTTGGTTCTTTTTGGAGCACTAAACGTATGTGAAGTGCCACTAGTCTCACAAGAATTGATAACTCCCATTTCTTTAAAATCATCTCCCCCATCATTGAATAACTCTAAAGGGGCAATGGTATTTTTGTCTATTACCAGTTGGTGAGGAGACTTAGTAACTTCCTTAATAGGGACATCGTTACAAATATTAGGGGGACATTCCTTCGATTTTCAAAAGTCCAACTGAGGTCTCAAATCACAAGTTCTGACCCAAATAGGCAATGTTTTCAAAGGTATTTGTGCCTTTTGGAATCTAGGATGGAATATTTTCTTATAGGTTTGAGGCCTAGAGTAGTTGAAGGAACGGATCCACCTATTATTGGGTCGATGCCTATGAAAATTTGTAAATCGCTTCACTTTCTTGTCAAAGACTTTAAAATGAGCATCTTTCTTACGATTACTAAGGCATTCCCAGTTTTGGTGTCCAAAAACATCACAAAAACTGCAATAGCAATTAGTAGCAGGTTTTTTAACATAAGGATCAGACTTCCTAGACTTTAAAACACTTAAGTCAGGTTTAGAAGTCAAGTTTGTACTTTTGGGGGGCGGAATATATTTAGGAGAATCAGCACACCTTATAGGAGGATACTTGAGATCAATTTCCTTTCTAGAAGTAGTTTCATTTAAAAGCTATTTTCCTTTATCAACTTTTGAACTACTCAAATTTGGTTTAAGTTGGGTACTATCCAGAACAAAAACAGTAGGTTTAATACAAATACTATTCTTGGCATTCTCATCATAACCAAGTCCATTTGTATTAAAATCATATTTCATAGAGTCCAAAAATTTATCTAAATCAAAATCTTCTTTAGATTTCTCTAAATCTTGTTCTCGAACCCTTTTAAAAGCATCGACACACATTTCTTTAGATTTTTCGAGATCAACCAATGTGGCCTTATATCTTTGTTCAAGAACATCATTCTTTTCATTAAGAACAGAAATTTCATTTTCAAAATCAGATTTTTGTTTTTTAAAAACACTTCTTTCTTTTTCAAAATTTGATTTGATATCAAATATCTCCTTTTCAGTTTGCTTAACTATCCCATATTGACTTTCTAAGGTCTCACTAAGTGATTTCACCAAATTGGAAAAGTCTTTTCTGTTTCGTAGAGTTCTAACATACATTTCAGCATAGTCATCATAGCCAACAAAATCAGCATCACATGTAGCTTCAGTGCTAGTGTGTGAAGCGCAATCAATTCCATTTAAAATAGAATCATCATAGCGAGCAGCACGTTTAGCATCAAATGGAGCAGTTAATTCATGCATGGAAGGTTGAGTAGCTAATAATGATTTTGCACATTCAATTAAATCTAAAATGTCATCAGATTCCCCATCAGAATCATCTAGATTATCTAGGCCAGCAATATATTTATCACCACAGCAATTATAAACACTACCAACAAAAACAAGGCAATGTGATTAAGTGTCGATCTTGTCATCTTCCGAATTAGAAGATTCATCCCAAGTTCGGGTTATCTGGGCCTTATGATTTTTATTGTGTGTGATTTTTTATTTAACCTGACAATCATCAGTGAAGCAGCCTAAATTATCATATTTACGACAAGCAGATTTATCCGATTTGCTGCTATTACAATAATAACCAATCTGATTGGTGTTTCTGTTGCGAGGCTATTTCGAATGGTTGGAATGAGAGTCAGATTGAACACTTCTTTTTGCAAGAAGTTTTCTCTTTTTCACGAGACCTTTAATTTGTCTCGACATTAGTGCAATCTCACTATCAATATTTCCAAATTCATTAACCTCATCATCAGACTCATTTTCAAATTCAAATTGAACAGAAATAGGTTTAAATTTTTCCTTAACAGCATCATAAGTTTTGAATGCAAGTTTAGAACTACAACGAGAATCACGCATAGACATATCCGTTAAATTCTTCCTAAATGCCAACTCTAACTCCATGGTCTTTAACTTTGAACTGAGAAGTTCAGGGGTGAGAGACAAATCATTTATTTCTTCAATTATATACCGCTTGTGATGAAATTTGGGCGCTAGGGATCTAATGATTTTAGAGCAGATTTCTTTACTAGTGTACACAATACCATTTGAGTGAAGTTGAGTAATGATATCAGCTAGTCTCATATAGAAGTCATCAAAGGCTTCGTTATCGTTCATTACTAACATGTTATATTGTTGTACTAGCAATTGGCACTTACAAGCTTTAACTCTCGCATCACCCTCATGTGCGGTGACAAGTGTATCCCAAGTTTCTTTACTCGTGGTGCAGTGACATATGCGTTTCAATTCGTTTTCACACACACTCATAAAAATTGCATTCTTTCCCTTGTTATTATAGTTGCAGATTTTCTTTTGGTCATTACTCATTTCATTAGTTGTGAGTTTTCTAAGTGTAGAACTACCATCAGCAATAGGAACAGTAGGATGTGTATAACCTTTTTCTATTAAGTCCTAAGAATCATCTCCTAGTGTGCCTTGAATAAATGCAATCATACGTATTTTCCAATAAGAAAAATTAAAGCCATAAAAAATAGGAGGTCTACTCATATTACCCAACCTAAGTAACTGACTTGAATCATCCATTAAAACAAGGTAAAAAGAGTTTAACAAAAGTGTTGAATAAGTTCTTTTAAAGTCTAGCTCTGATACCACTTGAGCGAGCGAAATCCCACGTGAAGGATAATTTGCGCGATTGACTTTATGTGCGGAAGTAAACTTATTGTTGAATAAACGCCTTAAACCTACGAGTTTATACGAATGATGGAAAGGGGACCAAATTAAACTTTTACTTAATTTGTTAACTTTATGAAAATGAATTTGATTTTTAAAGTACAAATTATTTGTTAAATCAAGGTGATTTACAAAATAATAACCAATTCAGTTTTTAGGCGAGTTTCTATTTCTTTTATCCTACTTTTTCGTGCGAGGTGATATACGAAAAATGTAAAACACTCGGTGTTTATTTTACGTCGCAAAAACCCTTCCCCGGGAAAAACGACGAACTCCTCTAGGAGTTACCTAATCTACTTCCACTAAAACCAAACAAAATAGGAACGATTATACAAACATGCAACAAGACTCAAAGCAAGATAAATCAGAACAAGCTATTACCCATCTCGACCAAGCTTCTCTCCGCTCTGGTTGCCTTTCCGCAATTACCCTCACAATGCAACTCTTGTTCACTTTGCTTTCTTCACTTCTCAGCCTCCCCTCTAACTTCTTTAAGCGCAGGTTAGCTCAGTGCCTATTGTCCTAGTTCTTAGTGAAGTAATAGTGTGTGGTGTTCTATCCTAGATGACACACCCACACTTAAATGATACACACATAATGCAATGCAATGCAACAGAATATATCTCCTATATATCTTCGCAAGTCTTGTGTCACCTCAAATCAAATCTTCTTGACTTTGAATATAATTTTGAAAAGCTTTCTTTTCTTTTTAAATCTTGAACACTAGACTTGTTCAGATATTACACAAACAAATGTGTCTACGTGAATACAACGTGATTAAATATATGTGTGAGTGATATGATATGAAAACAAATCCTGAAAATCACTCAAACAAGCAGATAATCATATGCACAAATATCAAGACTGAAAATAGCATGCAACTGTTTCAACTAATATTTAGATTAAAACAATTTTAATCTCAAATATATATATGTAAGGTCAAATACAAACAGTTCAGTAATATGATATTCTTGATTTAGTCTGATCAGTTCTATGTTCTCAAATCATCAAGTATATGGTTCAAGCAAGAATAAAATCAATCAGATTTTAGATTTCAACAATTTATTCGTCTACAGGTTTAAATGTCTAAACCTAACAATATGAATATAATATACTAAGATTTCCAAATTTAATTAAAACAAAACGTTTTAATCAAGCACTGATTTAGAACATATCAAAATACTCAAAGTTATTAAACAGATTAGATTTGTGTACAAGATTTATCACAGAAATAGATCTAAGAAAAATAGTTCAAACACAATATCAATAGTTTTGTAAACTCAGACTTAATACCACAAGTATGTTGTTCGTGTGTGTAGTGTTTATATATATAAAATATATTTCAGTAATAGACTACAAAAAATTAGATCTAATAGATACAAGATCAAAATGAACAAATAAAACAAGAACAACAATTAGAGATACTCACAATCAGATTTTTCAAAATGAAAAATCAACAAGAACTGAGAGATAATCTTTGGAAAAAAACGTCTAAGCTTGACTCCACAAGATTTAGAAAATATTGAGTCAAAACAGCCTAGGATCAAAGTATACACTCTTAAGATAAATCTTTTTGAATCAGGTGTATAATCTCTCTCAAAAAATTTCAGCAGAGCTTCAGCTCAAAAATATTTCTCTCGGCTCAAAAATATGAAGACCAAAGGTCTGTATTTAAAGCCAAAAGAGAACAAGTCTGATTGGTGAAAAGGGATTCACAAGGATCACTAAAATACACACCACAACCATTGATTAAAAACAATCTAAGGGTGCACAAGGAAACACAAAGTATTACATTAAGAAACAGACACGTGTTATAAAAACTGTAACAAACAAAACAAATCATGTGCCACAATACGATGCCGTTTTAAAGTAGTATAAAAGCAAGCTATAGTCCACTTAAATATTACCGTTTGAAAATAAGACAGCAGCGACGTCGTTTAAATAAAATTGAAAACCATTTTTGGTTCTCTGGGCCACGCTATCAGTCCTTGTAAATAATCGATTGGTCAAATCGACAGGTACAGATAATGACCTGCTAAGGTCCAAATATAAGGGCAATAGCTACAGAGAAGGACAACGCATAGGGGAACACGCACGCAGTCATAGTAACAGCTAACAGGTTTGTCCATCTCATCTAATATAAGAATATATTATATAATAAAGAGATACATGGCACATGGTCAAATCTCACATAACACTTAACATAATACAGTGCAATCCGACATGACAACCAAGAAGCCACGCATACAAGAGGATATAAGCATATATAACCAACATCATACATATATACTATATATATATGCATAACATACCAATATATATACATAAGACACGCATACATATAAAAGTATAATACGCCCAATCAAATTATCACACTATATAAAGAAAATTATTTTTAACTTCAAATATTTTATTCTGAAAATTTTATTAAAAAAAATATTTTGTGTCGAAAATTTATTTTCACAAAAATATTTATTTTTATAAAAGCTTCAAATTAAAATATTGAACTAAAAAAAAATTAAGATGACAAAATCAAACACTATCATAAGATATGATAAATAAAATGCAAATGCAACGTGGTGTCGTGTCCTACGTGACAAAAATTCCTATGAGCCATAGAAAATGAAAATTACATTTTTCTGAGAGGGCGGACTAAATCACGAGCTTCATTTGATGTAGATGAACAAGGAGAGTTTGGCGCCGATAGGCGAGACACAATCCTAATTACAAAAATATTTTGTCAAAATTTAATTCCAACTAGATGAAGTCCTATATAGCTAAAGAAAAGAACACAAATCCTAAGAGTGCTCTATATAGGAACCTTCCGGATGATCAAATACGTTCTCCGGGAGGAGATGTGGAAGAGGCCTTTCAAGTTATGAGAAAATCCATGGCAGGTGACCAAAAGGATTTAGAGACAAAGCAAAAAATTTGGGAACTGGAACTGAAGAAGGCTACTGAGAGAGCCACCACTGTTGAGGGAAAATTGGTGACTGCTGAGACCAATTTGACAGCTGGTGAGAGGAAGCTGGTCACTGTTGGGGTTAATTTAACATGTGCTGAGAATAAGGCCAAGCTGGCCGAGAGTAAACTTGTTTAAAATCAAGCCCTCTTGAAGTCTGTCGAGGAGCAAGTTGATGGTATGTCTTCTGAATTGGTCACAGAGAAGGCCAAAAATAAGAAAATTAAAGAAGACTCCTTTAACCAAGGCTGGGACAAGGCATTTATGATAGCTTCTACTCAGAACGAGTTTGTGAGGGAAAAATGTTTCAAAGATGGCTGGTCGGAGGCCCTTAAGGAAGTCGGCACCCCAATAGAGTCTGAGTTATTTTTGAGGCATGATCCAGGCTTTCCTCCCAACTTGGAGGAACAATTTGATGATGAAGAAGGAATTTCCGAATCTTCTATTCAACCTACTAGGTATGCTTTAAAGACTAATGACAAAGTTGCCCCTTCTGTCGGTTAGCCTTCTGGAAGCAATGTCCGGGACAAGGATAAGGTTTAACTCCTTTATTATTTTTCTATTTTCTGGTTATTTGCCTTGTAATAGAACCAATAGTTTGTAACACCTTTTTGGGGTTTATTAATGGAAATGTTTCTTCTTTTCTGCCACCTGTGTTGTACTTATCATAATTTTTGCGTCTCTTGCTTGGCTGGATGAACTCTTATATTTTATGCCTATTTTGCCCAGTAATCATGCTTGTTTACTTATAATTTGCGATCTTCAGTTTAATGCTAAGAACAAGGTCCTACTTTCTGCTGAATCTGACCTAATCAGGAGAAGTAAAAATCTTCTAGACGTTGTCCATGCTAATTTATCTGAAGAGGACTTGGTGGGCATGCTTGTTCCAGATGTATCTGAACAATTTAAAGAGTCATACAAGTAATGGTCCAGATATGCTGATTTATAGCTTGCTGAGCAATGCAGTGGAAAATAATGTTGCTTATTATAAGATGGTTTAAGACTTTCAAGAAGACCATAATAAGGTCAAAGCTTTATTTCATGCTGACTACGAGGCTAAATATAAGTCATTGAG
The DNA here is from genome assembly GCA_949130495.1 of Sambucus nigra. NCBI lineage: Eukaryota > Viridiplantae > Streptophyta > Magnoliopsida > Dipsacales > Adoxaceae > Sambucus > Sambucus nigra. The sequence continues at coordinate 516,032,630 of OX422220.1, forward strand.
TGAAGGATGGGGCTTTGAAGAGAAGCTTTAAAAGTATGCCTCCATGTACAGAAGGAAAGAGTTCCTATTGAGCCGAGAATGAGATGAGGCCAGGGAGATAGCCAATCTTTTTTAGGGAGAAACTAATAAGCTCCGAATTGAATTGGAAATCTTGAAAAAATTATCTGATGATGGTGCGAATGTAGTTGCTTCTTTCTTAGAGGCTAAGAATGCCAAGTTGGTAGAAGAACTTGAAGCACTGTAAAAAACCAAACCTGGACAATCTTCCAGATAACAAAGAACTCGTCGACCAACAGTAGATGAGGCGAGGACCAATAAAACATTGGCCGACCAAGTTGCCCAACTGAAAGCAAAGAGTCAAGCTATTACCGACTTATCTGTGAAGCTAGAAGCTAAGGATAAATCCATCGCTGACCAATCTATTTAGTTAAAAGTGAAGAATGATGTTTTGAAGAAAGTTCAACATCAGGTTGATAGGCTTACCTTTCAATTTCACAAGCAACCCCGAGAGGTTTGGATGGAAGGTTACAATGAGGCCCTTGGACATGTTGATGATCATCTTGCCCAAGGCTATAGTGAAAGTTATAAATGAATATGGACCAATTGTCTGACTTTACTGAAGCATGATCACAACAGTGAGCTATGGTATTGGAATGAGCCTGGTCTACTAGATTATGATAAGCCTCCTTGAAGTTGGATAAATCATGGATTCCTCCGGATGTAATTTATCAGTGTTTGATCACTAAATACTTAGGAGACTATGGTCTACACGATGTTCATGAAATAGTTTGTCCTCCTCATCTGATCAATGCGTCGAGTAGCAGTAACATGCGAATGATGGGGGACTTCAACTTTATTAATTCTTCTTATACTTTGGATGATCCTCCTGCTGGTATGGAGAGAGTGCAACCTTCTTTCAAAGCTCAAGGAAAATGTCCAGTTGAATAACTTTCCTGTATTTTTTTTATTCATTTGAATGTAATACAATTAATATTTGAATATAAATCCATATCTTTGTTTTGTCAACTCTTGATTATTTAACCAATCAGTCGACTGAATTATTGTTTAATAATGAGTTAATAACTTTGATTGCAATGCCATGGATTCTACTAATGTACTTAGATGAAACTATAAGTAGTTTTATTGATCCAAGTTTACCATCAGTTATCAGTGGTGACCAAGTGTATGAAGAATATACGTGTGTATTCCTATATTTAGGAATGTATACATGTCTTCCTGTATTTAACTTTAGCCAGGAATATATATGTGTAACCTTATCCACATATGGATATGCATTTAAGATATTCGGATTACCCCTGCCTTCCATCCGTTCACATTACTTTTTCATAGTATTTTGAGACATTGCTTTATTTTGTTAATGTGTTTAATAATGTGTGGATAGCATATCGCTGATCATTGATGATTACTTTTTTCATGTTAGACTCTTTGTCTCCTTTATTGCACACGTGCATGGACGTTTTGAACATCGTACTTTCTTATCATGTGTCGAATAATGTGTTAACGAACCAAATCTAAATAGAGATATGCTTTTAAGAACCATTGCTCAGATTTTGTTTCTGAAAAAAGATTTTTATATATTAAGCAATGGAAAAGGGCTACAAAAGAGCAAAATTACTCTTTGCCTTAAAAGCCACCATTTGCAAAAAGAGCCCAAAAAGATTAACGACACACCAAAATAGAAGTACCAAGGCCATTTATTTTATATCCATTGATGCTTCGCTACCTATGAGCATTATGATATCTTCAAAAATATTGAAAGTGATTTCTTAAATATGTGTGATTTTGACGGTGTTATAAGCTAGAAGATCAATGAGTTTGCACAACAGACTTTCTTGAAAAGTATTATATAGTTTGGTGCTACTGTTTTAAGAATCATTAAAATTCATGGCATATTACATAAGTCGAGTAAATTTCATTGAAGTTCAACATATTACACCTAACGTTGAAATCGATTTCTTTCTTTAGAAGTATCTCATGACTTCGTGCACCTATGTTATGAATGTTTATGTTGATTTGTCTATGGAAAATGTTCACATAATTTTATTCCGTTTTCACGATTCGTATATTTTAGTGTTATTCTGTGGTGACTCTGTATTTTTTATACGTATAGTTATTATACTTGAAAATTTTGAAAAAAATCACAAACAGTTGGGGATAACACATTATGCCTCTTGGATTATCATTGGATGTGCTTTATTGATTATATTTTCGATGATATCTTTGCTTCTTCATTTGATACTTATTATTCATGCTTAGATTCTACTCCTTTCTCTATTATGGACAAAATGGGGGAGAACAGATTGAGGGGGAGTTTTATTTAAAACTCGTACCCATCATGTTATTTCTTTTGTCTCATGTGTGTAGGTCATTTCGTTTTGATGATGATTTCATGGACCGCACATGATAAAGACTTTTCATGTGACAACCCGGATATAATTATGATAAATTATATTTAAATCATACTTATCTTATGTGATATGAATAATGTGTTATTAGTATATCTAATGTTAAGTGATTTATGTTTAGTTTAATCCTACTTTCATAAATCATGAAATGTCGAGTTATGTATAAACACAAACTTTTATTAATTTTGGTAGAAATGTCCCTGTTAAGGCTAGTTTTGACCATTATAACAATACAAATGACTTGAGGTGAAAACTAGATAGTGGTAGACATGTGAGTTAGGGTTGTAACACAACAAACGGATCATCAAACGGATGCCCGAGTAAGGAGTTATACCGAATTTACGAACAAAGGGCAAAGTTGTCCATATCCTTTAAGTGGTAAATTGTCCTTTATTAAACCAAATGGTCTAATTTGATTGGTTGGCAAGGGTGGCATCCTTGGCCGACTTAAAACTCTTCTTCTAACTTATTTCTTCAGCAAATACAACCCTAGGTTCAGGTTTGAGAGTTTTAAGCTTAAGGAAAGAGAAAGTAGAAGTTAAGGAAGAAAAGAGTTCAAGAAAAGCTAGGAAAATTTCAAGAAAATCCCTAAAGTGTTTCCAAGGTATAATTATGGATTAATATTGTTTTAATCTTGTATTATACTTATTTCAAAGTATATAAATCGTGGATTATTGATTAAGACTCCATCATTCTTTGTGATAATATGTATTGGTTCATATATGAGATAAGTGGTGTTTATAGGCTATATTGCTTTGTATTGAAACCCTATGTATTCAAACTTGCATATCTCTTTGTATGCTTACTGGAATTGAGAAATTCCAATTGGATATGAAAGTAGACTCATATATTCATATCATATCCGAACATTAGAATTTATCTCCTTGTGGTTAGTCCGTAATGATGATTTCAAGTTGGTATATAGTTACTGTTTGTATACTTCATTTCGGTATGCCTTGAGTTTAGTCAAGATTTTGAGATAGCAAATGAAGTCAAAAAATTATGAAACTTTAATTCTGTAATATTCCGTACGTTTACTGATATTGAGATGAAAATCATGGAAAGTTATGTTGGAGAAAAATTATGAAAATTCTTGGAATTTGAAGGAACAATAGAGAAGCTTGTAGGGCAGATTTCTTGTGTTGTAAAGAAATGATCATAACCTGCTCTAGGAAGTTTGAAAAATTACACCGTCACTTGTAATGGAAAGTATATTTAGATATGTTTCATATTGTGGAGGTTGGACACCTGTATGTATACAAATTATGAATATAGTATGGTTAAGTATAGAGGACAATGATTCGAGGCCATACGGGATATCCCATGAAAGAATATTGTTATCTCCTCTTTTCAAAGGGTATTTTGAGTACATGTTTCATGTGTATATACATTGAGAAGCATGATTTAATGTTTACTTGACTTTGGTTATAAATTCCTTATGAGGTATTTCCTACGGTTGAATGTTTATGACTTTATCAATATGGATACCATTGTTTTGTCTTTACTCATGTTTTATGGAATGTGACTTAAGTGGAATTATATTGTTATTGTATAGTCATGGAAAGTTACATAATTATGTTATGATAATACTTATGATTGAGATTCTGTACTGATTTAGTTGGATTGGCCGGTGTAAGGTCTAATCAACCAAGTTCAGCTCCTCCCGAAGGAAACGTGAATACGTAGTTGACAACCCAAGGTGAGTGTACTCACTGGAAAGAGATAATTGTATCGTATATGATCAGAATATAATGAATATGAAATTGTTCATTTTGGTTTACCAAAATGGGAGGTTACTCCTCGACCCGGAATGGGGGAGATTTGTCTATTAATGACAAGGGGTTACTCCTCGACCCAGAATGGGGGAGAATTGTCTATTTAGACAGGATATGTGAATCATGATTCGAAAAAGTTGGTCATTCATTATGAATGATCCGGATAAGTTAATACATAATTATATGGACATTATTTATTGCATTTAAATTCATGCAATAGTAAAGTAGGGATGCATTCACTGGGCTATTTTGCTCACGGTTCATATGCTCACATTTTTCAGGTAACGCGATGTCACTGCCAAATCTAGGGCGTCGGGTTGGGCTAATCAATAATGGGAGAAACATGGATTTTGTTTAAATGTGAATGATGTAATTAATTTAACTTATCCTTCTAGAAAGTGTTTATGGGCATGACTACTCTAATGTTGTAAAAAGGTTTTCAGTTATATGGATTTACAATGATGACTCTGAAATAAAAACTCGTGTTTATGGTTTGGATAAATTAATCATGGTTTGACTCACTTTGACTTTCAAACTTAATTATAAGTAACTGGGTTGGGGTGTTTCATTTCAGTTGAAGAATTATACATTTATGCATTTTTTTTTCTTGATTTGGAAACGCATTAGTTGTATTAGTCTTATGCGTCAATTTGTCTTCAATTTGAGTTTTGCACCGGAATAGCCAAAGGGGGAGATTTGTAAGATCAAGTTTCATAATTGATCAATATAGTTTTTATTTAACTTATCCCGTTACAGCCCACTGCACCTTCATCACTACTTCCACGTATTTGAAGATTAGAAGTTAATGACATTTGGAAGATACAAGATCGGTAATCTCAACATCATTACAAAGTTTTATGAAGTGGTTTGGTAAAGACTTATATTTTCCAGGGTCTATGTTAAAAAGGGTTTGTTTTTAAAAGATTTTTCAAAATGTTTAAACTAATTTTATAAGTTTTTTTGGCTTGTCATTCGAACTAGATTGGGCATGTCGTTAGAACGAGTTTCCCTAATTCAGATGAGTTCTAATGCAATGCCTTTTGGCCAGCATTGGAATGTCATTCGAAGTTTCGTTGGAAACCTGTTCGAACGAAAAAGGGTACGCCGTTAGAACGAGCGCGCGAATTTTTATTTTTCTAAACAAATCTGATCCATATCTCTAATGCTTATGTTTTTGTAACAAACTTCCTTATAAATAGATATGCGGGAGTAGAGTTTTGGAGAACTCATTTAAACCCTTTTCCCAAGATTAGGGTCTTCAAACCCTTTTGGTTGTTCCACGTAAACCTCCTCCTGTAGAATGACATTTAAAAAGGCACTCATGACATCCATCTGATATAACTCGAAGCACAGATGACATGCGATAGCGAGTAGTAAGCGGACAGACTCAAACCTCACAACATGAGTGAATGTCTCCTACAAGGCTACACCCTCAATCTGTGTGTAGCCTTGAGTAACCAACCTAGCCTTATTCCGGATAATAGTACCGTTTTCATCCACCATATTCTTAAAGATTCACTTGGTACCTATCACATTTGTCTTACTAGGTCGGGTGACAAGTTCCCAGACATTATTTTCTAAACTGAAGAAACTCATCCTGCATAGAAGATATCCAGTGTTCATCCTTGAGTGCTACTTTGAAATTCTTGGGCTCGACTTTGGCCGTGTAGCACAGAGATCTAACAATGTTCCCAAGCTGAGCACGAGTCTTGACACCTAGCATGGGATCATCAAGTATTGTAGAGGGGTTATAAATCTTGTGAATCCAAGTAGTTGTGTCCCCTAAAATAGAAATAGGGTCAACCTTAGGTGTGTAAGGAAGGATGGGATCGTCACTCAGTGGTGAATCATCCTCACATGAAGGTATAGGATCAACAAATGTCGGAGGCTCGTTATCTTTAATAGTGACGTTTATTGATTCCATAACCTTAGAGCTAGATAGGTTGTAAACCCGATAAGCCCTACTGTTTAATGAATATCCTAACAGATTTCCCTCGTTGCTTCGGGAGTCGAACTTTCCTAATTTCTCTCTGTCCCTTAGATGTAGCATTTACTCCCAAAAATATGGAAATACAAAGGGTTAGGCGTCTTCCATGTCCACAACTCATAAGGAGTCTGAAGTGTGTGTGGACGAAGATATACCCTATTCACCGTGTGGCATGTATTCGACACCGCTACTGCCCAAAACAGTCGAGGCACTTTTCGACCAAAGAGCATGGATCTAGCCATCTCTTGAATCGTCTGATTATTCCTCTCATCAATCCCATTTTGTTGAGGAATTTTCACAGCCAAAATTTTGTGCTTAATCCCAATGGTATCACAATAGTTATCCACGTGTGCCTCTTTAAATTCCGTGTCATTGTCACTGCGCATCCTATTAATGGTGACTCCTACAACGTCAAATTTTTCTCTCAGGATTCCAACAATGGAGTAACGAGATAAATCATCTACCATCATGAGGATACATCTTACCACCTAGACTCTCAGTGCGAGTCAGACCCACGAGATCCATATGTATCAAGTCAAGAACACGTGTGGTGGTAATGGAATTCAACTTTTGATGGGGACTCCGGACTTATTTTCCTTACTGGAAAGGACCACAAACTATGGATGTTGGATTTCCAAGAGATGGTAAGCCATGTACTAGGTCTTTCTTAGCTAATCTCTACAAATCTCTAAAGCTGAAATGACCTAGACATTGATGCCACAGATCCATAGATGTGATTTTGGTGCTATTGCATACAAATGAGGACTTGGGCACAATCCCATAACAATTATCTTATGTCCTCGCCCCTTACAGTAACAATTTATCAGCTTGATAAAAACGTTACACTCATTTCGATTAGACTTCACAGCAAAGTCTGCATGGCACAGTTGGCTAATAATGATAAGGTTTGATTTCAACCCTTTGACGTACAAAACATCATCTAGCTTAGGAAACCCATGTATCTTTACTGTACCACGTCCTACTATTCTAGATTTACTCCCATCTTCGAAGGTGGGTTTACCATCCTTGCAATCCACAAGGGGGTAAACAATGATACGTCATATGTCATATGCTTGGAGCAACCACTCTCAAAATACTAGTGGGAGGTATTATGAGACTTAAGAGAAACATGAACACCAAGGGATTTCTCTTCACATTTAGGTATCCAAGAGGTGGTAACCTTTTGTTTACCCTTGTCGTTGTTGGTTTTAGTCGGGGTGTTAGAAGTATCCACTAACAGCAAAGACGTCCGTTGGAACTCTTCCATCAGACTATGAGAAATGGCAACTAGACACTCAACTAACTCCCTCAGTCTAGTAAAATCGCTAAAGTATTGAGACAGAGTATGTGTACATTGAGTCTGACCTAAGCTATAGCAAAACTCCATATGGTGGCCCTTTCTCTTACTGTACGTATAGAAATAGACATTTTTAGGCCTACCTCGGTCAAGGGCCATAGGGGTCCATCACAAACTAGGGAACAGGCACTGGTGCGGTGTGATATGTGGATGCACCATCATACTCGATTCCTAGCCTCTCAACGTTGCCTAACACGGGGTCGAGGAACATATTTCCCATCTTCTTAGATATGTCCTCAATTTTCACCTTGACCTCCCGAGCTCTCTCGAGATCTTTCTCAAGTTGGGCTATAAGGGTTCAAGTTTCTTATGAGTCTCCATGGATGCAAGGAGCTCATTCATAAGACTGGCAACTTATTTGGTCAATTCCTCTCTCTCTTTCTCAAAAACTCTCTCTCTCTCTCTCACTCACTAAAAGAATCTCTCACGGAGGACTCGCTCTCTCTCGTCTCTCCTAAAACCTTATCTAGCGCAATGATCCTATTTACTAGCACTTTGTTTTGTTTTTTCATTTTAAAGGACTCTATATATATATCGGCATCCGCACATTTTAGGTCACTCTCTCTCTCACTAACAGCATCCTCACCCTCACTTACGTCGGTCTCACTGTCGAGGTGTCAATGTGAAGTATCATCCTCATCGTCGTGAGGTGCACTTGACGTACTCACATGACTAGCCATGAATGCGATGAAGTTACATCCATGTGGTGATTCTTCTCCTGAATCCACCGACTCGACCTCGCTCTCATAACTAAGTGTTGTATTTAAGGCATCTTTGCCTTTGGCTTGACACTTTAACTTAGTGGGGCACTCATACGCTTTGTGACCTCTCCCATCACACTCTTAACACCTATCTTCCTCTCTCTTTGGAATGTCCTTTTTATCTTTTTCAAATTTCTTTACAAATTTATTTTCTCAAACACTTTTCATCTTTAGATGAACCGTTATTTTTAAGTTTGATAAATTTCTTTAAATTCTTAGCAAAGAGGGCCACATCATCTAAGTCTACGTCATACTCGGAATTCGAAGACACCTCCTCTTTCTTTCTAGACGCCTCTCTCTTCCTATGCTAGGCCTTAATTGGAATCCCTTTTACTTTTGTTCAACCGCTTTAGGGAACATGTCGATTTCATAAGTTTGAATGTCTCCTACGAATTCTTCTAACTTAAGTGTATCTAAGATCCTTAAAGAATTAAGCATAGTTATTTTCTAGATAAAACGGCCAGGGAGTGATATTAAAATCTTTTGGATTACCCTAGAATCAGGAATTGTTTCACCAAGATTAAAGCTAGAATTAACAATGTTCGACAGGCGAGCATAAAAATCATTAAATATCTCAAACTCAGCCTTGTTATAGTCTCAAACTGGGTGGTCAAGTTTTGCAATTTAGATTCCTTAATAGCATTAGTACCGTCATGTGTGAGCTGCAGGATATCCCATGCCTCTTTTGACGTTGTGCACGTCATTATGTGATGGAACTCGCCGAGTGTAATGGCTCCAGAAATCGCACTTAAATCTCGTGAATTAAAATTACTCCATTTAAATTCTTCTTCAGTCCACAAAGACACAGTTTTGAGTTTGATTTCATTACCAAGTGTCCACACTCTTTCACAAGTTAACCAAACTCTTTAAACTATAGCCTTTAAATTAGATGTCATTCATGCTTTCCAATAGGCATAATTGGATCAATCAAAAGTTTGCATCCTATTATATAAGTTATCCATTTTAACTTAGCTTTTTCAAAATCAATTTTTCAGAAAATCGACATTACAAAAAAATTTACGCAAAATTACACGGTAAAGTTTTGTAATAGGCTCTGATACCAATTTGAGAGTGTTTAGTCCAATTGGACTTAACTTATTTATTTAAATGTCAACTCACACCAGTTTTAAATCCTTTAAACCCTAGAATGAGCAACTATGTGATTGAAAGCAGTAAAACATTCAAGAATGCATTCAAACTAAGACAGAAGTATTCGGGAAAAATCCCCTTCGGGGCAAAACATTTTATTTTATAAATTCAATATGTAAATCGCAACTTACAAACCTATGTACAAAATACAGCCTGATGAATCTCCCTCAATAACCTTCGTCTCTTTCAGCACTGCTTCCCTCATGAACACACAGGTGCAGCAGTAGATACTCCTTCTCTATAGGATCAGCAGTGAAGACTCCGTCTTCACAACTGTAACTTCAGTGTATGATTGTGTTGGGTTACAAAGAGATTCACAAAAGTATTTGGGAGGATTTGTTTGAATTAAAAGGGTGTTTAGCCTTTTAAAATTAAGACTTTGTGCAACAGTTTTACAGAAAATAGAGTTTTAAAATTCTTGTAAAAACCCTATGAAATGCAGGTATTTATAGGCAGATAGGAAAATCGAGGTGGCATTGCGTCGTTTGAATGACATTCAAGTCTCGTTCGAATGAAAAATGATTCTCATTAAAACGAGCTTTGAACGAGGTTCTAATGACGCCAAACAGTACGCCCTCATTCAAGGTTCGTCTGATAGGGGTCAACTGACGAAACTTCGAATGAGATATTATGGGTCGTTCGAATGAGATTGGCATCTCATTAGAACGACTCTGGAGAAAAAAATATTTTTTAATAAAATCCAGCCTCGTTTTAATAGAAAAATAAAGATAAAATACTCCCAATAAAATTGTGAAAATCCACGTACTCCAAAACATAAAATAAACTTTTATTATGTGAAGGCATAGAGAATGGTTGAAGATAAACGTAGAGCATGATGAAGTGGTAGTGGTCCATGTTACCATGAATTCGGATCCTTAATGTCGAGTAAGATCATGGATACGGACTATGGAATATCATTTGAAGAGGGATAATCCATATCTAATGAAATCTAAATGCTACGGACAAGTCCTAAAATCTAGGGGCAATGTGAGAAAATATGACCTTACATCCTCAAAATTACCTTCAAAACGTTTAGGGTATTACTGTTTCGTGACATCCCTACGATCCCATGTAGCTTCTTCTACTTTGTGGTGTTGCCAAAGAATTTTAACTAGGGAAATGTTCTTGGTACAAAGAATTTGATCTTGTGTATCTAAAATTCAAAGAGGTCTTTCTTCAAAATTATGATTGGGTTGTACAAAAACGTCCTTCCCGTGAGATGATAAGATTTGGATTGGGAATATACTTTCGTAGTTGAGAGACATTAAACACGTTGTGGATTTGTGATTAGCCAGAGGTAGAATCAATCGATAGGGTACTGTTCCAATGCGTTAGACAATGGTAAAAGGTCATACGTATCATTGTGCAAGTTTCCCTTTTCTTTTAAATCTTATGATTCCCTTCCTACTTGATAATTTAAAGAAAACTTTATCCCCTTCTTTGAATTCTAAGTATTGCCTATGATAATCTGCATAGCTTTTCTGTCTACTTTGAGATTCTTAAAGCTTCTCCCTTATTAAGCGTATCTTTTCGGTAGTCTCTTCTATTATTTTGGGTTCAAAAATATAGTTTTTCTCTGATTCATTCCAATGAGTGTAGAATGACATGGTCTTCCATAAAGTGCCTCATATGGAGTATCTTGGACACTGGCTTGATAACTATTATTATAGGAAAATTCAGCCAATGCTAAATGGTCACTCCAATTTCCTGTTAGATCTAATGCTCATGCACATAACATATCTTCAAGTGTTTGAATTAATCGCTTAGATTACCCATCCGTTTGGGGATGAAATGCAGTGCTAATAAGTAATTTGGTACCCGTGGCTTTTTATAAGGCTTGCCAAAAGCGTCCTGCAAATCATGGGTCACAGTCGGATATGATGGATAAAGGTGTTCCATGCAATCTGATGATTTTCTAGATATACAAAGTACTGAGTTTCTTAAATGAATCGGTAGTGCATACTTTAAGAAAGTATGCTGATTTAGTTAATCGGTCTATGATTACCCTAACTGAATTGTATCTTTAGGCTATTGGGTGTAACCCACTAACAAAACCCATTGTAATATGATCCCATTTCAAGGCATGAATTAGAAGAGGTTGTGATAATTCACCCGGCTGTTGTTGTTCAATTTTGACTTGTTGACAAGTTACACATTTGGCAATAAAAGTTTTGATGTCTTGTTTCATTCTTGTCCACCAATAATGTTTTTTGAGCTCATAATACATCTTGGTGTTACCTAGATGTATAATAATCTTGGAGTGATGCCCTTCTTGTAAAAGTTCTTTTTTTAACGCTGAGTTAGAAGGTACATATATTTGGTTCCTAAATATTATTCTGTTTCCAGGATGATATGTCCAATCCTTACTGGCATTCCCTTTTTTTATTTTCAGAAGCTGGGTATTAAGAAATTCATCCGTGGATTATTTCTCTATTATTCTTTTTTAAAGTGATGGGTAAGATATAATGTTGCGAACAATAGTGGGAGTTTCACTTTGCATCTTGTATTCATCCAAAGTAGTCATGATCTTATAAGCAAATATTCTGGATGATCTTCCACTAGTTTTACGACTTAAGGCATCTACTACCACATTGCCTTTGCCTGAATGGTATTGCAATCGAAATTTATAATCTTCCATAAATTCAATCCATTGTCGTTGTTGTAAATTCGGATCTTTCTGTGTAAATATGTATATCAAACTCTTGTGATTCAAAAATAGTTAAAATTCTACTTCATACAAGTAACATCGCCAAATCTTTAATGCAAAGACTATAGCGGCTAATTCCAGGTCATGGACTGGGTAATTTTGCTCATGGACCTTTAATTATCTTGACCCATATTCTAGTACTTTCCCTAACTGCATTAGTACACAACTTAGCCCTTGTAAAGAATCATCGGTATATACATCATAACTGACATCGCTGGAAGGTATAGTGAGTATGGGGGTAGTAGTTAAGCATTTTTTCAAGGTACGAAATGCTTGGATAAATTCGTGATTCCATTCGAAATGTACATCCTTTCGAGCTAACTTCGTGAGAGGTAATGAAATAGTGCAGAATCCTTCCACAAATCTTCGATAATATCCGGCTAATCCTAGGACACTACAAACTTCGATTACTGTAGTAGGTTGTGGCCATTCAATAACAGTTGCAGCTTTCACTGGATCTCCCCGAATTCCAAGTTCAGTAATGAAATGTCCTAAAAACTTTACTTATTTCATCAAAAAGTCCCATTTACTTTTATTGTCATATAACCAATGACATCGTAACATTTCTAGTACTATTTCTAAATTTGTTTCATGATCCTAGTTATTTTGCGAGTATATTAATATATCATCTATGAATAAAATTACAAATTAATCAAAAAATGGTTGAAATACTCGGTGCATTAAATCCATAAATGTTGTTAGGGCATTAGTAAGTCCGAAAGACGTTACTAAGAATTCAAAATTTCCAAATTGACTCCTAAATGTTATTTTTAGTATGTCTTCCTGTCTCAGTCGTAGTTGATGATATTCTGATCGTAAGTCAATTCTTTAAAATACCCTTGCTCCTTGTAGTTGGTCGAATAAGTCACTTATCCTGGGTAATGGATATTTATTTTTTATAGTAACTTGGTTCAATCTATGGTAATTGATACACAATCGAAACCATCTATCTTTCTTCTTCACAAATAGAATTGGGGCTCCCCATGGGGACATGCCCGGTCGGATGAATCCTTTGGTTAGTAATTCATATAATTGAGTCCTAAGTCCTCATAGCTCTAAGGGGCCCATCTGATATGGTGGTATGGAAATAGGAGAAGTGTTGGGAAAAAAGGTTAATTACAAACTCGTCTTCCCTAAGTGGGGGAATACCGGGTAAGTCCTCGAGAAATACATCTTTGTATTCATCAAGAATGGAAAGAGAATAAGAAGATATGTCGGGAGTACTTCCTGAACGCTGCCTTGAAATTCACACTTCCTGGCCTGGGAATTTTTAAAAATCACCTTTCTTGTTCTTGAGTAACATTTGATATAGGCATCGTTTGTTGATAATGCATTTATTCCAATGATGATGTCAAACCCTACTATGTCCAGCACTACGAAGTCAACGATAATGATACCCACATAAAATTTCACTTCACAATTTATAAAAATTTGGTGTGTTTTTACAATAGTACCAATAGGCATACTTATTGCTATCGGATAATCTAGGATGGATGCAAGGAGATTTTCTACGATCATAAACTTGGAATTAATAAATGAATGAGAAGATCCCAAATCGATTAGTATATGAGCCGTAAGATTATTAAAAGAGATACTACCTTCAATAACATTTTGACTATCGGATTATGTCAGAAGAGCAAAAGTTCGGCCTTGTGTCGTATTACCTGGTATTGGTTCCTTGATGTTGGTATTTCTTGGAGGATGGTTATATATAGTTTTACTTCATGGAACTGGGGGTCTTTCTAAGGGTCGTTAGTGTTCAATGATCCTTCCTGAATTCATGATTGGTCTTTTGTTAAGGTTAGGTTTGCGAAGCATGGGGCATTGGGGTCTTATATGTCCAGGATCATTACATTCATGGCAATAAATTATAGCACCACTTTTTCGATGACAGATTTGACTATATACTCGACCCTCGTTGGGTTTGAATATGGGGCGATTTCTGATTGGAGCGTTTGGTGAACGATTGATGAAATTGGTTCGAGAAATTGGGGTAATATTTTGAGACGTTTCGCTTGGGGTCAGGTTTCTTTCAATGAGATTTTATACTTCAATCATTCTTCTGAACTCATGAATTTGTAGGGGAATAAAAGAGGTATTAATACTGGCTTTTAATCCGCATTCAGAATGTTTGTAATTTTTAATATCCGTAGCAATATACTCCTAAGCGTAGCGAGATAATTCAGTAAATCGAGCCACGTATTGGGCCACGGTCATATTTTGTTATTGTAGTCCTATAAATTCCACTGTTAATTAGTCACGTAAGGCTTAAAAAAAGTATTTCTTGACGATCATACCTTCAAATTGTGCCCATATTAAATTCTCTATATTTTGGGTACGTTTTACCGACTGCCACCAGTGATCCGCCTCTATTTCAAATATATATGTTGCCAAATCCACTCGAAGCTCGAGTGATATCCCTACACCATTTAGTACTTTTAATGTCTGTATAAACCACTGCTCGGCTTCTAATGCTCTTAGTTTTTCATAAAATGCTGGAGGTCGTTGCCATAGAAATTCCTTCAACGCATTTATTCTTCGAGTTTCAGCTGATACTTCTGTTCCTGGCACAGGTAAAGGATTTCGGCATTCTTGGTTTAACATTGTGATTTCTTGAGGGCACTGAGCTATGATATCCATAGTTGTGGGAGGATTCATTCGAGTCGATTCCGATTGTGGTGATGTTCGTGTTGATATGTTGGCGTTGCGTGTTTTCACCATCTTATACGAATAAATCAAGAATTAAATCATAACAAATAACAAGAATTGTTATAACAGGATTGGTTATATTAATCAATTTTTTTAAACAAGTACAATTAGTCCCTAAACACACAAAACATAAGGATTTTAGTACAACTGGTCCCTAAACACTCTAGCCTCAAAATTAGCCTTCTTATGTTATAACGTTCTTCACACCATATTAGTATTTTAACGTAACACCCCGTTTTGCCTTTAACCACCCTTCCTCACTCTAAAGTCACACGCTCCTAAGAGTTTATTTATATACGATTCTTGCATCTAGTTGAGGTTCTTATCCCACTTACGACAATAGTTGGCCCTCTTCCTCCTCTTCGGAACCTATGATACTCGATCCAGATGACGGAGTGGTGGCATCAAGTTATGTCGAATATGGTATGTAGTCATCAGGAGACATTGGTTGAGTTGCATGTAGTTTCGTTGCTGGTGTTGAATCCCATGCTAAATGAATTTCTTGTTGTAGGAATTTTTTGTCTTCTACAAATCTGTTAGCTTGCTTCATGGCTTGCTCTCCACCCATTAATTGACACGTTGACAAGTGATGTTTGATATTAAGGGTCACAATTGCCCATTCTCAGTCGATATCTCGAATTGTTTTACACAGCTTATTGTATCCCTAGTCTCTAATGGTCTTACTAAACTGCGTATGATCGATCCCATCGGTGTTCAGATAGATGTTATCCCAAACATTCATGGCTGCAAAACAAATGTTTGGTACCGAAATAATCTAAAGAAGTTATGAAAGAAAATAACCATATTTCCTAAATAAGTCCTGCATAGGAGTAATAAACCTCGCTCTGATACCATGTTGTCACATCCTGAGTTTTTGGGGTGTCTAAGAATTCTGTAATGTGTAGAAATGTGCCAATGCATACATAAATAAGATAGTAAAGACTGTATTCATTATATCATCTAAGTATATTGACAAGACACTTTCTTTATTATAAGCACACTACGTATGGAGACTGCTCCAAAACAAAAGTAAAGACAAAAGAAGAAAACAAAAGGAAATAAAGGAAAAGAAAAGTACAAAATAGGCATACATCAGCTTATAGGTGCTAACATATGAAATTATGACAGGTTTGTCATAACTATTACTGAATTTCCATGAGCATATGATGGCTAGAGACACACGAGATGATCCATTAAATTTTGCGAGTTCGGGGGGATTGTTGCCTTCCTTATGCCTAGGGGTGAAAATGAGGCAAAAACAGCCGAGCTTAAGGTTGCTCAAGCTTGGTTTGTAAATGTAAACAAGACAAAAAGTATGTTGAATCCCGGTTCATTTATCTTATGATCCAAGCTCAAACGAGCTTTTAAGTAAATGAATACGAGTTGAGCTCAAGTAGCTTGATTATTTTACACTAGTTTCATATGGATATCGGTGATCGAGCCGACTCCGAGTCGAGCTCAATAAGATAACGAGCTTAAACTTTTGTTCAAGATTGGCTCATTTATTTTACGAGCTAGTCTCGAACGAGCTTTTTCCCGAACGAACACGATCTGAACTCGAGTAGCTTGGTTCATTTTATAACCCTACTTAATGTAACACCCCGTAATTTTGAGGATTAAATATTTAATTATTTTGGGAGTTATAAAAATATTTAAATTGGAGAAACTTAAATTCACGACTTGGAGAATTTATTTGAGTGAGCCGAATTATTTATAATGGGCGACTTTTAAGTTTAATTGTTCGAGATCTCGTGTGTCGCATTTTGAGGTCAAAATTGGAGAATGTCAAAAAGTATTTCGGATGACAATTCTGAGTGCACGGTTGAGTCCGGATGGGTCGAGATAGTTAGAAAAGTGTGCTCGGGGGTAGTAATTGGGTCTCGGGGTATTTTTGGGCATAGCTGGGACACACGGGGTGAGTTGGGCCGTTTTAATTAGGCCCATATGGCCAAAAATGGGATTAAGGTTATTAACCTAATTGAGAGATTAAGGAATGGCAGCCAACATAACTCTAAACCTAGGGTTTGAGAGGGGATTTGGGGGAAAGCAAATCAAGAGCCAATTGGGGGTTATTGGAACCAAATTAAGGGACTACAACAACGGAACAGACCCTACGAACAATTCCAGGCAAGTGGTTAACTATTGTGATTTCCAAATTGTGATATCCAATTCATATTTTAGTGATGTGTAAACTAAAATTCGTTTTGGGGATAAATGGGTACAAAAATGGGGGTATTGTAAATGGAACAATTGAATGAAATTCAAAGTAAGAATTAGTTGTGTTTTATGATTCTGAGTATAGATATCGGATTTGAATGTGAAACCCAGTAGCAATCATGGACGAATTTGGGGTAATTAGATGAAATTGGAACCTAACGAGTAAATATCTGGGAATTCCCCCAAATCAGAATGGTAGAAATTTGTGAAATTAAATTTATGTTTGAGGTTCTATGAGAGGCCCTAGTCATGTTCTTATGTAGACACGATATTGATTATGCTTGTGTTGGACCAAGGGAGAGGTTAGAAATTGGAAAATTTTGTTAATGGAGGAAACAGCAGGGTGGAGAAGACGACCACCTGTTCGATCGATCGATCGACGGTTGGGGGTCGATCGATCGACCCGTCAGGTTTTTCGGCAATTTGACTTAGGGATTTATATGGGTAACAATTTTAGTTGCAAATTCCCCTAGCACAATTAAGAGAGAAAAAATAATTATGGGAGTTAATTCTTAACAATTATAAGGGAGTATAATTGGGGGTAGTGGGGGAATTAAATGTGACACATTGCGAATGAATTTTGGAAAATAAATTTTGAAAAATAAGATAACGGATGGGGTGAATAAGTTCGGGTATAGTAGTAGGGCAACACTACTAATTTAAATTAATTACGAAGGAAAACTAATTAATTTGGAGTCGGGGAATAGACTCGGGTGATATTTAATTTCGATCCACGTGAGCGAGTCCAGGTAGATTGGTTGAGTGATACCAATGCATTAAACTTATTTACTGAGAGGAGTAGATTAATTTGGAGTGGGAATATTGACTCGGGGAAATATTAAAATGGACCAAGTGAGCTAGTCCAGGTATGTTGGTTAAGTGTCACGAAAGTATTATATCAATTATTGAGAGAGTAATTAATTTAGAGTCGGAACATAGACTCGGGAAATATTAAGTTACGGACCAAGTGAGCGAGTTCGGATATAATGGTTAGGCGACAACAAGTATTAAAGTAATTAATGTGTATTTAATTAAATTAGAGTCGGACTATAGACTCGGGAAAGTATTAAATTAATTAATGTGGAATTAATTAAATTCGGGTCAGACTATAGACTCGGGAAAGTATTAAATTAATTAATGTGTGATTAATTAAAACAGAGTCGGACTATAGACTAGGGAAAATATTTAAATTAATGTGTAATTAATTAGATTAGAGTCGAGCTATAGGCTCGGGAAGGTAATAAATTGATTCATGTGCAAATTAATTAAAAGAGAGTTGGACCGCAGACTCGGATTAGTATTAATTAATTAATGTGTAAATTAATTAAAAGAGAGTCGGACCGCAGACTCGGATTGGTCTTAATTAATTAATGTATAAATTAATTAAAAGAGAGTCGGACCGCAGACTCGGATTAGTATTAATTAATTAATGTGTAAATTAATTAAAAAAGAGTCGGACCGCAGGCTCAGATTGGTATTAATTAATTAATGTGTAAATTAATTAAATGAGAGTCGGATCATGGACTCGGGCAATTATTATATAAATCAATGTGTAAAGTATTTATATTAGAGTCGGACCATAGACTCGGGGAAAACATTATATTAATTAATGTGTGAATTAATTATATTAGAGTCGGACCATAGACTCGGGATAATGATGACTTAATAAGTGAGAAACTTTATTTAGTTGAGTCAGGCAAGAGACTCCGGACATTTCAGGCTAGTGTTACGGGTTGTGAGTACACGGTGAAGCCGGGATTTATGCTATACATATATATACGGTGTAGTGATAGTATATATATAGGTGTATATATTGTGTGTGCTATTAAATATCAGTGATTAGATATTTATTAAATTATGTACTCTAGTGCTATTAAGGGAGGTTGCGCGATGTGGGTGAATCCCCTAGCTTGAGGAGTAGGGTGAGTATGTCCCCAGGTCATAGCGTCCGGTATATGGGTGAGGGGATATTCTCACTTTCAGGGAAGCAATATGATCGCCTCCACTTCGTTTACGTTTTGGGCCAGGTTGGTGAGCGAATCCAATTTGGGTAACTAGGTTATGTGAGCACACCTAGTGAGATGGCACCTTAGAGGTAATCATCCGGTGAGGGTATTGACACACCCCAACCCAGTTACTTATAATTAAGTTTGAAAGTCAAAGTGAGTCAAACCATGATTAATTTATCCAAACCATAAACACGAGTTTTTATTTCAGAGTCATCATTGTAAATCCATATAACTGAAAACCTTTTTACAACATCAGAGTAGTCATGCCCATAAACACTTTCTAGAAGGATAAGTTAACTTAATTACATCATTCACATTTAAACAAAATCCATGTTTCTCCCATTATTGATTATCCCAACCCGACGTCCTAGATTTGGCAGTGACATCGCGTTACCTGAAAAATGTGAACATATGAACCGTGAGCAAAATAGCCCAGTGAATGCATCACTACTTTACTATTGCATGAATTTAAATGCAATAAATTATGTCCATATAATTATGTATTAACTTATCCGGCTCATTCATATTGAATGACCAACTTTTTCGAATCATGATTCACTTATCCTGTCTAAATAGACAATTCTCCCCCATTCCTGGTCGAGGAGTAAACCCTTGTCATTAATAGACAATTCTCCCCCATTCCGGGTCGGGGAGTAACCTCCCATTTCGGTAAACCGAAATGAACAATTTCATATTCATTATATTATGATCATATCAACAACACGATACAATTATCTCTTTCCAGTGAGTACACTCACCTTGGGTTGTCAACTACGTATTCACGTTTCCTTCGGGAGGAGCTGAACTTGGTTGATTAGACCTTACACCTGCCAATCCAACTAAATCAGTACTGAATCTAAATCATAAGTATTATCATAACATAATTATGTAACTTTCCATGACTATACAATAACAATATAATTCCACTTAAGTCACATTCCATAAAACATGAGTAAAGACAAAACAATGGTATCCATATTGATAAAGTCATAAACATTCAACCGTAGGAAATACGTCATAAGAAATTTATAACGAAAGTCAAGTAAACATTAAAGCATGCTTCTAAATGTATATACACATGAAACATGTACTCAAAATACCCTTTGAAAAGAGGAGATAACAATATTCTTTCATGGGATATCCCGTATGGCCTCGAATCATTGTCCTCTATACTTAACCATACTATATTCATAATTTGTATACATACAGGTGTCCGACATCCACAATATGAAAACATATCTGAATATAATTTCCATTACAAGTGACGGTGTAATTTTTCAAACTTCCTAGAGCAAGTTATGACTATTTCTTTACAACACAAGAAATCTTCTATACAAGCTTCTCTATTGTTCCTTCAATTTCCAAGAAGTTTCATAATTTTTCTCCAGCATAACTTTCCATGATTGTCACCCCACTATCAGTAAACGTACTTAATATTATAGAATTAAAGTTTCATAATTTTTTGACTTCATTTTCAATCTCAAAAGCTTGACTAAACTCAAGGCATACCGAAATGAAGTATACAAACAACAACTATATACCAACTTGAAATCATCATTACGGACTAACCACAAGGAGATAAATTCTAATTTTCGGAGATGATATGAATATATGAGTCTACCTTCATATCCAATTGTAATTTCTCAATTCCAGTAAGCATACAAAGAGATATGCAAGTTTGAATACATAGGGTTTCAATACAAAGCAATATAGCCTATAAACGCCACTTATCTCATATATGAACCAATACATATTATCACAAAGAATGATGGAGTCTTAATCAATAATCCAAGATTTATATAGTTTGAAATAAATATAATACAAGATTAAAACAATATTAATCACATAATTATACCTTGGAAACACTTTAGGGATTGTCTTGAAATTTTCCTAGCTTTTCTTAAACTCTTTTCTTCCTTAACTTCTACTTTCTCTTTCCTTAAGCTTAAAACTCTCCAACCTGAACCTAGGGTTGTATTTGCTGAAGAAATAAGTTAGAAGAAGAGTTTTAAGTCGGCCAAGGCTTCCCCCCTTGCCAACCAATCAAATTAGACCATTTGGTTTAATAAAGGACAATTTACCACTTAAAGGAAATGGACAGCTTTGCCCTTTGTTCGTAAATTCGGTATCCTTACTCGGGCATCCGTTTGATGATCCGTTTGTTGTGTTACAACCCTAACTCACATGTACACCACTATCTAGTTTTCAACTCAAGTCATTTGTATTGTTATAAAGGTCAAAACTAGCCTTAAACAGGGACATTTCTACCAAAATTAACAAAAGTTTGTGTTTATACATAACTCGACATTTCACGATTTATGAAAGTAGGATTAAACTAAAAATAAATCACTTAACATTAGATATACTAATAACACATTATTAATATCACATAAGATAAGTATGATTTAAATATAATTTATCATAATTATATCCGGGTTGTCACAACCTCCCCCCCTTAGAAAATTTCGTCCCCAAAATTGAATATGAAGTTCACTTACCAAATAAATGGGGATACTGTTTCTTCATGCTATCCTCCGTTTCCCAAGTTGCTTCTTTAACTCCATGGCTCATCCACATAACTTTAACTAAGGGAATAACTTTATTCCTCAATACTTGCTCCTTACGATCGATGATTTCCATTGGTTCCTCGATGTACGACAAGTCTTCCTTCAGTTGAATTGGTTGAGTTTTCAACTGATGAGATGGATCTGCCAAATACTTACGAAGCATAGATACGTGAAACACATCATGTAAATGGGATAAATCTAGAGGTAATTCTAATCTATATGCCAGGGTCCCAATTCTTTCCAACACATCGTATGGTCCAATGTATCTTGGACTTAGTTTCCTTTTCTTCCCAAATCTCATAACGCCTTTCCATGGTGAAATACGTAGGAATACAAAATCCCCCTTTTGAAATTCCAATGGATGCTTCCTCTTATCTGCATAAAATTTCTGCCTGCTTTGCGCTATCTTTATCCGTTCCCGAATCATTTTGATCTTTTCAGTTGTCATATCTATCAATTCAGGACCCAAAATTTTCCTTTCACCTACTTCATCCCAGCACAAAGGTGTTCTACACCTCCTCCCATATAAAGCTTCATACGGAGCCATACCAATGGTGGACTGATAACTATTATTATATGAAAATTCCATCAATGGCAAATGATAATCCCAACTACCTTTGAAGTCAAATACACAAGCTCGTAACATGTCTTCTAATATTTCAATCGTCCTTTCTGATTTCCCATCAGTTTGTGGATGAAATGCAGTGCTGAACTTCAAACTTGTGCCCATGGCATTCTGTAGACGAGGCCAAAACTTAGAAGTGAACGTTGGATCTCTATCTGACACAATTGACACTGGTGCCCCATGTAAATGGATAATCTCATCAACGCACATACGTGCATACTTGTCAACAGTGTAGGTGGTCTTAACTGGAAGAAAATGGGCCGACTTTGTCAATCGGTCTACTATCACCCAAATAGAATCATGCCCCTTTGGTGATCGGGGTAATCCTATAACAAAGTCCATCGTTATATGCTCCCACTTCCATTCCGGAATAGGCAACGACTGTAATAATCCTGTCGGCTTCTGATGCTCCGCTTTCACTTGCTGACATACTAAACATTTAGCAACAAATTATGCGATCTCACGTTTCATATTATTCCACCAGTAATACTCCTTCAAATCTCTGTACATTTTGGTACCTCCCGGATGCATAGAATAAATAGAACTACGTGCCTCTTCTAATATATCCTTCTTTAAGGGAGGATCATTCGGTACACAAATTCTATTTTTATAACACAAGGATTCATCATTCTTAATCTCAAACTCACTCTCTTTACCGTCCTGAACTTCTTGTTTCTTCTTCTCAAGGAATGGATCACTGATCTGCAAATTTCGTATGCGTTCTGCCAATAAAGTCCTCACTGTAACATGTGCTAACAATCGTCCCATTTTTAAAAACTTTAATTCAATCCCCATCGATGCCAAGTCAAAAACATTTCCAACACGTGCACACTGTATGCAACCTAGAATCCCCGATGATTTTTGACTCAAAGCATCTGTTACCACATTGGCTTTCCCAGGATGATGATGGATGGTACAATCATAGTCTTTAATCAGCTCTATCCAACGCCTCTGTCTCAAATTCAGTTCTTTTTGTGTAAACAAGTATTTCAAGCTTTGATGATCCGTAAATATCTCACAAGTTTCACCATACAAGTAATGTCCCCATAACTTCAAAGAAAAAACAGTAGCTGCTAACTCCAAATCATGCGTAGGGTAGTTTCGTTCATGTGTCTTTAATTGTCTAGAAGTATATGGTATTACCTTCCCATTCTACATAAGAACACATCCTAACCCCCGAAATGAAGCGTCTGTATAGATCACAAAAGACTCATTCCCACATGGAATAGTAAGTATAGGGGCTGAAACCAACCGATTCTTCAATTCTTTGAAACTCCTCTCGCATTCTTCATCCCACACAAACTTCACTTCTTTACGAGTCAACTTTGTCAATGGTAATGCTATTGCTGAAAATCCCTTAATGAATCTACGATAGTAACCTGCCAATCCTAGGAAACTCCTAATTTCTGTCACATTCTTAGGACTCTCCCATTCAACAATTGCTTCTACCTTCCTTGGATCAACATATATCCCATTTTCGGAGACAACGTTCCCTAAAAACACAATTTCATTCAACCAAAACTCACACTTGCTGAATTTAGCAAATAATTTCTTCTCTCTCAAAATCTGCAATACAAGCCTCAAATGTTTCTCATGTTCCTCCATGCTACGCGAGTAAATCAACACATCATGTATGAATACAATCACAAATGAATCAATGAAAGGGCAGAATACCCGATTCATCAAATCCATAAAAATTGCTGGAGCATTAGTCAATCCAAAGGGCATCACCAAAAACTCATAGTGCCCATATCGAGTCCGAAAAACTGTTTTGGAAATATCACTATCTTTTACTTTCAATTGGTGGTAACCCGATCTCAAATCAATCTTCGAAAATACTGTGGCCCCTTGCAATTGATCAAACAAATCATCGATACGAGGTAAAGGGTACTTATTTCTAATGGTCACCTTATTCAACTGCCGATAATCAATACATAATCGCATTGTCCCATCTTTCTTTTTCACAAATAAAACTGGGGCTCCCCATGGTGAAACACTAGGCCGAATGAAACCTCTGCTTATCAGATCTTGTAATTGCACTTTCAATTCTTTCAACTATGTTGGTGCCATTCTATAAGGAGCAAGGGAAATCGGACCAGTACCTGGAATTAATTCAATAGAAAACTCTACTTCCCTATCGGGTGGCAATCCTGGAAATTCTTCTGGGAAGACATCAGAAAATTCTCTAACTACTGGTATATCTTCAACTTTAATTGCTTCCTTACTAACATCAACAACATAAGCTAAATACCCTGTACAACCTTTACTCAATAACTTTCTACTCTTCATTGCTGAGATAAGACAATTAGGGACAACATTCCTTTCTCCTATAAACTGGAACTCGGGTTCACCTGGCAGATGAAATGTAACTTCCTTTCGAAAACAATCAATGGAAGCATGATACGATGATAACCAATCCATCCCCAATATAATATCAAAATCCCGAATGGCCAACAGTATCAAGTCAACATAGAAATCTCTCTCACCCATTTGTAGGACACAATCTTTATAAACATGCTCCACCAGAATTACACTTTCCATTGGGGTTGAAATATATAAGGCACAATTGAGAAATGAACATGGTCTACCCAAATATGAAACAATATATAATGCCACAAATGAATGCGTAGATCCAGGATCAATGAGTGCATATAAATCTTTGTTTGCAATAGAAAGTGTACCTGTAACCACTTCCGGTGTAGCATGGGCATCTTGCAGCGTCATCGCAAACACTCTTCCTCCTGCTCTCGATCCAGTTGCTTGTTCTGTACCTCTCCCCCTGGTGGCACTGCCTGGAGAAGATCCTTTATAAGGCCCCACACTACTGACTGAAACTGTTCTTGCCAACATAGGACAATTCTTTCTCAGATGACCCTTCTGGTGACAGTTAAAACATTCTATATTCAGTAACTTTGGGCAGTTTCTCTTTATATGACCCGATGTTCCACAAAAGAAACAAACATTCGGATCTCCTTGTGCTGAAACTCCTGAACCTTTTCCACCACTAGCTTCACCCCTTTGCAAACTACTTCCACTTCTACCCTGTTTGAGTTTCTGCCCTACAAACCTTGAATATTCGGTATTGCTACCCTTTTGATAGTTTGGACCAAATCTACTTCTCTTTACGCCTCGTTCTCGATTCCCAATCGCTTCATTCACGTCCTTTTCTACCAACATGGCTTTGTTCACCAAGGCTGAATAATTAACAGTCTCTAAATCCGACAACCGTGATTTAATAACTAACTCAAGCCCATCGAGAAATCGACTGCACATATCTTCCTCACCCCGTATAAATCTCGAAGCAAACCGAGATAAAGCTGTAAGTTTAGCTTCGTATTCTCTAACAGTCATGCTTCCCTAATTCAACATTAAATATTCTTTCTCCTTTTGTTTTTGATACATCGGAGGAAAATACTTATCATACAAGGCTTTAACAAAAGCATCCCATGAGATCACACTCCCACCTCCTGGAGTAATCAACAAATGTTTTGTGGCATCCCACCAGTACTTAGCTTCTCCTTTTAGCATATACATTTCCAAGGTCAGTCGTTGATTTTCAGGCATTCTCATTACCCCAAAAATAATTTCAATCTCTTTAACCCATACTTTTGTCTCTGCTGGATCAACTGCTCCTTCAAATGAGGGTGGATTCATTTTAATAAATTTCTGATGTGAAGTACTCCTTTCTTCCCAGTATATCACCTCTTCAGCCCTGGCCAATGCTTGTGCCTCCAGTTGCCTGACCTGTTGTGCTTCCATCTGAGCCATAAATCTAGCTTGCTGCTCTGCCATTAAAGTCATAGCACGTGCCATTTTTTGCATGTCTGTTAATTGTTCCGGGTCAGGTTATACATTCCCATGAACAGGTTGCTCAACCTCTGCCTCTGCTGCCATATTTGAAGCCTCATCTTCTATTTCCATATTCACATTCCCTCCTTCCATTCTTTTATATCTGAAATGGATCAAAGATATAACAACATGCATATACACATATTTTTCCTACCATAATCGTTAGTATCAAACAAAATATATTTTTAACATTCACTACCAAATCTAGACTCTTCTAACTCCAGAATCTCTAAAACCTAGGCTCTGATACCAAAAGCTGACACACCCCAACCCATTTACTTATAATTAAGTTTGAAAGTCAAAGTGAGTCAAACCATGATTAATTTATCCAAACCATAAACACGAGTTTTTATTTCAGAGTCATCATTGTAAATCCATATAACTGAAAACCTTTTTACAAAATCAGAGTAGTCATGCCCATAAACACTTTCTAGAAGGATAAGTTAACTTAATTACATCATTCACATTTAAACAAAACCATGTTTCTCCCATTATTGATTAGACCAACCCGACGTCCTAGATTTGGCAGTGACATCGCGTTACCTGAAAAATGTGAACATATGAACCCTGAGCAAAATAGCCCAGTGAATGCATCACTACTTTACTATTGCATGAATTTAAATGCATAAATCATGTCCATATAATTATGTATTACCTTATCCGTCTCATTCATAATGAATGACCAACTTTTTCGAATCATGATTCACATATCCTGTCTAAATAGACAATTCTCCCCCATTCCTGGTCGAGGAGTAACCCCTTGTCATTAATAGACAAATCTCCCCCATTCCGGGTCGGGGAGTAACCTCCCATTTCGGTAAACCGAAATGAACAATTTCATATTCATTATATTCTGATCATATCAACAACACGATACAATTATCTCTTTCCAGTGAGTACACTCACCTTGGGTTGTCAACTACGTATTCACGTTTCCTTCGGGAGGAGCTGAACTTGGTTGATTAGACCTTACACCTGCCAATCCAACTAAATTAGTAGTGAATCTCAATCATAAGTATTATCATAACATAATTATGTAACTTTCCATGACTATACAATAACAATATAATTCCACTTAAGTCACATTCCATAAAACATGAGTAAAGACAAAACAATGGTATTCATATTGATAAAGTCATAAACATTCAACCGTAGGAAATACCTCATAAGGAATTTATAACCAAAGTCAAGTAAACATTAAACCATGCTTCTCAATGTATATACACATGAAACATGTACTCAAAATACCCTTTGAAAAGAGGAGATAACCATATTCTTTCATGGGATATCCCGTATGGCCTCGAATCATTGTCCTCTATACATAACCATACTATATTCATAATTTGTATACGTACAGGTGTCCAAACTCCACAATATGAAAACATATATGAATATACTTTCCATTACAAGTGACGGTGTAATTTTTCAAAGTTCCTAGAGCAAGTTATGACCATTTCTTTACAACACAAGAAATCTGCCCTACAAGCTTCTCTATTATTCCTTCAACTTCCAAGAATTTTAATAATTTGTCTGCACGATAACTTTACATGATTTTCACCCCAATATCAGTACACGTACTGAATATTACATAATTAAAGTTTCATAATTTTTTGACTTCATTTGCTATCTCAAAAACTTGACTAAACTCAAGGCATACCGAAATGAAGTACACAAACAACAACTATATACCAACTTGAAATCATCATTACGGCCTAACCACAAGGAGATAAATTCTAATTTTACGATATGATATGAATATATGAGTCTACTTTCATATCCAATGGAATTTCTCAATTAAAGTAAGCACACAAAGAGATATGCAAATTTGAATACATTGGGTTTCAATACAAAGCAATATAGCCTATAAACACCACTTATCTCATATATGAACCAATACATATTATCACAAAGAATGATGTAGTCTTAATTAATAATCCACGATTTATATACTTTGAAATAAGTATAATACAAGATTAAAACTATATTAATCACATAATTATACCTTGGAAACACTTTAGGGATTTTCTTGAAGTTTTCCTAGCTTTTCTTGAACTCTTTTCTTCCTTAACTTCTACTTTCTCTTTCCTTAAGATTAAAACTCTCAAACCTGAACCTAGGGTTGTATTTGCTGAAGAAATAAGTTAGAAGAAGAGTTTTAAGTCGGCCAAGTCTTCCACCCTTGCCAACCAATCAAATTAAACCATTTGGTTTAATAAATGACAATTTACCACTTAAAGGAAATGGACAGCTTTGCCCTTTGTTCGTAAATTCGGTATAACTCCTTACTCGGGCATCCGCTTGATGATCCGTTTGTTGTGTTACAACCCTAACTCACATGTCTACCACTATCTAGTTTTCACCTCAAGTCATTTGTATTGTTATAAAGGTCATACATAACTCGACATTTCACGATTTATGAAAGTAGGATTAAACTAAACATAAATCACATAACATTAGATATACTAATAACACATTATTTATATCACATAAGATAAGTATGATTTAAATATAATTTATCATAATTATATCCGGGTTGTCACAGGTATACTCGGAAGGATGGATATACGTATGATATATGTGTGGATGTTTTAGTAAAGGTACGTATAATATGGTAGCAAATATTATATGTGGGTAATAATACAGTGTGTGATGTATTTACTTTATATAACTTGTGTCACGGTTATATGCTATTAATTAAGAAGGAATTAATTAAGTTAATTGGTGAGATAACTTATAATTCATGAATAATTATACTCGGGTTAGAGTAGTATGGCAAGGGGAGGTTATACCAGGACTAGTTGGACGGGGTAGTACGACTAGGTGGGGTTAAGGTAACCGATAGGTGTGCACATTAGTGGAGGGGCGAGAATGTCCACAAGAGAGTGCGACATTAACTTAAATATGAATCACATTCATGCATTTTAAATTACTGCAGTTAATTCACTTGCTAAATATTTTCAAAATGTTTTGGGTTCTAACCCTTTCTATAAAACTCTTTTCAAAACCTTTTAGGTGTCCAGCCACAGGGATGCCAGGATTAATATTCTATTCCAGGGACACGGAGCTGTGGCATATGTGGATGCTAAGAGGAGTTTGGATTAGACGCATCATTCATTCATTCCTAGAGTAGGAATCATTTCTCAGTTTCAGTTTTATTTAGGGCTTGTCGCCCAGACTTCTCAGTACAGTTTCCAGTTGTATTTATTCAGGTGTTTGATGTTGTATTAGAGTATTTTCACTTCGGTTTTCGATGGTTTATTAGGCAAATTGTTTATTATTAATTTTAGTTGTTTTAATTCATATGTGTGAATGGTTTACTTTTATTCCGCATGTACTGTTATGTTTAATTAAAAGGTTAAAATTTGGCACTAGCTTTTGGAATACTAGGTGGTTAGTAAGTTTTAAAAAGTTTTTGACAGTGATGCTAAGGATGAACCAACTGTGATTCCTGTTTTAATTTGGTATAGGACTAATCACCCGGTATTTTATTAGGCAGGGTGTCACAGATGGTATCAGAGCATCAGGTTCTAGTGTCCTTAGGATCTGTGAAGCTTTTCACGTTTTGGCTTAATAATCTTTGATATAGAGACTTATGATAGGATTGTTGTATTCTCATACGTACGCGCATTTACGTTTTTCTGCCAAATTATAATTGAGGGTGAACTCATACGATTCGATTCTCATTCCAGATGCCGCCCGGGAGAGAGAGGGAGCAGCTAGGGCAGCAGGGGGAGATGAGACTAAGGAAGCTCATCAGGAGGAAGAGTTACCGCAAGAGTTGCCAGAGATGATTTCGGCAGCACATGTAACCAAACTAGTGGCGCATGCAGTTGAAGCAATGATGGTCGCAATGGCAAGGTACTTTCCACGAGATTAGTCAGGCGCTAGTGGCGCCAGATGTTCATGCCCACCTGGGGCCTTTGGGGTGGTAGCTAGTATGTGAGGTTTTTCACCAGATCCACGAGGGGGTTCAGATATAGTGCTACCGTGTCAGTGAATGAGAGATATCCAGCGTCACCTACGCATGGTAGATTGTAATGAGGGGCAGAAGCTAATGCTAGTCACTTCTAGTTTAGTGGGAGCAGCGCTACAGTGGTGGGAGTCGATCACCACAGTTGAGGAAAGGGATACATTAACTATTGCAAAGTTTTGGGTGCGGTTCAACCACAAGTATTTTCCTCCAGCGGTTGAGATCGAAATGAGGAGAAAATTTAGTGAGGTGACTCAGGGAGACCGTTCAGTGGCCGATTACGAGGAAGAATTTACTTGGTTGGAAAATTTGGTACCGGATGAGGTAAGCGATGAAGAGAGAAAGAAAGCAAGGTTTATGGATGGGTTAGTCTGGAGAATCAAACAACATTTAATTGGAAATCCCGCATTAGTAGCTAATAATGATGTCATTAACGCAACACTCCTGCACTGCTAGGAATATCGCTTCCACGTGAAAGGAAGCAGGAAGGGAGTGTAAAACCGCCAGTCGATTAAAGCAGGAGGGAACAGTACCAGTGGGGTATCCTAGCAGCAGATAGGGGGAGATCAGGGGTAGGATTTCCGACAGGGAAATCATGCCAAACGACTTAAAGCTGGAGGCTATCGTCAGAACGGCCAGGAAATTCCGACTAGGCCAGCAAGGAAAGGATCAGTGGCAGGGTGAATTTAATCAGAGGTGTTTTTATTTGTGGGGAAGCGGGACACATGAAGAGAGATTGTATTAAGTGAGTCAGGGGTCAACTACAGGACGAGGTCCTGGATGTACAGCCACTACAGCAAGTCATGGGTGCATTCGGGCAGGGAGAAGATGCTCCGGAACCCGAGGATCAGCCGTTGCAGCTAAAGTATAGAGGTAATTATTTTTATCCTATGGGGATGGGGTAAATTTTTGAGTGACAAGGAGGATGTCACAATATAAGACTTATTTTCACTAGAGTTCGCGGGTGAGTTGAACTTAGTGGGTGCGTTGGCTGTAGCAGCCATAGTATATGGATGAACTTTCCGTGGGGTAGCGGAGTTCTTTGGTGTTCTTCCCGGGAGAGTGGAGCTGTACACTGAGTGAAGGTTTGAATTATACGAGGGGTTACTAATTTTGAGAATTATTGGAGTAGGGTTGATAATTTTCTCAAATATTGACTGGGTAGCAATGGGAATTGAACTATTGTGGATAGTGGGGTTAAGTTGTGGTGTTCGTGACACCAAGGTATGGGTGGTACTAGGTATCACCTGAGAGGGCGTCTAGCCTATATATATGTGTGTATATATGTTGTATTGCATGTTGCGGTAGGCACATAGTGAGGTATTGTATCTCACATTTTATCCCGGTAAGTAGGGATGTTTACTGAAGTGAATCAGGGTGATTAAAATTTTTTTCGAGCAGGGACAGAGATAGCTCGGGGTTTATTTTTGGCGCAAGGACTAGTGATAGTAGGGCGCCGTATTTTATGTTATATTTGGTAGCCTAAGGGTAGGCGTATATACTTTTGTGTTAAGAGACAAGTATTTGGGGGTTCCTTGTTTGGATTTCGCTTTGCGAGATGTCTCACGCACAAAACTTAGCACAACGTTGGTAGTGGGGAGATGTTTGGTTATTAGTACATAGGTTGTGTACTTCGGCCAGTATATATATATATATATATATATATATATATATATATATATATATATATATGTAATATGACTACGGGTTGGAAGTTATATTATGGGTTACGACTAGCATAGTCGGCTAACTTTCGTGCGGTAAAGCATGGGTATAGGGTGTATTGGCACCCGAGTTAATTAGAACAAATTTTGTGCGGTTAAGCATGGGTACAGGGTGTATGGGCGCCTTGGTTAATTAAAATGCATAGTTGTGTAACTTATAGTTAGAAGCGGGAGAGATAAATATAGCGAGCGTAGAGATGCGTGAATATAAAGTGATATTTGAAGCTTGGAACACTAGGCTTATCTTAATTTCGAGGACGAAATTCCTTTGTAAGGGGGAAGTATGTAACACCCCGTAATTTTGAGGATTAAATATTTAATTATTTTGGGAGATATAAAAATATTTAAATTGGAGAAACTTAAATTCATGAGTTGGAGAATTTATTTGAGTGAGCCGAATTATTTATAATGGGCGACTTTTAAGTTTAATTGTTCGAGATCTCGTGTGTCGCATTTTGAGGTCAAAATTGGAGAATGTTAAAAAGTATTTCGGATGACAATTCTGAGTGCACGGTTGAGTCCGGATGGGTCGAGATAGTCAGAAAAGTGTGCCCGTAGGTAGTAATTGGGTCTCGGGGTATTTTTGGACATAGCCGGGCCACACGGGGTGAGTTGGGCCATTTTAATTAGGCCCATATGGCCAAAAACGGGATTAAAGTTTCTAACCTAATTGAGAGATTAAGGAATGGCATCCAACATAACTCTAAACCTAGGGTTTGAGAGGGGATTTGGGGGAAAGCAAATCAATAGCCAATTGGGGGTTATTGGAGCCAAATTAAGGGACTACAACAACGTATCAGACCCTACGAACAATTCCAGGCAAGTGGTTAACTTTTGTGATTTCCAAATTGTGATATCCAATTCATATTTTAGTGATGTGTAAACTAAAATTTGTTTTGGGGATAATTGGGTACAAAAATGGGGTTTTTGTAAATGGAACAATTGAATGAGATTCAAACTAAGAATTAGTTGTGTTTTATGATTCTAAGTATAGATATCGGATTTGAATGTGAAACCCAGTAGAAATCATGGACGAATTTGTGGTAATTAGATGAAATTGGAACCTAAGGAGTAAATATCCGGGAATTCCCCCAAATCAGAAAGGTAGAAATTTGTGAAATTAAATTTATGTTTGAGGTTCTATGAGAGGCCCTGATCATGTTCTTATGTAGACACGATGTTTATAATGCTTGGGGTGGACCAAGGGAGAGGTTAGAAATTGGAAAATTTCGTTAAAGGAGGAAACAACAAGGTGGAGAAGACGACCACCTGTTCGATCGATCAATCGACGGTTGGGGGTCGATCGATCGACCCTTCAGGTTTTTCGGCAATTTGACTTAGGGATTTTTATGGGTAACAATATTAGTTGCAAATTCCCCTAGCACAATTAAGAGAGAAAAATTAATTATGGGAGTTAATTCTTAACAATTATAAGGGAGTATAATTGGGGGTAGTGGGGGAATTAAATGCGACACATTGCGCATGAATTTTGGGAAATAAATTCTGAAAAATAAGATAACAGACGGGGTGAATAAGTTCGGGTATAGTAGTAGGGCAACACTACTCATTTAAATTAATTACGAAGGAAATCTAATTAATTTGGAGTCGGGGAATAGACTCGGGTGATATTTAATTTTGAGCCACGTGAGCGAGTCCAGGTAGATTGGTTGAGTTATACCAAGGCATTAAACTTATTTACTGAGAGGAGTAGATTAATTTGGAGTGGGAATATTGACTCGGGGAAATATTAAAATGGACCAAGTGAGCGAGTCCAGGTATGTTGGTTAAGTGTCACCAAAGTATTAAATTAATTATTGAGAGAGTAATTAATTTAGAGTCGAAACATAGACTCGGGAAATATTAAGTTACGGACCAAGTGAGCGAGTCCGGGTATAATGGTTAGGCGACACCAAGTATTAAATTAATTAATGTGTAATTAATTAAATTAGAGTCGGACTATAGACTCGGGAAATTATTAAATTAATTAATGTGGAATTAATTAAATTCGGGTCGGACTATAGACTCGGGAAAGTATTAAATTAATTAATGTGTGATTGATTAAATCAGAGTCGGACTATAGACTCGGGAAAATATTTAAATTAATTAATGTGTAATTAATTAGATTAGAGTCGAGCTGTAGGCTCGGGAAGGTAATAATTAATTCATGTGCAAATTAATTAAAAGAGAGTCGGACCGCAGACTCGGATTAGTATTAGTTAATTAATGTGTAAATTATTTAAAAGAGAGTCGGACCACAGACTCGGATTGGTCTTAATTAATTAATGTATAAATTAATTAAAAGAGAGTCGGACCGCAGACTCAGATTAATATTAATTAATTAATTCGTAAATTGATTAAAAAAGAGTCGGACCGCAGACTCGGATTGGTATTAATTAATTAATGTGTAAATTAATTAAATGAGAGTCGGATCATGGACTCGGGCAATTATTATATATATTAATGTGTAAAGTATTTATATTAGAGTCGGACCATAGACTCGGGGAAAATATTATATTAATTATTGTGTGAATTAATTAAATTAGAGTCGGACCATAGACTCGGGATAATGATGACTTAATAAGTGAGAAACTTTATTTAGTTGAGTCAGGCCAGAGACTCCGGACATTTCAGGCTAGTGTTACGGGTTGTGAGTACACGGTGATGCCGGGATTTATGCTATACATATATATACGGTGTAGTGATAGTATATATATAGGTGTATATATTGTGTGTGCTATTAAATATCAGTGATTAGATATTTATTAAATTATGTACTCTAGTGCTATCAAGGGAGATTGCGCGATGTGGGTGAATCCCCTAGCTTGAGGAGTAGGGTGAGTATATCCCCAGGTCATAGCGTCCGGTATATGGGTGAGGGGCTATTATAACTTTCAGGGAAGGAATATGACCGCCTCCACTTCGTTTATGTTTTGGGCCAAGTTGGTGAGCGAATCCAACTTGGGTAACTAGGCTATGTGAGCACGCCTAGTGAGATGGCACCTTAGAGGTCATCATCCGGTGAGGGTATACTCGGAAGGATGGATATACGTATGATATATGTGTGGATATTTTAGTAAAGGTACGTATAATATGGTAGCAAATATTATATGTGGGTAATAATATAATGTGTGATGTATTTACTTTATATAACTTGTGTCACGGTTATATGCTATTAATTAAGAAGGAATTAATTAAGTTAATTGGTGAGATAACTTATAATTAATGAATAATTATACTCGGGTTAGAGTAGTATGGCAAGGAGAGGTTATACCATGACTAGTTGGACGGGGTAGTACAACTAGGCGGGGTTAAGGTAACCGATAGGTGTGCACATTAGTGGAGGGGCGAGAATATCCACAAGAGAGTGCGACACTAACTTAAATATGAAGCGCATTCATGCATTTTAAATTACGGCAGTTAATTTACTTGCTAAATATTTTCAAAATGTTTTGGGTTCTAACCCTTTCTATAAAACTATTTTCAAAACCTTTTAGGTGTCCAGCCACAGGGTTGCCAGGATTGATATTCTATTCAAGGGACACGGAGCTGCGGCATATGTGGATGCTAGCAGGAGTTTGGATTAGACGCATCATTCATTCATTCCTAGAGTAGGAATCATTTCTCAGTTTCAGTTTTATTTAGGGCTTGTCGCCCAGACTTCTCAGTACAGTTTCCAGTTGTATTTATTCAGGTGTTTGATGTTGTATTGGATTATTTTCACTTTGGTGGCCGATGGTTTATTCGGAAAATTGTTTATTATTACTTTTAGTAGTTTTAATTCAGATGTGTGAATGGTTTACTTTTATTCCACATATACTGTTTTGTTTAATTAAAAAGTTAAAATTTGGCACCAGCTTTTGGAATACTAGGTGGTTAGTAAGTTTTAAAAAGTTTTCGAAAGTGATGCTAAGGATGAACCAACTGGGAATCCTGTTTTAATTTGGTATAGGACTGATCACCCGGTATTTTATTAGGCGAGGTGTCACACTTAAGCCCTGGGTCCATCTGGAATTCTAAAAATATAAACAAAAATTGCCCAGGCTATACAGTTATTAAGATAAAATCAGTGTTGAAGATTAGTAATATCAAGAGTATCATAAGAATTGAGATTCAACAGTTAAAGTGAGATAACACAATAATACATGATGATATTTTCTACATATAGAAACATCAAGTCTAAAACTTGTTAAAGGTTGCAGGCGGTTTTTAAACAAATAACCCATAATTATCCTTTTAAAGGCTTTAGGGCAATAGACATACATACAACAAATCCATCCAAATAATTGGAGATAATAAATCCAAAAACTTTGGAGATAAAGTAATCGTTCTAAGCTTATAACACACATTCCATATGGTAGCAAATAACTAGACCCTTAATCATCTGAGTCCTACAAATAAAATAATACAATCGTGGGTATAATGAGAGATTATTCACTGGTCATAATGTATGTTATAATAGAACAAGTTCAATGATTCAGATTAAATAATATCATTGCATAATGTCAACATAGGCTTTTTTAAATCAGAATCAATTGTACATAAATGTTTGAACTACTCAAATGAGTTCGCGAATGAGAATCATATAAACTGGGTCTATCACATAGTGATGTCAACAAAAGCCGTAGTTAAAAGCATTACGTGAAAATAATACCGAATAATAAATCACCCACTTGTTTTTAGGGCTTTTGAAATAAGTTTCGTTTGTTTTGATTTAGTGCAGGGATCCATGAAAGTCTGGAAAAGAAAAACATTTTAAGTAAGGCAGGGTTTGATATGCGTAAAAACCTAAAATCGCGTATAAATTAATTTCTAAGGGTTTAAGATGTAAATAAGCGTTTGGATTTATTTCTCTTAGCTCCTTAGGTTTTCAAGTTTAATAGCAGAATTTTTTGTTCCTAATGGTTTCAAAAATAAGTAGGTAAAGTTTCGGGTGAAAATTCAAAAGTTGAAAACCTTAGGAGTTGATGTGCAAAAAGTATTTGTAATACCCCGTATTTTTCATGATTTTTATTTATTGGATTAATTAATTAAATGAGAATTAATTGGAAAATTAATCCGGAATTAAATACTAGCGAGACGTGAGTTGGTATTTGAGCATATTGATATAATTTAATATTACGGTGTATATTTAGTAATATTGAATGGTGAAAGTATTAAAATTGTCGTGAGTTGAAAATACGATAATTTGGGAAATTTAATTGGGACGCGCGTGTCAGTCGCGTCAAGAATGAAATTTTGAAATTTAAAAGTAAATTATTTTTCTTTTGACCAAATAGTCATTTTGAGTGCGCCAACGTGTCCGGAAGGGTCGAAATAGTCAGAAAACACTAGTCGGGGGTTTAGTTTGGGTCCCGGGGCATTTTTAGGCCAAACCGGCAACCAAAAAGGGTAAATTGGTAATTTTGTATTTTAGGGAATTTAGACCTACGAAAATTAAAGAGTAAAAATATGAATGGGTCTTACCCCACTAACCCATCATCTACACTAAGCCAAAGGTGGGCTACGGGAGAAGTTAGAAAACCAAAATAAAGCCTACCAAACACAATCTCCTACACACCCATCACCTTTGAGAAGATATCCTAGAGAGAGAGAAGAGAAATTCTGCAGAAGGAGATAGAGTAAATCAGCCATTACCTTCATCTACAACAATTCAGAAGAACAATTAAGGCAAGTGGTTTATTACAATTAAAGCTTTGAATATATTTTCCATGAGTAGTGTAATTTTTAATTATTGGTTTGGAAGATTGATAAAACCCATGAATTGGAAGATTTAACCTTGAAAATATGTTAGGACTTGCATGTAGAGATATTCTGGACGAATTTAGAATTTAAATTATAGCCTTTGATGATTCAAAACGGATTTAAGAAGAAGATTATGGTTGTTCTTGAAAGAAATAGGAAACTAGGGTTCTTAACACAATTTTGATCTATATAAGACATTTGGATGATGATTTACATGTTTTAGAACGTTAACAATGTTGTAGTATGAATATATGATGATAGTATAACATTAGAATGAAGTTTCATGAAGTATAATGGACTTTTGGGTCGATTTGAGGGCTGCAAAACGAAGCAGTCCGTAGAAGACCTGGTGCAATCGATCGATCGACATTCATCAGTCGATCGATCGACCACCATCGATCGATCGATGTTCATGGTCGATCGATCGACCTTCCTAGAATGAAGAAAATTCTCCTTAAGTTTATTTTAGTGAAGTTAATCCTAGAAAATTATTGATGAAGGCTTTGTGATTATCCTTGAACTTAAGGTAGACCAGTAGGTATAATTGTGAGATTGAACCTTAGTTCGAATTAAATTTGGGAATTGTTTAAAGACCTAATAAGACTCGACGAGTGAGATAATATTGGGGTTAAAAGAGTAAATTGAATGATTTGATGAAATGAGGTTTGGGCAGAAGTAGAGACCTTAAGAATAATGAAGTTAAATGTGGGAATAATAAGAGACTTAGTAACCTAATTGCGATAGGCTTTAAGTATAATAAACTAAGACGTGAGATGTGTCGAAAGTTTACATAACTTATTATTGGAAAACTTAAGACTTATGAAATTTGAGTAATGGTATAATGATGTAGAATATACCTTTATTAATATTAAGACATCTAAGATGTGTGAATGCTTAGTATATGACTTATGTGTATAACATACCTACCATACTTTCTATCACGGAAGTCGACGTTCGTGTTGGGCCATCTAATCTTTGTGTGCCTACGGGGGGATTTAGATTGGTACCTTAAGAACATAATACTAGAATGACTTATTTGTGAGTTAATAAGTCAGCTGACTTTGGGAGCGTAGGTATGTACGTTGCCCTTGGATATGTTGAATTATGTTCGCCTCCACTTTTGTGTGTTGTGCTTATTATAACAATTCCTGAGAGATTCGGAATTTGTAATCCTTATGTACGTGATGTACCGGGATGAGATAGCAGAGTATGTGCACAGTAGCTGAGACTAGAGGTGCCTGTAAAGTATATTTATGATGTGAATAATATACAGATAATATTCAAGGAAATATTCAGTAAAGTAATGATGTGTATACTTGTGACTCTTTAGTAAAGATTAAAATGAGAACTCCAAATAGTAAGAAGTTGTTAACAGGGAATGAAGACACTGATATAATATACTCTAATGGTATGAATAAACCCTTAAACCTAAGGAGAAGTTAGGTTATGTATTAGACTAGTTAGTTAGCAGTATAACTAGCACGGGTTATGAATGCGTTAGGAGTGCACATTAGTTGAGAAGTGAGGGACTCATGTGAGTGTACGTCGCTAACATGTATTTAATATTCATTGTTTATTGTCATTAAACACTTGCAATATTTTAAACTGTTTTCACAAGCGGGCTCTGACCCGTTTGCTATCAAATCTATTTTTGTAAAAACCTTTTAGGTGCCCAGCCACAGGGACGCCAAGCATAGGAGTTACATTCATTTGACGAGCTGTAGATGCTGTGGAAGTTACAGGACATTGTTTAGAGACACCTCCATTCATCAGTTGATTCCATGTCAGATTCAGTTGTCTTGAGGGCATGTCGCCCCTCTCTCTTCGAGATAGTTTATTTCATTCAGTTTATATTTCAGTTCGAACTTATTATTATCATTCAAACTTGTAACCGGTTGTATTAAGTATTTGGATTCTTTATGGGGAGTGTTATTCCAAACATTATTTATTTCAGTTATTTACTTTATGACTATTATGTGATTGTGATGTCTTTAGTTAATAAAATGGTTTGGATGGTTATTAAATTGACTTAATTTAAAATTAACAACTCACTTTTTAAATATTAGGTGGCTAGTAATTGATTTAAATGTTTTCGACAGTGATGCTATGAAACTGATTCAACTGGACATTTTGTATTAATTTGAATAAAGGAGTAGCTACCCGGTATTTAATTAGACGGGGTGTCACAGGTGGTATCAGAGCATCAGGTTCTAGTGTCCTTTAGGATTTGTGCGGCTTATTATATTTCCAAGCGTAGCTTTCTTTGATGTAGAGCACTATATTTAGGATTGTTGATTTCTTTGGTGAGATTTTGTTCTCCTGCTTTAATATGTATGATAATGAAACTTATCTGCAATCGAGTGTGTTCGTATGTCGAATAACGGGGTAAGTCAGGAGATGACGGTTGAGCGAACAGCAGGAGGCAAAGTTCAGTTGAGGTTATTTGATTTATTAGAAGGATGACTGTAGTAGAAGTCACCCATAATTTTGGCACGAAAGTCCAGGACGGGATAGATGGCTAATGTACGACTTTTGACTTCCAAGTACAACTATTGTAGGAGTGAGGTCAAATTAGACTCGCCCGACAAGATTTGGTTGGGAGAGAAAGAGTTAGGTGAAACATTGAAGAGAGTTAGCAGTGGGAATACTCAAAATGCAGAGATGGCGTATACCAGCCAAACGAACGTAATACATCCAAGGGCTTGGACATATGTCAAAGTATGGAAAATCGGGAGTGAAAATTTGGGGTGAAAAAAAAATTTGACTCGTAAGAGCGAAAATTCAATGGTGAGAGTCAATCACCAAACTTAAAAGTGGAAAGTAAAGTCGAGAGAAGGCGTACATGTATGGTTTGACCATAAGTCCATTCACCAGATGTTCAGGGTGAAAGGCGAATGTTGTTTTGAACTCACATAAGGGGGCCGGATAGAGGTCACTTTGTGAGAAGAAGTTTAATTATTTAGCGAACCTTACAACGAGTAAAGTAGGTGAAACGGAGAAGAGGATGTTAAAGAGTTTACACATAAGAAGAAGTGTCAGCTCTCCTGGGGAATTCTGCTTGAACGGTAAATACAGATGTTAATAATGTTGCGCAGTGTTAATTTGGAAGTAAACATTTCCTTGGGTGGGAAGATGCGAAAATCGAGAAATTTGTAGAGAGTAAGACTATAAAATAGTGTTGGAGAAGCACCACAAGGGAAAGACCCAACGGGGTACCCGTTAAAATGATTCGGATAGCCGAATTTCTACCGAGCAATGGTAATTTCAGTAAGAGATATGGAAATTAATAGCGAGTCCCTTAGGTCCAGCGAGCTAAAGGAACAATGGAAATAGTCATTAAAGCTAAGACTACCAACGTCCGAGAGAAGGACAACCTTAATATGGTCAGTATGGCCGAAGATAAGTGGAGTATGTGTGGAGGTATTTTGTGGGTAGTGAAACCCGTGTATTATAAATGTTTCCCGAAGCAAGTGTAGGGATAAAATATTGTGCCTGGCAAGGACAACAATTATTGAATATTCGGTTTGGTATGGACAGGTGTGTTAGGTCCGAGAACCACTTGAGCAAGCAGGACGATTGACAGGATAGAAGTATGATTTATATCCTCAGATGATCTTGTATGTTGTTTGTGGCATAAATGAGTTGCTACAACTGTTGTTATCGTATTTTTGCTTGAAGGTCGAGTTTAGTAAGTATCGGCAACTTTATTATTTTTATGCGAATACTTTCCTTAGTAGTGTGGGGTTACCTTTATGGTCATCCGTGGAGGATGATTGAGTATATTGATAGCGTTATATACTTTATTGAAACTACTTGTTTTAGTGTTGTGTTATATGAGTATGATATTATCCTAAATATGGTTTATATATGATTATACCGATAGTGTGCTGGTATTGAAAATTTATTGGAATTGCTACCTTGGGGTAGAATGTTTTGTTCTGGCGAGGCCCCATCTGTGAGAGGGCCGGGCTCGCAATTGTATTTTTGTATATATGTTTATATATATTGTTGTGATTTAAAAAAAAAGTTATAATGGTCTCGGATATTTAATCCCAATATGTATAGGGATTTAATTGATATGCTTCGTATGTAATTTGTTTACGGGTCAGCGAAAAGATTTATCGGGCTATTATAATTAACACCCAGGATGTCGTAATAAAAAGAGTGCATCGTTTCATCATCCTTTAGAGATTTGGGAGTTGTACCCATAGTTGCATGTCAGGGGACAGTATTTTGAGAGCCCCGAGTATATTTGCATGATGTATTTGGAATGTGATTACAATCGATGTCAAGAGAAAGTAAAATTTTAGGAAGGAGTTCCTTGTGTAAGTGTAATTACGGAAGTAGGTGTAGTTTTGTTGTTAAGAGATGGGAAGGTAGGGGTACATATTATGGACTGAGGGCTTAACAGATTTCGATGACCGACAATGTTAGGTAGTAGTGTATCGGGGAGGTTCCTTGTTTGGATTTCACTTTGCGAGACATCCCACGCATGAAACTTAGCGTAAGGTTGGTAGTAGGGAGATGTTTAACCATTCGTCCATGATTTGGGTACCTCAATAGTTGTAGAGATATGTAGTTAGAAATGGAAGTTAAAGGGGTAAAGTACGATATAAGGCCAGTAGAGCCAGTTGTTTGGGAATTTCGATGTAAGTACTGATAATGTTGGTTTTGTTACGGTGGGTTGAAGGATGTATTGAGGTTAAAGAGGATTTAGAAGTTCAAATTCAGAGGTGACCGAGAACGCCCAAGTGGTATAACCACATTGTAAATGCAGCGGCAATAAAGAGTTTGAATACGTGTGAAGCGTGTTTAGTGTTTAAAACCGTATGTTGGGTTATAAGGGGTAAACACCTTGGTTTACTAATGTAGTAATCGCCGAAAGAAGGGATATATATGAGTGAATTTATTATTTATGGGATTAAGCATCATAAGAGAAGGTATTAATGAGTATAGTCATGTGTAATCCGTGTAGCACGTCTGATTTTGGTGAAAAAGTTATGGAAAGCCATTGTTGAGGGGATATCTCTTGAGGAGACAAATAT
Organism: Sambucus nigra; assembly: GCA_949130495.1. Taxonomy (NCBI): domain Eukaryota; kingdom Viridiplantae; phylum Streptophyta; class Magnoliopsida; order Dipsacales; family Adoxaceae; genus Sambucus; species Sambucus nigra. Next base: position 516,075,249 of record OX422220.1, read on the forward strand.
TTAACTATTATGGGCAAATTGGAGTAGAGTTAGGGCGACTCAAGCGTAAATAGAATGAGAATGTTAACAAGGTTTAAAGGGCCCAGACGTGCCAGCGTAATGAAAAGTGCACGGGTCGAAACGTTTAGTATACGTCATGAGAAGAAGACCATTCAGTATCACTTAACAGGAAGGATTATATGTGAAAGTCGACATTGGAAGGGGTAGTAAGTGGTATAAAAGTTGGTGTTAGAGGATCAAACAGATAATTTCGTATCAAGCCGACGATTGAAAGAGTCAAGTTAGAAAACTTCTTCGAGGGGTTACCAACTGCTGGATGAATAACAATTTCCTTTGAATATATGGGACAGGTTGTCCAGAAGGAGAGAAATTCTTATATATTTGGGTGATTTATGCTATTAGATAGTGAACACGCCGGTACGTGGTTCTACGCAGTATTATTCAGAACCAATAGGAGATCCTTGAAATCCACCTTCAACGTGGGGTAGAAAGAAGTAGTGGAAATAACGCTTCATCCTGAGAGTTGTATCACCTATAGCCCGAGGTGTAGCCCGAGGTGATTAACGACTGGTGGATTGTATAAGAGAAATTGTAGATTCTTCGTGATCTGTTCTTTTCCACATAGGGTGTAACTGGCAAGTGAGGTATATCGTGGTAATGGGGAGAAAATATTATCAAATGGTAAAAATGGGTGAAAACACCCGCATCTAGTTATAATGGACAAGGTGCTTACAAATGTTTGTGCAACACCAACGGACTGACATGAAATTTACTTTGTGTAAAAGTCACAACACCGGGAACAGAGATTCAAGTATGAATAAAAGTAGTCAAAGGAGTTATTGATTCCTTCAAGGATGAAAGTTGGCTGTTTCTTTTTAAAAAAAAAATGAGAGTTAGTGCGTAGTGAGGTACGGACTCAAAATAATATTGAGATGATGCGGCCAATGATGTATAGGCCATTTTTTTTAAAATTTGTTTAGTAAAGGTACAACGTGAAGTTCATCCATTGTAATGTAATTGAATAAAGTATCAGGACTGTTAAACAAACTTGTTGTGAAGCAAGGGCTGTAGTGATTGGCCCTTTCTTTATATTTTGTTTTGAGTACTAGAGAATACCAAATTTTTAGGTATGCCTTACTTTTCCGAATTTCGGGACGAAATTCCGTTATTAGGGGGGAAGTATGTAATACCCCGTATTTTTCATGATTTTTATTTATTGGATTAATTAATTAAATGAGAATTAATTGGAAAATTAATCCGGAATTAAATACTAGCGAGACGTGAGTTGGTATTTGATCATATTGATATAATTTAATATTACGGTGTATATTTAGTAATATTGAATGGTGAAAGTATTAAAATTGTCGTGAGTTGAAAATACGATAATTTGGGAAATTTAATTGGGACTCGCGTGTCAGTCGCGTCAAGAATGAAATTTTGAAATTTAAAAGTAAATTATTTTTCTTTTGACCAAATAGTCATTTTGAGTGCGCCAACGTGTCCGGAAGGGTCGAAATAGTCAGAAAACACTAGACGGGGGTTTAGTTTGGGTCTCGGGGCATTGTTAGGCCAAACCGGCAACCAAAAAGGGTAAATTGGTAATTTTGTATTTTATGGAATTTAGACCTACGAAAATTAAAGAGTAAAAATCTGAATGGGTCTTACCCCACTAACCCATCACCTACACTAAGCCAAAGGTGGGCTACGGGAGAAGTTAGAAAACCAAAATAAAGCCTACCAAACACAATCTCCTACACACCCATCACCTTTGAGAAGATATCCTAGAGAGAGAGAAGAGAAATTCTGCAGAACGAGAGAGAGTAAATCAGCCATTACCTTCATCTACAACAATTCAGAAGAACAATTAAGGCAAGTGGTTTATTACAATTAAAGCTTTGAATATATTTTCCATGAGTAGTGTAATTTTCAATTATTGGTTTGGAAGATTGATAAAACCCATGAATTGGAAGATTTAACCTTGAAAATATGTTAGGACTTGCATGTAGAGATATTCTGGACGAATTTAGAATTTAAATTATAGCCTTTGATGATTCAAAACGGATTTAAGAAGAAAATTATGGTTGTTCTTGAACGAAATAGGAAACTAGGGTTCTTAACACAATTTTGGTCTATATAAGACATTTGGATGATGATTTACATGTTTTAGAACGTTAACAATGTTGTAGGATGAATATATGATGATAGTATAACATTAGAATGAAGTTTCAGAAGTATAATGGACTTTTGGGTCGATTTGAGGGCTGCAAAACGAAGCAGTCCGTAGCAGACCTGGTGCAATCGATCGATCGACATTCATCAGTCGATCAATCGACCACCATCGATCGATCGATGTTCATGGTCGATCGATCGACCTTCCCAGAATGAAGAAAATTCTCCCTAAGTTAATTTTAGTGAAGTTAATCCTAGAAAAGTATTGATGAAGGCTTTGTGATTATCCTTGAACTTAAGGTAAACCAGTAGGTATAATTGTGAGATTGAACCTTAGTTCGAATTGAATTTGGGAATTGTTTAAAGACCCAATAAGACTCGACGAGTGAGATAATATTGGGGTTAAAAGAGTAAATTGAATGATTTGATGAAATGAGGTTTGGGCAGAAGTAGAGACCTTAAGAATAATGAAGTTAAATGTGGGAATAATAAGAGACTTAGTAACCTAATTGCGATAGGCTTTAAGTATAATAAACTAAGATGTGAGATGTGTCGAAAGTTTACATAACTTATTATTGGAAGACTTAAGACTTATGAAATTTGAGTAATGGTATAATGATGTAGAATATACCTTTATTAATATTAAGACATCTAAGAAGTGTGAATGCTTAGTATATGACTTATGTGTATAACATACCTACCATACTTGCTATCACGGAGGTCGACGTTCGTGTTGGGCCATCTAATCTTTGTGTGCCTACGGGGGGGTTTAGATTGGTACCTTAAGAACATAATATTAGAATGACTTATTTGTGAGTTAATAAGTCCGCTGACTTTGGGAGCGTAGGTATGTACGTTGCCCTTGGATATGTTGAATTATGTTCGCCTCCACTTTTGTGTGTTGTGCTTATTATAACAATTCTTGAGAGATTCAGAATTTGTAATCCTTATGTACGTGATGTACCGGGATGAGATAGCAGAGTATGTGCACAGTAGCTGAGACTAGAGGTGCCTGTAAAGTATATTTATGATGTGAATAATATACAGATAATATTCAAGGAAATATTCAGTAAAGTAATGATGTGTATACTTGTGACTCTTTAGTAAAGATTAAAATGAGAACTCTAAATACTAAGAAGTTGTTAACAGGGAATGAAGACACTTGTATAATATACTCTAATGGTATGAATAAACCCTTAAACCTAAGGAGAAGTTAGGTTATGTATTAGACTAGTTAGTTAGCAGTATAACTAGCACGGGTTATGAATGCGTTAGGAGTGCACATTAGTTGAGAAGTGAGGGACTCATGTGAGTGTACGTTGCTAATATGTATTTCATATTCATTGTTTATTGTCATTAAACACTTGCAATATTTTAAACTGTTTTCACAAGCGGGCTCTGACCCGCTTGCTATCAAATCTATTTTTAAAAAAACCTTTTAGGTGCCCAGCCACAGGGACGCCAAGCATAGGAGTTCCATTCCTTTGACGAGCTGTAGCGGCTGTGGAAGTTACAGGACATTGTTTAGAGACGCCTCCATTCATCAGTTGATTCCATGTCAGATTCAGTTGTCTTGAGAGCATGTCGCCCCTCTCTCTTCGAGATAGTTTATTTCATTCAGTTTATATTTCAGTTCGAACTTATTATTATCATTCAGACTGGCTTTCTAGTTGACCAAACAAAGTGTTGGATTTCAGTTACTCCAAACATTATTTATTTAAGTTATTTACTTTATGACTATTATGTGATTGTGATGTCTTTAGTTAATAAAATGGTTTGGATGGTTATTAAATTGACTTAATTTAAAATTGACAACTCACTTTTTAAATAATTGGTGGCTAGTAATTGATTTAAATGTTTTCGACAGTGATGCTATGAAACTGATTCAACTGGACATTTTGTATTAATTTGAATAAAGGAGTAGCTACCCGGTATTTAATTAGACGGGGTGTCACAGTATTTTAAAGTTTTAAAATCAAAGTTGGGTGATTCTTCGAACTGGCTTTCTAGTTGAACAAACAAAGTGTTGTAATATACCATTTTGACCAGAAAAATAAAATAATTTTTTGAAAAAAAAATTTGAATTTTCTGATTGGACACGCGCCCTCACGTGCTCAGTCAAAGTTACCACGCGCTGATTTTGACCTCACTCGCGCGCGTGTTCACCACTTCATCTTCAACCTTTGTAATTTCGACTTTGGGGTTTTAAACTTTAACTTTCAATTAAATTAAGTATAGAATACCATTTTAGATGATTCAAAAACCATTCTTTTTAATTTTTCATAAGGAATCCAAAAATATAACTTTTAGGGATTGATGTTAATTGTAGCCTATTCTCCATGTTCTATAAATTTTAGAAAATTTCAGCTTCATTTTCATGGAGTTACAGTGAAATTCGAACCATCACAGTCATATGGTTTTGTTTCTATGTGAATTTGGAAAAAAATGGTTTTGGATTGAGGTTCTAATTCATAGTATAACATAAGAATTTTGATTTTAAAATTTCAATTGTCGAAATTTAAAATCTTGCTTTTAAAGCATGCATGTATACTATAATCAAATTAAACATTTTAGATTAGTTCCTTATTGTCTAAGGAAAATTATTTCTAGGTTAAAACTGGTTCAAGGTCAGGAACACATTATTCACCATTAAAGCTCAAGCTTTCGCGGTGTTTTCTGAAAATTGACCCTTAGCAGTGTAATTATACATAAACTAATACATGTAAAAGCATTAATAGGATTTAAATTACGACAGAAACTAAGTGGAATTGTTGAAACTAAGATTTATGCATAAAATATGAGGATACTCAAAAATGCCAAATTTTTTAGTTTTTGTTTTTTCCTGCTGAACTAATGGATTTCTGAGTGTTTGTTTATGCCTTTTATAGGGTAGGTCGAGGGGAGTTAATTAATGGAAAGAGAGGTGCAATTCAGGTGGTATTGGAGAGTAAATTTATGGTTGGTAATGAAGGTTCATGAGATCATATGTGCTTCTTTATGGGTATTGGTACAAATGGATACTTATAAGGCATTCTCATTAGCTAAGAAGTTTTTATTTCATTTTCTACATTTTTTTAAACTTTTGGGGCTTTTGTGTAATTCCTTAACTAAGTAAAGTTTTTTTAAGGGCTGGTTTGTAATTTAGAATGGTTACAAAGTTAAGTATGGGAAAATTTTGGGGTGTATGGCTCATTTAGAAGGTTCAAAGGCTAAATAAAAACTTTATGGGTCATTTTGCAATATTTAAAACTTTAGGATTACTTCCTAATTTAGGTTTTTCAAAGGTCCCTTTAGTTAATATTTAAAGGTTTCAATTTCAAGAATTTTCAACTAGGGTAAGGTTAGCTTTTAATTACAGATATGTACATATATATGTATTTAACAAGGTTTAGACTAGGTATCGTCTTGCGGAACATACACATATGTTGTTAAAATTTTGAATGAATTCTTTATTTCTCACTAAAGTAAGCAATAGGCTTCCTTTCTTGACTAATAACAACACCAGTGCCTACATTTGAAGCATTGCAATAAACTTCAAGCACCTTGTTAAAATATGGAAGAGAGAGAATTGACTCTTCTGCCCTTTTTCTCTTTTATAAGATCAAAACTCTTTTGTGATTAATTACTCCTATTAAAGATACCATCCTTTAAGCATTGTGTAACCAGGAGCATAATTATTGTAGAGTTCTTCCCAAATCTTCTATAAAAAGAAGCAAGTCCGTGAAAATTTTGAACATCATGAATCGAACTAGAAATTGGCCAACTTGTAATTGCTTTCACTTTGTTTGGGTCAACTGTGACACCCCGTCGAATTAAATGTCGGTTGATCAGGCCTTTGTAATATTAAAATAGGTTTCTCATATGGTCCATTCTTAGCATCACTCTGGAAAACTTTTTAATTACTTAACCACCTAAGAGATATTAGACCGGTGCCAAATTTTAACTTTCTATAAAACAGATGAAGGACAATGCGGAAAATTAAATTTCACCATTCACAATATACTAGAGTCCAACCATCACAATATATATAAAAGAATAAAAGTTTACCGAATAAACCATCGGCTAAAATCCAAAACCAAATAGTCAATAATAATAAAAGAATTAAATGACTGAAAACTGTCAACGGACAGCATGTCCATACATGGAATAGAAAATGAGATCCTACACTAGATCTGAATGAAGGAATCGCCTAATCAAATCCAGCCCGCATCCACAGTGCTACAGTTCCGAATCCCTGGAATGAAGACACGCCTGACGTCCCTGTGGCTAGACACTTAAAAGGTTTTGAAAATATTTTATAGCAAGTGTTAGAACACAAAACGTTTTGAAAATATTTAGCAAGCGTTTATTACATTAAAATTCGATTATTGATTACACATGTTCACGTACACTCTCTCTTAAGTGTGCCTCACCTCTCATATATAGTGCACACCTAATGTTCTATACTTAGCCCACCTAGCTATACAACCCAAGGTAACTAGTCTAAAGTATCCAACTGAACTTATCTACACGTCGAAGTTCCTGTAACGCCCATACAGTACATTAATTGATCAATATTTCTCATGTGTTAATTATCAACATAAGTAACATTCCTCGCATGTTATCTTTTAAATCACCACATTAAGTTTCACTACTTAATTTCATTTCTATATCCACAATCGTAATTAACATTCACATATGTTATTAGTTGAATCATAATTAAGTTTCTCGACTTAATTTATTCTTTTTATATATATTCTACTTAGTAGATTAAGTTTCTCGACATAATTAAGTTTCTCGACTTAATTTAGCTGAATCATTCACATATGTTATACTCTATCTAGCCGTCTACTGTCACACATAAGTAGATTAATCCCACGGTATGTATTTCACACACAATATATACAAATAAATATATACTTCACTATAATATTCTCGTATTATACATTAAGGATTCATTGGTTCGGATATTCCTTCCACCCCAATTTATCTTATCATTCACATTGGTCCGGATCGCCCTCGACCCTAATGTAAATTTTATATGTATATATATTGGTCCGTATATTCCATTAACCCCAATATTTTTTATGTTCGATATTGGTCCTAATACCCCTCGGCCCCAAATAAAACTCTCATGTATTGGTCCGGTGGTTCCATCGACCCCAATACATTTAGTATACTATAGGCATTCACACCGCCTAAGTATTAATATGATAGGTATTCACACAACCTAATTATTCATCCTTGTACGTAGTATATTTCTCTCGTATACTCACCTACTAAATTTCTTTATGAATTATCCCACTTATCGTATTCATGAGTATTCACACAATTCTCATGTATTGGTTCAGATGTTCCTTCGACCCCAATACATTTAATATACTTTAGGTATTCACACCTCTTAAGTATTGATATGATAGGTATTCACACAACCTAATTATTCATACTCGTACGTAGTATATTTCTCTCGTATACTCACCGTACTCTTTACTCTACGATTTCTCTCACTATCGTATTAATGAGTATTCACACAACTCTAAGGGTCCTAGTTCCCTTGTATATAATTTCAGTAGTTAAATCAATATTTACACCACTGATCTACTTATTAATTCATTCAAAGTTTTCATAATTTGTTATCTTTGTCTCCGATAAATTACGACGTAACTCATCCCAATTTATTCTCGTCTTAATCTTCTCAATGAGACTAACTTACAAGCCCAATTTAATCCTATTGTAATATAATAAATACCTTATTATATTCTACTGAAATTCTAAGAGTTTTCCAAGATAAATTTTTAGGAAGTATAGGCCAAAAAGGTGAAATTTTATATTTTCTGGGACCCGGACCGGCTTTCTCCGGACCGATTCTTTTTATCCATTCCAGTTTGCTCCGGACCGGTTCCCTTCACAGCACTTCATCTTCTTCGTTTTGCAGATGCATATTTCACCATTAACACACCTATAACTTCCATGTTTCCTCACCAAACTTCAAACCAATTGTCCCAAACCCTTCCCACATGTATTAGGACAATTTTTAATGTAATTTTTGTATCAAAACATTACGAATAACATTCAAGAATGGATGTAAGCATCTAATCCTCAAAAAACCCTAGGGCTTTTTTATGTTCTTCCTCTATTATTCATCAAAACCCAGATTTAATTCGTGGATAATAATACAAAATCTCTAGTTTACTATCCTCTACATATATCAAATCTTTCTACATTCAATTCCTACCCAAACATGCGTTTAAATCAATCTTTATTCCAAGATTTTTTAATATAATGAAACCCTAGACACATGGGTATTATAACTTCATATTACTTTGCAATAAATACTAGGTTTGTAGGGTTTAATTTCATGGTGTTGCTAATGGATTGATGGTTCTCTCTTTAAGTCCTAACTCTTTAGATGTTTAGGAAGCAAGATTAAGGTCCAATTCTTCAAGAACACCTCTCAAGCCTTGAAAATTGTTTTCTCTCCTCTCTCTAATGGCCTCCTTTGGGTTTAACTGTTTCTAACCCTAGCCTCAATTATTAAATATCAGATATAACACTTAGAATTTCGTTGGTCCCTTAACCTCTATTTGCCAAATGACCAAAATACCCTCAATAGGTGTGATGTTGGTCTAAAGTTGACCCGGGACCCAAACAATACCCCCGGGTACACATTTTCGACTATTTTGACCCATTTGGGATCATTCGTGACCTCTAAATTATCATCCGAGTCATTAAAAATATTTTTCTCATCTCAACCTCAAATTAGTGTACACGCGACTCCCGGTTGAGATAAAATATAATACGCACATATCACTCGCTGTGTCGTATAACACTAATGATCAATTATTTACTATTCACACTTGGTGAATATTTTATCATAATATTAATCAGTATTTATCTCTCAATTAATATTTAAGGATCACATTTCTCATTTAATCACATTAAATTACTTCACTCACATAATTTAAGTACATCATATTTTTACCAAATAAGTTCCTCGAATTGTTTAAATTATAAATACGCAGAAATACAGGGTATTACATAAACCTCACACCATCACGTGTACAATATAACATAAGAACATTAACCTATTTATCAAAAGTCACGCTTCTTCAAATTAACCTATAACTTGTTCCCTCTCAACACATCAAAAATCACTCGAAGATGCTCAAAAGTTTGATTTTGATGTTTCCTAAGAACATGAATATCATCCAAGTAAACCACAACAAACTTACTAATATGCTCGAATATATGATTCATAAAACTCATAAATGTTCTTGAACATAAGGCTTGAATATTTAATTTATGGCACGAGGAAAGAGAACCTCAAGTTCTTCGAGAATCTGGACCTAGTTTCGTTGCATCTCATGGATCTCTGTTTGAATGTTGTCAATCGTGGCCATGAGTTGGACTAGAACTGCCATCAGATCAGGCTGCACATTCGGTGCATGGTCGGCATTGTCCATGAAGAGCTGATGTTCGTAGGTTCTGAACACGAATGAAGTAGTAGATGAATCGGCGGAGCTTCGGGGCGGTTTGACGAAAGACCTAAGCCAATAGGGAGCCAGGCCAAAAATCGGAAATCCGATCGACCAGATAAAAAACGGTTCAAATTTATTTTCAAAAGAAAGAAGAGGAAAAGAAATTTTTGGTATTTTTTGATAAAAAGAGAAAAAATGTTTTTGGTATTTTTTGATAAAAGGAGGGAAAAAGTTTTTGGTTGTTGGTACTTTTGATGAGAGGAAGAAAAAAGGTTTTTTGGTATTTTTTATAAAAGAATGAAAAATGTTTTTAGTATTTTTTATTTTTGAAAAAGAAGAAGGAAAAGGGAGAAGAATCTCAGTATGATCATTATTTATTAAGTTTTCACTTGTATTAGGTCTACTTAAATGCAAAAAAATATCATACAGGACCCGATCCTGGGAAAATTATCTTCAAAAAATATGTAAAACACGATTGGGCTTGTTTCCAGGCTCATGGGTAGGGTCCCATTTTGAAAAAAAGGTGAAATAGAGCGAACATTTTGGCGGCATTTTGACCCGTCATTTTGCCAGAGTTTCGCGTAATAATAGGCAAACTAAGTATGAGTGTCATAGCTTTGACACCTATATGAGTTTTATGCATTTGTTGGGATAGTGGAAAGGTTCCTCCCTTTGGCATGACTTCCACAATATACTTTTTGCTTTTGAGGGAAATTGGTACGTGTGGACAAGTCATTTGATATACCAGAGTGTACGTGAATTGCCTAACTACATATCTCGTAGGGACAATACGTGTGAGAGCGAATTTGATATACTAAACCTACGAGAATGGGTTCCCTACTATATACATCCCGTCATGAGTTCGGTCAAGCTGTACGATGCGGGGGGAACCGTTCGATATATACATCAAAGGTATGAGGCCAATGGAAAGGGAGGGTCATACCGCTTAGGCTAGATGTGACCTATCGGACCAGCGCCCATCGCGAAGTGACCCTCCTCTACAGGATAAATTTTTTGTCAATATTGCAATGCTCTTGGTGATGTAGTGTGCAAAATGCATGAGTTTTAATTAGTACATTATGGATATAATGTCTTTTATTTGTATGATGAGTAAAGGGAGAATGTGCAAATATCATGAAAAGTAAATCTAGCATGGAGCAGGAAGACTATACTAAGCATGGATACCTGTGAGTGGTGTGTGACATGTGAATATATACAAGTGGGTGTATGATGGTGAGCCTAAGCATGGATTAACTACAAGTGGTGTGTGACATGTGTAAGTAAGCATGGATATATACAAGTGCGGGTGTGTGACAGTGAATCCTAAACATGGATATTTTAAGTGGTGTGTGAAGCATATTACGAGAAGTGAATCTATGTACAAGTGTAAGTAGTATGAAGTGTATAAGTGGGTTAAAAGGGATGTATACATGATAGATATATATAAAATGGGGACATACAGGTAGGTGCATACGCACACATGTAGATAATAATAACACCCATGCAAGAACAGAGTCTAGTCCTCTTAAACCATATCCCCAGCAGAGTCGCCACTGTGAACAGCCCTCCCGATCGATGCAAGCGTACGCGCGAGTCTCGCTCCCTCCCTAGGGGAGCTTCGATTGTCGTCAATTAGGGTGATGTATTGAAATAGAGTCGCTAGCCTATTTTGTACAAAAGAGGCAAAAGAAATATTACCACCTCGAGAGTACGGCATCAAAGACATACTGATGCTTGAGAAACTAATTAGTTCAAGGATTTGGGGAGTGAGTTACGTAATGGGAAGGTATTAAGCACCCATCTAGCCGTTCCGGTCTCTCATTGGCATGTGTTATTCTTCTCCTTAATAACTCTGTGAAGTGTGTGCGTGTATATATAAATGGAGAGTGGAATTACTCGACTCGCATCATGGATTAAGGCGGAGTGAGATCATCCTCAGGAATGCTCCAAAAATAGTAATTAAAAATATAACGTGTGCTTATCGAGTCACCGATCGTTATAAGAGAACGATGGTATATGTCGGACAAAACACAAGCATGAATCATAAATATAATATATGGAAATAATATACGAACAAAAATAGGAAAGGAGGACTCGAATCTTTAATTTTTTACAAGATGCCTACGTAGCCTAAAAAGGCATCAAAGTCTACGTAGTTGGCATATGACACGCGTTGGGGTTTAACCCATAAATCCAACCGGGGACTTTTATTATAGGGGTGTGTGTAGAAAAAGGTGTTTTAGTATGAGAAAATGTAATGAGAAATCCTCGTTTGGAAAATATAAGAGAAATCCTCATTTGGAAAAGGTTATGCAAGGCCCTTTGATGTTTCAAATATATTTGCTTGGTTCATTCAAGGAGTTGACCAAGGTCAAATGGGGATCAAAATCGTCGGGTGACCTTTTGGGGAAAAATGGATCGTTAGTCCATACCATAAGGCTAATTCGTGCACGGGACGAACTGTTGAAAATGGATTTAGATCCCTTTGAAGATCCAAATATCTTCGCTTAAGTTGGAGAGTTGATCGAAGTCAAATGGGGCCCGTGAGCTCTCGGTGGACTCTAGGACGATTTTTGGGTGCAAATGGATCGTTCGTCCGAAATATAAGGTTGATTCACGCAAAGGATGGACCATTGGAAAGGGGATTTAAGGCCTTTTAAAGATTCAATAAGCTTTCACTTAGATGAGAAAGGTGACCAGTAGTCAAACGGTGCTTGAGAGCGCTTTGTGGCCTCCAGATCAGTACTCGGGGTATGACCTAGGGTTTGTGGTGAACGAGAGAGTTCTAGGTACCTAAGGAGATGTGCAGGGGAGGTCCTAGAATGGGGTGTCTATAGAGCCCCTCTATGGGCGAGCTTGGAACAAGTGAAGGTCGTCGAATATACACCACATTCATGTTGATAGAGAGGGTTGTTAGGTCGATTCTGAGGACCTAAGGTTGTGCTGGGGATGACCGATTCGAATGGTCGAGGTCGGTTCTGAGGGCCTATAGTTGTAAGAACCAATTATGTGGGTCCAGATCAATTCTGTTGACCTAAAGTTTAAGGGACCGATTCTATGGGTCGAGGTCCATTCTGAGGATGTAAAGTTGAAGGGATCAAATCTGCGTGTCGAGGTCAATTCTGAGGACCTAAAATTAAAGGGACTGATTTTACGGGTCGTGGTCAATTCGAAGGACCTAAAGTTTAAGGGATCAATTTTGCAAGTCGAGGTCAATTATGAGGGCCTATAATTATAAAGATCGATTCTGCGAGTCGAGGTCAATTCTGAGGACCTAATGTTGAAGGGACCAATTCTGCGATTCGAGGTTAATTCTAAGGACCTAAAGTTGAAGGTAACGATTCTGCGAGTCAAGGTCAATTCTGAGGACCTTAAGTTGAAGGGACCGATTCTACAAGTCGAGGTCAATTTCGAGGACCGAAAATTAAAGGGACCATTTTTGTGGGTCGAGGTCAATTCTAAGGACCTAAAGATTAAGGGACCGACTCTGCGGGTCGAGGTTAATTTTGAGGACCTAAAGTTGAAGGGACTGATTTTATGGGTCGAGGTTAATTCTCAGGACCTAATATTGTGGGGGCCGATTCTGCGGGTCGGGGTTTATTCTGAGGACCTAAAGTTTAAGGGATCGATTCTACGGGTCGAGGTCAATTCTGAGGACCTAAAGTTGAAGGGAGAAATTATGCAGGTCGAGATCAATTGTGAAGGCCTAAATTGAAGGAACCGATTCTGTGGGTGGAGGCCAATTCTGAGGACCTAAAATTGTGTTACGAGAAGTTGTTCTTCTGGGTAATTCTAACCTTACCTTGGGGATGCAGATGCACATGTTATTCCACTAAGGATTGTGTTGTTTTGAGATTCTTCTTGGGGAAGATTTTACCCTTAAGATATATTACCGGGGAAGCTTTGAATCATTTGATTGCGGGTGTATCTTGAAATTTTGATGGTGGACGGATGGGGAGAACATTTGGTCATGAAATTCTACTGGGAAATTGGGAAGGTATTATTTTCCAATCCTGCTGGGGAAGCATTTGATTTGAGGTTTGGGTTCCGCCCGGAAAGGCTTGAGATTTGAGATTCCGCTGGGAAATTGTAACAGACTTTAGGATGCGGGCGCAAAATGCATTGAGGGTAGGTTTAGTCTTTATAGTGGGGATAAGAGCATAGTATTAATCCTATTGGGTATTTCAGGAGTTTTGTAGAGGATTTTAGTGTTCCAAAAAATGGTTTTCTTTGAAGAATAAATGTTCTGATATTTCTTTGGCATTTTTAGGAATTTTTTAGGATTTTTTTGGATTTTTCTAGCATTTCTGGATTTTTGTACAAAATTCATAGGGGATGTCAATTGATATGCCATAGGGGTTTCCATTCAGCAATGGTACAGACTCCTGGGCTTCCTCGAGAAGAGGAACAGGCATGTGCCGATCGGTATGGTTAGGGGGTCTGTCGATCGGCATGCCGCTTAGCCCCTATAAAAAGGGGCGATCCCTCGTCATTTTTACACTTTCAAGTGTTTGAATCTGTAAGAATAATTTCTCTGAGATTGTTCGTATCATAGGCCTTAGTTTATTTTAGTCTAGTTTCGCATCTCCCGTTACAAACTATCACATACCATCACAGCAAACTGACATCAACAAAGAGGCTTCCCGACATCCCTTAAAGGTATAAAGCAATTTCGAGTTTAAATTTATTTACAAGCTTTATTTTTGGGATGTTTATTTTTTAGAAAAACGAACAAGAGTTATTTTATTTTTATTTATTTTAAAACAGCGCTGGACTTTTTAAAGATAAAAAATTATTTTTTACGGTTGTCGTTCTAACGAAAATTAAGTCTCATTCTAACGAGATGGTAATCTTGTTTGAATGAGTTCTTACTCTCATTCAATGTCGCGTTAGAAGCCTTATCCAATTACCTTTAAATGATGGCGTACTGTCTGAGGTTTTACGTGTTGTTTCTAGCTCGTCTGAAGCTAGTTCTAACGAGATAATTTTCTCATTTGAACGAGATTCAACAGTCATTCGAATGAGAACTTATTTTTGTTCGAACGACCAGTGTTGCCTCGAATTTTGTGTCTGCTTATAAAAGCCTATTTTGTGATCAGATTTCATAAAACTTTTGCCCAAGAATTCTCGGTAAATCTGTTACAAAAGTTCTTCAAGTTTTTGAGTTGAAAAACATTGTTTGATTCACAACAACATCCTAAAAATCTAGTTTGTGAATTAGTTTAAACCCTAGAGAGTTTGTATCTCATGCATACACTTTTATGAAGAAGGCATATCCATGGCTGACTTGTGATTGCCCGAGGGGCTCACTGCTGAACGACGAAGGCTGAGGGTGAAGGGGGACTGCGGTCGTGTAGTTGTGGCGATAATCATAGTTGAGGATGAAGGTCATGCACGGGAGATTCATCTACTGTATATTCCTTTGTAAAAGTTGGTAAGTTGCGATTTACTTATTTTATAAAGTGAATAAAGGTTTTGTCCTGCGGGGATTTTTTCTGAAATCTTGTTTTTGTTGGATTCATGGTTTATTTTATCTATTTTGTCACATATATGCATGTTTAGGATAAACAAGATTAAATTGGTTAAAATTTTGGTTTTTTATGCTTGGGAATCAAATTGTTTAAAACTTATAAAAATAAGAATTTGTTTCTGTTTGTGAAAACCACCCAACGCTATCCATGTTTATAAATTGGTATCAGAGCGGGTTACACGACTTTAAAGTGTGATCCTATTTTTTAAAGGACGTTTTTATTGATACAAATTCTTACAAATCGGTGTCAGAGCGTGTTGCACTAATTTACTGTGTAGATACTATTTGGTGCTTTTTAGGGTGGTAGTTTTAACGTCTCTCTTGTGTTGATTTGTTCGTTTTTCTCTCGATGGATTCTCGTAGTTTTGACGACTTAAATCGTTTGAATTTGAAGTTTGCAAAAACATTTAAAATTTTCGAAAAATAAAATTCTCGTTTTAAATCCTCTATGGATCTTTTGCAAACGGGTCAAAATCAAAAAGATTTTTATTGTGAGAAATTTATGGACATGGATCGTGATTCTAAAAATTTAGAATTTTCAGGGAAAGAGAGTGATGATAGAGTCCTAGTTTTAGAAAAAGAATTAGAGGACTTTAAAAATTCTAGGGTTTGTGTTAGTGCCGTTGAGTATAATGTTATAATTAATGATTTTAAGGCATAAGAGAAGACTCTTAGGGATAAGTTTGCTTGAGGGGGAGAAAGATAACCCTCTAGGAATGATTGAATATATGAAGATGGAGTCCCTAAAATTGGAAGAGTCTAATGTTTTGCTTAAGTCTAAAGTTTTGAAGCTAAAATATGATTTAAAAGACTCGAGTAGTGTTGATAGTAATGGTAATGGTTCGTCTTGTTCTAATGCTTTCGTTGCCAAAGCCAAGACCATTTTTTGTTTTAGAGGGTCAACCATATCCAAGGACGTTAGAAAATATTAAACCTCAGGTAACATTCGTCGTGTTTTCACATCTTCGCATTGTGGTAGGAAAGGTCACCTTAGTTCGTTTTGTTATGATCTTGGAAGAGTAACTGGGAAGTTGAAGTCTAATGTTCCCTTAGTTCCTGAACCCCGTCATGTTAGGTACACATTTATTTGGGTTAGAAAATCACTTTTGGAGGCGCTAGATGTCAGACATGTTGATTTTCACATGCTTGAACATGATTCCTCACATGTTATATCTTATGGATGATTGCTTGCATGTTTTTGTTTGTCATTCGCTAGTTGTGCTTATTGTTATATCGTTACTAGTGTTTTGACGTGTACTTTTTATATTTTATTTTTCTCTGATTGAGTCAGAGATGGAAAAATACAAAAATATTTTATTTTGATAGAAATTTTAGAAAATTCAAATATATTTTTTATTTTTGTGTATCTTGGTTTTACACATTTTGTATGGCATATTGGCGTGTTTAATCGAATTCATTCCATACTCTTCATGTGACTAGTACATTTGATTATGATTTTAGATGCTTAAATTGTTCTTAGTCATGTTTACACGAAGTTATTTCAAACTTCATTTGCTTTATGGATTTAACTTTGCATATCCCTCTGCACACACATGCACGAGCTTTTTAGATTTTAACTTCACATGTATATTTGAGCTTTGTGAGATGTTCTCCTATCAATCTTGTCATCCACATTTTTTGTTACTATGGGGGATTTGTTCATGTTAGAACCGTTGCCCATTAGCATTTATTTGATTAGTTTTGATATATTTTAAATGTGCACGGGAAAGCCAAGACGAATAAAAGATTAAAGGCAATAAAAACTGAAAAAATTACATAAAGGGGCCAACTTGTTTAGTTCGTTTGATCTTTCAAAAGCAATTTGCTTCAAAAGAATTTAGAAGAGAAAAGAAAAATATGTCATATGTTTATCTTTTGAGGGTGTTTAGTTGAAGATCAAAGGGTTTGCACAATGAATCCTAGTTATGCGTATACTGTCATGACGCTATTGATTTGTATAGTCACTAATATGCTAGGCATGTGTGCATTGTGCTTGTTTGTTCATTAAGTTCACTTTATCTTGTCACTTGAGTCTAAATCTTATTTTGATAAAGTTTTGTGGTCAATTAGAACTTCTTGAACATATTTGAGTGTTTGTGTTATAATTATCTTATTTCTAGTTCACGCCCATTCATTCCATCCCACATGTTTATACATATCGATACTATGCTAGTGTGTAAAGCTTATATGTTTGTGTCATGTTTTGTGGCCGTTTATACCTATATGTGTGTGCCGGATTTTCTTTCGTATATTTTGCATATATTATATATGGTATTTTGTTATATTTACAATTAGTCCATGTTTGGAAAATGCTCGATTCATTTGGGTTATTTATGAATTATTTGGACATGTTTGTGTTGTACTATTTAGTTTGTACATTTTATATTTGTTTTGAAAAATGAAAAATTACAAAAATAGTTTGTGTTTGATGGCCTTTGAGAATAGCATTGCATGTGCTCAATTTATATCTTTTGTGATGATATCTTATTTTCTACGTTATGCTTTGCTCTTAATGATTATGTTTTACTCCTTTGTCTATTATGGACAAAAAGCAGGGGAGAAAACTATGTGGGAGTTTTTATGTTTGTTTAAAAACTCGATATGTCACGTGGTATTTGTTTTTGTATCATGTGTGCAGGTACTTAAAGTTGATTTCAAGACACACCGATGAAGACAAAGTTTGCAAAAGGGAAGAAGAAAGAGTTTGAAGACAAATAGACTTATACCATTACGTTCTAGGGTTAGGAAGGGTCTTAGCTTTCTTTTGTCATTTATAGAGAATTTTGTTGATGTAATTTAGTTTTTGAAAGGTTTGTTTATTTTTGTACCGGAATAGCCAAAGGAGGAGATTTGTAAGAATAATTTCTCTGAGATTGTTCGTATCATATGCCTTAGTTTATTTTAGGCTAGTTTGGTGTATCTCGTTACAAACGGTCACGTACCGTCACGGCAAACCGACATCAACAAAGAGGCTTCCTGACATACCTTGAAGGTATAAAGCGATTTCGAGTTTAAATTTATTTATGAGCTTTATTTTTGGGATGTATATTTTTTAGAAAAACGAACAGGAGTTATTTTATTTTTATTTATTTTAAAATGAAGCTAGACTTTTTAAAGATAAAAGATTATTTCTTGCAACTGTCGTTCTAACGAGATGGTAATCTCGTTCGAACGAGTTCTTATTCTCGTTCGATGTCTAGTCAGAAGCCTTATCCAACGAGCTTTGAATGATGGCGTACTGTTCGAGGTTTTTAGGTGTCGTTTGTAGCTCATCTGAAGCTAATCTCTTTCGAACAAGGTTCAGCAGTCGTTCGAACGAGACCTTATTTTCATTTGAACGACCAATGTCGCCTCGAATTTTGTGTCCACCTATAAAAACTTATTTCATGATCAGATTTTGTAAGACTTTTTCCAAAGACGTTTCTGCAAATTTGTTACTAAAGTTCTTTAAGTTTTTGTGTTGAAAAACACTTTTTGATTCACAACAGCATCTTGAAAATCTAGTTTGTGAATTAGTTTAAACCGTAGAGAGTTTGTATCTCTTGCATACACTTTTGTGGAGAAGGCATATCCACGGATGACTTGTGATTGCCCAAGGGTATCACTGCTGAACACCGAAGGCTAAGGCTGAAGGAGGACTGCGGTCGTTTGGTTCTTGCGATAATGATAGTTGTGGTTGAAGGTCACCCGCGGGAGATTTATCTACTGTAGATTCCTTTATAAAAGTTTGTAAGTTGCGATTTACTTATTTTATAAAGTGAATAAAGGTTTTGCCCTGCGGGGATTTTTCCCGAAATCTTGCCTTTGCTGGATACATGTTTTATTTTATCTGTTTTATCACATAGATGAATATTTATGATAAACAAGATAAAATTGGTTAAAATTTTGGTTTTGTATGCTTGGGAATTAAAATTTTCAAACATATAAAAATAAGAATTTGTTTGTGTTTGAGAAAACCACCCGGCGCTATCCACATTTACAAATTGGTATTAAAGCGGGTTACATGACTTTAAAGTGCAATCCTATTTTTTAAGGACGTTTTTGTTGATACGAATTCTTACAAATTGGTGTTAGAGCGTGTTGCACTAATTTAATGTGTAGATCATGTTTAGTGCTTTTTAGGAAGGTAGTTTTATCATCTCTCTTGTGTTGATTTGTTTGTTTTTCTCTCGATGGATTCTCGTAGTTTTGACGACCTAAATCATTTGAATTCGAAGTTTGCAAAAAGAAAAAAAGTTTTGGAAAAAGAAAATTATCGTTATAAATTCGATATGGACCTTTTGCAAACGGTTCAAAATCAAAGAGATTTTTATCGTGAGAAACTTATGGACATGGATCGTGATTTTAAAATTTTAGAATTGTCCAAGAAAGAGAGTGATAATACAGTCCTTGTTTTAGAAAAAGAATTAAAGGAAAACTCTTGGGTTTATGTTAGTGCCATTGAGGATAATGTTATAATTAATTATTATAAGGCACGAGAGAAGACTCTTAGGTATAAGTTTTCTTTCTTTGTAACAAGGAATACAATGTGGAGTGGCTGGCCGAGAGTGGCAGTCTAGGGTGCCTCTTGCCTTGGGTAATAAGAATGACTTTGATCTCTTTGAGCCGATAGTTGGGGAGCGTTTCCTTTTGTCAGATCCTGGACACCGTCGTTCATCTTGGGTTAGGAACCGAGTGGCTATATAAGGATGATGAGTTTTGGTATTCTTTTTTCCTTTTTCTTTATTTTCTTGTGCGGATGAAAGGTTTCTTCTTCTCTTTTTGCTTTGGCAGACGGATATATCTCCTTCGAGCATGAATTCTTAGGGGATGACTGGGTTGAATGATGTTTGGGAGTAGCTCCCGATGGTGGTGCACTTGATGGTTACTTCTGCTAGTTTTGGCCATCTGGCGGGGCCTTGGATGAGACGTCGTGTTCTACTACGGTGTTGTGTGCTTTGGTAGAGAGGTGGTGGGACACTACCCACACCTTCCATTTGGGTTTTGGGGAGATGACCGTTAATCCCATAGATGTTCAGCAGCTGCTGGGGATAGATTGCGAGGGTGTGCAGATAGAGGTGGACCGTAATGTGAGGGTGACGCAGGAGGCGGTTCATGAGGCATTGGGGGATATGGGCAGGATCGTTTATGGGGATTCTATCTGCATATCTTCCCTTCAGGAGGTGCTCTTGAGTAGGAGGATTGATGAAACTGATGGGTGGCAGGTGAGACAGATGGCCTGATTATTTATTTTGCTTCTTTTGGGTGGTTTTTTGGTGGCGACGTCATTCATCTCTTTTTTTAAGGACGTTTTTCGACATCCAATTCTAATATTGGGGGAACCAAACTTTGGCAACCCTTTACTCTTCTTTGGATGCATTTAGCCGGTGCTTCCGGGAAACTTTTACAGGGGCCTCGTACATTTTGGAGGTAACTTTGAACTTATTTATATTCCTTGCATTTTCCTTTGGTTTCTTTTTTGTTGATTCCTGTCTTTTCACAGACGTCATTTTGTGAGGTGATTGGGCTCAATGTGAGGTTGATAGAACTAAAGGATGAGGATTTGGGGGACTTCTGTCGGATGTACCAGTAGCGAAAGTCCAACTGACGATCGAAGCAGTCTTTGTCCTTGGCGGAAGTGCGTCAGGCTCTGAATACTCTGACGAGTGATCAGGTTATTTTGTTTTTCTTCTGAGCTCCTTTTTTGGAATTTTTCTTTCTTTTCATATTGATTATTTATCGGGGATTGCAGGTGACCTTTTACACTTGGTGTATGACTCCTCAGAATACGTGGGTGATGGGTATGCATGCACAGATGCGGCAGTTGATGATGCCTGAGTTCGGGTACGTCTGGTACCTGGGAGAGAGTGTGGTGCAGCAGATTGGGGAGTATAAGGTGGTGGTCCCACTGTCGGTGCCCTCGATGTAAATGAGGCAAGTGGCAAAGATGTCTATTGAGGCTCAGGTGACAGAGTTGATTGACGAGCCCTATACGCTCTATACGGTCACGGTGGCGGGTTATGATTACCTGGATTTCGTGATGAGCTGATTGATTCCTCCTAATATTTATGATGTGGTGAATATACCTACACCTCCTACGGCCTCAAGTATACGTACTAGCAGACCACTGGGATCGTCCCACAACATGGGTGGTAGTACATCATCGGCGACAGCGGCAGTAGAGGAGGCTCCGATCATTCACGTTACTGCCCCTTCTTATAATTTTTGGTTGAATAGCGAGGGATCATTGATCATGTCGCATCGTCCTAATGCATCGGCGTCGGGGTTGATGGGGCTTACAGATCATGTCCCTCAGCCTGAGGTATATTCTTCTTGTCTCCTTTTGTCTTGTCTATGGTTGTGTTTCGGCCGGATCGGTTCGGAAAATGTCTCTTCGGAACAAAGTTCTGATTTTTTTGGAAATAAAATAACTATTCCGATTTCCGATCCGATTTTTTTGAAAAATAAAAAAAATCCAAATTCGGAATAATCGGAAAATCGGCAAAAAATAAAAAAAAATTGCAAAATATATTAAAAATCCAGAAATTTTTGAAATTCCAAAATTTCAAAAAAAAAATACGGATTTTGGATTACTCGAAATTCTCATTTTAAAGAAACAAAGAAAATGGCTTAACCCAACATATAAATACATGAAGATTTGACCCATTTTTTCATTTGTGTAGAAGTTAGGAGGATACTCTCCTTTTAAAGAGCATATTTTGGAGCCCGCTCCCTCTCCCAACCGATGTGGAATATGGGAAACTTTCAAAAAATCGGAAAAGAAATTGAAAAACTCGAAAATCGGAAAATAATTCCGAAAAAATCAGAAATAATTCGAAAAAAATTCGTAAAAATTGGATCGACATAGTTGAGGAAAAATCGGATCAAAAAATTGGAAATTCAGAATTATTTCCGATTTTCGATCCGATTTTTTTCGGAAAAATCGAAAATCGAAAAATCAGAAATCAATAAACTAAAATTTCGCTCCATATTCGGAAAAAATCGGATCGGAAATTGAAAACATCAAAAAGTTCAGAAAAAACACAGCCCTAGTCTTGTCTCTTTTCGTTCCTTCTTTGCTTTTTACTAACTAATTGGTCTTTTGCTTTTGTGCTTGTAGTATGTTCGGGTGCCGACCACCTGAATAAAGGATATCAAGAACTGGGTAGCTTCTGCAACTGCTTAGATTAAGGACTTTGTTCCTTCTTGCATAGTTTTGTTTGCCTCTTCAAACGAGGGATCGGGTTCTGGGAGTGGAGGTTCTATCGCTCGTTGTCGGGGAAAGCTTTCCGCCGCTGAGGTTGAGGGTTTGAGATAAAGAGAGATTGTGGGTTTGGGTAGAGTCCCGTTGTTTTTTATTTTCAATTTTTTCCTTCTTTTTCTACAAAAATGTGATGAAGTGAAGAAGAGTATATGTATGAAAGAAATGCATTTATTTTTTTATTTTTCTAGATTTAAATGATTTATCCTATATGCGCTTTAATTCTCTGCTGCGATTGCAAAGATGAATATGAATATGGAAATAAATGACAAGATGTTTATTAGTAAACTAACTTAGGGAAGAGGTTTAGTTTTGAAGATAGGAAGAATGAATAATTGAAAAGAAATGACACGGGGGTTTTCAGAAAAACGATTTCTTTTTGGAATTTTGATTTTGAGAAAAAAGGAAAGATGGAATATTCTAGAATAATGTGGTTGCCGATCGACATACCCCTTATCATGCCTATCAGCATATGGGTCAACTCAAATCACTCTAAGGTTTTGATTGCACTTTCTTGCAGATCAGCGTACTTTTTGAGGCACAGATTCCTTCGTACTCCTCAGATTCTTTGTCTTTTGCCAAGTCCTTTGTGTATAAAAGGAGAGGTGAAGAGTGTAGTTTTTCCATTCATACCCACTTTCTTTTTCTTGCTTCTTGCTTTTACTTCATTATTCCACAAATGACCCTTTTGATGCACGCATAATTTTATTCCTACCTCAAAGGTCTAGAGGACATGGGCTTGTATAATGTGGACTATGAGGCTTTCAACTTGTGTCGAGCCTCCTTGTGGCATAACAGAGCCATTTACTAGAATATACTAGCGGTAGCGGCGCAATTCTGGTACCCTGAAGACCATGTTTTTCGTTTCATATTAGATGAGGTATGTCCTACTTATAAAGAATTCTCAACCATGTTGGGGGTCTGCCCCAATGTGGTGTTAGCTATGCCCGAATTTTCTCGATCTCCCCGGGCGTTGTTAGCGGAGTTGCTCCATATTTCCCCTTTGGAATCTTGATCGTTGGTTACTGGGGGGATGATTTCTCGTCGCGTGGTCATGAATTATGTGCGCTTGAGGGATTTTAATGATGCGGGCTATACCAGAGTTGTTGCCTTGGGCCTAACTTTGAGGCTCTTACTGGTGATGAGAGACCTAATAGTGGATTTCCAATTAGCTTAGATAAAGGTGTGGATGTCTTACCATCCTAGTCCTTTGACGGTGATATTCGTGGGGACTCTGAATGGTACTGATGCTTGGAGGGAAGGTCGCTCTATTTTTCTGAGAAGGAACCCGGTGATGTGTTTCATTTGGTTGTCTAAGAGGTTCTGTCCGACGGTTCCTCCTGAGTACCCTTTGGGAGGCGTGCCAAATTTTTTTGCTCGATACTTTATCAGTTTGGGCCCATCTGTAGAGAACTGGGTCAATTAGTTTGTGGAGCATGGAGTCCGGTTCCTTCGTTGGTCGGTGCCATGGTGAGTAGAGTTGTAGCCTATTCTGTAGCTTGGGGAATATTGGTATGCGCGTTTAGTTGGATTATGATAAACTTCATTCTATTTCCCTTGGCGTCTTTTACGACAAGTTGGATGGGAGAAAATAGTTCCTCCTCGCACACTCGACTTCTTTTCGGTGAAGGACCTGACTGAATCTTGACACATGAAGTTGGGTTATTTGTGGGAGAGTCTTCAATCGTCTACCCATCCATCTCAATCTTTAGGAAGCTCTAGCATGTATTTGAGGACTATCTGAAAAGGTTATGGAAATAAGTAGTGGCGAAGATGTTGGTAGAAGAGATCGACCAGAGGTGGTTTGTTCTTTTTGACACCATGGAAGGAGGGGTAGTGGCTTTTTTTAGGCTAGTCAGGGCGTATCACTCCCTGGAGCGTAATCGGAATATCAACCAGGGAGTGGAAGCTTGGGGACCTATGGAGGCTGATGATGATAATGTTGGGTCTTCTGGAAGCTGCGGGTAGAATTTTATGAAGTTGGGAATAATTTGAGTGAATCTTTTATGAAATTGGGAGATCTAGTGTGAAGCTTTTTATTTTTGAAATAAATTTGGTGTAGCTTGGTAGTTTTAGTGAGAAGGGGTTGGTTTGTTTTAACTCCCTTCCCTGAGACTTCATGTAATGGTACCGAACATCCTTATTTGAAATAAAAAAATATTTGATCATATTGTTGTGCCTCTGGATGAGTTTTACATTTGAGTTATCAATACCAATCGCTAAGGTATACATAATCCTTTTGTTCATGTAAATTATCAAATGAACCGTCGTTCTCGGAGGTTAGAAAATAATAGCATTTTATGAAAAAAGAGAGTCTCGTGACCATGTAAGATGCATGAGCTACCTACGTACCTCTGGGGGGTTTTGAAAATTTATGAGCTCCATTTAAAAGAAAAAGATCTTTGAGAGGATCAGGCCCCACATAGTACTAGGTAGAGATAAATGAAGTGTTTTTTTTAAGAATAGATGGGGGATGAGAAGAGTCGTAGAACGCCGAGATTTTGGACTAATGGTGGAACTTCTTGATACAATCTAGGTTGACTGGACGTGCCATCTTTTCTCCGTCGAGGTCTGTCAGCATAGCGGTGCCGCCTGACTGAATCTTCTTCACTATGTAGGGGCCGCAGCAGTTCGGATTAAATTTCTCTCTGGGTTCCCAGACGGATTCTATGATCTCTTTGAGAGCAAGTTCTCCTTCCTGGACATCACGGTCCTTCTTCGATTGAATGATCGCACTATTCGGTGATGGTACCCGTATATGTGGTATAGAGACTTCAGTGTCTTTTCATCCGAGAGGGATAGCTCGTCAAAATGGATCTGATGTCAGTCTTCTTCACTGACTTTTCATTCAAGCATGACACGTAAGGAAGGATTTTCTAGCTCAATGGGTAGGATTGCTTTCATGTAATACACTAGATAATAAGGGGTATCCCCAATAGATGTTCTGACTGAAGTGTGATAGCCCCAGAGGGCATAAAGGATTCGGTCGGACAAATTTTGATAACTCTCGATTATTTTGCTGATGATGGATTTAAGGTTCTTATTGGCGGCTTCAACTTCACTATTGGTTTGGGGTCGGTAGGGAGAATATTTTAGTCTTTGAATACCGTATCCGTTGACCATTTATGTGACCTCAACTTTGAAATTTAACCCATTATCTGATAATAGATCGTGTGGAACACCGTATCGACCGATGATGTTCTTTCGGATAAACTTGGTCACCTTCTTGTCATTCATCACTGCATATGACTCGACTTAGATCCATTTGGTGAAGTAATCAATAACAACTAGGATGAGCTTGTGACCTTTGAAGCTTTTGGTCTGACCTTACCTATGATATCTATCCCCCAGGTGTGGAATGGCTAGGGAGAAGTCATGTTTTATAATTTTCGAGGAGGCACGTGTTGGAGGTTGGCAAACTATTGGCATTTTAGACCTCTTCGAACATAGGGAGTGCAGTCTTGAACCATGGTGGGCCAACAATATCCTTGACAGATGATCTTTTTAACATGCATATGGTCGTTCATGTGGGGTTCGCATTCCCCGTTTTAGATCTTCTACGTGGTTTCTTCAATAGCATCCCCTTCAATGCAGTGCAAATGGGTTCCATTGAAGTTTCTTTTGAATAGTGCTTTCTCACAAATGATGTACTGGGCAGCCAGTTTACGAAGGATAACACGGTCTTTCTTGTCGGTGTCTTGGGGATACATACCGTGCTTGAGGAAGCGTAAAAAGAATGGTCATATCGGAATCTTCCTCTGTGATGAGCTCAATGTGGTAGCAGTGGGTTGGCATAGCTTGTTTTTGAACTAGGAAATGGGCCATCGTTATAACTTTGGGTATGTCGATCGTGGAGTCTAGGGTAGCAAGATCATCGACTAAGTTGTTATTTGCATGAGGTAGGTAGTGGAAGGTGATATCTTGGAACTGGGATGCCAGTTCTTCTAAGTGGGTGCGGAAGGGTAGGAGCTTCTCATCTTTAACTTTCCATCTTCCAAGGACTTGTCTGATGATGAGGGCAGAGTATCCCTAGACATTTAAGTTCTTGATAGATTCTGGAGGGCAATTTTGAGGCCTACAGTACATGCCTCGTATTCTGTCACATCGTTAGTGCAGGAGAAATCCAGCTTGATGGCAATGGGAGTGTGAGAGTCATCAGGGGTGATCAGGAGTATCCCAATGTCGTATCCTTTCTTGTTAGCCACTTCGTTAAAGAACATTTTCCATCGGAGGTTCTCCTGAGAGGTGCAAAGGATATCCTCATCCGGGAATTCAGAGATCCAAATG
Organism: Sambucus nigra; assembly: GCA_949130495.1. Taxonomy (NCBI): domain Eukaryota; kingdom Viridiplantae; phylum Streptophyta; class Magnoliopsida; order Dipsacales; family Adoxaceae; genus Sambucus; species Sambucus nigra. Next base: position 516,101,932 of record OX422220.1, read on the forward strand.
TCGGTTCCCTTCATGGGGTATTCAGCAAGGTAGTCGAAAATGGCTCTCCCTTTCATAGCTTTCTGTGTGACATATATAATATAAAACTCGGCTAGCAGGACCAACCATAGGACAATTTGGTTGGATAGAGAGGGCTTCTCAAGCAGGTATTAGATGGGATTCATTTGGGATACTAGTCTGATGGAAAAGGCGAGCATGTAGTGCTGTAAATTCTATATAACCCAGACTAAGGCAACACAAGCTTTCTCTAAGCAGTGTAATTGACTTCATACCCGACCAATTTGTACTGGCATAGTAGATGGCTCTCTCTTTGCGAGTTTCTTCAATATACTGGACTAGCAAAGCCCATACTGCGGTATCTATTACGATTAAGTACAAGAGTAGGGAGAGACCGAGCTACGAAGGCATAAGTATCGGAGGTCGGGTGAGGTATCGTTTGATTCTGTTCAAGGTTTCCTAACAGTCCTCATTCCAGACTTTGGTAGAATCCTTCCGGAGGATTTTGAAGATGGGTTCATAAATAGAAGTCAGTTGGCTGATGAACCGACAGATGTACTGAAGTTTCCCCAAGAATCCATGGAGTTCCTTCTCCGTTCAGGCTAGTGGCATTTCGAGTGTGGCTTTCAGCTTGGCAGGATATGCTTCGATTCCCTTTTCACTAACCATGAATCCTAAAAACTTTCCTTTCGTGACACCAAAAAAGCATTTATGTGGGTTTAGCCTCATTTGGCATCGTCGTAGTCATTCGAAGAAGTTTTGAAGGGCGGGAACATGACCTTATCGAGTCTTAGACTTAATGATCATATCATCTACATAGACTTCAACCTCCTTGTGTATTAAATCATATAATATGGTTGTGGTAGCCCTTTGATAGGTATCCCCAGCGTTCTTGAGCCCAAATGGCATAATTATATAACAAAAGGTTCCTCATGGGGTGATCAATGCAGGTTTCTCCTTGTGGTCAGGGTGCATCTTGATCTGGTTGTATCCAGTGAATCTGTTAATGAATGACTTGGGGACGTATCTAGCTGTGTTGCCCACGATCATGTCTATGTCGGGCAATGGGTAATCGTCTTTACGGGACGCTCTGTTCAAATATCGATAGTCGACGCACATGCAGACTTTTCCTCCTGATTTCAGTATGGGTACAATATTGGCGAGTCATGTGGGATATTCGATCATGCGGATGAAGCCTACATTCAATTTCTCGACCACGTCCTCTTTAACTTTGAGTGACCATTCGGTGCAGAGTTTCCTTAGATTCTATTTAACCGACTTGCATTCCGAGAGAGTTAGGATCTCATGCTATGCTATTTTGGGATCAATGTTGGGCATGTCATCATAGGACAATGCGAAGACGTCCAAAAAATATTATAATAGTTCTTCGATTTGTGCGCTCTTATGCTCATTAAGGGTGGACCCTATACTAATATCGCATTGTTGCCTACTAGAACCGAGATTAATAACAAAAAAATTCATCCTTATTAATTTGAACGTGGTTATGTTGTTTGTTATTAACCTTATTAAGATTAGTTAAGAATTGTTCATTTGTAAAATCATCATCTTTAAGACTTTGATTAAAATGAAGAAAATTAATGTAAGGTACAATAAGATACTCAAAATCCTCGTTTATTTCACATTCGGGAAAAACATCATTGAAAACCTTGCCAAAAGAGGTCTTGATTACATTGATATCATAGAAAGGAAAAGTAACAACAGGTGAATAGATAGGGTAAACAGCAGGGTTAGGTTATATATCGACAGGTGGGACCGGTACAACGTTCCAATTGAACAGAGGCATGCCAGTGACCTTGATCAGAGCAGACGGGTCTGACGGTGTAGCATCTGAATAGATCATACAGAGAGCCAACCCAGTGTCTGCATATTGAATGAGTCTTCGGCATCACTTTCCTCAGAGACCTCGGCAACGGCTATCGCGTTCTCGGTGGGAGGTTACACTTTATGTTGACAGTATTCGGCCCAAGAGTAGTTATCTTGGAAGAAGATTTCCATTCCAGGTTTCATCTTTTTGTCGACATGGTCATACCATGGTTCAGGGACACCGTAAAAACTGAAGTTTTCACCTTCTTTGATAAATCTTATGTTCAAAGAATCTCCCAAAATATTCTTTTCATCTTCTAAGCCTATTTTTAGTCATGGTTGGCGGATCGTTTTGAGTTCTTTTGGTGAGGGCTCATAACCCGGGCCACATGAGAGGAGGCTTCTTTTAGGACTATGGGTTTAAGTACCCCTTGTTTACGTTGCCCCAGCCCCAACCCCATTCCAGGCATGAAATGCATGTTCTTGAACTTCTGTATCATATTGACATTAAGGGTTGTGTTCTCGAAAGAATCGGTCTTTGAAATTATCTCCTGTTGGAAGGGGAAGTGGATCAACCGTAAAGTGGAGAGAAGCATGTCATTTGTCCCACGCTGGATTTCCAATATTGAGTTGCTGGTGCTGGAATTCTCTGTACCGTCATCATCCCCTAAAATGGTGATGACTTGGCCTTTAGTGAAGAATTTGAACTTTTGATGAAGGGAAGAAGATACCCCTAGAATGTTATGAATCCATGGTCGACCAAGTAACAGGTTAAAGCATACAGGTATGTCGTGAAGAATTTCAAATTTTGATGAAGGGAAGAAGATACCCCTCGAATGCTATGAAGACATGGTCGACCAAGTAGTAGGTTGAAGCATACCTGTATGTCAATGACTTAGAATTGGGTGACAGGGTTGATCAGGTCAGCCTCTATTGTGAGTTTTATGGATCCCATCACTTCTCGGCGGGTATTATCATAATCACGCACTGCGGAGGAAGTAGGAGTAAGATCACTAATTTTTAACCCCAAGCAATTGAAGGTTCAGAGGGGACAAACATTGAGAGCATATCTGTTGTCAACTATGAAAAGCGGGACTGTCTTCCATAATACTTTAACAAAAATGTTGAGGGCATAGTTATGACTATCACCGATCTTCGGAATTTCTTCTTAGAAGAAGGAGATGAGTCTAGTGGAGATCAAGGATCCTTACATTGGCCCAGTGCGTGGTGTTGGTGCCACTCACGGGGACGTTCGAGGGTTATTTCGGGCTATCACCCACTAACGCAATGTTTTGCCTAAGTCTTGATATTTTTAAATTATCATCATATTCTTAAACCGAGAGTCCCGTGATTGCGAGGTCACTTCCTAGGAGTTAGATTGGTCCTGTGCGAGGTGTTGGTGCCACTCACGGGGTCATTCAGGGGTTGTTTAAGGTTTTCACCCACTAACGCCATTTTTTTATGTTGAAGTCTACAATTATGCAAATTATTATTGTATTATCAAATCAGGAGTCCCGTGATTGCGCGGTCAGTTCCTACGAGTTAGATTGGTCCCGTACGAGGTGGTGGTCCCACTCAGAGCGCCATTCGGGGGCTGTTTTGGGATTTCACCAACTAACGCCATGTTTTGGTTAAGTCTTGATATTTTTAAATTATTGTTATGTTATCAAACCGGTAGTCGCGTCATTGCGATCTAACTTCCTACGAGTTAGATTGGTCCCGTACGAGGTGTTGGTGCCACTCACAGGGTCGTTCGGGGGTTATTTCAGGTTTTCACCCACTAACGCCATGTCTTTATGCCCAATTCTAGAAATATGCAAATTATTACCATATTCTAAAATCGGGAGTCTCGTGATTGCACGATGAGTTCCTACACGTTACATTGGCCCCGTGCGAAGTGCTGGTGCCACTCACGGGGCCGTTCTCGGGCTATCACCCACTAACGCAATGTTTTGCCTAATTCTTGATATTTTTAAATTATCGTTGTATTCTTAAACCGAGAGTACTATGATTGCGAGGTCACTTCCTATGAGTTAGATTGGTCATGTGCGAGGTGTTGGTGCCACTCACGAGGTCGTTCAGGGGTTGTTTAAGGTTTTCACCCACTAACGCCATGTTTTTAAGACTAAGTCTATAAATATGCAAATTATTATAGTATTATCAAATCGGGAGTCCCCGTGATTACGAGGTCAGTTCCTACGAGTTAGATTTATCCCGTACGAGGTATTGGGGCCACTTACGGGGCCGTTCGGGGGCTGTTTCGGGATTTTACCCACTAACGCCATGTTTTGCTTAAGTCCTGATATTTTTAAATTATCATCGTATTCTCAAACCGAGAGTCCCGTGACAGCGAGGTCACTTCCTATGAGTTAGATTTGTCTCGTGAGAGGTGTTGGTGACCCTCACGGGGTCGTTCAACGGTTGTTTAATGTTTTCACCCACTAACGCTGTGTTTTTAAGCCCAAGTCTAGAAATATATAAATTATTATTGTATTCTTAAATCGGGAGTCCCGTGCTCGCGCGGTCAGGTCTTATGAGATACATTTCTCCCGTGCGAGGTGTTTGTGGCACTCACGGGGCCGTTCTGGGCCTCTTTCACATTTTCACCCACTAACGCTATGTTTTGCCTAAGTACTCTTATTTTTAAATTATTGTCGTTTTCTCAAACTGGGAGTCCCGTGATCACTCTATAAGTTCCTACGAGTTACATTGGTCCCTAGTGAGGTGTTGGTGCCACTCATGAGGTAGTTCGGGGGGTGTTTTCAGGGTTTCACCAACTAATGCCATATTATTAAGAGCAAGTCTAGAAATATAAAAATTACCATCGTATTCTCAAATCGGGAGTCCCGTGATCGCGCGGTCAGTTCCTATATGTTACATTGTTCCCGTGTGAGGTGTTGGTGCCATTCACAGGGCCATTCTGGGGCTATTTCGGGTTTTCACCCACTAATGCCATGTTTTGCTTAAATTCTGATATTTTTAAATTATCATCGTATTCTCAAAGAGGGAGTCCGATGATCGTGCGGTAAGTTCCTACGAGTTGTTGGTGCCACTCACGGGGCCGTTCGGGGGCTGTTTTGGATTTTCACCCACTAACGCCATGTTTTTATGCTGAAGTCTACAAATATGCAAATTATTATAGTATTCTCAAATCGGGAGTCCCGTGATTGCGCGGTCAATTCCTACGAGTTAGATTGGTCCCATATAAGGTGGTGGTCCCAGTCAGGGCGCCGTTCGGGGGCTGTTTTGGGATTTCACCCACTAATGCCATGATTTAGTTTAAGTCTTGATATTTTTTAATTATTGTGATATTCTCAAACCGGGAGTCCCGTCATTGCGATCTCACTTCCTACGGGTTAGATTGGTCCCGTACGAGGTGTTGGTGCCACTCACAGGGTCGTTTGGGGCCTATTTCAGGCTTTCTCACACTAACGCCATGTCTTTATGCCCAAGTCTAGAAATATTCGAATTATTGTCATATTCTGAAATCGGGAGTCTCGTGATCGCGCGATCAGTTCATACGAGTTACATTGGCCTCGTTCGAGGTCTTGGTGCCACTCACGGGGACATTCGAGGTCTATTTCGGGCTATAACCCACTAATGCAGTGTTTTGCCTAAGTCTTGATATTTTTAAATTATTGTCGTATTCTTAAACCGAGAGTCCCGTGATTGCGAGGTCACTTCCTATGAGTTAGATTGGTCCTGTGCGAGGTGTTGGTGCCATTCACGGGGTCATTCAGGGGTTGTTTAAGGTTTTCACCCACTAACGCTATGTTTTTAAGCCCAAGTCTATAAATATGCAAATTATCATAGTATTCTCAAATCAGGAGTCCCCGTGATTACGCGGTCAGTTCCTACGAGTTAGATTTATCCCGTACGAGGTATTGGGGCCACTCATAGGGCCGTTCGGGGGTTGTTTTGGGATTTCACCCACTGACGACATGTTTTGCTTAAGTCCTGATATTTTTAAATTATCATCGTACTCTAAAACCGAGAGTCCCGTGACGGCAATGTCACTTCCTATGAGTTAAATTAGTCCCGTGCGAGGTGTTGGTGCCACTGATGGGGTGGTTCAGGGGTTGTTTAAGGTTTTCACCCACTAACGCCATGTTTTTAAGCCTAAGTCTACAAATATACAAATTATCATTGTATTCTTAAATCGGGAGTCCCGTAATCGCTTGGTCACTTCCTATGATATACATTTTTCCCGTGCGAGGTGTTTATGGCACTCAGGGGGCCGTTCTGGGGTTGTTTCAAGTTTTCACCCACTAACGCCATGTTTTGCCTAAGTACTCTTATTTTTAAATTATCATGGTATTCTCAAACGGGGAGTCTCGTGATCGCGAGTTAAATTCATACGAGTTACATTGGTCCCTTGCGAGGTTTTGGTGCAACTCACGGGGCCATTCGGGGGGCTGTTTCGGGTTTTCACCCACTAACGCCATGTTTTTAAGCCTAAGTCTAAAAATATTAAAATTATCATTGTATTCTCAAACTGGAAGTCCCATGATCACTCGGTCAGTTCCAATGAGTTACATTAGCCCCGTGTGAGGTGTTGGTGCCACTCATGGGGCAGTTCGGGGGTTGTTTCAGGTTTTCACCCACTAACGCCATGTTTTGCTTAATTCCTGATATTTTTAAATTATCATCATATTCTAAAACAGAGCATCCCATGATCATGCGGTAAGTTCTTACGAGTTGTTGGCGCCACTCACGGGGCCATTCGGGGCTGTTTTGGATTTTCACCCACTAATGCCATGTTTTTATGTCGAAGTCTACAAATATGCAAATTATTATAGTATTCTCAAATCGGGATTCCCGTGATTGTACGGTCAGTTCCTACTAGTTATATTGGTCCCGTACGAGGTGGTGGTCCCACTCAGCGCGCCGTTCGAGCGCGATTTTGGGACTTCACCCACTAACGCCATGTTTTGGTTAAGTCTTGATATTTTTAAATTATTGTGATATTCTCAATACGGGAGTGCCGTCATTGCGATCTCACTTCCTACGAGTTAGAGTGGCCCCGTACGAGGTGTTGGTGCCACTCACTGGTTCGTTCGGGGTTGTTTCCGGTTTTTACCCACTAAAGCCATGTCTTTATGCCCAAGTTTAGAAATATGCGAATTATTGTTATATTCTAAAATCGAGAGTCTCGTGATCGCGTGATCAGTTCCTACGAGTTACATTGGCCCCGTGCGAGGTGTTGGTGTGACTCACGCGGTCGTTCGAGAACTATTTCGGGCTATCAACCAGTAACGCAATGTTTTTCCTAAGTCTTGATATTTTTATATTATCGTCGTATTCTTAAACCAAGAGTCCCGTGATTACGAGGTCACTTCCTATGAGTTAGATTGGTCCGGTGCGGGGTGTTGGTGCCACTCACGGGGTCGTTCAGGGGTTGTTTAAGGTTTTCACCCACTAACGCCATGTTTTTAAGCCTAAGTCTATAAATATGAAAATTTTCATAGCATTCTAAAATCGGTAGTCCCCGTGATTACGCGGTCAGTTCCCACGAGTTAGATTTATCCCGTACGAGGTATTGGTGCCACTCAAGGGGTCGTTCGGGGGCTGTTTCGGGATTTCACCCACTAACGCCATGTTTTGCTTAAGTCCTAATATTTTTAAATTATCATTGTATTATCAAACCGAGAGTCCTATGACTGTGAGGTCCCATCCTATGAGTTAGATTTGTCCAGTGCGAGGTGTTGGTGCCATTCACGGGGTCGTTCGGGGGCTGTTTAACATTTTCACCCACTAACACCATGTTTTTTAACCTAAGTCTTGAAATATACAAATTATCATTGTATTCTTAAATCGGGAGTCTCGTGATCGCGCAGTCAGTTCCTATGAGATACTTTTTTCCCGTGCGAGGTATTGGTGGACTCACGGGGCCGTTCTGTGGCTGTTTTAAGTTTTCACCCACTAACGCCATGTTTTGCGTAAGTACTCTTATTTTTAAATTATCATGGTATTCTTAAACAGGGAGTCTCGTGATCGCGCGGTAAATTCCTACGAGTTACATTGGTTCCTTGTGAAGTGTTGGTGGCACTCATGGGGCCGTTCGGGGGCAGTTTCGGGGTTTCACCCACTAATGCCATGTTTTTAAACAAAAGTCTAAAAATATACAAATAATCATCGTATTCTCAAATCGGGAGTCTCGTGATCGCACTATCGGTTCTTGCGAGTTAGATTGGTCACGTGCGAGGTGTTGGTACCATTCACGGGGCCGCTCGAGGGCTATTTTTGATTTTCACCCACTAATGCCATGGTTTTATGCTGAAGTCTAGAAATATGCCAATTATCATCGTATTCTGAAACCGGGAGACCCGTGATCACGTGATATGTTCCTATCAGTTACATTGGTCCTGTAGGACGTGTTGGTATCACTCAGTGGGTCTTTCGAGTGTTGTTTCGGGTTTTCACCCACTAACGCCATGTTTTACTGAAGTCCTGATATTTTAAAATTATCGTCGTATTCTAAAATCGGTAGTCCCATGATCGCGCGGTAAGTTCCTACGTGTTACAATAGTTTCGTGTGAGGTGTTGGTGCCACTCACGGGGTCGTTCGGGGGCTATTTTGGGTTTTCTCCGCCTAACGCTATGTTCTTAAGCCCAAGTCTATAAATAGGCAAATTATCATCATCTTCTAAAATTGGCAGTCCCGTGATCGGGCGGTCAGTTCCTACGAGTTAAATTCGTCCCATGCGAGGTGGTGGTACCACTCACGGGGCTGATCTGGGACTATTTTGGGTTTTCACCCACAAACGCCATCTTTTAGTTAAGTCTTGATATTTTTAAATTATCGTCGTTTTCTCAAACTGGGAGTCCCGTGATCACGCTGTAAGTTCCTACGAGTTACATTGGTCCCTTGCGAGGTGTTGGTGCCACTCACGAGGCCGTTCGGGAGGTGTTTTCAGGTTTTCACCCACTAATGCCATGTTTTTAAGCCCAAGTCTAAGAATAGGAAAATTACCATCGTATTCTCAAATCGTGAGTCCCGTGATCGCGCGGTCAGTTTCTATATGTTACATTGCTCTCGTGCGAGGTGTTGGTGCCATTCACAGGGCCATTCTAGGGCTATTTCGGGTTTTCACCCACTAATGCCATGTTTTCCTTAAGTCCTGATATTTTTAAATTATCATCGTATTCTCAAAGAGGGAGTCCCATGATCGTGCGGTAAGTTCCTACGAGTTGTTGGTGCCACTCACGGGGCCGTTCGGGGGCTGTTTTGGATTTTCACCCACTAACGCTATGTTTTTATGCCGAAGTCTACAAATATGCAAATTATCATAGTATTCTCAAATCAGGAGTCCCGTGATTACGCGTTCCGTTCCTACGAGTTAGATTAGTCCCGTACGAGGTGGTGGTCCCACTCAGGGTGCCGTTCGGGGGTTGTTTTGGGACTTCACCCACTAACGCCATGTTTTGGTTCAGTCTTGATATTTTTAAATTATTGTGATATTCTGAAACCGGGCGTCCTGTCATTGCGATCTCACTTCCTGCGAGTTAGATTGGTCCCGTACGAGGTGTTGGTGCCACTCACTGGTTCGTTCTGGGGCTGTATCAAATTTTTACCCACTAACGCCATGTCTTTATGCCCAAGTCTAGAAATATGCAAATTATTGTCATATTCTGAAATCGAAAGTCTCGTGATCGCGCGATCAGTTCCTACGAGTTACATTGGCCCCGTTCGAGGTGTTGGTGCCACTCACGGGGCCGTTCGAGAGCTATTTCGGGCTATCACCCACTAACGCAATGTTTTGCCTAAGTCTTGATATTTTTAAATTATCATCGTATTCTTAAACCAAGAGTCCCGTGATTGCGAGGTCACTTCCTATGAGTTAGATTTTTCCCGTGCGAGGTGTTGGTTCCACTCACGGGGTCGTTCAGGGGTTGTCTAAGGTTTTCACCCACTAATGCCATCTTTTTAATCCTAAGTCTATAAATATGCAAATTATCATAGTATTCTCAAATCGGGAGTCCCCGTGATTATGCGGTCAGTTCCTACGATTTAGATTTATCCCGTACGAGGTATTGGTGCCACTCACGGGGTCGTTCGGGGGCTGTTTCTGGATTTCACCCACTAACGCCTTGTTGTGCTTAAGTCCTGATATTTTTAAATTAACATCGTATTCTCAAACCGAGAGTCCTGTGGTTGCGAGGTCACTTCCTATGAGTTAGAATTGTCCCGTGCGAGGTGTTGGTGCCACTCACGGGGTCGTTCGGGTGATGTTTAAGGTTTTCACCCACTAATGCCATGTTTTTAAGCCTAAGTCTAGAAATATACAAATTATCATTGTATTCTTAAATCGGGAGTCCCTTGATCGCGCAATCAGTTCCTATGAGATACATTTTTCCCGCGAGGTGTTGGTGGCACTCACGGGGCCGTTCTGTTGTTGTTTTAAGTTTTCACCCACTGACGCCACCAAGTTTTGACCCACTGGTGCCGCCAAGTTTTGCTGAAGTCCTGAGATTTTTAAATTATTATCGTATTCTCAAACCGAGAGCCCCATGATCATGCGGTAAGTTTGTATATGTTATAATGGTTCCGTACGAGGTGTTGGTGCCACTCACAGGGTCATTCGGGGGCTGTTTCGGGTTTTCACCCGCTAACGCCATGCTTTTAAGCCCAAGTCTATAAATATGAAAATTATCATCGTCTTCTCAAATTGGGAGTCTCTTGATCCCACGGTCAGTTCTTACGAGTTAGATTGGTCACGTGCGAGGTGTTGGCGCCACTCACGAGGCCGTTCGGGGGCTGTTTTGGATTTTCACCCACTAACGCCATGTTTTTATGCCGAAGTCTAGAAATATGCCAATTATCGTCGTATTCTCAAACCAGAAGACCCGTGATCTCGTGATAAGTTCTATCAGTTACATTGGTCATGTACGACGTGTTGGTGTCACTCAACGGGCTGTTCGAGTGTTGTTTCGGGTTTTCACCCACTAACGCCATGTTTTGATGAAGTCCTGATATTTTAAAATTATCGTCGTATTCTGAAACCGGGAGTCCCTGGATAGCGCGGTAAGTTCCTACGTGATACAATAGTTCCGTCCGAGGTGTTGATGCCACTCACGGGACCGTTCGGTGGTTGTTTTGTGTTTTCATCCACTAACGCATGTTTTTATGCCTAAGTATAGAAATATGCATATTATCATCGTATTCTCAAACCCGGAGTCCCGTGATTGCACGGTCAATTCCTACGAGTTAGCTTGGTCCCGTACGAGGTGTTGGTGCCACTCACGGGGCCGTTTGAGGGCTGTTTCGAGTTTTCACCCACTAACGCCATATTTTGCCAAAGTCCTGATATTTTTAAATTATCATCGTATTCTAAAACTGGGAGTCCCGTGATCGTGCGGTAAGTTCCAACGTGTTACAATGGTTCCGTGCGAGGTGTTGGTGCCACTCACGGGGCCGTTCGGGGGCTGTTTTGCGATTTCACCCACTAATGCCAAGTTTTTATAACAAAGTCTAAAAATATGAAAATTATCATAGTATTCTCAAACCAATATTCTCGTGATTGGGCGGTCAGTTCCTACGATTTAGCTTGGTCCCGTACGAGGTGTTGGTGCCACTCACGGGGCCGTTCTGGGGCTATTTCGGGTTTTCACCCTCTAACGCCATGTTTTGCTTAAGTCCTGATATATTTAAATTATCGTCACTTTATCAAACTGGGTGTCCCGTCATCACGCGGTAAGTTCCTACGAGTTATATTTGTCCATTGCGAAGTGTCGATGCCACTCACGGGGCCGTTCGGGGGCTGATTTGGGATTTCACCCACTAACGCCAACTTTTTATGCTGAAGTCTAAAAATATGAAAATTATCATAGTTTTCTCAAACCGAGAGTCCCGTGATTGGGCGGTCAGTTCCTACGATTTAGCTTGGTCCCGTACGAGGTGTTGGTGCCACTCACGGGGTCGTTCGGGGGCTGTTTCGAGTTTTCACCCACTAACGCCATGTCTTTAAGACCAAGTCTACAAATATGTGAATTATCATCGTATTCTCAAATCGGGAGTCTCGTTATCGCGCGGTCAATACCTACAAGTTACATTGGTCCCGTGCGAGCTATTGTTGCCACTCATGGGGCCGTTCGAGTTTTCACCCACTAACGCCATGTTTTTCTTATGTCCTAATATTTTTAAATTATCATCGTATTCTCAAATAGGGAGTCCAATGACTATGAGTTCACTTCCTACGAGTTAGATTGGTCCCGTGCGAGGTGTTGGTGCCACTCACGGGGTCGTTCGGGAGATGTTTAACGTTTTCACCCCTAACGCCATGGTTTCAAGCCTAAGTCTATAAATATGCAAATTATCATTGTATTCTTAAATCGGAAGTCCCGTGATCGTGCGGTCAGTTCCTATGTGAAACATTGGTCCTGTGCGAGGTGTTGGTGCCACTGACGGGGCTGTTTTGAGGCTGTTTCGAGTTTTCGCCCACCAATGCCATGTGTTGCCTAAGTCGTGTTATTTTTAAATTATCATCGTATTCTCAAACCGGAAGTCCCGTGACTGCACGGTAAGTTACTACGAGTTACATTGGTCCCTTGCGAGGTGTTGGTGCCACTCACGGGGCCGTTCAGGGGTTGTTTCGGGTTTTCACCCACTAACGCCATGTTTTTAAACCTAAGTCAAAATATGCAAATTATCATCGTATTCTCAAACCAGAAGTCCCGTGATCACGCGGTCAGTTCCTATGAGTTACATTGGTTCCGTCAGAGGTGTTGCTGCCACTCACAGGGACGTTCGGGGGCTATTTCAGGTTTTTACCCACTAACGCTATGTTTTGCTTAATTCGTGATATTTTTAAATTCTCGTCGTATTCTAAAATCGAGAGTCCCGTGATCATGCGGTAAGTTCTTACGAGTTATTGGCACCACTCACGGGGCCGTTCGGGGGCTGTTTTGGATTTTCACCCACTAACGCCATGTTTTTATGCGGAAGTCTAGAAATATGAAAATTATCGTCACATTCTCAAACCGAGAGACCCATGATCGCGCGGTAAATTCCTACCAGCTACGTTGGTCCCGTACGAGGTATTGGTCCCACTCACGGGGCTGTTCTTGGGCTATTTTGGATTTTCACCCTCTAACTCCATGTTTTGCTTAAGTCCTGATATTTTTAAACTATTGTCATTTTCTCAAACTGGGTGTCCCTTGATCGCGCAGTAAGTTCCTACGAGTTATATTGGTCCCTTGCGAGGTGTTGATGCCACTCACGGGGCCGTTCGGGGACTGTTTTTGGGGTTTCACCCACTAACGCCATGTTTTTAAGACCAAGTATAAAAATATGCAAATTATTATCGTATTCTCAAACCGGAAGTCCCGTGATCATGCGGTCAGTTCCAACATATTAAATGGGTCCCGTGCGAGGTGTTGGTCCCACTCACAGGGCCGTTCTGGGTCTATTTTGGGTTTTCACCCACTAACGCCTTATTTTACTTAAGTCCTGATATTTTTAAATTATCATCATATTCTCAAAGTGGGAGTCCCGTGATCATATAGTAAGGTCCCACAAGTTGTTGGTGCCACTCATGGGGCAATTCAGGGGCTGTTTTGGATTTTCATCCTCTAACGCCATGTTTTTATGCCGAAGTCTAAAAATATGCAAATTATCATAGTATTCTGAAATTGGGAGTCCCCATGATTATGCGATCAGTGCCTACGAGTTCGATTGGTCCCGTACGTGGTGTTAGTGCCACTCACGAGGCCATCCGGGGGCTATTTCACCCAGTAACACAATGTTTTTCATAAGTCCTGATATTTTTAAATTATCATTGTATTCTCAAGCTGGGAGTCCCGTGACTGCGAGGTCACTTCCTACTAGATAGATTTGTCCCGTGCGAGGTGTTGGTGCCCCTCGCAGAGTCGTTCGGGGACTGTTTAAGGTTTTCACCCACTAACGCCATTTTTTCAAGCCTAAGTCTAGATATATACAAATTATCATTGTATTCTTAAATCGGGAGTCCCGTGATCATGCGGTCAGTTCCTATGTGATACATTAGTCCCGCGCGAGGTGTTGGTGCCACTCACGGGGGCCGTTCTGGGGCTGTTTCAAGTTTTCACCCACTAACGCCATGTTTTGCCTAAGTCCTCTTATTTTTAAATTATCATCGTATTCTCAAATGGGGAGTCTCGTGATAGTGCGATAAGTTCCTACGAGTTACATTGGTCCCTTGCGAGGTGTTGGTGCAATTCATGGGACCGTTCGGGGGCTGTTTCAGGTTTTCACCCACTAACGCCATGTTTTTAAGCCTAAGTCTAAAAATATAAAAATTATCATCATATTCTCAAACCGGGAGTCCCGTGATCGCGCGGATAGTTCCTATGAGTACATTGGTCCCGTGCGAGGTGTTGGTGCCACTCACGGGGCCGTTCGGGGTGCTATTTCAGGTTTTCACCCACTAACGCCATATTTTGCTTAATTTATGATATTTTTAAATTATCGTTGTATTTTAAAACCGAGAGTCCCGTGATCGCGCGGTAAGTTCTTACGGGTTGTTGGTGCCACTCATAGAGCCGTTCGGGGGCTATTTTGGATTTTCACCCACTAACGTCATGTTTTTATGCCGAAGTTTAGAAATATACAAATTATCGTGATATTCTCAAATCGGGAGACCCATGATTGCGCGGTCAATTCCTATCAGTTACATTGGTCGAGTGCGAGGTATTGGTACCACTCACGGGGCTGTTCCGGGACTGTTTTGGGTTTTCGCCCACTAACGCCATGTTTTGCTGAAGTCATGATAATTTTAAATTATCATCGTATTCTCAAACTGGGAGTCCCGTGATCACGCGATAAGTTCCTATGAGTTACAATGGTTTCGTGCGAGGTGTTGGTGCCACTCACGGGGTCGTTCTGGGGCTGTTTCGGGTTTTCACCCGCTAATGCCATGTTTTTAATCCCAAGTCTAGAAATACCCAAATTATCATCGTCTTCTCAAATTGGGAGTCTCGTGATCGCTCGGTCAGTTCTTATGAGTTAGATTGGTCATGTGCGAGGTGTTGGTGCCACTCACGAGACCGTTCGGGGGCTATTTTGGATTTTCACCAACTAACACCATGTTTTTTTATCGAAGTCTAGAAATATGCAAATTATCATCGTATTCTCAAACCGGGAGACCCGTGATTGCGTGATAAGTTCCTACCAGTTACATTGCTCCTGTACGATGTGTTGGTGCCCCTCAGCGGGCCGTTCGAGGGTTGTTTCGAGTTTTCACCCACTAATGCCATGTTTTGCTGAAGTCCTGATATTTTTAAATTATCATCGTATTTTGAAACTGGGAGTCCCGTGATTGCGCGGTAAGTTCCTACGTGTTACAATGGTTCCGTGCGAGGTGGTTGTGCCACTCACGGGGTCATTCGGGGGCTATTTTTGGGATTTCAACCACTAACGCCTTGTTCATATGCCGAATTCTAAAAATATGCAAATTATCATAGTATTCTCAAACCGAGAGTCCCGTGATTGCGCGGAAAGTTCCTACGAGTTACCTTGGTCCCGTACGAGGTGTTGGTTCCACTCACAGGGCCGTTCGAGAGCTGTTTCAAGTTTTCACCCAGTAACGCCAAGTCTTTAAGCCCAAGTCTAGAAATATGTGAATTATCATCGTATTCTCAAATAGGGAGTCTCGTGATCGTGCGGTCAATTCCTACGAGTTACATTGGTCCCGTGCGAGGTGTTGTTGCCACTCATGGGGCCGTTGGAGGGCTATTTCGAGTTTTCACCAACTAATGCCCTATTTTTCTTAAGTCCTGATATTTTTAAATTGTCATCGTATTCTCAAATCGGGAGTCCCATGACTGGGAGGTCACTTCCTACGAGTTAGATTGGTCCCGTGCGAGGTATTACTGCCCCTCACGGGGTCATTCGGGGGCTGTTTAAGGTTTTCACCCACTAACGCCATGTTTTTATGCCTAAGTCTATAAATATGCAAATTATCATTGTATTCTTAAATCGGTAGTCCCGTGATCACGCGATCAGTTCCTATTAGAAACGTTGGTCCCGTGTGAGGTGTTGGTGCCACTCACGGGGCCATTTTGGGGTTGTTTCGAGTTTTCACCCACTAACGCCAGGTTTTGCCTCAGTCGTGTTATTTTTAAATTATCATCATATTCTCAAACCGAGAGTCCTGTGATCACGCGGTAAGTCCCTACGAGTTAAATTGGTCCCTTGCGAGGTGTTGGTGCCACCCACGGGGACGTTCGGGGCCTGTTTTGGGGTTTCACCCACAAATGCCATGTTTTTAAGCCTAAGTCCAAAAATATGCAAATTATCATTGTATTCTCAAACTAGAAGTCCCGTGATCACACGGTCAGTTACAATGAGTTACATTGGTCCCGTCAGAGGTGTTGGTGCCACTCACGGGGCCGTTCGGGGGTTGTTTCAGGTTTTTACCCACTAACGCCATGTTTTGCTTAATTCATGATATTTTTAAATTATCATCGTATTCTAAAATTGAGAGTCCCGTGATCGTGCGGTAAGTTCTTGCGAGTTATTGGCGCCACTCACGGGGCCGTTCGGGGGCTATTTTTAATTTTCACCCACTAATGCCTTATTTTTATGCTGAAGTCTAGAAATATGCAAATTGTCTTCATATTCTCAAATCGGGAGACCCATGATCGCACGGTAAATTCCTACCAGTTACATTGGTCCCGTGCGAGGTATTGGTACCACTCACGGGGCTGTTCTGGGGCTGTTTTAGGTTTTCACCCTCTAACGCCATGTTTTGCTTAAGTCTTGATATTTTAAAATTATCATCATTTTCTCAAACTGGGTGTCCCGTGATCGCGCGGTAAGTTCCTATGAGTTATATTTGTCCCTTGCGAGGTGTTGGTGCCACTCATCGGGCCGATTGGGGGCTATTTTTGTGTTTTCACCCACTAACGCCATGTTTTTAAGCCGAAGTATAGAAATATGCAAATTATCGTCGTATTCTCAAATCGAGAGTCTCGTGATCGTGCGGTCAGTTCTTACAAGTTAAATTGGTCCCGTGCGAGGTGTTGGTGCCTCTCACAGGGCCGTTCTGGGGCTATTTCGGGTTTTCAAACACTAACGCCTTGGTTTACTTAAGTCATGACATTTTTAAATTATCATCGTATTCTCAAAGTGGGAGTCCCATGATCATACGGTAAGTTCCTGCGAGTTGGTGGGGCCACTCACGGGGCTATTCGGGGGCTGTTTTCGATTTTCACCCACTAACGCCATGTTTTTATGCCGAAGTCTAAAAATATACAAATTATCATAGTATTCTGAAATCTGGAGCCCCATGATTACGCGGTCGGTTCCTACGAGTTAGATTTGTCCCGTACGAGGTGTTGGTGCCACTCACGGGGTCGTTCGGGGGCTATTTCACCCACTAACGCCATGTTTTTCTTAAGTCCTGATATTTTTAAATTATCATCGTATTCTCAAACCGAGAGTCTCGTGACTGCGAGGTCCCTTCCTACGAGTTAGATTTGTCCCGTGCGAGGTGTTGTGCCACTCGCGGGGTCGTTCGGGGGCTGTTTAAGGTTTTCACCCACTAACGCCATGTTTTTAATCCTAAGTCTAGAAATATACAAATTATCATTGTATTCTTAAACCGGGAGTCTTGTGATTGCACGGTCAGTTCCTATGTGAAACATTGGTCCCATGCGAGGTGTTGGTGCCACTCACGGGGCTGTTTTGAGGTGGTTTCGAGTTTTCACCCACCAATGCCATGTGTTGCCTAAGTCATGTTATTTTGAAATTATCATTGTATTCTAGAAACGGAAGTCCCGTGACTGCACGGCAAGTTACTACGAGTTACATTGGTCCATTGCGAGGTGTTGGTGCCACTCATGGGGCCGTTCGGGGGCTGTTTCAGGTTTTCACCCACTAACGCCATGTTTTTATGCTGAAGTCTAAAAATATGCAAATTATCATAGTATTCTCAAACCGGGAGTCCCGTGATTATGAGGTCACTTTCTACGAGTTAGATTGGTCCCGTGCGAGGTGTTGGTGCCACCTACGGGGTCGTTCGAGGGATGTTTAAGGTTTTCACCCACTAACGCCATGTTTTTAATCCTAAGTCTAGAAATATACAAATTATCATTGTATTCTTAAACCGGGAGTCTCGTGATCGCGCGGTCAATTTCTATGAGATACATTAGTCCCGTGCGAGGTGTTGTTGCCACTCATGGGGCCGTTTTGGTGCTGTTTCGAGTTTTCACCCACTAACGCCATGTTTTACCTAAACCCTCTTAATTTTAAATTATCATCGTATTCTCAAACGGGGAGTCTCGTGATCGCGGGGTAAGTTCCTACGTGTTACAATGGTTCCGTACGAGGTGTTGATGCAACTCACGGGGCCGTTCGGGGGATGTTTTGGGATTTCACCCACTAACGCCATGTTTTTATGCCGAAGTCTAAAAATATGCAAATTATCATAGTATTCTCAAACCGAGAGTCCCGTGATTATGAGGTCACTTCCTACGAGTTAGATTGGTCCCGTGCGAGGTGTTGGTGCCACCTACGGGGTCGTTCAAGGGCTATTTTGAGTTTTCACCCACTAACGCCATGTCTTTAAGCCCAAGTCTAGAAATATGTCAATTATCATCGAATTCTCAAATCGGGAGTCTCGTGATCGAGCGGTAAATTCTTACGAGTTACATTGGTCCCGTGCGAGGTGTTGTTGCCACTCATGGGGCCGTTCGAGGGCTATTTCGAGATTTCACCCACTAACGCCATGTTTTTCATAAGTCCTGATATTTTTAAATTATCATCGTATTCTCAAATCGGGAGTCCCATGACTGCGAGGTCACTTCCTACGAGTTAGATTGGTCCCGTGCGAGGTGTTGCTGCCACTCACGGGGTCGTTCGGGGGTTGTTTAAGGTTTTCACCCACTAACGCCATGTTTTTAAGCCTAAGTCTATAAATATGAAAATTATCATTGTATTCTTAAACCGGGAGTCCCGTGATCACACGATCAGTTCTTATGAGAAACATTGGTCCCGTGCGAGGAGTTGGTGCCACTCACGGGGCCGTTTTGGGGTTGTTTCGAGTTTTCACCCACTAACGCCATATTTTGCCTAAGTCGTGTTATTTTTAAATTATCAACGTATTCTCAAACCGGGAGTCCCATGATCGCGCGGTAAGTTCCTACAAGTTATAGTGGTCCCTTGCGAGGTGTTGGTGACACTCGCGGGGTCGTTCGGGGGCTATTTTTGGGTTTTCACCCACTAACGCCATATTTTTAAGCCCAAGTATAGAAATATACAGATTATCGTTGTATTCTCAAATTAGGAGTCCCGTGATCGTGCGGTCAGTTCCTACATGTTAAATTGGTCCCGTGCGAGGTGTTAGTGCCACTCACAGGGCCGTTCTGGGACTATTTCGGGTTTTCACCCACTAACGCCTTGTTTTATTTAACTCATGATCTTTTTAAATTATCATCGTATTCTCAAACTGGGAGTCCCATGATCATACAGGAAGTTCCTACGAGTTGTTGGTGCCACTCAAGGGGCCATTCGGGGACTGTTTTGTATTTTCACCCACTAACGCCATGTTTTTATGCCTAAGTCTAAAATATGCAAATTATCATGGTAATCTTAAATTGGGAGTCCCCGTGATTACGCGTTTAGTTCCTACGAGTTAGATTGGCCCCGTACGAGGTGTTGGTGCCACTCATTGGGCCGTTCGGGGGCTGTTTCACCCACTAACACCATGTTTTTCTTAAGTTATGATATTCTTAAATTATCATCTTATTCTCAAACCAGGAGTCCCGTGACTGCGAGGTCACTTCCTACGAGTTAGATTTGTCTCCTGTGAGGTGTTGGTGCCACTCGCGGGGTCGTTCAGGGGCTGTTTAAGGTTTTCACCCACTAACGCCATGTTTTTAATCCTAAGTCTAGAAATATAAAAATTATCATTGTATTCTTAAACCGCGAGCCGCGTGATCGTGCGGTCAGTTCCTATGAGATACATTTGTCCCGTGCGAGGTGTTGGTGCCACTCACGGGGCCGTTCTGGGGCTGTTTCGAGTTTTCACCCACTAACGCCAAGTTTTGCCTAAGTCCTCTTATTTTTAAATTATCATCGTATTCTCAAATGGGAGTCTCATGATCGCGCGATAAGTTCCTACGAGGTACATTGGTCCCTTGTGAGGTGTTGGTGCCACTCACGGGGCCGTTCGGGGGCTGTTTTGGATTTTCACCCACTAACGCCACTTTTTAAGCCGAAGTCTAAAAATATGCAAATTATCATCATATTCTCAAATCGGGATTCTCGTTACCGCTCGGTCAGTTCCTATGAGCTACATTGGTCCCGTGCGAGGTGTTCGTGCCACCCATGGGGCCGTTCGGGGGATGTTTCAGGTTTTCACCCACTAATGCGACGCTTTGCTTAATTCCTGAATTTTTAAATTATCGTCGTATTCTAAAACTGAGAGTCCCGTGATCGCGCGGTTAGTTCTTACGAGTTGTTGGCGCCACTCACGGGGCCGTTCGGGGGCCGTTTTGGATTTTCCCCCACTAACGCCGTGTTTTTATGCCGAAGTCTATAAATATACAATTATCGTCATATTCTCAAACCGGGAGACCCATGATCATGTGGTTAATTCCTACCAGTTACATTGGTCCCGCGTGAGGTATTGGTACCACTCACGGGGCTGTTCTAGGGATGTTTTGGTGTTTCACCCACCAACCTCAGGTTTTGCTCAAGTCCTGATATTTTTAAATTATCGTCATTTTCTCAAACTGGGTGTCCCGTGATCGCGCGGTAACTTCCTACGAGTTATATTGGTCCCTTGCGAGGTGTTGGTGCCACTCACGGGGCCGTTCGAGGGCTGTTTTCGAGTTTTCACCCACTAACGCCATGTTTTTAATCCCAAGTATAGAATTATGCAAATTATCATCGTATTCTCAAATCGAGAGTCCCGTGATCGTGCGGTCAGTTCCTACATGTTAAATTGGTCCCGTGTGAGGTGTTGGTGCCACTCATAGGGTCGTTTTGGGGCTATTTTGAGTTTTCATCAACTAACGCCTTGTTTTATTTAAGTCGTGATATTTTTATATTATCATCGTATTCTCAAAGTGGGAGTCCCATGATCATATGGGAAGTTCCTACGAGTTGTTGGTGCCACTCACGGGGCCATTCGGGGGCTGTTTTGGATTTTCACCCACTAACGCCATGTTTTTATGCCGAAGTCTAAAATATGCAAATTATCATAGTAATCTTAAATTGGGAGTCCCCGTGATTACGCGTTCAGTTCTTACGAGTTAGATTGGTCCCGTACGAGGTGTTGGTGCCACTCACGGGTCCGTTTGGGGGCTATTTCACCCACTAACGCCATGTTTTTTTTAAGTCCCGATATTTTTAAATTATCATCTTATTCTCAAACCAGGAGTCCCGTGACTGCGAGGTCACTTCCTACGAGTTAGATTTGTCTCCTGCGAGGTGTTGGTGCCACTCGCGGGATTGTTCGGGGGATGTTTAAGGTTTTCACCCACTAACGCCATGTTTTTAATCCTAAGTCTAGAAATATAAAAAGTATCATTGTATTCTTAAACCGGGAGTCGCGTGATCGTGCAGTCAGTTCCTATGAGATACATTAGTCTCGTGCGAGGTCTTGGTGCCACTCATGGGGCCGTTCTGGGGCTGTTTCGAGTTTCCACCCACTAACGCCATGTTTTGCCTAAGTCCTCTGATTTTCAAATTATCATTGTATTCTCAAATGGGGAGTCTCATGATCGCGCGATAAGTTCCTACTAGGTACATTGGTCCCCTGTGAGGTGTTGGTGCCACTCACGGGGCCGTTCGGGGGCTATTTTGGGTTTTCACCCACTAACGCCATGTTTTTAAGCCTAAGTCTAAAAATATGTAAATTATCATCGTATTCTAAAACCGGGAGTCCCGTGACCGCTCGATCAGTTCCTATGAGTTACATTGGTCCCGTGCGAGGTGTTGGTGCCACTCACGGGGCCGTTCAGGCCGTTTCAGGTTTTCACCCACTAATGCCACGTTTTGCTTAATTACTGATATTTTTAAATTATCGTCGTATTCTAAAACTGAGAGTCCCGTGATCACGCAGTTAGTTCTTACGAGTTGTTGCCACCACTCACGGGGCCGTTCGGGGGATGTTTTGGATTTTCACCCACTAACGCCATGTTTTTATGCCGAAGTCTAGAAATATACAAATTATCGTCATATTCTCAAACCGGGAGACCCATGATCGCGCGATCAATTCCTACCAGTTACATTGGTCCCGTGCGAGGTATTGGTACACTCACGGGGGGCTGTTCTGGGGCTGTTTTGGGTTTTCACCCACTAACGCCATGTTTTTCTTATGTCCTGATATTTTTAAATTATCGTCTTTTTCTCAAACTGGGTGTCCCGTGATCGCGCGGTAAGTTCCTACAAGTTATATTTGTCCCTTGGGAGGTTTGGTACCACTCACAGGCCGTTCGGGGGTTATTTTCGGGGTTTTACCCACTAATGCCATCTTTTTTAGCCCAAGTATAGAAATATGCAAATTATCATCGTATTATCAAATTGGGAGTCCCGTTATCGTGCGGTCAGTTCCTACATGTTAAATTGGTCCCGTGCGAGGTGTTGGTGCCACTCACAGGGCCGTTCTGGGGCTATTTCGGGTTTTCACCCACTAACACCTTATTTTTCTTAAGTCCAGATATTTTTAAATTATCGTCGTATTCTCAAAGTGGCAGTACCATGATCATACGGTAAGTTCCTACGAGTTGTTGGCACCAATCACGGGGCCGTTCGGGGGCTGTTTTGGATTTTCACCCACTAACGTCATGTTTTTATGCCGAAGTCTAGAAATATAGAAATTATCATCATATTCTCAAACCGGGAGACCCATGATCGCGTGGTTAATTCCTACCAGTTACATTGGTCCCGTGTGAGGTGTCGGTGCCACTCACAGGGTCGTTCAGGGGCTATTTCGGATTTTCACCCACTAACGCCTTGTTTTACTTAAGTCGTGATATTTCAAATTATCATCGTATTCTGAAAGTGGGAGTCCCATGATCATACGAAAAGTTCCTACGAGTTGTTGGTGCCACTCACGGTGCCATTCGGGGGCTGTTTGGGATTTTCACCCACTAACGCCATGTTTTTATGCCGAAGTCTAAAATATGCAAATTATCATAGCAATATTAAATTGGGAGTCCCCGTGATTTCGCGTTCTGTTCCTACGAGTTAGATTGGTCCCGTATGAGGTGTTGGTGCCACTCACTGGGTCGTTTAAGGGTTGTTTCACCCACTAACGCCATGTTTTTCTTAAGTCCTGATGTTTTTAAATTATCATCGTATTCTCAAACTGGGAGTCTCATGACTGCGAGGTCACTTTCTACGAGTTAGATTTGTCTCGGGCGAGGTGTTGGTGCCATTCACGGGGTCGTTCGGGGGTTGTTTAAGATTTTCAGCCACTAATGCCATATTTTTAATCCTAAGTATAGAAATATAAAAAGTATCATTGTATTCTTAAATCGGGAGTCGTGTGATCATGAGGTCAGTTCCTATGAGATACATTAGTCCGGTGCGAGGTGTTGGTGCCACTCACGGGGCCGTTCTGGGGCTGTTTCGAGTTTCCACCCACTAACGCCATGTTTTGCCTAAGTCCTCTTATTTTTAAATTATCATCGTATTCTGAAACTGGGAGTCTCATGATCGCGCGATAAGTTGCTATGAGGTACATTGGTCCCTTATGAGGTGTTGGTGCCACTCACGGGGCCGTTCGGGGGCTGTTTTGGGTTTTCACCCACTAACGCCATGTTTTTAAGCCTAAGTCTAAAAATATGCAAATTGTCATCGTATTCTAAAACCGAGAGTCCCGTGTCCGCTCGGTCAGTTCCTATGAGTTACATTGGTCCCGTGCGAGGTGTTGGTGCCACTCACGGCGCCGTTACAGGTTTTCACCCACTAATGCCACGTTTTGCTTAATTCCTGATATTTTTAAATTATCATCGTATTCTAAAACCGAGAGACCCGTGATTGCGCGGTTAGTTCTTATGAGTTGTTGGCGCCACTCACGGGGCCGTTCGGGGGCTATTTTGGATTTTCACCCACTAACGCCATGTTTTTATGCCGAAGTCTAGAAATATACAAATTATCGTCATATTGTCAAACCGGGAGACCCATGATCGCGCGGTCAATTACGACCCGTTACATTGGTTCCGTGCGAGGCATTGGTACCACTCACGGGGCTGTTCTGGGGCTGTTTTGGGTTTTCACCCACTAACGCCATGTTTTGCTTAAGTCCTGATATTTTTAAATTATCGTCTTTTTCTCAAACTGGGTGTCCCGTGATCGCGTGGTAAGTTTCTACGAGTTATATTTTTCCCTTGCGAGGTGTTGGTACCACTCACGGGGCCGTTCGGGGGCTATTTTCGAGGTTTCACCCACTAACGCCATGTTTTTAAGCCCAAGTATAGAAATATGCAAATTATCATCGTATTCGTAAGTCAGGAGTCCCTTGATCGTGCGGTCAGTTCCTACATATTAAATTGGTCCCGTGCCAGGTGTTGGTTCCACTCACAGGGCCGTTCTGGGGCTATTTCTTATTTTCACCCACTAACAACTTGTTTTTCTGAAGTCCTGAAAGAGTTGGCGCTTGCGTTCAATAAGAAACAATATAATAAATTCCCTTTTTAACCCAAATTAACCCTAAGCATGCAACTAGGTGTGATTGAAGCAATATGAAATCATGCAAGAGATATTCAACACACAAAGTTTAAGGAAAAATCCCCCAAAGGGGCAAAACCATTTGTATATCACTATAATTTGTAAGAGAAACGGCTTACAATCGGATTACACTGAAATACAAGTGTGACTAAGAATTACCCTCGGGTATCGGATTCTGTAGTCGCGGCTGGAATATTCCTTTCCAGTAGGGCTGCAATGAAGAGGAAGAAGCGCTCCACTTCACAAGGGTTGAACAACAATCTTGTGTTCTTGGGTTGCAAAGTGATTCACAAATGTATGGAAGTTGTGTGAATCAAAGGTATGAATCATAGGACTCAAATACCATGAAGACTTGGAGTATTGGGACTCTAATTTTCGTCTTTTTAAGTCTTGCAAAACAACTCTCCCGAAGTTGGTTTAAATAGGAAAACATATGAAGAGTTGTGCAATTTTAGAACTCTAAAATTCTATCCAGCGTACAGGTACTCCGAACCGGTTCGGGTGTACTGCGAACCGGTTCGCCCCCCGAACCGGTTCGATCCTCGGTTTGGGAAAAGTTGCTGGAACTTGGAAGATTTCAACACTTAGAAAATTTCCAACTTTCTTCGAGGATTTTTCTCAAACTTCAAGGAGGCATAACTTCTTCACCGTAGCTCGGAATGAGGTGCCGTTTCTTCCAGTATCTTTGTTGCGTACAACTTTCCAGTTGACCGGTCCATGAGACGGTGACTGTGAAATTACCAAATTGCCCTTGAACTTCCCTATCAAGCCTTATTTCACTGTTTTGACTTCTCTCCCGTACCACTTGCATTTAGTCCCTAAATTCATGGAACGTGAAGTCGTTGAGGCCGATATGGGACACATGATGGAGATGCTGGATGCTTGATTCCCGGAATTCGGATTGAGGCCGTCAAATGTGATCGAGTAGAGACGTGCCCAATGTAACGGCGTATGACATATAAACTGTAAGATAACGGACATGATAAAATTGTCCTTACAAATCTCCCCCTATGTCTATGCCGGTACATACATAAAAATCTGAATTAACAAATAACAAAATGCTTATACAAATCTACCCTTCCATGTTGTTGTTGTTGGTTTTAGCCGGAATGCGAGGCGCATTTATTGATGGTAAGGTCATCCGTCGGAATTCCTCCATCAAACTCTGTGATGTGGTGGCTAGAAACTCAACACGCTCTTTCAGACTGGCAAACTCATCAGTCTGATGTGGTGGAGCAAACGTACATCGTGTTCGACCCAACCTATAGCAACCATCCCTAAGGTGTCCGTTTCTTTTGCAATGGGAGAAAATGGGCACAGTATTAGGAGGACCTCGGATTGCTTTTCTTGGTCAAAATCTCCTTCTTGGTTTTTGGTGACGGCCATATGGCGTCTTGGTAAACTCAGGAATTGGTCCGGGTGCAATTTGGGACGTGGAGGCACCATCAAAACCTATTCCTTGCCTATCACCAAAACCTAAAGCGGGACCGAGGAGCATCTTTCCCATCTTCCCAGATCTGTCCTCAATTTGAACCTTGACTTTCCTAGCTCTCTCAAGATCATGAGTAAGCTGTGCAACAATGGCTTCAAGTTTCTATTGAGAGTCCAAGGAGGAATGGAGCTCACTAGTAAGACTAGCCACTTGTGCAGTCAAGTCCGCTTTCACTTTCTCAAACCTACTCTCTCTCTCTCTCTCGTTTCTCCTAACTCCTCCTCTAACGCGGTTATCCTAAGAACTAACGCCTTGTTACGTTTTTTAGTTTTGAATGACTCATTATATAAGTCGGCGTAGGCGCGTTGAAGGGAACTCTCGTCCTCACTACCTTCCTCCTCTCCACTCTCTCCACACTCATGTCGAGGTGTCCATGTGAATCTGAATCCTCATCATCGTGAGGAGCACTAGGAGTGCTCACATGACTAGCCATGAACGCGGTGAAGTTACGCTCATGCGGTGACTCATCTCCCGAGTCCACCGACTCGACCTCACTGTCGTCACTAAGGGTAGCATTTAGGACATCTTTACCCTTCTCTCTATTCAGACGCGTGGCACACTCAAATGCTTTGTGGCCCTTACCGTCGCACTCAAAACATCTCTCACTGTCTTTAGGAGGTTCTTTGAAATCTTTCTTTTCAAATTTACTTTTCTGAAAATTCTTTTTGTCTTTAAAGTTCCCACTTTTCTTAAATTTTAGAATTTTCTTAAAGTTTTTAGCAAATAAAGCCAAATCATCTAGGTCAAACTCACATTCAGAATCGAACGTTTCAGTCTCTCTCTTTCTAGACGACTCAACCCTCTTTCTTGCCGACCCCTCACTCTTTCTCTCTTGGGCTTTAAGGGCAATTCCCTTATCTTTGGACTTGGTAGATTTAGGAAACCCGTCAATTTCATAAGTTTGTAAATCTCCTACAAGTTCTTCCAATTTTAGTGTATTTAAATTACCCAAGGAATTAAGCACAGTGACTTTAGGGATAAAATGCTTAGGAAGGGAACGAAGAATCTTCTTAACAACTCTAGCATTAGGAATATGTTCACCAAGATTGAAGCTAGTATTAACAATGTCAGATAACCTAGCATAAAATTCATCAAAGCATTCATTTTCATGCATGGTGATAGTTTCAAATTGAGTTGTTAAGTTTTGCAATTTTGACTCTTTAACAACATTTGTTCCTTCATGGGTAAGTTGTAGAACATCCCATGCCTCTTTTGACGTGGTGCACGTCATTATGCGTTTAAACTCATCCGGAGTGATGGAACCGGAAATAGCACTCAATTCCTTAGAATTGAAGGAAGACCATCTAAACTCATCCTCAGTCCATGTCGTGACAGATTTTAAATTTGTCACGTTCTCAACAGTGACGGACGGAGGTGTCCACCCTCTTTCAACGAGAATCCAAACCCGTTCATCAATGGCTTTTAAAGCCGACCTCATATGGGATTTCCAATAAGCATAATTAGTCCCGTCAAAAACAGGAAGTTTATTGTATGATTTCTCCATTTGAACACTCTCTTTTCAAAAATCAATTTTTCAGAAAATTGATATCTTTTAGAAAATTTTGCGGAAATTAGGAATACGCAATAAAATAGCGTAACCTGATCTGATACCAATTTGAAAGAGTTGGCGCTTGCGTTCAATAAGAAACAATATAATAAATTCCATTTTTAACCCAAATTAATCCTAAGCATGCAACTAGGTGTGATTGAAGCAATATGAAATCATGCAAGAGATATTCAACACACAAAGTTTAAGGAAAAATCCCCCAAAGGGGCAAAACCATTTCTATATCACTATAATTTGTAAGAGAAACGGCTTACAATAGGATTACACTGAAATACAAGTGTGACTAAGAATTACCCTCGGGTATCGGATTCTATAGTCGCGGCTGGAATATCCCTTTCCAGTAGGGCTGCAATGAAGAGGAAGAAGCGGTCCACTTCACAAGGGTTGAACAACAATCTTGTGTTCTTGGGTTGCAAAGTGATTCACAAATGTATGGAAGTTGTGTGAATCAAAGGTATGAATCATAGGACTCAAATACCATGAAGACTTGGAGTATTGGGACTCTAATTTTCGTCTTTTTAAGTCTTGCAAAACAACTCTCCCGAAGTTGGTTTAAATAGGAAAACATATGAAGAGTTGTGCAATTTTAGAACTCTAAAATTCTATCCAGCGTACAGGTACTCCGAACCGGTTCGGGTGTACTGCGAACCGGTTCGCCCCCCGAACCGGTTCGATCCTCGGTTTGGGAAAAGTTGCTGGAACTTGGAAGATTTCAACACTTAGAAAATTTCCAACTTTCTTCGAGGATTTTTCTCAAACTTCAAGGAGGCATAACTTCTTCACCGTAGCTCGGAATGAGGTGCCGTTTCTTCCAGTATCTTTGTTGCGTACAACTTTCCAGTTGACCGGTCCATGAGACGGTGACTGTGAAATTACCAAATTGCCCTTGAACTTCCCTATCAAGCCTTATTTCACTGTTTTGACTTCTCTCCCGTACCACTTGCATTTAGTCCCTAAATTCATGGAACGTGAAGTCGTTGAGGCCGATATGGGACACATGATGGAGATGATGGATGCTTGATTCCCGGAATTCGGATTGAGGCCGTCAAATGTGATCGAGTAGAGACGTGCCCAATGTAACGGCGTATGACATATAAACTGTAAGATAACGGACATGATAAAATTGTCCTTACAAATCTCCCCCTATGTCTATGCCGGTACATACATAAAAATATGAATTAACAAATAACAAAATGCTTATACAAATCTACCCTTCCATGAACCCAAAACTGAAAAGGTACAAATGAATAAGACTGCATCGTTTGTTCTTCAAAACTTCAGGAATCTCAAAGCTTTTCTCATCAGGGTGTGTATCATGGGATTATCAACGATGTACCTACACACATGAGACAAAGCAAATACCAAGTGACATATAGAGTTTGAAAAGAGATAAATATGTATACCAATTTATGCTTATGATAATACTCAACTCAAACTTTCAAAACTCCCCCATAATGAGATAATTCTTTCTCCCCCTTTTTATGATGTCCCCAAATAGACAAATGAGAGAAATAAAGCATGCAATCAAGTAACAGGGTGTCACATGGACTAAAATCACACCATGAATAAACATAAAGCAACCAAGTCGGTGATAGCATAAATGAATGGGTGTGATCTAAATTCGATAGGAAAATCAAAGCATACAAACATAACATATGTGCACGATGAATATTGGATATTCCTAACGAATGATCTCAAATGCTTCCTTTGGTGTAAAAGGGTTGGAAATATATGACATTGACTAAATCAAATCAACAAATCAAAGCTCAAAGTGATTTCTACACCAATAACGGCCAAAATGTTTTTCAGCTTTTTCAGGACTTTCAAGGAAATGCAAACCCGTTTTTCATTTTCCAACCAAACTCCCTCAAATTTATATATTAATAGAGGTATACTAAATTCTCAAACTTTGGAGAATTGATGGTGAAACCTAAATGGCCCATATATGGCATGAATTGCTTTTTATTGCCTTATCAATTTTTTCGGGCTCTTTTAACCTCTTAGGACCTCGGATATTAAAATTCCTCCATTTTTTAGGTCATTTTTAACGGTGGCTTTTGCGCAAAGGATAAGAATCAACTTTCGCAACCCCTCCCCATTATGAAATATATCACACAGTCTCACCAAAACGGTTTTTACATGCATGCCAATCTTGTCAAGTTTTATAGCATATTGTACATTGTATAAAAAGAATTGAGATAGAAACACTCAAGCCAATATGTGATAGACAAGTGCAATAATCAAATATAGCCGTGCATGTGTGCAATAAAGGATATAGGAGTCAAGCATGTAGGAAATATCACTAATTACATCTCAAGGACTCCAATCAATGTTAAGCACATGGATGAAATGGTGTAGCCTCTCAAATCTCTATCAAACAGTCACATGGATAAATGGAATGAAGTTGTGACTTGGCTATCTTAAATGCTCATCCATAAACAATCTCTTTTTGAATTTTTTCAAAAATTTTATCAAAATAAAATCTTTTTGTGCTTCTCTAAAATTTTTCTAAAAATAAAATCTTTTTGGTCTTTTCTTAAAATTTTCTAAAAAGAAAATCTTTTTGAATTTTTCAAAAATAAGAAAAAGCAAAGAAAATAAAGGAAACTAATAGAACAATCTAGCAATAGGCATCAAATGATATGAAAATGATAATGCAACATATGCTAGACACGGACCAACCCCTCAGTCAACTGTGCAGATCCCCAAAGACTACCTAAGACTCTCAAATCTTAGGGCATCTAAAGGTTTCGTGAAAATATCGGCTAACTGACGGTCGGTGGGAACAAAACTCAAGGATACGACCTTCTCCTCAACTAACTGACGGATGAAGTGCTCTCGTAACCTCATGTGCTTTGTGCGCGAATGTTGGACAGGATTGCGGGATATGTGTATCGCGCTCGTGTTATCACAGGAAATGATCATGGTGTCCTGTGAGATCCCATAGTCTGCCAACATTTGCTTCATCCACATGAGTTGCGTGCAACAACTCCCGACGGCGATGTACTCAGCCTCCGCAGTGGATAAAGAGATGGAGTTTTGCTTCTTGCTCAACCACGAGACAAGAGCAGAACCAAAGTAAAAACACCCACCAGAAGTGCTCTTACATCCATCTACGTCTCCGGCCCAATCGGCATCCGAATAGGCGGATAAACGGTCATCGGTATCAAAGGAATACCAAATACCGTAGGAGAGAGTCCCACTCAAGTATTTGATAATACGTTTTAGAGCGAGTAAGTGTGACTCTTTCGGAGATGCCTGATAGCGTGCACAGACTCCAACACTAAAGGCAATGTCGGGACGACTAGCAGTCAAGTAGAGAAGACTGCCTATCATACTCCGATACAAGGTTTGCTCTACGTCCTTGCCTGAAGTGTCCTTACTAAGCTTGGTAGTGGTACTCATAGGTGTACGAGCATGCTTAGCGGAGTCTAAACCAAATTTCTTCACTAGGTCTCTAGCATACTTGGATTGGGAGATGAACATCCCATCCTCTAGCTGACGAACCTGGAGACCAAGGAAGAATGTAAGCTCTCCAACCATGCTCATCTCAAACTCACTTTTCATCTCCTCCTCAAAGTGGTGAGCATGGTGGGAGCATGTGGATCCAAAGACTATGTCGTCCACATAGACTTGGGTAACCAAAATAGCACCGTCATCTCTCCTGATGAACAACGTCATATCAACTCCCCCTCTCTTGAAGCCACGGGCTAAGAGATAGGAAGTAAGCCTCTCGTACCAATCACGGGGTGCTTTCTTCAAACCATACAAGGCTTTCCTCAGATAGTAGACGTGATCAGGGTGCTTAGGGTCTTCAAAACCTTTTGGTTGTTCCACATAGACCTCCTCCTGTAGAATGCCATTCAGAAAGGGACTCTTGACATCCATCTGATATAACTTGAAGTGCAGATGACATGCGATGGCGAGTAGTAAGCGGACGGACTCAAGCCTCGCAACAGGAGCAAATGTCTCCCCAAAGTCTACACCCTCTATCTGTGTGTAGCCTTGAGCGACCAACCTAGCCTTGTTTCGAGTGATAGGACCATTTTCATCCATTTTATTCTTGAAAATCCAACGGGTACCAATCACATTAGTATCACTAGGTTGGGGGACAAGTTCCCAGACATTGTTCTTCTTAAACTGAAGCAACTCATCCTGCATAGCAGATATCCAGTGTTCATCCTTGAGTGCTTCCTTGTGATTCTTGGGCTCGACTTTGGACGTGTAGCAAAGATGGCTAACGACGTTCTCTAGCTGAGCACGAGTCTTGACCCCTAGAGTGGGATCGCCAACTATGGCAGTAGGGTCATGACTCTTGCGAACCCAAGCAGGTGTGTCCCCTAACACAGGAATAGGGTCCACAGAGTGTGGGAGAGGAACAGGAAAGTCACTATCAGAACAGTCCTCATCCGCACACTGAAAGTTGGGATCAATAACCGTCGGGGGTTCGTCATCTTGCACGGTGACGTTTATTGATTCCATAACCTTAGAGCTCTTCAGGTTAAAAACCCGGTATGCTCTACTGTTCGATGAATATCCTAGCAATATTCCCTCATCGCTCCGGGAGTCAAACTTTCCTAATTGCTCTCTATCCCGTAGGATGTAGCATTTACTCCCAAAAACACGGAAATATGCCAGGTTGGGTTTCTTGCCTATCCACAATTCATAAGGCGTCTTAAGTGTGTGTGGACGCAGATATACCCTATTCATCGTGTGGCATGCAGTAGACACTGCCTCAGCCCCCAAAATCTCCTAGATACCTTACGACCTTAAAGCATAGATCTAGCCATTTCTTGGATCGTTCTATTCTTTCTCTCAACAATCCCATTTTGCTGAGGAGTTCTTACAGCAGAGAACTCATGTTTGATCCCAAGGCTATCACAGTAAAGATCAACTTTTGCTTCTTAAAATTCAGTGCCGTTATCACTACGCATCCTGTTAATAGTGACACCGTGTTGGTTTTGCAGGACACGGCACTTGGTCGTTTGGAACTCTACAGCATCTGATTTCTCTCTTAGAAAACCTACGATAGAATATCTTGAGAAATTGTCCACCATCACGAGAATGTATCTCTTACCACCTAGGCTCTTCGTGCGAGTAGGACCCATAAGATCCATGTGAATCAACTCAAGAACACGGGAGGTGATAATGGAATTCAACTTCCTATGTGGACTACGAATTTTCTTTCCCAACTGATAGGGTCCACAAATCGTGGAAGTTGGCTTTCTAAGTGATGGTAAGCCACGTACAAGGTCCTTTTTAACTAAACGAGATAAGTCTCTAACGTTCACATGACCTAGACGTTGGTGCCACAGATCCATAGGAGTGATTGTGGCGCTATTGCAAACAAGTGAGGATGTGGGCTCAGTTCCATAAAAGTTATCCTCTGTCCTCACCCCTTGCACTAAAAGTTTACCGGCTTGATTATAGACCTTACAAGCTTTCCGGTCAAACTTTACTGCAAAGTCATCGTCGCACAGCTGGCTGATGCTAAGAAGGTTTGCTTTCAAACTTTTGACGTACAATACGTTCTCTAGCTTAGGAAATCCTGGTAACTCTACTGTACCTCATCCTATTATGCTAGATTTACTCCTATCTCCAAAAGTGACTCTCCCATCATTATAATCCTCAAGATGGGTAAAATAAGAGACATCACCTGTTATATGCCTGGAGCAACCACTGTCAAAATACCACTGTGAGGTATTGTGAGCTTTGAGAGCGACATGGACAACAAGGGCCTTTTTCTCTTTCTTAGGAACCCAAGAATAGGTACCTTTTTGTATTCCCTAGTTGTTGTTGGTTTTAGCCGGAATGCGAGGCGCATTTATTGATGGTAAGGTCATCCGTCGGAATTCCTCCATCAAACTCTGTGATGTGGTGGCTAGAAACTCAACACGCTCTTTCAGACTGGCAAACTCATCAGTCTGATGTGGTGGAGCAAACGTACATCGTGTCCGACCCAACCTATAGCAACCATCCCTAAGGTGTCCGTTTCTTTTGCAATGGGAGAAAAAGGGCACAGTATTAGGAGGACCTCGGATTGCTTTTCTTGGTCAAAATCTCCTTCTTGGTTTTTGGTGACGGCCATATGGCGTCTTGGTAAGCTCAGGAATTGGTCCGGGTGCAATTTGGGACGTGGAGGCACCATCAAAACCTATTCCTTGCCTATCACCAAAACCTAAAGCGGGACCGAGGAGCATCTTTCCCATCTTCCCAGATCTGTCCTCGATTTGAACCTTGACTTTCCTAGCTCTCTCAAGATCATGAGTAAGCTGTGCAACAATGGCTTCAAGTTTCTATTGAGAGTCCAAGGAGGAATGGAGCTCACTAGTAAGACTAGCCACTTGTGCAGTCAAGTCCGCTTTCACTTTCTCAAACCTACTCTCTCTCTCTCTCTCATATCGGTGCAGGTGGAGGACTCTCTCTCTCTCGTTTCTCCTAACTCCTCCTCTAACGCGGTTATCCTAAGAACTAACGCCTTGTTACGTTTTTTAGTTTTGAATGACTCATTATATAAGTCGGCGTCGGCGTAGGCGCGTTGAAGGGAACTCTTGTCCTCACTACCTTCCTCCTCTCCACTCTCTCCACGCTCATGTCGAGGTGTCCATGTGAATCTGAATCCTCATCATCGTGAGGAGCACTAGGAGTGCTCACATGACTAGCCATGAACGCGGTGAAGTTACGCTCATGCGGTGACTCATCTCCCGAGTCCACCGACTCGACCTCACTATCGTCACTAAGGGTAGCATTTAGGACATCTTTACCCTTCTCTCTATTCAGACGCGTGGCACACTCAAATGCTTTGTGGCGCTTACCGTCGCACTCAAAACATCTCTCACTGTCTTTAGGAGGTTCTTTGAAATCTTTCTTTTCAAATTTACTTTTCTGAAAATTCTTTTTGTCTTTAAAGTTCCCACTTTTCTTAAATTTTAGGATTTTCTTAAAGTTTTTAGCAAATAAAGCCAAATCATCTAGGTTAAACTCACATTCAGAATCGAACGTTTCAGTCTCTCTCTTTCTAGACGACTCAACCCTCTTTCTTGCCGACCCCTCACTCTTTCTCTCTTGGGCTTTAAGGGAAATTCCCTTATCTTTGGACTTGGTAGATTTAGGAAACCCGTCAATTTCATAAGTTTGTAAATCTCCTACAAGTTCTTCCAATTTTAGTGTATTTAAATTACCCAAGGAATTAAGCACAGTGACTTTAGGGATAAAACGCTTAGGAAGGGAACGAAGAATCTTCTTAACAACTCTAGCATTAGGAATATGTTCACCAAGATTGAAGCTAGTATTAACAATGTCAGATAACCTAGCATAAAATTCATCAAAGCATTCATTTTCATGCATGGTGATAGTTTCAAATTGAGTTGTTAAGTTTTGCAATTTTGACTCTTTAACAACATTTGTTCCTTCATGGGTAAGTTGTAGAACATCCCATGCCTCTTTTGACGTGGTGCACGTCATTATGCGTTTAAACTCATCCGGAGTGATGGAACCGGAAATAGCACTCAATTCCTTAGAATTGAAGGAAGACCATCTAAACTCATCCTCAGTCCATGTCGTGACAGATTTTAAATTTGTCACGTTCTCAACAGTGACGGACGGAGGTGTCCACCCTCTTTCAACGAGAATCCAAACCCGTTCATCAATGGCTTTTAAAGCCGACCTCATACGGGATTTCCAATAAGCATAATTAGTCCCGTCAAAAACAGGAAGTTTATTGTATGATTTCTCCATTTGAACACGCTCTTTTCAAAAATCAATTTTTCAGAAAATTGATATCTTTTAGAAAATTTTGCGGAAATTAGGAATACGCAATAAAATAGCGTAACCTGATCTGATACCAATTTGAAAGAGTTGGCGCTTGCGTTCAATAAGAAACAATATAATAAATTCCATTTTTAATCCAAATTAACCCTAAGCATGCAACTAGGTGTGATTGAAGCAATATGAAATCATGCAAGAGATATTCAACACACAAAGTTTAAGGAAAAATCCCCCAAAGGGGCAAAACCATTTGTATATCACTATAATTTGTAAGAGAAACGGCTTACAATAGGATTACACTGAAATACAAGTGTGACTAAGAATTACCCTCGGGTATCGGATTCTATAGTCGCGGCTGGAATATCCCTTTCCAGTAGGGCTGCAATGAAGAGGAAGAAGCGGTCCACTTCACAAGGGTTGAACAGCAATCTTGTGTTCTTGGGTTGCAAAGTGATTCACAAATGTATGGAAGTTGTGTGAATCAAAGGTATGAATCATAGGACTCAAATACCATGAAGACTTGGAGTATTGGGACTCTAATTTTCGTCTTTTTAAGTCTTGCAAAACAACTCTCCCGAAGTTGGTTTAAATAGGAAAACCTATGAAGAGTTGTGCAATTTTAGAACTCTAAAATTCTATCCAACGTACAGGTACTCCGAACCGGTTCGGGTGTACTGCGAACCGGTTCGATCCTCGGTTTGGGAAAAGTTGCTGGAACTTGGAAGATTTCAACACTTAGAAAATTTCCAGCTTTCTTCGAGGATTTTTCTCCAACTTCAAGGAGGCATAACTTCTTCACCGTAGCTCGGAATGAGATGCCATTTCTTCCAGTATCTTTGCTGCGGCAAGCTCTAAAACTTTCCTGTTGACCGGTCCACAAGACGGTGACTGTGCAATTACCAAATTGCCCTTGAACTTCCCTATCAAGCCTTATTTCACTATTTTGACTTCGCTCCCGTACCACTTGCATTTAGTCCCTAAATTCATAGAACGTGAAGTCGTTGAGGCCGATATGGGACACATGATGGAGATGCTGGATGCTTAATTCCCGGAATTCGGATTGAGGCCGTCAAATGTGATCGAGTAGAGACGTGCCCAATGTAACGGCGTATGACATATAAACTGTAAGATAACGGACATGATAAAATTGTCCTTACAAGTCCTGATATTTTTAAATTATCGTCGTATTCTCAAAGTGGGAGTACCATGATCACAGGGTAAGTTCCTACGAGTTGTTAGTGCCACTAACGCGGCCATTCGGCGGCTATTTTGGATTTTAACCCACTAACACCATGTTTTTATGCCGAAGTCTAAAAATAAGAAAATTATCGTAGTATTCTGAAATCGGGAGTCCCTGTTATTACGCGATTAGTTCCTACAAGTTAAATTGGTCTCGTACGAGGTGTTGGTGCCACTCACGGGGTCGTTCGGGGCTGTTTTGGGATTTCACCCACTAACGCCATGCTTTTCTTAAGTCCAAATATTTTTATATTATCATCGTATTCTCAAACTGGGAGTCCCGTGACTGCGAGGTCACTTCCTACGAGTTAGATTTGTCCCGTGCGAGGTGTTGGTGCCACTTATGGGGTCGTTCGGGGGTTGTTTAAGGTTTTCACCCACTAACGCCATGTTTTTTAGCCTAAGTCTAGAAATATACAAATTATCTTTGTATTCTTAAACCGAGAGTCCTGTGATCGCGCGGTCAAATCCTTTGGGATACATTGGTCCGTATGAGTTGCTGGTGCCACTCACGGGGCCGTTCTGGGGATGTTTCGAGTTTTCACCCACTAACGCCATGTTTTGCCTAAGTCCTTTTTTTTTAAATTATCATCGTATTCTCAAACGGGGAGTCTCATGATCGCACGATAAGTTCCTAGGAGGTACATTGGTCCCTTGTGAGGTGTTGGTGCCACTCACGGGGTCGTTCGGGGGCTGTTTTGGGTTTTCACCCACTAACGCATGTTTTTAAGCCTAAGTCTAAAAATATGCAAATTATCACCGTATTCTAAAACCAGGAGTCCTATGACCGCTCTATCAGTTCCTATGAGTTACATTGGTCCCGTGCAAGGTGTTGGTGCCACTCACGGGGCCATTCGGGGACCATTTCAGGTTTTCACCCACTAATGCCACATTTTGCTTAATTCCTGATATTTTTAAATCATCGTCGTATTGTAAAACCGAGAGTCCCGTGATCGCGCGGTTAGTTCTTACGAGTTGTTGGCGCAACTCACGAGGCCATTCGGGGGCTGTTTTTTATTTTAACCCACTAACGCCATGTTTTTATGCCGAAGTCTAGAAATATAAAAATTATCGTCATATTCTCAAACCGAGAGATCCATGATCGCGTTGTCAATTCCTACCAGTTACATTGGTCCCGTGCGAGGTATTGGTACCACTCACGGGGCTCTTCTGGGGTTGTTTTGGGTTTTCACCCACTAACGCCATGTTTTGCTTAAGTCCTGATATTTTTAAATTATCATCTTTTTCTCAAACTGGGTGTCCCGAGATCACGCGGTAAGTTCCTACGAGTTATATTTGTCGCTTGCGAGGTGTTGGTACCACTCATGGGGCCGTTCGGGGGCTGTTTTCGGGTTTTCACCCACTAGCGCCATGTTTTTAAGCCCAAGTATAGAAATATGAGAATTATCATCGTATTCTCAAATTGGGAGTCCCGTGATCGTGCGGTCAGTTCCTACATGTTAAATTGGTCCCGTGCGAGGTGTTGGTGCCACTCACAGGGCCGTTTTGGGGCTATTTCGGGTTTTCACCCACTAACACCTTGTTTTTCTTAAGTCCTGATATTTTTAAATTATCGTCGTATTCTCAAAGTGGGAGTACCATGATCATACAGTAAGTTCCTACGAGTTGTTGGCGCCAATCACGGGGCCGTTAGGGGGTTGTTTTGGATTTTCACCCATTAACGCCATGTTTTTATGTCGAAGTCTTGAAATATACAAATTATCGTCATATTCTCAAACCGGGAGACCCATGATCGCACGATTAATTTCTACCAGTTACATTGGTCCCGCGCGATGTATTGGTACCACTCACGGGGTTGTTCTAGGGCTATTTTGGAGTTTCACCCACTAACCCCGTGTTTTGCTCAAGTCTAGATATTTTTAAATTGTCGTCATTTTCTCAAACTGGGTGTCCCATGATCGCGCGATAAGTTCCTACGAGTTATATTGGTCCCTTGCGAGGTGTTGGTGCTACTCACGTGGCCGTTCGAGGGCTGTTTTCGGATTTTCACCCACTAACGCCATGTTTTTAAGCCCAAGTATAGAAATATGCAAATTATCATCAAATTCTCAAATCGGGAATCCCGTGATCGTGCGGTCAGTTCCTACATGTTAAATTGGTCCCGTGTGAGGTGTTGGTGCCACTCACAGGGTCGTTCTGGGGCTATTTCGGCTTTTCACCCATTAACGCCTTGTTTTACTTATGTCGTGATATTTTTAAATTATCATCGTATTCTCAAAGTGGGAGTCCCAAAATCATACGGGAAGTTCCTACGAGTTGTTGGTGCCACTCACGGGGCCATTCGGGGGCTGTTTTGGATTTTCACCCACTAACGCCATGTTTTTATGCCAAAGTCTAAAATATCCAAATTATCATTGTAATCTTCAATTGGGAATCCCCGTGATTACGCGTTCAGTTCCTACGAGTTAGATTGGTCCCGTATGAGGTGTTAGTGCCACTCACTGGGCCGTTCGGGGGCTGTTTCACCCACTAACGCCATGTTTTTCTTAAATCCTGATATTTTAAAATTATCATTGTATTCTCAAACCGGGAGTCTCGTGATTGCGAGGTCACTTCCTAGGAGTTAGATTTGTCTTGTTCGAGGTGCTGGTGCCATTCGCGGGGTCGTTCGGGGGTTGTTTTAGGTTTTCACCCACTAACGCCATGTTTTTAATCCTAAGTCTAGAAATATAAAAAGTATCATTGTATTCTTAAACTGGGAGTCGCGTGATCGTGCGGTCAGTTCCTATGAGATACATTAGTCCCGTGCGAAGTGTTGGTACCACTCACGGGGCCGTTCTGGGGTTGTTTCGAGTTTCCACCCCCTAATTCCATGTTTTGCCTAAGTCCTCTTATTTTTAAATTATCATCGTATTCTCAAATGGGGAGTCTCATGATCGCGCGATAAGTTCCTACGGGGTACATTGGTCCCTTGTGAGGTGTTGGTGCCACTCACGGGGCCGTTCGGGGGCTGTTTTGGGTTTTCACCCACTAACGCCATGTTTTTAAGCCTAAGTCTAAAAATATGCAAATTATCATCGTATTCTAAAACCGGGAGTCTCGTGACAGCTCGGTCAGTTCCTATGAGTTACATTGGTCCCGTGCAAGGTGTTGGTGCCACTCACGGGGGCGTTTTAGGTTTTCACCCACTAATGCCACGTTTTGCTTAATTCCTTATATTTTAAAATTATCATCGTATTCTAAAACCGAGTTTCCCGTGATCGCGCGGTTAGTTCTTACGAGTTGTTGGCGCCACTCACGGGGCCGTTTGGGGGCTGTTTGGGATTTTCACCCACTAACGCCATGTTTTTATGCCGAAGTCTAGAAATATACAAATTATCATAATATTCTCAAACAGGGAGACCCATGATCGCGCGGTCAATTCCTACCAGTTACATTAGTCCCGTGCGAGGTATTGGTACCACTCACGGGGCTGTTCTGGGGCTGTTTTAGGTTTTCAGCCACTAACGCCATGTTTTGCTTAAGTCCTGATATTTTTAAATTATCGTGTTTTTCTCAAACTGGGTGTCCCGTGATCACGCGGTAAATTCCTACGAGTTATATTTGTCCCTTGTGAGGTGTTGGTACCACTCACGGGATCGTTCGGGGGTTGTT
Organism: Sambucus nigra; assembly: GCA_949130495.1. Lineage (NCBI taxonomy): Eukaryota > Viridiplantae > Streptophyta > Magnoliopsida > Dipsacales > Adoxaceae > Sambucus > Sambucus nigra. The sequence continues at coordinate 516,142,093 of OX422220.1, forward strand.
TTCGGGGTTTCACCCACTAAAGCCATGTTTTTTAGCCCAAGTTTAGAAATATGCAAATTATCATCGTATTCTCAAATTAGGACTCCCATGATCGTGCTTTCAGTTCCTACATGTTAAATTGGTCCCGTGCGAGGTGTTGGTGTCACTCACAGGGCCGTTCGGGGGCTGTTTCAGGTTTTCACCCACTAATGGCATGTTTTGCTGAGTTCCTGATATTTTAAAATTATCTTCGTATTTTGAAATCGAGAGTCCCATGATCACGCGGTAAGTTCATATGAGTTGTTGGCGACACTAACGCCATGTTTTTATGCCGAAGTAGAGAAATATACAAATTATTGTCCAATTCTCAAACCGGGAGACCCATGATCGCGCGGTCAATTCCAACCAGTTACATTGGTCCCATGCGAGGTATTTGTACCACTCACGGGGTTGTTCTGGGGCTATTTTGGGTTTTCACCTACTAACGCCATGTTTTGCTTATATCCTGATATTTTTAAATTATCTTCGTATTCTCAAAGTGGGAGTACCATGATCATACGGTAAGTTCCTACGAGTTGTTGTTGCGACTCACGCGGGCATTCGGGGGCTGTTTTGGATTTTAACCCATGTTTTTATGCCGAAGTCTAAAAATAAGCAAATTATCGTAGTATTCTGAAATCGAGAGGCCCTGTGATTACGTGATCAGTTCCTACGAATTAAATTGGTCCCGTTCGAGGTGTTGGTGCCACTCACGGGATCGTTCGGGGGCTGTTTTGTGATTTCACCCACTAACGCCATGCTTTTCTTAAGTCCTGATATTTTTAAATTATCATCGTATTCTCAAACCGGGAGTCCCGTGACTGCGAGGTCACTTCTTACGAGTTAGATTTGTCCCATGCGAGGTGTTGGTGTCACTCACGGGGTAGTTCGGGGGCTGTTTAAGGTTTTCACCCACTAACGCCATGTTTTTAAGCCTAAGTCTAGAAATATATAAATTATCATTGTATTCTTAAATCGAGGGTCCTGTGATCGCGCGGTCAGTTCCTTTGAGATACATTGGTCCCGTGCGAGGTGCTAGTGCCACTCAAGGGGCCATTCTGGGGCTGTTTCGAGTTTTCACTCACTAACGCCATGTTTTGCCTAAGTCCTCTTATTTTTAAATTATCATCGTATTCTCAAATGGGGAGTCTCATGATCGCGCGATAAGTTCCTACGAGTTACATTGGTCCCTTGCGAGTGTTGGTGCCACTCACGGGGCCGTTCGGGGGCCATTTCGGATTTTCACCCACTAACACCTTATGTTTAAGCCAAAGTGTAAAAATATGCAAATTATCATTGAATTCTCAAACCGGGAGTCCTGTGATCGCGCGGTCAGTTCCTATGAGTTACATTGGTCCCGTGCGAGGTGTTGGTACCACTCACGGGGGCGTTCGGGGGCTGTTTCAGGTTTTCACCCAGTAATGGCATGTTTTGCTTAGTTCCTGATATTTTAAAATTATCGTCGTATTCTGAAACTGAGAGTGCCATGATCACGCGATAAGTTCTTATGAGTTGTTGGCGACACTCACGGGGCCTTTCGGGGGCTGTTTTGGATTTTCACCCACTAACACCATGTTTTTATGCCGATGTAGAGAAATATAGAAATTATTGTCCAAATCTCAAACCGGGAGACCCATGATCGCGCGGTCAATTCCTACCAGTTACATTGGTCCCGTGCGAGGTATTGGTACCACTCACGGGGCTGTTCTGGGGCTATTTTGGGTTTTCATCCACTAACGCCATGTTTTGCTTATATCCTGATATTTTTCAATTATCGTCATTTTCTCAAACTGGGTGTCCCGTGATTGCGCGATAAGTTCCTACGAGTTATATTTGTCCCTTGTGAGGTGTTGGTGCCACTCACGGGGCCGTTCGGGGGATTATTTTCGAGTTTTCACCCACTAACGCCATGTTTTTAAGCCCAAGTATAGAAATATGCAAATTATCATCGTATTCTCAAATCGGGAGTCCCTTCATCGTGCGGTCAGTTCCTACATGTTAAATTCGTCCTGTGCGAGGTGTTGGTGCCACTCACAGGGCCATTCTAGGGCTATTTTGGGTTTTTACCCACTAACTCCTGATTTTACTTAAGTCCAGATATTTTTAAATTATCGTCGTATTCTCAAAGTGAGAGTCTCGTGATCATACGGTTAGTTTCGACGAGTTGGTGGTGCCACTCACGGAGCCATTCAGGGGCTATTTTTGATTTTCACCCACTAACGCAATGTTCTTATGCCGAAGTCCAAAAATATGCAAATTGTCATAGTATTCTGAAATCGGGAGTCCCTGTGATTATACAGTCAGTTCCTATAAGTTGGATTGGTCCCGTACGAGGTTTTGGTGCCACTCACGGGGCCGTTCGGGGGTTGTTTTTGGATTTCACCCACTAATGCCATGTTTTTCTTAAGTCCTAATATTTTCAAATTATCATCGTATTCTGAAACCGTGAGTCCCGTGAGTGAAAGGTCAATTCCTACGAGTTAGATTTGTCCCGTGAGAGGTGTTGGTGCCACTCGCGGGGTCGTTCGGGGGCTGTTTAAGGTTTTCACCCACTAACACCATGTTTTTCAGCCTAAGTCTAGAAATATACAAATTATCATTGTATTCTTAAAAAGGGAGTCCCGTGATCGTGTGGTAAGTTCCTATGAGATACATTGGCCCCGTGCGAGGTGTTGGTGCCACTCACGAGGCCGTTCTGGGGTTGTTTCGAGTTTTCACCCATTAATGCCATGTTTTGCCTAAGTCCTCTTATTTTTAAATTATCATCGTATTCTCAAACGAGGAGTCTCGTGATCGCGCGATAAGTTCCTACGAGTTACATTGTATCCTTGCGAGGTGTTGGTGCCACTCACGGGGCCGTTCGGGGGCTGTTTCGAGTTTTCACCCACTAACGCCATGTGTTTAACCCTAAGTCTAAAACATGCAAATTATCATCGTATTCTCAAACCGGGAGTCCCGTGATCGTGCGGTCAATTCCTATGAGTTATATTGGTCCCGTGCGAGGTGTTGGTGCCACTCACGGGACCGTTCGGGGGCTGGTTCAGGTTTTCACCCACTAATGCCATGTTTTGCTTAATTCTAGATATTTTTAAATTATCGTCGTATTCTAAAACCGAGAGTCCTGTGATCACGCGGTAAGTTCTTATGAGTTGTTGGCGCCACTCACGGGGCCGTTCGGGGGCTATTTTGGATTTTCGCACACTAACGCCATGTTTTTATGCCGAAGTCTAGAAATATACAAATTATCGTCCAATTATCAAACCGGGAGACCCATGATCGCGCGGTCAATTCCTACCAGTTACATTGGTCCCGTGCGAGGTATTGGTAACACTCACGGGGCTGTTCTAGGGCTGTTTTGGGTTTTCACCCACTAACGCCATGTTTTGCTTATGTGCTGATATTTTTCAATCATCATCATTTTCTCAAACTGGGTGTCCCGTGATCGCGCGGTAAGTTCCTACGAGTTATATTTGTCCCTTGCGAGGTGTTGGTGCCACTCACGGGGTCGTTCGGGGGCAATTTTCGAGTTTTCACCCACTAACGCCATGTTTTTAAGCCCAAGTATAGAAATATGCAAATTACCATTGTATTCTCAAATCGGGATTCGCTTGATCGTGCGATCAGTTCCTACATGTTAAATTCATCCTGTGCGAGGTGTTGGTGCCACTCACAGGGCCGTTCTAGGGCTATTTTGGGTTTTCACACACTAATGCCTTATTTTACTTAAGTCCTGATATTTTTAAGTTATCAAAGTATTCTTAAAGTGGGAGTCCCTTGATCATACGATAAGTTCCTATGAGTTGTTGGTGCCAGTCACGGGGCCATTCAGGGGCTGTTTTGGATTTTCACCCACTAACGCAATGTTCTTATGCGAAAGTCTAAAAATATGAAAATTATCATAGTATTCTGAAATCGGGAGTCCCCATGATTACGCGGTTAGTTCCTACAAGTTAGATTGGTCCTGTACGAGGTGTTAGTGCCACTCACGGGGCCGTTCGGGGGCTGTGTTGGGATTTCACCCACTAACGCCATGTTTTTCTTAATTCCAGATATTTTTAAATTATCATCATTTTCTCAAATCGGGAGTCCCGTGAGTACGAGGTCACTTCCTACGAGTTAGATTTTTCCCGTGCGAGGTGTTGGTGCTACTGGTGGGGTCGTTCGGGGGCTGTTTAAGGTTTTCACCCACTAACGCCATGTTTTTAAGCCTAAGTCTAGAAATATACAAATTATCATTGTATTCTTAAACCGAGAGTCCCATGATCGTGTGGTCAGTTCCAATGAGATACATTGGTCCCGTGCGAGGTGCTGGTGCCACTCACGGGCCGTTTTGTGGCTGTTTTGAGTTTTCACCCACTAATGCCATGTTTTGCCTAAGTCCTCTTATTTTTAAATTATCATTATATTCTTAAACGGGGAGTCTCGTGATCGTGCGATAAGTTCCAACGAGTTACATTGGTCCCTTACGAGGTGTTGGTGTCACTCACGGGGCCGTTCGGGGGTTGTTTCGAGTTTTCACCCACTAACGCCATGTTTTTAAGCCTAAGTCTAAAAATATGCAAATTATTATCGTATTCTCAAACCGGGAGTCCCGTGATCGCGCGGTCAGTTCCTATGAGTTACATTGGTTCCGTGCAAGGTGTTGGTGCCACTCACGGGGCCGTTTCAGGTTTTCACCCACTAATGCCATGTTTTTATTCATTCCTGATATTTTTTAATTATCGTCGTATTCTAAAACCGAGAGTCCCATGATCGCGTGGCAAGTTCTTACGAGTTATTGGCACCACTCACGGGGCCGTTCATAGGTTGTTTTGTATTTTCACCTACTAACGCCATGTTTTTATGCCGAAGTCTAGAAATATGTAAATTATCATCGTATTCTCAAATCGGGAGACCCATGATCGCGCGGTAAATTCCTACCAGTAACATTGGTCCTGTGCGACGTGTTGGTGCCACTCACCGGGTCGTTTGGGGGCTGTTTTGGGTTTTAACCCACTAACACCATGTTTTGCTGAAGTCCTGATATTTTTAAATTTTCATCGTATTCTCAAACCGAGATTCCTGTGATCACGCTATAAGTTCCTATGAGTAACAATGGTTCCATACGAGGTGTTGGTGCCACTCACGGGGTCGTTTGGGGGCTGTTTCGGGTTTTCACCCGCTAACGCCTTGTTTTTAAGCCGAAGTCTATAAATATGCAAATTATCATCATCTTCTCAAATTGGGAGTCTCGTGATCGCACGGTTAGTTCTTACGAGTTAGATTGCTCACGTGCGAGGTGTTGGCGCCACTCACGGGGCCGTTCGGGCGCCATTTAGGATTTTCACCCACTAACGCCATGTTTTTATGCTGAAGTCTAGAAATATACAAATTATCATCGTATTCTCAAATCGAGAGACCGGTGATCGCGTGATAAGTTCCTATCAGTTACATTGGTCATGTACGATGTGTTGGTGCCACTCAGCGGGCCGGTCGAGTGTTGTTTCGGGTTTTCACCCACAAACGCCATGTTTTGCTGAAGTCCATATATTTTTAAATTGTCATCGTATTCTGAAATCGGGATTCCCATGATCGCGCGATAAGCTCCTATGTCTTACAATGGTTCCGTGCGAGGTGTTACTGCCACTCACGGGGTCGTTCGGGTGCAATTTTGGGTTTTCTCCCCCTAACGCCATGTTTTTAAGACTAAGTCTATAAATAGGAAAATTATCATCATCTTTTAAAATCCAGAGTCCCGTGATCGCGCGATCAGTTCCTGCGAGTTAAATTCATCCCGTGCGAGGTGTTGGTACCACTTACGGGGCTGTTCTGGGACTATTTTGGGTTTTCACCCACAAACGCCATATTTTTCTTAAGTCTTGATATTTTTAAATTATCGTTGTTTTCTCAAAATGGGAGTCCCGTGATCACGCGATAAGTTCCTATGAGTTACATTGGTCCCTTGCGAGGTGTTGGTGCCACTCACGGGGTCGTTCCGGGGGTGTTTTCGGGTTTTCACCCATTAACGCCATGTTTTTAAGACCAAGTCTAGAAATAGGCAAATTACCATCGTATTCTCAAATCGGGAGTCCCGTGATTGCGCGATCAGTTCCTACATGTTACATTGGTCCGATGCGAGGTGTTGTAGCCACTCAAAGGGCAATTCTGGGGCTATTTCGAGTTTTCACCCACTAATGCCATGTTTTGCTTAAGTCCTGTTATTTTTAAATTATCATCGTATTCCCAAAGCAGGGGTCCCGTGATCGTGCGGTAAGTTTCTACGAGTTGTTGGTTCCACTCACCGGGCCGTTCGGGGGTTGTTTTGGATTTTCACCCACTAACGCCATGTTTTTATGCCGAAGTCTAAAAATATGCAAATTATCATTATATTCTGAAATCGGGAGTCCCCGTGATTACGCGGTCAGTTCCTACAAGTTAGACTGGTCCCGTACGAGGTGTTGGTCCCACTCAGGGCGCCGTTCGGGGGCTATTTTGGGATTTCACCCACTAACGCCATGTTTTGGTTAAGTCTTGATAATTTTAAATTATTCTGATATTCTCAAACCGGGAGTCCCATCATTGCGATCTTACTTCCTACGAGTTAGATTGGTCCCATACGAGGTGTTGGTGTCACTCACAGGGTCGTTCGGGGCTGTTTCGGTTTTTCACCCACTAACGCCATGTCTTTATGCCCAAGTCTATAAATATGCGAATTATTGTCATATTCTAAAATCAGGAGTCCCGTGATGGCGCGATCAGTTTCTACGAGTTACCTTGGTCCCGTGCGAGGTGTCGGTGCCACTCACGGGGCCGTTTGAGGGCTAAAACGGGCTATCACCCACTAACGCAATGTTTTGCCTAAGTCTTGATATTTTTAAATTATCGTCGTATTCTCAAACCGAGAGTCCTGTGATTGCGAGGACACTTCCTATGAGTTAGATATGTCTCATACGAGGTGTTGGTACCACTCACGGGGTTGTTCAGAAGTTGTTTAAGGTTTTCACCCACGAATGCCATCTTTTTAAGCCTAAGTCTATAAATATATAAATTATCATAGTATTCTCATATCGGGAGTCCCCGTGATTATGCGGTCAGTTCCTACGAGTTAGATTTGTCCCGTACGAGGTATTGGTTCCACTCACGGGGCCGTTCGAGGGCTGTTTCGGGATTTCACCCACTAACGCCCTGTTTTGCTTAAGTCCTGATATTTTTAAATTATCATTGTATTCTCAAACCGAGTGTCCCGTGACTGCGAGGTCACTTCATACGAGTTAGACTTGTCCCATGCGAGGTGTTGGTGCCACTCACGGGGTCATTCGGGGGCTAATTTTGGTTTTCTCCCCCTAACGCCATGTTTTTAAACCCAAGTCTATAAATAGGCAAATTATCATCATCTTCTCAAACCGGGAGTCCCGTGATCGCGCGGTTAGTTCCTACGAGTTAAATTTGTCCCGTGCGAGGTGTTGGTACCACTCACGGGGATGTTCTGGGACTATTTTGGGTTTTCACCCACAATCGCCATGTTTTGCTTAAGTCTTGATATTTTTAAATTATCATCGTTTTCTCAAACTGGGAGTCCTATGATCATGCAATAAGTTCCTACGAGTTACAATGGTCCCTTGCGAGGTGTGGGTGCCACTCAGGGGGCCGTTCGGGGGCTATTTTCGGGTTTTCACCCACTAACGCCATGTTTTAAGCCCATGTCTAGAAAAAGGTAAATTACTGTCGTATTCTCAAATCGATAGTCCCGTGATCGCGCGGTCAGTTCCTACATGTTACATTGGTCCCGTACGAGGTGTTGGTGCCACTCACAGGCCCGTTCTAGGCCTATTCTGGGGCTATTTAGGGTTTTCACCCTCTAACGCCATGTTTCGCTTAAGTCCTGATATTTTTAAATTATCATCGTATCCTCAAACCAGGAGCCTCGTGATCGCGCGGTAAGTTTCTACTAGTTACATTGGTCCTGTGCGAGGTGTTGGGGCCACTCACGGGGCCGTTCGATGGATATTTTGTGTTTTCACCCACTATCGCATGTTTTTATGCCTAAGTATAGGAATATGCAAATTATCATTGTATTCTCAAACCGGGAGTCCCGTGATCATGCGGTCAGTTCGTATGAGTTACATTGGTCCTGTGCGAGGTGTTAGTGCCATTCACGAAGACATTAGGGGTTGTTTCCGGTTTTCACCCACTAACGCCATGTTTTTAAGCCTAAGTCTAGAAATATACAAATTATCAACGTATTCTCAAACTGAGAGTCCCGTGATCACGCGGTCAGTTCCTACAAGTTACATTGGTCCCGTGCGAGGTTTTAGTGCCACTCATAGAGATGTTCGAAGGCTATTTTCGATTTTCATCCACTAATGCCATGTTTTTAAGCTTAAATTTCAAAATACAGAAATTATCATCGTATTCTCAAACAGGGAGTCCCGTGATCACGCGGTTAGTTCCTACGAGTTACATTGGACCCGTGCGAGATGTTGGTTCCACTCACAGGGCCGTTCAGGGGTTGTTTCGGGTTTTCACCCTCTAACGCCTTGTTTTGCTTAAGTCCTCATATTTTTAAATTATCATCGTATCCTCAAACCAGGAGTGTCGTGATCACGAAGTATGTTTCTACGAGTTACATTGGTCTCGTGCGAGGTGTTGGTGCCACTCACCGGGTCGTTCGGGGGCTATTTTGGGTTTTCACCCTCTAACGCCATGTTTTGCTTCAGTCCTGATATTTTTAAATTATCGTCGTATCCTCAAACCAGGAGTCTCGTGATCGCGCGATAAGTTTCTACGAGTTACATTGGTCCCATTTGAGGTTTTTGTGCCACTCACGGGGCCGTTCAGTGGCTGTTTTGTGTTTTCACACACTAACGCATGTTTTTATGCCTAAGTCTAGGAATATGCAAATTTTTGTCGTATTCTCAAAACGAGAGTTCCGTGATCACACGGTAAGTTCCTACGAGTTACATTGGTCCCGTGCGAGGTGTTAGTGCCACTCACGGAGCCGTTTGTGGTCTATTTCTGGTTTTCACCCACTAACGCCATGTTTTTAAGCCTAAGTCCAGAAAAATACAAATTATCATTGTATTCACAAATCGGGAGTCCCGTGATCGCGCGGTCAGTTCCTACGTGTTACATTGGTATCGTGCGAGGTGTTTGTGCCACTCACGGGGTCGTTTGGGGGCTGTTTTTGGGTTTCACCCACTAATGCAATTTGTATACACCCCATTCTGTTACCCCTTAAGCTCTCCTAGGGTCTCTAGCAAACCTCCTCATCGCTACCTACCCAAGCCATACCCCGAGTACTTGACCCAAAAGTCACCGGACACCCCCGGGCTCCGCTGGACCATAGTCCACTCTTCAGCTCGACTGAGGCTGAATGAATCTTCGAAGGGAACTGAAACCCCTTTCCAACGGTCCATCCCGTGCGCGATTCTGATTCACCATGCGGACGAACGACCCGTTTCCCCCGAAAGGTCACCAAATGCTTCCAGGGCCCGGATGACCAAAGTCAACTCTCCGAACCGGGTCAAACTCCTTGGAATGTCTAAGTACATCTCCTAACCTTTCTAACGGTCCACCCCGTGCGCGATTCGGACTTACCATGCGGACGAACGATCCGTTTGCGTCCGAACGATTCCCCGTTCAATGGACTGACAAACTCTTCCGAGCCACATTTGACCCAAATTCAACTCCCGAACCTGGGAGCAGTCCAAAGGACTTTCGAAGGTCTCTGAATTACCTTTTCAACGGTTTTCCCCGTACACGATTCGGATCAACGATTTGCGTTCGACAGCCGTTTTTTCCGAAAAGGCCTAAAAACACCTGCCAAACGGCAGGTTGCCAACCCTGCCTATCGGCAGGTGCCGATAGGCAGTACCAGGGGTATGCCGATCGGTAGTCCCCTGGGCCTATAAAAGGAGGCCTTGGCCTCATTTGTTAGGGAGCTCAGATCAGAAGCATATCACTCTCAGAAAACTCCGAAAACCCCTCTCAAAGTCAGCGTGATTCCCACACCCAAATCCCCTTTTTACCTCCACGTTTCATCACCTTTTTCATCATGTTTGGGGAATTAAACATCCTACATCATCATCCAAGTGCAAAGGCTGCTCTCCAACATTCAAGAACAAGCTCAAGATCTCCAAGAAGGTCCAATTTTCTCAACTCTCTCATTAAATTCTCATAAATTCGAATTAACTTGTTTTATTACTTAGCACTTTTATTCTCTCATTTCACATATTGTAATATAATTTTTATCTAGTATTATTGCACATCTCTTATTTTCCTATAAGTAAAAACCCCCAAAACAAGAAAAAGAGGGTTTACTCATAAATTCCAAGCGGGAATTCTCACACATTTCTCACACTTTTCTCACAACTAAAACACTTTTTCCACACACACACACACATAGAAAAATAAGAGAAGTCCTCGGTTGGAGTTATGGGTTAAACCCCACCCCTCGTTTGCATGCGAACTACGTGGACTTTGATGCCTTTATAGGCTACGTAGGCGTCTCGGGGTAAAACCCGAGACTCGAGCCCTTATTTCTACTTTTTATCTCATTTTCTATCTTTTCTAAACCCAATCCTCTTATAGTTCATATATTTGTTCTTCGAAGTGCATTATTCCATATATGTTATCGTTCCCTTATAACGATCAACGCAAGGATAATCGCACAAATCCTATTTTCTACACTATTCTTACATTCCTACGGATGACTCGCTTTATCTCTTCCATGATACAAGTCGAGTATTTCAATCTCCATTATATATACACATGCACACATATCACGGGGAAAATAAAGGAATATAACAAAAATCCATGAGAGACCGTAAGGGCGGAATGGGTGCCTAACACCTTCCCATTTCGTAACTTAGCCTCCGGACCCTTCAGGAATCATTTTGGTTTCACAAGTATCAGTATGTCTTTGGATGCCATCCTTCAGGGCAGTTTCCCCTTTTCTTTTGTCTGTTTTGAGTAAAATAGACTGGCGACTATAAACCTCTCTACATTATCACGCCTCACCAAATCGACGCCGGTCGAAGCGCACCCGAGAGGGACGCGCGGGACCTAGAATCCTTCCCACGAGGATCGGGGATGGCCACAGTGGCGACTCTGGTGGGGATTAAATTTTATTTTGAGGGCTAGACTCTATTTACATGGATGTTATATTTGTTTATATGCTCCCCCATTTTGCATGTTCCCCTTTTTCAGGTGTATCCCATGCTTATGCTTCTATTCACACACTTGTAGAAAATTCTCCATGTACACTTCACACCATGTGCACCTAGGGTCACATATATCCATGTGTTCCACGCATCACCTATCCATACTTGGTGAACCATTGGCACTTGTACTTTGCTCCCTGTTTGGCATAATCAAGAGAAACATTCTCATCATAAGATACTAATAAGAGAATCATGCATGATTCACACGACATCACCAAAGAGCATTGTTATTGACCAAATTTTACCCTGTAACTGGAGGGTCACTTCGTGATGGGCGTTGGTCCGGCAGGGCGCAGTTAGCCTAAGCGATATGACTCTCACCTTCCATTGGCCAAGTACCTTCGACGTATATCGAACGGTTCCCCCGCATCGTACCACTTGACCGAAGTCATGACGGGAGGTATATCGCAGGGAACTCGTTCATGTACGCCGAGTATATTGAATTCTTTCTCACACGTACCGTCCCCATGAGGTATATAGTGAGGCAATTCACGTACACTCAGGTATATCAAATGGCTTATCCACACATACCGATTGCCCGCAAGAGCAAAACGTATATCGTGGAAGTCACGCCAAAGGGGGGAATCCATTCCAACTCACCCAACCAACTGCATACCCGCATATAGGCGTCCGACCTAGGACACACATATTAGATTACTGGTTTCGACCTGAAACTCTACCAAAATTCTGGGTCGGCCCGCCGCCCGAATTTTTCGCGCCTTTTTAAAACGGTACCCTGTCCGTGAGCCTGGTTACAAGTCCAACCATAGTGGTGCATATATTAAAAACCCCACTTTTCCAGGCTCGGGTCCCGTCCGGTATTTTTGCATTTAGGATAATTTAATTCAAGTGAGAACATAATAATCATAAAAATCATGCTGAGACCATCTCCCAAAAATATTTCTCCCCTCTATATTAAAAAAAAAAAAGATAAATCCAAAAACATTCCTCCCTTGTTTATCAAAAATTCAAAAATAATTTTACTCTCCATTCCCTTTTTTCAAAAATAAATCCCATTCTACGCCTTCTCAGGTCGATCGCACGCCCTTGGCCTGACTCCTTATTGGCTTCGGTCTTCGGTCCAGTCACCCCGGAATTCTGTCCGTTCTCCGGCTACTTCTTCCGAGTCCGGCATTCATCTACCTTCCATGGAGAACACAGACCAAGTACCAGTTGTGCAGCCGGATCTGACGACAGTACTAGCTCAGCTCGTGTCCAAGATTCATAACATCCAGACTAAGATCCGAGAGATGCAATGAAACCAGGTTCCTGTTCCTCAAGAGCCCGAGGCCCTATTCCCCCGTGCTATGGGTCCACCCGACCCTATTTGGATGCCTGAAGAATATCAATACGCTCCACATGCCCCTCCTGTTAATGGGCCTCCGCCTGCCCAGCTTTCGATGCCAAACATTGCCCAGCCTGGGGCTAACCTGCCTATGGTCATTAATCCAAAAGAGGAGGATTTGAACAAAGTCAAAGAAGATCTCAAGATGCTCACTAAGAAGTTCGACCAAGTCCGAATCTCTGGGAATTACATGGACTACACCCACATGTCTCCTTATCCTAAAGCAAGGTTTCCCGAGAGGTTCAAGATGCCAAATATCGAGAAATTCGGAGGGAGTGGCCCCCCGATTGTTCATCTTCGCAGTTATCATCGTTCCATGACTCTCCTAGGGGCTTCAGAAGAAGTAATGTCCCAACTGTTTCAACAAACTTTGAAGGATAGCGCCCTCCGATGGTTTTTGTCTCTCGAAGAGTCCAGAATCCGTAGCTGGGAGGATGTAGCCCGAGAATTCATATCGCATTACAAATACAATGAAGAGCTCGAGGTCACCCGTCGTGATTTAGAGATGCTCAAACAAAACTCTGGAGAATCGGTCAGTAACTTCATAGCCCGATGGAGGGAAAAAGCAGCTACCATGACCAATCGGCCATCTGAGGAAGAACAAGTCAACATAGTGAAGAAGAATTTCTTGCCCCCTGTCCGAGTAACCATGGGAGGACAGTACTACCCCCACTTCCGAGCTCTCAGAGAAGCAGGAGTAGAGATCAAGGAAGGTCTTGCCAAAATGGAAGTTGAACCGAAGAAGGTGTTCGGATAGTTCACCCCTAGAAAGTATGACTAGCCTGTCAGTGCCGCAGTCTCAACCATCAACAACATCTCTCAACTAACCACCTCATGGGCACCAGAAAGTCGCCCTATCCCCGTCCGAAGAGAATACACCGAGCTCCATGCTCCCCTCTCCAAAGTCTACCAGGACCTGTTAAGCCGAAACCTCATCAAACCCCTGGACCCCCGTCCATTACCCAATCCACTTCCTAGAAACTTCAAGACTGACGCCCACTGCGCCTTTCACCAAACAGCTGGCCATACCACCGACCAGTGCTTCCACCTCCGAAACATAATCCAGGACCTCATTGACCGGGGCACCATCGCCCCATCAGCTAATCCTAAGCCAAACACTACTCATAACCCCCTCCCGAATCATGCCAATGCCATCTTCTTAGAAGAGAACCCGGAATTCGACCCCTCAACTCAAATCATGCCAATACACTCTCCTAAACCTCTTCAAATCTGCCCATACTTTCTCCTACACCCCACTAGCCTAGCTGATCAGGCGCTGTCACTCCTTACTAAAGCATGCATCGCTGTCCGTACCCATTCCAGAAATGGAAGTATGGAATTGTCAGAAGTCTTAAACCAACTCCTGGATTTCGGGCTGAAACTGCCCTCACAAATGAATATTGATTGCCAGGGGTTCAGCACGCTGTTTCTAGAAGCGCAAAAATGGGCCCGAGAATCAGATAAATGGGTGGTACCAACTGATGAAGTCAGCTTAGATGATATTGTCCAGATCATGGCAGAAGCATTCAGGCAAACCAGCAACATCTGCAGTATGACCAAGTTACTTGACACTTTGAAGCTACAAGGACACCTGGTCCCTTCACCCTTACACATCCCCACAGAATGGGAAGGCCTGTATGAGGAAGCCGTTGAAGTCGTGGAATGCATCGATTTCACACGGAAAGACATAATTGTTGCCACTGGATGGGGAGAAGAATTCGAAGATTTGAATGAAGAGCAAGTCATAGGAAAAGCTGGCACGATAGCCAACATATGTGGGATGATATCATTTGAAGCACTCATCCAGGATACCGAAGAAACTGAGGAAAGTGACTCTGAAGACTCCTTCAACTTGCAGACACTGGGGTTGGCACTCTGCATGGTTCATTCAGGCACTGCATCACTAAATCCATCCCATCTGATCAAGGCTGCTGATACACCTCTCCTTACTGGCATGCTACGCCAACTCTACCTGCTGAAATCCCACCTAACCCCAATGTTTTCCCTGTTTCTTCCTCTATTATATATCCTGACTCAAATGTAATCGAGACCTCTTTTGATGATGTTCTCAATCCTGTTTTCCCTATCAATGAAATAAATGAAGATTTTGAGTATCTTGTTGTGCCTTACATTAATTGTTTAGATTCTAATCAAACTTTTGATGATGATGATTTTGAAAATGAACAATTCTTAACTGATTTAAATAAGGTTAATAACAAACAACATAACCGTGTTCAAGTTAATGAAGATGAGACTGTCATTGTTAACCTCGGTTCTAGTAGCCAATTGCGCGAGATTAGGATAGGGGCCACCCTTGATGAGCATGAGCGCGCACAACTCGAAGCATTGCTAAAGGAGTTCGTGGATGTCTTCGCATGGTCCTACGACGATATGCCTGGTATTAATCTTGAAATAGCTCAGCATGAGATCCCCGCTCTCTCAGATTACAAGCCGGTTAAACAAAAGTTGAGGAAGCTCCGCACCGAATGGTCGCTCAAGGTCAAAGAAGAGGTGGTCAAACAGTTGAATGTGGGTTTCATTCGTGTTATCGAATATCCCACGTGGCTAGCCAATATAGTACCTGTGCCGAAATCAGTAGGAAAGGTTCGGATGTGTGTAGACTACCGAGATTTGAACAAAGCCTCCCCAAAAGATGATTATCCGTTACCCAATATTGACATGATCATGGACAATACAGCCAGTCATGCTCTCAAATCATTCGTCGACGGGTTTTCCGGATACAACCAAATCAAGATGCACCCGGATCATCAAGAAAAAACCGCATTCATCACCCCATGGGGAACCTTTTCTACATGGTTATGCCGTTCGGCCTCAAGAATGCTGGGGCTACCTACCAGAGGGCTGCTACAACCATCCTGCATGATCTGATTCACAAAGAGGTTGAAGTTTATGTGGATGATATGATTATCAAATCCAAAACTAGAGAGGGTCATGCTCCTGCTCTCTGAAAGTTCTTCGAACGACTGCGGCAGTATCAGATGAGACTCAATCGACAGAAATGCGTCTTCGGCGTTACAAAGGGAAAACTCTTAGGATTCATGGTCAGTGAGAAAGGGATAGAAGCAGATCCCGCCAAGCTGAAAGCCATACTTGAGATGCCACCTCACCGAACAGAGAAGGAAGTCCGAGGTTTCCTTGGTAAATTACAATACATCAGCCGGTTCATCAGCTAGCTAACCTCCACCTGCGAACCTATCTTTAAGCTCCTACGAAAGGATTCAACAAAGGTTTGGAACGAGGCCTGCCAAGAAGCTTTTGACCGAATCAAACAATACCTAACCCAACCTTCGGTACTCATGCCACCACAGCATGGTCTCCCCTTTTTCTTATACCTAACCATAACCGACACTGCAGCTGGGGCTTTGCTAGCCCAATACCTTGAGGATTCCCGCAAAGAAAGAGCCATCTATTATGCCAGTCGCAAATTAGCTGGGTACGAGGTCAACTACACTGCTCTGGAAAAGGCATGTGTTGCGCTCGTCTGGGTCACCCAAAAGTTACGACACTACATGCTCGCTTTCCCCATCAAACTCATATCCCGAATGGATCCCATCAAATACCTACTTGAGAAACCCGCCTTATCCAGCCGAATGGCCCGATGGTTGATGCTCCTAGCCGAGTTCGATATTGTGTACGTCACGCAGAAAGCCATGAAAGGAAGAGACATTTCTGACTACCTCGCGGATTCCCCCATAGAAGAGGCCAATATCTGGATCTCTGAATTCCCAGATGAGAATATCCTTTGCACTGCCCAAGATAACCTCCGATGGCAAATGTTCTTTGACGGCGCAACCAAAAAAAAGGGGTACGGCATTGGGATACTCCTGATTTCACCAGATGACTCTCATACTCCCATCGCCATCGAGTTGAATTTCCCCTGCACCAATAACATGACTGAATACGAGGCGTGCACGGTAGGCCTCAAAGTTGCTCTCCAGAAAGGTATTCAATTCCTTGATGTCCATGGAGATTCTGCCCTCATCATAGGTCAAGTGCTCAGAAAGCGGAAGGTCAAGGACGAAAAACTCCAACCCTTCCATGCTCACCTAGAAGAACTGGCCTCCTAATTCCAAGACATCACCTTCCATTACTTGCCCCGAGTAAAGAAGAATCTAGCTGATGCCCTCGCTACCTTGGCCTCCATGGTCGACATGCCCGAAGGAGTAACAATGACCCCCTTCCTAGTCCAAAAGCAGAACTAACCAACCCATTGCTACCACGTCGAGCTAGTCACCACGGAAGATCCTGAGCTAGCCAATTGTTGGTACTATGATATTTGGTGCCTCCTTAAGCATGGTAGGTATCCTGAGGGTTCCAACAAAAATGACCGAGCAACCCTCTGAAGACTGGCCGCCCAGTACATCATCTGTCATAAAGCACTGCTCAAAAGAAATTTCGATGGAACTCATCTACACTGTATCGCATGGGCTGACATTGAATAGATAATGCAGAAGATCCACAACGGGGAATGCGGACCTCACATGAATGGTCATATGCTTGCCAAGAAAATCATCCGACAAGGCTACTACTGGACCACCATGACCCAGGATTGCACCGCCTACGTTCGGAAATGCCCTAAATGCCAACAGTTCTCCAATCTCCAACATGGTTTCTTCCTGGCCGTTCTCCACCTGGGGTATCGACATCATAGGGAAGGTCACACCAAAGGCTTCAAATGGGCATGAGTTCATCCTAGTGGCAATTGATTACTTCACCAAATGGGTCGAAGCTGAGTCATACGCAGTATTAAATGCCAAGAAGGTGGCCAAATTCATCAAGAAGAACATCATCTGCCGATATGGGGTCCCGCACGAGTTAGTGTCAGATAACGGTCTGCACTTCGAGGCAGAAGTCACAGAAGTACTCAACGAGTATGGAATTCAGAGGCACAAATCCTCTCCCTATCGACCTCAGACCAATGGCGACGTTGAAACCTCCAACAAGAACCTCAAAGACATCATCAGCAAGATGACCGAAAGCTGTCGGGATTGGGCCGACCGAATCCCATACGCCCTCTGGGGCTACTGGACTTCAATCCGAGCATTTACTGGGGCTACCCCTTACTCTCTAGTCTATGGCATGGAAGTTGTCCTACCCGTGGAGCTGGAGATACCCTCGCTTCGCGCCATGCTTGAAAGCAAAATCAGCGAGGAAGACTGGTGCCAAAGCCGTCTTGACCAGTTGACCCTCCTGGACGAAAGGAGATTGAAGTCTCTATACCACATACAAGGGTACCATTGCCGAATAGTGCGTTCATTCAACAAGAGAGTCAAGGACCGCGGTGTCCGAGAAGGGGATTTATCCCTCAAGGAGATAATAGAACCCATCTGGAACCCGAGAGGAAAATTCAAGCCCAATTGGAGCGGCCCGTATATTGTGAAGAAAAGTTTGTCTGGAGGTGCCGCCCTGCTCACTGACCTAGATCGGGAGGAAATGGCTCGTCCAGTCAATCTGGACCGTCTAAAAACGTTTTACCCCTAGCCTGAAATCTCGGTGCGCTACGACTTTTCTCATCTCCATGTAAAAAATTAAAAAATAAAAAAAAAAAAAAAAATCTTCGTTTCCCTCTACCCAGAACTACGTGGGCCTGATCCTCTGTAAAAATCATTTTCAAACAAAATTTTCAAAAAAAACCCAGAGGTACGTAGGCAGCTCATACATGTTACATGAGCACGACCCCTTCTTTTTCACAAAATATATTCTTTTCTTATCTCCGACAATGACAGTTCATTCTAAACATCAACTTGAACAAAAGGATTATGTATGCCTTAGCAATCGGTATAGATAATTCAAAATACAAAATTCATCGAAAGGCACAACTGGATGATCAAAAACTTGTTTATTTCATTAATAAGAGATAACGGTACGATTACATAAGAAAAGGAACAAATAAAAACCCCACATTTATGTCCCAAGCACATAATCAACTCTCCATGAGTCCTACCCACAGCTACCAGAGGAGACTGCTCCATCTTCATCATCTGCACCTTGGGGTCCCCAGGTTTCTCCGACCTGAATGGAGTGCCTTAAACACTCCATAGTCCGATAAGCCCGAGCCAGTTTCGAAAAAACCACAACACCTCCTTCCATGGTGTCAAATGAAACAAACCACCTTTGCCCACTCTCCACTGCCAATATCTCGTTGACCACTCTTTTCCACAACCACTTCATATAATCCCCAGGGATATGCCAAACTCTCCCAACAGATTGAGAGGGACGGGTCGATGGACGTCAATTTTCCCACAGGGAGCCAAGCCGCATGCGTAGACGCTCAGTCAGATCTTCTACCGGAAAGAAATTAGGTGTCCGAGGTGGCACTACCTGGGCCCAGCCAAATTGACACAGAAGCCGCCAAGGAAAATAAAAGGAGGTCTGCCTGAGACCAACCAGCCTCACATATGAGTATTCTCCTAGCTCCAGAACAGGCTGCAGCTGCCCCCACCAAGGCACTGACCAGTACAAATTCCGAGCCCCATTTTCTACAAACCAGTTCTCCCAGCTCTCAACATCCAGGCCAACAATGAAGAAGCGACGCGAGAAGAAGTTGGGTACAGCCGACAAAGGGTACTCTGGAAGGGCCACCAAGCGGAGTCTCTCAGACAACCACATGAACAACATTACAGGGCTACCCCTCAAGAAGTCAGAACGACCTTCTCGTCAGGCATTCAAACCATTCAGGGTCTCTGCCAGTATCACCGCCGCAGGGTTGCGACGGTATGACATCCATGAAGTAATGGCTGCAAGCTGTGGGTCCACCAGCAGCTCCCCAGTCACCAGCAATAACTTTGAAACCAGGCCTAGAGCAACGGCTCCAGCATAGCCAGCATCACCTATTTCCCGTAAATGCACGGACTGCAACACCGCTGGGAGGGAAATCATTCCTCCAGCAACCAATGATCTGGCCGCCGAAGGCAAAATACGAAGAAGCCCGGCCAACAAATACCTGGGAGAACGGGAAAATTCGGGTAGAGCTACAAGAACACTGGGATTTACACCCAGCATGGCAGAAAATTCCTCGTAGGTAGGACAAACTTCATCTAAACCAAAGAGGAATACATGGTCTTCGGGGTACCAAAATTGTACCGCCGCCATCAGCATGCTCCACTCAATAGGCCGATTACGCCACAAGGAAACTCGACGCATGTTGAAAGCATCATAGTCGACATTATAAGAGCACATTGCTTCTAAGGCTTTGAGGTAGTTGGCAAACTCAATGCTACCAGGGAGAGCCATCTTACAAGACTAAGAGGTAGTAGACAAGAGGCAAATGAATAAGAATGAGAAGGTGTGATGAAAACACTCCACCCTTACCCCTTTTTATACTTGAAAAACCTCACAAGAGACATAATCCCTGCAGAAATCGGAGGGAATCCTACCCCACAAGGTACAAAGGCTGAAAAGGGTACCAATCAAAGCTTTAAAGTTGAGGGGACTGGACTGAACTGTCGATAGGCAGGTCAGGGAGCTTGCCGATCGGCAACACCCTATTTGTGGAAATTTACCTTTTTCCTCTTTTATCAAATCAAAAAATACAATAAAAAATAAATTGATATTCTCAACAGAATTTCAAAATCCCTTTTCCACCTTGCATAATTTCCCATTTAATTAAAACTTTCCTTCAAAATTCCAAAAATATTCCTTTTTATAGTCTCAGCAGCAAAGTAAAAAGCGCATATGCATCCACTCATTCATCATTAACAGAGAGAAAATAAAAAACTCCATTGTATTGGATATATATTTTTCTCTTTGTTACACCAAATTTTGCAGGAAAAGAAGAAAAAAGCAAAAATAACGGGACTCATCCCGAACCCACATCCCTTCTCTCTCTCACCCACCTACCCCCACTCCTCTCTCTAAGAGCTTCCATCCCTGCGACGCGCTCTCTTTCCTCTGCGACGAGATGACACGCCCCCACTACCCGAGCCAGAATCTTCCCCGGACGAGGCTGACGGCACGAAGCAAGAAGGAACAGGGACAGCATCCCGAATATGGGCGATCGCCGATGATATCCAGTCTCTAATATCCCTCAACCAGGTGGTTGACACCCGGACTTGCTGCAAGGAAAAGGTAAATTCAGTATCAAGCGGAGAAGATCAAAACAAATCAAAGGGAAAAGGACTGAAAGGCTTACCGCAGGACGAAGGACCTCCTCTGTCAAACCCAATTCCTCCGGATCCATCGCAAGAGGACGATGCAGCATCGGCACTACCCCTTCATCAGCCCGCCGGATATTATACGAAGGAGTGTGCAACCGAACGAAAGGAACATCTGAAGTCGCTGCCGCAGATGTCGACGAACCACCGCCGCTAGGGGAGGACCCCACTGGTCGACTCGAACCCGCAGGAGGGAAGGGCAAGGCATCATATATGCTGGGCGCCATCAACCATCTCGTCATAAAATCCATATAGTCATACGGCGCAGCCGTATCAGTGTACAACGAGTAGGACTCACCGATCATCGCCACGACGCTCGCATCCTCCGGCAGCAGCCGCTCCCGCCTCATAGACATAGGAGGCTGCACAGGTGGCACCACCACCTCCTCCTCGGCAATCTTCTGAACCACCCTCTCCCCGAGATACCAGGAATGGCCGAACTCATGCGCCAACAAACGCCTCATCTGCGCGTTCACCCCAGTCATCCATGTATCCTGAATGGCTGTCCCCCAAGGATAGAAGGTCACCTGAAATTCCCAAGCAGGCATAAGTCAAATACAGAATCAAGTCATGCAAAAGTCAAGACTGAGAAGGAAAGGGCCTTACCCTATCATTGGTCAGGCCATTCAATACTTGATGCACCGCCTCCAAAGAGAGAGATCGCTTCGACTGACGATTGTGAAGTCCCTATATAGAGCACTCTTAGGATTTGTGTTTCGTGCTTTAGCTATATAGGACTTCATCTAGTTGGACTCGAATTTTGACAAAATATTTTTGTAATTAGGATTGTGTGTCGCCCTTATCAACACCAAGCTCTCCTTGTTTCGTCTACATCAAATGAGTTCTCAGTTCAGTCCGCCTATGTCAGAAAAGGTAAATTTCATTTTCTATAGCTCATAGGAATTTCTGTCACGTAGGACACGACACCACGTTGCAATTACATTTTGGTTATCATATCTTATGATATTTGTGAGTCTCCTCATAATAAATTTATTTTGAGTCTAAAAACTCCAATGTGAAATTTTTATAAGAAAAATACTTCTGAAAATAAAAATTGTTACCAAGTATTTTTATGTGCACATGTTTTGTTGTGGTGTGTGGTCCTAATATGTGCATGCGTGTGTTCCCATGTGTGCGTTGTATATTATATATCTGTTTTAATATATGTTATGTGCTTTGTATGTTATATAATTATATATGTTATGTTTATATGTTAGCTACTGTTAGATATTAAATTTATATATAATAGTCTTGATAAATGTTTTTGGCATATGTTCTTTGTTTACAACTTTGTCTCCTTAGATAATTCCGTGACCTTTATTATATGTTTCATATAATATATATGTTGGTATGTGTGTTTACTGTTGCGATTTGACCCCCTTTTCTCACATATGTTAGCTTGGAGATATAGCCATAGGGACCCCTTAGCTGGCGTGTTACCCTTTAAAGCTGTTGGCTTTATCTAAAAAGGTGGCCACGATTTGACCCCTTGACCCTTTCATTGGTTCTTCAACTTGTCGCTTACGATTTTTCAAAACCGTAAATGGTATTTTTCTCCCATACGACGTCGTAGGTCTAATCCGGATTTGTTTTTAAATCCAAAATTATCTTTTTTAATCAAAATGACGTCGGTATCTATTTATCTTCCAACGGTAATTTTTTTGAGCTTTACAGCTGGATCCTTATCCAATACGTTCGCCCACGGTTTTTCTAAAAACCAGAGATGGTAATTTTTTTGGCGTACTCAATACGTAGTGGGTAACAGCTGGCTTGTTCATGTTATTTTAAAACGGCAACATTTTGTTGAAATGGAAGTTTCGAGAATCTTATCTATCGCCACATGTCACATTCTTAAGACTGCTTTTTGTGTTTCTTTATGAACCCTCAGATTAGATTTAATCTACGGTTGTGCGTATAATTTTTGTGATCCATGTGAATTCCCTTTCACCAATTAGACTGCCTCTCTCTTGGCTATAAATAAAGACCTTGTGTCTTCATTTTTCTAAACCGAGAAAAATCATTTTTGTGCCAAAATTCTGCCAAAATTATTTTAGAGAGAGAGATTATACCAATATTTTTAGAGACAAATCTTTTGTGTATTTCTCTCAAGCCATTCTGAGTCTGAAATTTTTTTTGAGGATTCAACTATGGAAGGCTTCTAAATCTCACAATATCCTCAACTCCAAATCAGTTGATTTTTCATTTTGAAAAATGAGGTTGTAAGTATTCTTATTGTTCTAGTTTCTTGTATTTTCAGATCTGTTATACATTTAGATCTAATTTTTGTAGTGTTGCTGAAATATATATTTCATATATATTATATAAACACTACACACACAAGAACAACTAGTAGTGATATTATTCCATTTAAAACAATTTGTTTTAAATCCATTCTGTTGAAAATCTGATCTACATTAAAGAACAATTGCTTTTAGGTTTAGAAAATTATACCTATTACGTTTGTGGACCTTTTCTTAATAAGGATAACCTAAACAGAACTACCTGAACTTGGAAGTGTGACCTTGGACTGAACGAATTTGTACCTTCATACTTGACCAAGGACTTGGACTGAGAACAAGAACACATATTGGACCTAATCTGAAAATATATTTTGTGGACATATTTGTGTAATAAAACTGTTAAGAACATGAATAGTTTATTGTTAGATTAATTTATTTAATCTAAACTGAGTTTGAAAACCAGTTTTGTATTTGACTTGTGCTACAGATTTATATATTCTTCAGTCAAATATTTTTGTGTACATATTCTGTCTAGAATATTGTGTTCTTGATTGTGCTTATTTTATTTGAATATATTTGTGGCATAATATTTTGTTCAAATGATTTCAGGCTTTGCTTACATCTCATATCACTTAGAAATATTCACTTTGTACACCACATATTCACATAGGCACATATACTGTTATCTGAACAAGTTTAAGTGTTCAACATTTACAAAAGAAAAGAAAGTTTTCAAAATTATTCTCAAAGTCAAGAAGACTTGATTTGAGGTAACACTAGACTTGCAAAAATATAAGTAATATATTCTGTTGCATTACATTCTGTCTGTATTCATTAAGTGTGGGTGAGTATCATATAGGATAGTACACCACACACAATCACTTCACTAGAAAATAACAATAGGCACTGAGCTAATCTTGAGCTAAGAAGAGCAAAAGGGAGAAGCTGAGAAGTGTAGAACACAAGAGCAAGCAAGGACAGTTTAAAGAGAGAACAGAAGAAGCAACCAGGCAGGAGACTTGGTCGAGTGGGGTAATCGCTATATCTTTCTTCTTTATTTGTTGAGTTTGTTGCTTGTAAATCGTTCCTATTGATTTATTGTTTTAGTGGAAGTAGATTAGGTGACTCCTAGAGCAGTCCGTCGTTTTTCCCGGGGAAGGGTTTTTGCGACGTAAAATAAACACAGCGTGTTGTATTTTTCATATCTGCCATATCTCACCTCTCACGAAAAAGTAGGCTTAAATAATTAGAAACTCGCCTAAAACTGAATTGGTTATTACTTTGTAAATCATCTTGATTTAACAAATAATTTGGACTTTAATTAACTTTGAAAATCAAATTCATTTTTGTAGTTAACAAATTAAGTAAAAGTTTAATTTGGTCCTTCTTGAGTATTTAGTAGATAACTCGTAGGTAACTCGAGTTTATTTGGTAAAAGGTTTCCTTCCGTAAACTAAGTCTATTGCAAGACGCACGCTCAAGCGGTATCAGAGCTAGACTTTGAAAAGATTTTTTTAAAACTTTTACCAAACTCAATTTACTTTGTTATCTATGGAAGATTCAAGTCAGTTGCTTAGGCTTGGTAATTTTAGCAGACCTCCTATTTTTTATGGCTCCAATTTTTCATACTGGAAAATTAGAATGGTTGCATTTATTCAGGGCACATTAGGAGATGATGTGTGGGATTTAATTGAAAATGGTTATAGGCACCCCACCATTCCTATTGCAGAAGGTAGAACTATATTTAGAAAACTTAGAACTTCTGAATTAAGTGTTGATCAGAAAAAGATAAGCAATTTCAGTAATAAGGGCAAAAATGCAATTTTCATAAGTGTGAGTGAATTTGAATTGAAACGTATATGTCACTGCACTACTAGTAAGGATGCTTGGGATACTTTAGTAATCGCACACGTAGGTGATGCTAGGGTAAAGAAATGTAAAACTCAAATGCTTGTTCAACAATACAATATGCTAGTTATGAAGGATAACGAACCATTTGATGATTTTTACATGCGTTTGACTGACATTATTACTCAAATGCATGCTAATGATGTAGAGTATTCTGATCAAGAAGTATGCGCTAAAATATTAAGGTCCCTTGCCCCTAGGTTTGATCATAAACGTTATATCATTGAAGAAATGAATGATCCTTCTCTCACACCTGAACTGCTAAGCTCTAAATTGAGAACTATGGAACTTGAGACAGCTTTTAAGAAAGACTCTTACTTCTTATGCTAAACATGATTTTACCAACTCATCTAAAGTTGCGTTTAAAACTGCCTGTTCTAATAAACAAAAGCATAAGGTAGTTAAGCAACAGTATGAGTCTGAAAATGATTCTGAAGAGGAGTCAAATGAAATTAATAAGATTGACAATCAACTTGCACTTGTGTCTTCTCAATTTAAGAAACTCTTGAAGCATAGAAACTCTTTTGCTAAAAGACGTATGCCAGAGAATAATCAGTCTCGCCAGTTCAGTAGAACTCATAATAGAAATGCTAAACCAAAGTCTAATTATGATAGTTCTTCTAGTAAGATTGATAAATCGAAATTAGCTTGTCACAATTGTGGAAAACTCGGTCATTTCATTACTGAATGTAAATCAAAACCCCAGTCCAAGTATCCAAAGACGCACAAGGCTAACATTACTAAAACTTGGGATGATTCATCTGATTCTGAATCAGATGAAGACCAAGATGATTCAAATTCAAACTACCTTGCGTTTCTTGGAGAAGTGTACGACTGTTGTGGTGATGTATATATAGCTGGAATGTCTGATTCTGAATCTGAATACGAATCTGATGAGATACTTGATCTAATTAATGCTGCTAAAGCCTTATTAATTAATCAGCCTTCTATGCTTGAATTGACTGCTCCATTTGATTCCAAACGTACATTTTTGTGTGAATCTGAATCTGATAATAGTAAAACTTCACACACCGACACGGAGAGTAATGAAAATATTGTTCCCTTTGATGATTATGCTGAAATGTATGTGAGGACTTTACAGAATAGGCAAGAATGATCTAATCTGATTAAATTGCTTAGTGAGTCCCTAGAAAATAAATATGAGATAACTCAGCAAAATTCTGTTGAAATGAGCTATGTCAAAATTGATTTTGAAAAACAGTCAATTGAATTAAAAATTCAGATTACGACTTTAAAGGAAAACCTGATTTCTTTAGAAGTAAAGTATAATGCTGCACTTTTGCAAGTTGAAAAGTCAAAAGAAGTTTGTGAAACTGCCTTTAAAATGTGTCGTAGTCGTGACATAAAATTTGTTGACCTTGAGTAATTTATCGTTGTCCAACGTTATCATGGCGATACTAGAGGGTTCGGTTATGATTGTCCTATTACGGAAATTAATGATTTTACCAAACCAGTCCTCTTTGTAAAAGCCAAAGAAGAAATGGTTCTTCTGTTGGAAGACAGGTCATCTGAAAAGGCCAAAGGAAAACAAGTTTTATTTGAAAATGATTTTGAAAGTGACATTGATTCATTTATATAAAAGTTTGTTGAAGCATCTACTTCTAGATACTGTCCCCCTGCTAAGAGACTTTCTACACATTTCATGTCTAATTCACCTATGCAATCCAATACATGTTTTGTTAGAAAACAACATAATTCTGGCCTTCCTACGTCTAATAAATTCTGCTCTAAATGTGATGTTTTTGGACACCAAAACTTTGAGTGCCAAAGGTTTCGAAGCAAAAATGACAGTTTTTATTTTAACCCTCGAGTTCGGAGATTTGGCTATAAAACCTCAAACTGCAATGGATCATTTCGTTATTTCAGTAAGCCTAGAACTTGGACTGGTCACAAATCAAAACCATTTGGTAAATCCTTTTTCAGATCCAATATTATGGTACAAAACAGATTTAAAACGGTGCCTATATGGATCAGATCTGATGATCTAAGACCCCAGCTAAAACACTCAAATTTCAAATCTTTTGTAGTCTTGACGGCCCTACGCTGTGAGATGCATAGTGCTGGTTGGTACTTAGACAGCGGTTGTTCGCGTCATATGACGGGTGATATTACCAAACTAAAGGATGTTGTTCATTATAAAGGTAGCAATGTTACCTTTGGTGATGGTAAGACCTCCCAAGTCATTGGCAAAGGAATTCTTAATGAGGAAGGTTTACCCAATGTTAATTATGTGTTATTAGTTCAAGGAATGAAAGCTAATTTGCTTTCTATTAGTCAGTTTTGTGATAATGGATGCCAAGTTAAATTTTCAAAAACCTCCTGTGATGTCTTGACTGAAACGGGAGAAGATTACATTAAAGGCAATCGCACCACGGACAACTGTTACAAAGCTTCTGGATCTTTGTCTTGTAATGTTACTCTCTTAGATGATTCTGACCTATGGCACAATAGGTTAGGACACATCAGTTTTGATACCTTAAATCGGTTATCATCACAAGACCTTGTTAGAGGCTTACCTAAAATAAAGAAATGCCCCCTGCTGTTTGTGGTCCATGTTAAGTGGGTAAGATCACCAAATCCCCTCACAAAAAGGTTAAAGATGTTAACACCACTGCACCTTTTGAACTTCTCCACATGGATTTAATGGGTCCAACTAGGACTGTTAGTTTAAATGGAAATTCTTATATCCTTGTCATTGTGGATGATTTCTCTCTCTTTACTTGGGTAGCTTTCATGAAAGCAAAGTTAGAAACTTTTAACAATTTTTTGAAAATTCTGACTCGTATAGAAAATGAGAAAGACACCCAAGTAACCCGAATACGAAGTGATTGAGGTGGTGAGTTTAAAGAAACTGGCGTCATTGAATATTGTGAGGTTAATGGTTATTCTCATGAGTTTAGTGCTCCAAAAACTCCTCAACAAAATGGGGTTGTTGAACGAAAAAATAGAGTCATACAAGAAATGGCTAGAGTCCTTATACATGCTAAAAATTTACCTTTATATTTTTGGGAAGAAGATTGTATTACTGCCGTTCACATCATTAATCGCGTATATCTTAGGAATAATACCAAAATGACCCCCTATGAGTTTTTGTTCAATAAAAAGCCCAATGTAGAATATTTTCGTACTTTTGGCTATATTTGTTATGTGTGCAATGATCGCGATAACCTTTCTAAATTTGAAGCCAAAGGTGAAAAATCCATTTTTCTTGGCTATTCTCAGAATAGCAGGGCCTTAAGAGTTTTCAACTTAAGAACCAAATCCATAGTAGAGTCCATTAATGTTGTTGTAATTGACAGCACTATTGAACCTGTTAGTAAAGATACACCTATTGAAACTGATTTGGATACAAATATTTTAAATGATTTAATTTTGATAGAAGATGAGTCTTTACCAGCACCAACTCTTGCCGTGCCTAACTGGGTTTCGAAAGATCATCCCTCCGCCGAAGTCATGGGTGATATTCTTGCGCCTGTGAGGACTAGAAATCAATTACGTCAAGTAGCTCATATGGCTGCTTTTGTATCCCTTGTGGAACCAAAACCAGTAGATGAGGCACTTAGTGATTCATATTGGATTGATGCGATGCAAGAGGAGCTAGCTCAATTCACGGATCATGACGTGTGGTATTTAGTCCCTAGGCCCAAAGATATCAAAGTAATCGGTACAAGATGGATTTTCAAAAACAAAACCGATCAAAAAGGGATAGTCATTCGAAATAAGGCTAGACTAGTAGCACAGGGTTATTCTCAAATAGAAGGAATAGACTGTGACGAGACATTTGCCCCGGTAACTCGTCTTGAATCAGTGAGATTACTTCTAGTTGTTGCTTGTCACTTACAGTTTAAGCTTTTTCAAATGGACGTTAAATCTTCTTTCCTTAATGATATTCTTTCTGAAAAAGTATACGTTGAACAGCCCAAAGGTTTTCATGATCCAAAACTCCCTAATCATGTTTATAGACTTAAAAAGGCTTTATATGGTTTAAAACAGGCCCCTCGTGCTTGGTATGAACGTTTGACTTCTTTTCTATCTTCTCATGGGTTTGTTAGAGGAGGAGTTGACCAAACTTTATTTGTCCAAAAATCTAATAAAAATGACATTTTGATTGCTCATATTTATGTAGATGACATTATTTTTGGGTCAACCTCACCAAATGAAGTTAAACAGTTTTCAAAAGACATGAGTAGTGAATTTAAAATGTCACTTATGGGGGAGTTACAGTATTTTCTTGGAATTCAAATAAGACAAAGAAGTGATGGCCTATTTATATCCCGATCTAAGTATGCTAAGGATTTACTTGTTAAATTTGGACTTGAAAATGCTAAAATTGCATCTACACCGATGGCTATAAAGAAAAAATTATCTAAATCTGATAGTGGCCCGGATGTAGATCCCACATTATAACGTAGCATTATTGGTAGTTTATTATACTTAACTGCTTCTAGACCTGATATTCAGTATGTTGTTTGTTTGTGCTCGGTTTCAATCCAGTCCAAAAGAGTCTCACCTCACTTGTGCTAAAAATATTTTGAAATATGTTAAAGGCACAATTGAGTTTGGACTTTGGTATACCAATGACTCTTCTTGTGAGATAATTGGGTACTCGGATGCGGATTGGGGCGGTAGCACAGATGATTGTCGTTCCACTTCGGGTGGTTGCTATTATTTAGGACATAATTTAGTCGAATGGTCTAGTAAAAAGCAAACTAGTGTAACTTTATCAACTGCTGAATCTGAATATGTTGCTGCTGGTGCATGTTGTGCTCAACTAATGTGGATTAAACAAATGCTATCTAATTATGGTATAATTCAGTCCAAAATTCACCTTTATTGTGATAATGAAAGTGCTATTTGCAATTGCTAAAAATCCTGTTCAGCATAGTAGGACTAAGCACATTAATATAAGGCATCATTTCATTAGAGAGTTGGTTGAATCGAAAGAGCTTGTAATTGAACATATTTCCACCGATAATCAACTTGCTGATTTGTTTCCTAAACCGTTAGATAAACCTCGTTTTGAAAGATTGAGACATATGATAGGAATGACAGTACTTGATAACTAGTTTGTGTTTAATCTGCATCCTGTTTTACAAGATCTCTGAGATTTTAGGATAAAGATACCTACTAAAAACCGATATCTCTTAAAATCATGTCTAATGTAGGAGACGTTCATTCTGCAGTTTTTAAACACATTTCTATGTTAATTTCTTCCATTGTACAATTTAGTCAAAATGGGGGAGAAGTGAGTACATCATTCTGTATTATTTGTTGGTTGTTCTTTCATATCCATATCATACATTTCTACACAATTATTTCTGTTATAATATTTTGGTAGAGCAAATGCTACTAACTTGATTTCTCGGCAGAAAGTGTATTTATGTTTTGCAGGTTTTCTTCAACCGTGCATCTGAGTTGTGTCCTTTTCATTTAGGATGGGTGGGTAGTTAGATACTCTTTTTATAGGACATTTTAGGATTTAATTTTTCCTTAGTATATCATTTGATGTACTCAAGGATTTTGTCAAAATAAGTCCAATGGGGGAGTTTGAAGTCCCTATATAGAGCACTCTTAGGATTTGTGTTTCGTGCTTTAGCTATATAGGACTTCATCTAGTTGGACTCAAATTTTGACAAAATATTTTTGTAATTAGGATTGTGTGTTGCCCCTATCAACACCAAGCTCTCCTGGTTTCGTCTACATCAAATGAGTTCTCAGTTCAGTCCGCCTATGTCAGAAAAGGTAAATTTCATTTTCTATGGCTCATAGGAATTTCTGTCACGTAGGACACGACACCACGTTGCAATTAAATTTTGGTTATCATATCTTATGATATTTGTGAGTCTCCTCATAATAAATTTATTTTGAGTCTAAAAACTCCAATGTGAAATTTTTATAAGAAAAATACTTCTGAAAATAAAAATTGTTACCAAGTATTTTTATGAGTAAAATTTTCAGAATAAAAATGAGAAGTTAAAAATGCTTTAATATGTGCGCATGTTTTGTTGTGGTGTGTGGTCCTAATATGTGCATGCGTGTGTCCACATGTGTGCGTTGTATATTATATATCTGTTTTAATATATGTTATGTGCTTTGTATGTTATATAATTATATATGTTATGATTATATGTTAGCTACTGTTAGATATTAAATTTATATATAACAGTCTTGATAAATGTTTTTGGCATATGTTCTTTGTTTACAGCTTTGTCTCCTTAGATAATTTCATGACCTTTATTATATGTTTCATATAATATATATGTTGGTATGTGTGTTTACTGTTGCGATTTGACCCCCTTTTCTCACATATGTTAGCTTGCAGAGATAGCCATAGGGACCCCTTAGCTGGCGTGTTCCCCTTTAAAGCTGTTGGCTTTATCTAAAAAGGTGGCCACGATTTGACCCCTTGACCCTTTCATTGGTTCTTCAACTTGTCGCCCACGGTTTTTCAAAATCGTAAATGGTATTTTCTCCCATACGACGTCGTAGGTCTAATCCGGATTTGTTTTTAAATCCAAAAATATCTTTTTTAATCAAAACGACGTCGGTATCTATTTATCTTCCAATGGTAATTTTTCTGAGCTTTACAGCTGGATCGTTATCCAATACGTTCGCCCACGGTTTTTCTAAAAACCAGAGCTGGTAATTTTTTTGGCGTACTCAATACGCAGTGGGTAACAGCTGGCTTGTTCATGTTATTTTAAAACGGCAACGTTTTGTTGAAATGGAAGTTTCGAGAATCTTATTTATCGCCACATGTCACATTCTTAAGACTGCTTTTTTTGTTTCTTTGTGAGCCCTCAGATTAGATTTAATCTACGTTTGTGCGTATAATTTTTGTCATTCATGTGAATTCCCTTTCACCAATTAGACTGCCTCTCTCTTGGATATAAATAAAGACCTTGTGTCTTCATTTTTCTAAACCGAGAAAAATCATTTTTGTGCCAAAATTCTGCCAAAATTATTTTAGAGAGAGAGAGATTATACCAATATTTTCAGAGACAAATCTTTTGTGTATTTATCTCAAGCCATTCTGAGTCTGAAAATATTTTTGAGGATTCAACTATGGAAGGCTTCTAAATCTAAGAATATCCTCAACTCCAAATCAGTTGATTTTTCATTTTGAAAAATCAGGTTGTAAGTATTCTTATTGTTCTAGTTTCTTGTATTTTCAGATCTGTTATACATTTAGATCTAATTTTTGTAGTGTTGCTGAAATATATATTTCATATATATTATATAAACACTACACACACAAGAACAACTAGTAGTGATATTATTCCATTTAAAACACTTTGTTTTAAATCCATTCTGTTGAAAATCTGATCTACATTAAAGAACAATTGTTTTTAGGTTTAGAAAATTAAACCTATTACGTTTGTGGACCTTTTCTTAATAAGGATAACCTAAACAGAACTACCTGAACTTGGATGTGTGACCTTTGACTGAACGAATTTGTACCTTCATACTTGACCAAGGACTTGGACCGAGAACAGGAACACATATTGGACATAATCTGAAAATATATTTTGTGGACAT
Source organism: Sambucus nigra (assembly GCA_949130495.1). Taxonomy (NCBI): domain Eukaryota; kingdom Viridiplantae; phylum Streptophyta; class Magnoliopsida; order Dipsacales; family Adoxaceae; genus Sambucus; species Sambucus nigra. Next base: position 516,174,539 of record OX422220.1, read on the forward strand.
ATTTGTGTAATAAAACTGTTAAGAACATGAATAGTTTATTGTTAGATTAATTTCTTTAATCTAAACTAACTTTGAAAAACATTTTTGTATTTGACTTGTGCTACAGATTTATATATTCTTTAGTCAAATATTTTTGTGTACATATTCTGTCTAGAATATTGTGTTCTTGATTGTGCTTAATTTATTTGAATATATTTGTGGCATAATATTTTGTTCAAGTGATTTCAGGCTTTGCTTACATCTCATATCACTTAGAAATATTCACTTTGTACACCACATATTCACATAGGCACATATACTGTTATTTGAACAAGTCTAAGTGTACAACATTTGCAAAAGAAAAGAAAGTTTTCAAAATTATTCTCAAAGTCAAGAAGACTTGATTTGAGGTAACACTAGACTTGCAAAAATATAAGTAATATATTCTATTGCATTACATTCTGTCTGTATTCATTAAGTGTGGGTGAGTATCATATAGGATAGTACACCACACACAATCACTTCACTCGAAAATAACAATAGGCACTGAGCTAATCTTGAGCTAAGAAGAGCAAAAGGGATAAGTTGAGAAGTATAGAACACAAGAGCAAGCAAGGACAGTTTAAAGAGAGAACAGAAGAAGCAACCAGGCAGGAAACTTGGTCGAGTGGGGTAATCGCTATATCTTTCTTCTTTATTTGTTGAGTTTGTTTCTTGTAAATCGTTCCTATTGATTTATTGTTTTAGTGGAAGTAGATTAGGTGACTCCTAGAGGAGTCCGTCGTTTTTCCCGGGGAAGGGTTTTTGCGACGTAAAATAAACACAGCGTGTTGTATTTTTCATATCTGCCATATCTCACCTCACACGAAAAAGTAGGCTTAAAGAATTAGAAACTCGTCTAAAACTGAATTGGTTATTACTTTGTAAATCATCTTGATTTAACAAATAATTTGGACTTTAATTAACTTTGAAAATCAAATTCATTTTTGTAGTTAACAAATTAAGTAAAAGTTTAATTTGGTCCTTCTTTAGTAATTAGTAGATAACTCGTAGGTAACTCGAGTTTATTCGGTAAAAGGTTTCCTTCCGCAAACTAAGTCTATTGCAAGACACACGCTCAGATTGGCCTTTCGCCACCGATACAACCTGCAGAAGTCTCCAACCGTCTCATCCTTCAGGGCAATCAGTTGGGTATTGCACCCAATCACCTCATAGATCCACGTCTACCAAAAGACAAGAATTCACAGTCAATAAGAGGTGCATGAAAGGAAAATGCGAATGCATGAAAGCAAAATGCGCAAAATAAATAATACCTCGAGGAGATACGTAGCTCCAGTGAAAGTCTGCCAGCAGCACCGGCTGAATGCATCCAAAGAGAAGTAAAGGGTCGCCAGAGTCAGACTCCCCCAGTCATAGAAAGGGATGTTCGAAAACATCCTCAGGTACGGCAAAAACCACAGATGGACAACGTCACCGCTCGACGCCACCATGAAGCCTCCCAGCACCAACAAGATAAACAGCCGGGCCATCTGCCTCACCTGCAGCCCGTCCTCCGCATCAATCTCCATGCTCAATAGAACCTCCTTCATCAAGGACAGCCGAATGGAGTCCCCCGAGACTATCCTCCCTACATCACCGAGCTCCGCGCGCACCGCCTCTGGTCTCACCCGTAAGGAGCAATCCACATCTATCGGCTCCCCGTCGCAATCCAACCCCAGCAACTATTGCACGTCTATGGGAGTCACCGTCATCTCCCCGAAGCCGAAATGGAAAGTATGGGTAGTGTCCCACCACCTCTCTCCCAAAGCGCATAAGACCGCTGTCGAACGAGGCGTCTCATCCAGCGCAGACGCCAACCTCCCAAAACCTGCTGAGGATACCATCCAGCACACCACCGGGGGAAGATGCTCCCAAACATCCTTCAGCCACGTCGTCCCGCGAGCACGCATATTCCTCAAGGAGACATCAGACTGTCAAAAGAAACAAATCTTGTCAAAATCCAAAAGAAAAAAAGAAATCACCAAGAAAAAGGGGTCAAAGGTCATTTTACTCACATAACCGCCAGTGCTCGCCACCTTCGAAGAGCGATGACGAGACGGCTCGTGCAGCAAAGTCCACTCATCTGCAACCGGCTCGAATGCATCAAAAACATTCTCGTTCCCCAAAGCAAGAGGCGCTCTGGCCCTCCACTCCACATTCGCCCAGTCATCAACAGTCAACCACTCCCTGTGGACTGCAGTGCTAACAAAAGCGGCCATTTTCTCAAGAATGGAATGCTAAAACAAGTCACAGAGAGAAATCGCACGAAGAGAGGAGGCAAGAAGCTGTGAAAAATGAAGAGTATTCGCCCCCCTTTAAATAGGATGCCAAGGGTCATGCCGATCGGCATTGACCCATCCCCCACCGATCGGCACTGCCTCTTTACCTTCCCGAGGCAGTCCAAAAGTCCGTGCCACTGCCGAATGGCACCCCTCAACCTATGCCGACCGGTACCCCCGTAAATTTTCGTACAAAAATTCTCAGAAAATGCCAGAAAATTCTGAAAAATCCCCGAAAGATTCCTAAAAATCCCAGAAATGACTTGGAGCATTTTCACCAAGAAAAATTTCGCATTCCCTCAGGTAAAACCTCTTTCCCCAGCAGAAGCTCTCAAAAGTCAATCACCTCCTCAACAGAGTTTACACCAATCAAACTGGTTATCTCTCCAGCAATCAGCTCCTCGGCTTAAATCAAAGGCACAAAGTCTCCCCAGCCATCGGCTACCCAGTACGAAACAAAATCGCAAGGTAATCTTCCCCAGCGGAACCTAAAATCCAATTCTATTCCCCAGCGGAACCTCAAATCTAATTATATTTCCCCAAGCGGAACCCTCGTTCTTCCCAAAGGAAACACTCCCCACTTTTTAGGTCAGAATTGACCTCGGTCTTGGATCATCACCTGAGTTAGGTCAGAATTGACCTCGGTCCTCGGTCGTCACCACTCTTAGGTCAGAATTGACCTTGGTCTTGGATCGTCCCCTTGATTTAGGTCAGAATTGACCTCAATCCTTGGTCGTCACCACTCTTAGGTCAGAATTGACCTCGGTCTTGGATCGTCACCTGAGTTAGGTCAGAATTGAACTCGGTCCTCGGTCGTCACCACTCTTAGGTCAGAATTGACCTCGGTCTTGGATCGTGACCTCAGTTAGGTCATAATTGACCTCGATCCTCGGTCGTCACCACTCTTAGGTCAGAATTGATCTCGGTCTTGGATCGTCACCTGAGTTAGGTCAGAATTGACCTCGGTCCTCGGTCTTCACCACTCTTAGGTCAGAATTGACCTCAGTCTTGGATCGTCACCTGAGTTAGGTCAGAATTGACTTCAGTCCTCGGTCGTCACCACTCTTAGGTCAGAATTGACCTCGGTCTTGGATCGTTACCCGAGTTAGGTCAGAATTGACCTCGGTCCTCGGTCGTCACAACTCTTAGGTCAGAATTGACCTCGGTCTTTGATCGTCACCTGAGTTAGGTCAGAATTGACCTCGGTCCTCGGTCGTCACCACTCTTAGGTCAGAATTGACCTCGGTCTTGGATTGTCACCTGAGTTAGGGCAGAATTGACCTCGGTCCTCGGTCGTCACCACTCTTAGGTCAGAATTGACCTCGGTCTTGGATCGTTACCAGAGTTAGGTTAGAATTGACCTCGGTCCTCGGCCGTCACCACTGTTAGGTCAGAATTGACCTCGGTCCTCGGTCCTCGGTCGTCACCACTCTTAGGTCATAATTGACCTCGGTCTTGGATTGTCACCTGAGTTAGGTCAAAATTGACCTCGGTCCTTGGTCGTAACCACTCTTAGGTCCTCAAAATTGGCCTCGACCCTCTGAATCGGTCCTCCTCACTCCTTAGGTCCTCAGAATCGGCCTCGACCCTCTGAACCGGTCCTCCTCACTCCTTAGGTCCTCAGAATCGACCTCGACCCTCTGAATTGGCCCTCCTCACTCCTTAGGTCCTCAGAATCAACCTCGACCCTCTGAATCGGTCCTCCTCACTCCTTAGGTCCTCAGAATCGACCTCGACCCTCTGAATTGGTCATCCTCACTCCTTAGGTCCTCAGAATCGACCTCGACCCTCTTAATGGGTCATCCTCACTCCTTAGGTCCTCAGAATCATCCTCGACCCTCTGAATCGGTCCTCATCACTGCTTAGGTCCTCAGAATTGGCCTCGACCCTCTGAATCGGTCCTCCTCACTCCTTAGGTCCTCAGAATCGACCTCGACCCTATGAATTGGTCATCCTCACTCCTTAGGTCCTCAAAAATGGCCTCGACCCTCTGAATCGGTTCTCCTCACTCCTTAGGTCCTCAGAATCGACCTCGCCCCCCTGAATCGGTCCTCCTTACTCCTTAGGTCCTCATAATCGGCCTCGACCCTCTGAATCGGTCATCCTCACTCCTTAGGTCCTCAGAATCGGCCTCAATCCTCTGAATTGGTCATACTCTCTCAAAAGCATCATGCGGTGTCTAATCGACAGCTATCATTTGTTCCAAACTCACCCGTCCAGGGGCTCTGTAGACACCCCATTCTGTTACCCCTTAAGCTCTCCTAGGGTCTCTAGCAAACCTCCTCATCGCTACCTACCCAAGCCATACCCCGAGTACTTGACCCAGAAGTCACCGGACACCCCCGGGCTCCGCTGGACCACAGTCAACTCTTCAGCTCGAACGAGGCTGAATGAATCTTCGAAGGGCAGGGAAACCCCTTTCCAACGATCCATCCCGTGCGCGATTCTGACTCACCATGCGGACGAATGACCCGTTTCCCCCGAAAGGTCACAAAATGCTTCCAGGGCCCGGATGACCAAAGTCAACTCTCCGAACTGGGTCAAACTCCTTAGAATTTTGAAGTACATCTCCTAACCATTCTAACGGTCCACCTCGTGCACAATTCGGACTTACCATGCCGACGAACAATCCGTTTGCGTCCGAACGATTCCCCGTCTAATGGACTGACAAATGCTTCCGAGCCACATTTGACCCAAAGTCAACTCCCAAACCTGGGAGCAGTCCAAAGTACTTTTGAAGGTCTCTGAATTACCTTTTCAACGGTTTGCCCCGTGCGCGATTCGGATCAACGGTTTGCGTTCGGCAACCATTTTTTCCGAAAAGGCCTAAAAACACCTGCCAAACGGCAGGTTGCCAACCCTGCCTGTCGACAGGTGCCGATAGGCAGTACCAGGGGTACGCCGATCGGCAGTCCCCTAGGCCTATAAAAGGAGGCCTTGGCCTCATTTGTTAGGGAGCTCAGATCAGAAGCATATCACTCTCAGAAAACTCTGAAAACCCCTCTCGAAGTTAGCGTGATTCCCACACCCAAATCCCCTTTTTACCTCCACGTTTCATCACATTTTTCATCAAGTTTGGGGAATAAACCATCCTCCATCATCATCCAAGTGCAAAGGCTGCTCTACAACATTCAAGAACAAGCTCAAGATCTCCAAGAAGGTCCAATTTTCTCAACTCTCTCTTTAAATTCTCATAAATTCGCAATAACTTGTTTTATTACTTAGCACTTTTATTCTCTCGTTTCACATATTGTAATATACTTTTTATCTAGTATTATTGCACATCTCTTATTTTCCTATAAGTAAAAACCCCAAAAACAAGAAAAAGAGGGTTTACTCATAAATTCCAAGCGGGAATTCTCACACCTTTCTCACACTTTTCTCACAACTAAAACACTTTTTCCACACACACACACACATATACAAATATGAGAAGTCCCCGGTTGGATTTATGGGTTAAACCCCACCCCTCGTTTGCATGCGAACTACGTGGACTTTGATGCCTTTATAGGCTACGTAGGCGTCTCGGGGTAAAACCCCAGACTCGAGTCCTTATTTCTACTTTTTATCTCATTTTCTATCTTTTCTAAACCCAATACTGTTATAGTTAATATATTTGTTCTTCAAAGCGCATTATTCCATATATGTTATCTTTCCCTTATAACGATCAACGCAAGGATAATTGCACAAATCCTATTTTCTACACTATTCTTACATTCCTACGGATGACTCGCTTTATCTCTTCCATCATACAAGTCAAGGATTTCTATCTCCATTATATATACACATGCACACATATCACGGGGAAAATAAAGGAATATAACAAAAATCCATGAGAGACCGTAAGGGCGGAATGGGTGCCTAACACCTTCCCATTTCGTAACTTAGCCTCCGGACCCTTCACGAATCATTTTGGTTTCGCAAGTATCAGTATGTCTTTCGATGCCATCCTTCGGGGCGGCTTCCCCTTTTATTTTGTCTGTTTTGAGTAAAATAGACTGGCGACTCTGAACCTCTCTACATTATCACGCCTCACCAAATCGACGCCGACCGAAGCGCACTTGAGAGGGACGCGCGGGACCTAGGATCCTTCCCGCGAGGATCGGGGATGGACACACCATTTTTAAGCCTAAGTCTAGAAATGCGTAAATTATCATGGTATTCTCAAATCGGGAGTTCCGTGATCACACGGTCAGTTACTACGAGTCACATTGATCCCGTGCGAGGTGTTAGTGCCACTCACAGAGCCGTTTGGGGGCAGTTTCCGATTTTCACCCACTAACGCCATGTTTTTAAGACAAAGTTTAGAAACATAAAAATTATCATCGTATTCTTAAATCGAGAGTCCCGTGATCGCGCGGTCAGTTCCTACAAGTTATAATGGTCTCGTGCGAGGTGTTAGTGCCACTCATGGAGCCATTCGATGGCTATTTCCTGTTTTCACCCACTAACGCCCTGCTTTTATGCCTAAGTCTTGCAAAATGCAAATTATTACCGTATTATCAAACCGGAGTCCCGTGATCGTGCGGTCAGTTCCTACGTGTTACATTGGTCTCGTACGAGGTGTTTGTGCCACTCACGGGGTCATTCGGGGGCTGTTTTGGGTTTTCACCCACTAATGCCCTGTTTTTAAAGCTAAGTCTAGAAATGTGTAAATTATCATCGTATTCTCAAATCGTTAGTCCCGTGATCGCACGGTCAGTTCCTACGAGTTACATTGATCTCGTGCGAGGTGTGAGTGCCACTCACGGAGCCGTTCGGGGGTTGTTTCCGATTTTCACCCACTAACGCCATGTTTTTAAACTTATGTCTAGAAATATGCAAATTATCATCATACTCTTAAACCGAGAGTCCCGTGATCACGCGGTGAGTTCCTACGAGTTATAATGGTCCCGTGTGAGGTGTTAGTGCCACTCATGGAGCCATTCGGGGACTATTTTTGATTTTCACCCACTAACGCCATGTTTTAAGCCTAAGTCAAGAAATATGCAAATTATCGTTGTATTCTCAAATCGGGAGTCCCGTGTTCACGTGATCAGTTCCTACGATTTACATTGGTCATGTGCGAGGTGTTGTTACCACTCAGAGGGCCGTTCGGGGGCTATTTTGGGTTTTCACCCTTTAACGCCATGTTTTGCTTAAGTCTTGATATTTTTAAGTTTTCATCATATCCTCAAACTACGAGTCTCGGGATCGCGCGGTAAGTCTCTACAAGTTACATTGGTCTTGTGCGAAGTGTTGGTGCCACTCACGGGGTCGTTCGGTGGTTGTTTTGTGTTGTCACCCGCTAAAGAATTTTTTTGCCTAAGTCTAAAAATATAAAAATTATCATCGTATTCTCTAACCGGGAGTCCCGTGATCGCGCGGTCAGTTCCTACGAGTTGCATTGGTCCCGTGCGAGGTGTCGGATCCACTCACAGGGACATTCGGGTGCTGTTTCAAGTTTTCACCCTCTAACGCCATGTTTCGCTAAAGTCCTGATCTTTTTAAATTATCATCGTATCCTCAAACCAGGAGTCTCATGATCGCGCGGTAAATTTCTACTAGTTACATTGGTCCTGTGCGAGGTGTTGGTGCCACTCACGGGGTCTTTCGATGGATGTTTTGTGTTTTCACCCACTAACGCATGTTTTTATTCCCAAGTATAGAAATAAGCAAATTATAATTGAATTCTCAAATCGGGAGTCCCGTGATCATGTGGTCAGTTCCTACGAGTTACATTGGTCCCGTACGAGGTGTTAGTGCCACTCACAGAGCCGTTTGGGGGTTGTTTCCAGTTTTCAGCCACTAACGCCATGTTTTTAAGGCATAGTCTAAAAATATACAAATTTCCAACGTATTCTCAAACTGGGAGACCCGTGATCAGGCGGTCAGTTCCTACGAGTTACATTGGTCCCGTGCGAGGTGTTAGTGCCACTCACGGAGCCGTTAGGGGGCTATTTCAGGTTTTCACCAACTAACGCCATGTTTTTAAGACTAAGTCTAGAAATATACAAATTATCAACGTATTCTCAAATCGGGAGTCCCGTGATCACCAGATCAGTTCCTACGAGTTACATTGGTCCCGTGCGAGGTGTTAGCGCCACTCACAGAGCCGTTCGGGGGCTGTTTCTAGTTTTCACCCACTAATGCCATATTTTAAGCCTAAATGTATAAATATTCAAATTATCATCGTATTCTCAAACCGGGAGTCCCGTGATCACTCGATCAGTTCCTACGAGTTACATTGGTCCCATGCGAGATGTTGGTTCCACTCACAGGGCCGTTCGGGGATTGTTTCGGGTTTTCACCCTCTAACGCCATGCTTCGCTTAAGTCCTCATATTTTTAAATTATCGTTGTATCCTCAAACCAGGATTCTCGTAATCACGCAATAAGTTTCTACGAGTTACATTGGTCATGTACGAGGTGTTGGGGCCACTCAGCGGGCCGTTCGGTGGCTATTTTGTGTTTTGACCAGCTAACGCATGTTTTTATGCCTAAGTCTACAAATATGTAAATTATCATCGTATTCTCAAATCGGGAGTCCCGTGATCGCTCGATCAATTCGTACGAGTTACATTGGTCCCCTACGAGTTGTTTGTACCACTAACGGTGGTTGTTTTGTGTTTTCACCCACTAACACATGTTTTCACCCACTAACGAAATATGCAAATGTTTGTCGTATTCTCAAACCGGGAGTCCCGTGATCACACGGTCAGTTCCTACGAGTTAAATTGGTCCCGTGCGAGGTGTTAGTGCCACTCACGGAGCCATTCGAGGGTTGTTTCTAGTTTTCACCCACTAGCCATGTTTTTAAGCTTAAGTCCAGAAATATATAAATTATCCTCGTATTCACAAACCGGGAGTCCCCTAATCGCGCGGTCAGTTCCTACGTGTTACATTGGTCCTGTGCAAGGTGTTTGTACCACTCACAGGGTCGTTCGGGGGCTATTTTGGGTTTTCACCTATTAATGCCATGTTTTTAAGCCTAAGTCTAGAAATGTGTAAATTATCATCGTATTCTCAAACCGGGAGTCCCGTGATCACACGGTCAGTTTCTACGAGTCACATTGATCCCGTACGAGGTGTTGGTGCCACTCACGGGTCCATTCAGTGGTTGTTTTGTGTTTTCACCCGGTAATGCATGTTTTTATGCCTAAGTCGAGAGCTATGCAAATTTTCATCGTATTCTGAAACCGTGAGTCCCGTGATCGCGCGGTTAGTTCCGACGAGTTACATTGGTCCCGTACGAGGTGTTGGTACCACTCACAAGGCCGTTCGGGGGCAATTTTGGGTTTTCACCCTCTGACGCCATGTTTTTCTTAAGTCCTGATATTTTTAAATTATTGTCATATCCCCAAACCAACAGTCTCGTGATCGCGCGGTAAGTTTCTACTAGTTACATCGGTCCCGTGCGAGGTGTTGGTTCCACTCACGGAGCCGTTCGGGGGCTGTTTCTAGTTTTCACCAACTAACGCCATGTTTTAAGCCTAAGTCCATAAATATATAAATTATCATCATATTCACAAATCGGGAGTCCCGTGATCGCGTGGTCAGTTACTACGTGTTACATTGGTCCCGTGCGAGGTGTTTGTACCACTCACCGAGCCGTTCAGGGGCTGTTTCCGATTTTCACCCACTACCGCCATGTTTTTAAGACTAAGTTTAGAAATATGAAAATCATCGTATTCTCAAATCGGGAGTCCCGTGATCACGCGGTCAGTTCCTACGAGTTACATTAGTCTCGTACGAGATGTTGGTTCCACTCACAAGGCCGTTTGAGGGTTGTTTCAGGTTTTCAACCTCTAACGCCTTGTTTTGCTTAAGTCATCATATTTCTAAATTATCATCGTATCCTCAAACAAGGAGTCTTGTGATCACGTAGTAACATTCTACGAGTTACATTAGTCCCGTGCGAGGTGTTGGTGCCACTCACCAGGCCGTTCGGTGGCTATATTGTGTTTTCACCAGCTAGCGCATGTTTTGATGCCCAAGTTTAGAAATATGCAAATTATCATCGTATTCTCAAACCGGGAGTCCTGTGATAGCGCTGTCTGTTCCTACGAGTTACATTAGTCCCCTGCGAGGTATTGGTGCCACTCATGGGGTCGCTCGGGGCTGGTTTGGATTTTCACCCGCTAACGCCATATTTTAAGCTTAAGTTTAGAAATATGCAAATTATAGTTGTATTCTCAAGACGAGAGTCCCTTGATTGTGTGGTCAATTCCTACGAGTTGCATTGGTCTCGTGCGAGGTGTTAGTGCCACTCACGGAGCCGTTCGGGGGCTGTTTCGGGTTTTCACCCAGTAACGCCATGTTTTTAAGCCTAAGTCTAGAAATATGGAAATTATCATTGTATTGTCAAACCGGGAGTCTCGTGATCCTGCGATCAGTTCCTACGAGTTACATTGGTCCCGTGCGACGTGTTGGTTCCACTCGCAGGGATGTTCGGGGGCTGTTTCAAGTTTCCCCCCTCTAACGCCATGTTTTACTTAAGTCTTGATATTTTTAAATTATTGCGTATCCTCATACCAGGAGTCTCATGATCGTGCGGTAAGTTTCTACGAGTTACATTGGTCCTGTGCAAGGTGTTGGTGCCACTCACGGGGCCATTCAGTGGTTGTTTTGTGTTTTCACCCTCTAAAGCATGCTTTTATGCCTAAGTATAGAAATATGCAAATTATCATCGTATTCTCAAACCGGGAGTCACGTGATGATGCGGTCAGTTCCTATAAGTTACATTGATCCCGTGCGAGGTGTTAGTTCCACTAACGGAGTCGGTCGGGCGTTGTTTCTGGTTTTCACCCATTAACGCCATGTTTTTAAGCCTATGTCTAGAAATGTACAAGTTATCAACGTATTCTCAAACTGGGAGTCCCGTAATCAGGCGGCTAGTTCCTACGAGTTACGTTGGTCCAGTGCGAGGTGATAGTGCCACTTGCGGATCCATTAGGGGCAGTTTCCGATTTTCACCCACTAACGCCATGTTTTTAAGCCTAAGTCTAGAAATATACAAATAATCAACGTATTCGGAAACCGGGAGTCCCGTGATCACACGGTCAGTTCCTACGAGTTACATTGGTCCCGTGCGAGGTGTTAGTGCCACTCACAGAGCCGTTCGGGGGATGTTTCCGATTTTCACCAACTAATGCCATGTTTATAAGCCTAAATTTAAAAATATAGAAATTATCATCATATTCTCAAAACGGGAGCCCCGTGATCCCGCGGTCAGTTCGTACGAGTTACATTGGTCTCCTGTGAGGTGTTGGTACCACTCTAAGGGCCGTTCAGGGGTTGTTTTGTGTTTTCACCCACTAATGCATGTTTTTATGCCTAAGTATAGAAATATGCAAATTATCGTCGTATTCTCAAACCGGGAGTCCCGTGATGATGCGGTCAGTTCCTATAAGTTACATTGATAACGTGCGAAGTGTTAGTTCCACCAACGGAGCCGGTCGGGGGTTGTTTTCGGTTTTCACCAACTAATGCCATGTTTATAAGCCTACATTTAAAAATATAGAAATTATCAACGTATTCTCAAACAGGGAGTCCCGCGATCTTGCGGTATGTTCCTACGGGTTATATTGGTCCCGTTCGAGGTGTTGGTGCCACTCACGGGGCCATTCAGTGGTCGTTTCGTGTTTTCACCGCTAACGCATGTTTTTACGCCTAAGTCTAGAACTATGCAAATTTTCATCGTATTCTCCAATCGGGAGTCCCGTGATCACACGGTCAGTTCCTACGAGTTACATTGGTCCCGTGTGAGGTGTTAGGGCCACGCACGGAGCCGTTTGGGGGCGGTTTACAATTTTCACCCACTAACGCCATGCTTTTAATCCTAATTCCAGAAATATAAATATTATCGTCGTACTCTCAAACCAGAGTCTCGTGATCATGTGATCAGTTACTACGTGATACATTGGTCCCGTGCGAGGCGTTTGTGCCACTCAGGGGGTCGTTTGGGGGGCTGTTTTTGGTTTTCACCCACTAATGCCATGTTTTTAAGCCTAAGTCTAGAAATGTTTAAATTATCATCATATTCTCAAACCAGGAGTCCCGTGATGTCTCGGTTAGTTCCTACGAGTTACATTGATCCCGTTCGAGGTGTTTGTGCCACTCACGGAGCCGTTCGGGGGCTGTTTCCGATTTTCACCCACTAATGCCATGTTTTTAAGCCTAAGTCTAGAAATATGAAAATTATCGTCGTATTCTTAAACAGAGAGTGCCGTGATCACGCGGTAAGTTCCTGCGAGTTATAATGTGTCCCATGCGAGGTGTTAGTGCCACTCATGGAGCCATTCAGGGACTATTTTCGATTTTCACCCACTAACGCCATGTTTTTAAGACTAAGTCTAGAAATATGCAAATTATCATCTTATTCTCAAATCAGGAGTCTCGTGATCGTGCGGTCAGTTCCTACGAGTTACATTGGTCCCGTGTGAGGTGTTGATACCACTCACAGGGCTGTTTGGGGATTGTTTCAGGTTTTCACCCTCTAACGCCATGTTTTACTTAAGTCCTGATATTTTTAAATTATCGCGTATCCTCATACCAGGAGTCTCGTGATCGTGCGGTAAGTTTCTACGAGTTACATTGGTCATGTGCGAGGTGTTGGTGCCACTCACGGGGCCGTTCGGTGGTTGTTTTGTGTTTTCACCCGCTAAAGCATGTTTTTTTGCCTAAGTCTAGAAATATTAAAATTATCGTCATATTCTCAAACTGGGAGTCCCTTGATCGCGTGGTCAGTCACTACGATGTGCATTGGTACCGTGTGAGGTGTTGGTTTGACTCACAGGGACGTTCGGGTGCTGTTTCAGGCTTTCACCCTCTAACGCAATGTTTCGGTAAGTTTTTACTAGTTACATTGGTCCCGTGCGAGGTGTTGGTCCCACTCATGGGGCCTTTCGGTGGCTGTTTTGTGTTTTCACCCACTAATGCATGTTTTTATGCCTGAGTATAAAAATATGCAAATTATCGTCATATTCTCAAACCGGGAGTCCCATGATGATGCGGTCAGTTCTGATAAGTTACATTGATCATGTGCGAGGTGTTAGTTCCACTATTCTCAAACCGAGAGTCCCGTTATCATGCGATCAGTTCCTACAAGTTACATTGGTCCCGTACGAGATGTTGGTTCCACTCCCAGGGCCGTTTGGGGGCTTTTTCGGGTTTTCACCCTCTAACGCCATGTTTTGCTTAAGTCCTCATATTTTTAAATTATCATCATATCCTCAAGCCAGGAGTCTCGTGATCAGGCAGTAAGTTTCTACGAGTTACATTGGTCCTGTACGAGGTGTTGGTGCCACTCATTGGGTCGTTAGGTGGCTATTTTGTGTTTTCAGCAGCTAACTCATGTTTTTAGGCCTAAGTCTAGAAATATGCCATTTATCATCGTATTCTCAAAACGGGAGTCCCGTGATCGCGCGATCAGTTCGTACGAGTTACATTGGTCCCCTGTGAGGTGTTGGTACCACTCTAAGGGCCGTTCGGGGGCAATTTTGGGATTTCACCCTCTGACGCCATGTTTTGCTTAAGTCCTGATATTTTTAAATTATCATCGTATCCTCCAACCAGGAGTCTTGTGATCGTGCGGTATTTTTCTACTAGTTACATTGGTCGCGTGCGAGGTGTTGGTGCCACTTACGGGGCCGTTCGGTGGTTGTTTTATGTTTTCACTCACTAACGCATGTTTTTATGGCAAGTATAGAAATATGAAAATTATCGTCGTATTCTCAAACCGGGAGTCCCGCGATCACACGGTCATTTCCTACGAGTTACATTGGTCACATGCGAGGCGTTAGTACCACTCACGGAGCCGTTCGGGGGCTGTTTCCAGTTTTCACCCACTAACTCCATGTTTTTAAGCCTAAGTCCAAAATTATATAAATTATTATCATATTCACAAACCGGGAGTCCCATGATCGCACGGTCAGTTCCTACGTGTAATATTGGTCCCGTGCGAGGTGTTTGTACCACTCATAGAGTCGTTCCGGGGCTATTTTTGATTTTCACCCACCAACGCCATATTTTTAAGACTAAGTCTAGAAATATGAAAATCATCATCGTATTATCAAATTGGGCATCCCGTGATCACGCGGTCAGTTCCTACGAGTTATATTAGTCCTGTGCGAGATGTTGGTTCCACTCACAAGGACGTTCGACGGTTGTTTCAGGTTTTCATCCTCTAACGCCTTGTTTTTAAGACTAAGTTTAGCAATATGAAAATTATCCTCATATTCTCAAACCCGGAGTCCCATGATCACATGGTCAGTTCCTACGAGTTACATGGTCCCGTTCGAGGTGTTGGTGCCACTTAGGGAGCCATTGGGGGGATGCTTTCGGTTTTCACCCACTAATGCCATGTTTTAAGCCTAACTCTATAAATATACAAATTATCAACGTATTCTCAAACCGGGAGTCCCGCGATCTTGTGGTATGTTCCTACCAGTTATATTGGTCCCGTTCAAGGCGTTGGTGCCACTCACGGGGCCATTCAGTGGGTGTTTTGTGTTTTCACCCGCTAACACATGTTTTTACGCCTAAGTCTAGAACTATGCAAATTTTCATCGTATTCTCAAATCGGGAGTCCCGTGATCACACGGTCAGTTCCTACGAGTTACATTGGTCCCGTGTGGGGTGTTAGGGCCACCCACGGAGCCGTTCGGGGGCTGTTTACAATTTTTACACACTGACACCATGCTTTTAAGCCTAATTCCAGAAATATAAAAATTATCGTCGTATTCTCAAACCAGAGTTCGTGCGATCAGTTCCTACGTGTTACATTGGTCCCGTGCGAGGTGTTTGTGCCACTCACGGGGTCGTTCGGGGCCTGTTTTTGGGTTTTCACCCACTAATGCCATGTTTTTAAGCCTAAGTCTAGAAATGTTTAAATTATCATCATATTCTCAAACCAGGAGTCCCGTGATGGCTCGGTTAGTTCCTACGAGTTACATTGATCCCGTCCGAGGTGTTAGTGACACTCACGGAGCCGTTCGGGGGTTGTTTCCGATTTTCACCCACTAACGCCATGTTTGTAAGCCTGAGTATAGAAATATGAAAATTATCGTCGTATTCTTAAACCGAGAGTGCCGTGATCACGCGATCAGTTCCTACGAGTTATAATGGTCCGATGCGAGGTGTTAGTGCCACTCGTGGAGCCATTCAGGGACTAGTTTCGATTTTCACCCACTAACACCATGTTTTTAAGACTAAGTCTAGAAATATGCATATTATCATCGTATTCTCAAATCGGGAGTCTCGTGATCGTGCGGTCAGTTCCTACGAGTTACATTGGTCCCGTGCGAGGTGTTGGTACCACTCAGAGGGCCGTTTGGGGATTGTTTCAGGTTTTCACCCTCTAACGGCATGTTTTACTTAAGTCCTGATATTTTTAAATTATCACGTATCCTCATACTAGGAGTCTCGTGATCGTGCGATAAGTTTCTACGAGTTACATTGGTCATGTGCGAGGTGTTGATGCCACTCACGGGGCCGTTCGGGGGTTATTTTGTGTTTTCACCCGCTAAAGCATGTTTTTTTGCCTAAGTCTAGAAATATTAAAATTATCGTCATATTCTCAAATCGGGAGTCCCTTGATCGCGCGGTCAGTCACTAAGATGTGCATTGGTACCGTGCGAGGTGTTGGTTCGACTCACAGGGACGTTCGGGTGCTGTTTCAGGTTTTCACCCTCTAACGTTATGTTTCGCTTAAGTCCTGATATTTTTAAATTATCATCGTATCCTCAAACCAGGAGTCTCGTGATCGCGCGGTAAGTTTTTACTAGTTACATTGGTCCCGTGCGAGGTGTTAGTCCCACTCATGGGGCCTTTCGGTGGCTGTTTTGGGTTTTCACCCACTAACGCATGTTTTTATGCCTGAGTATAAAAATATGCAAATTATCGTCGTATTCTCAAACCGGGAGTCCCATGATGATGCGGTCAGTTCCGATAAGTTACATTGATCATGTGCGAGGTGTTAGTTTCACTAACGGAGCCGATCGGGGGTTGTTTCGGGTTTTCACCAACTAATGCCATGTTTATAAGCCTAAATTTAAAAATATAGAAATTATCATCGTATTCTCAAACCGAGAGTCCCGTTATCATGCGATCAGTTCCTACGAGTTACATTGGTCCCGTGCGAGATGTTGGTTCCACTCCCCGGGCCGTTTGGAGGTTTTTACGGGTTTTCACCCTCTAACGCCATGTTTTGCTTAAGTCCTCATATTTTTAAATTATCGTCATATCCTTAAGCCAGGAGTCTAGTGATCAGGCAGTAAGTTTCTACGAGTTACATTGGTCCTGTACGAGGTGTTGGTGCCACTCATCGGGTCGTTCGGTGGCTATTTTGTGTTTTCACCAGCTAACTCAAGTTTTTAGGCCTAAGTCTAGAAATATGCCATTTATCATCGTATTCTCAAAACGGGAGTCCCGTGATCATGCGGTCAGTTCGTACGAGTTACATTGGTCCCCTGTGAGGTGTTGGTACCACTCTAAGGGCCGTTCGGGGGCTATTTTGGGTTTTCACCCTCTGACGCCATGTTTTGCTTAAGTCTTGATATTTTTAAATCATCATCGTATCCTCAAACCAGGAGGCTCGTGATCGCGCGGTAAGTTTCTACTAGTTACATTGGTCCCGTGCGAGGTGTTGGTGCCACTTACGGGGCCGTTCGGTGGCGGTTTTGTGTTTTCACCCACTAACGCATGTTTTTATTCCTAAGTATAGAAATATGAAAATTATCTTTGTATTCTCAAACCGGGAGTCCCACGATCACACGATCAGTTCCTACGAGTTATATTGGTCCCGTGCGTGTTGTTAGTGCCACTCACGGAGCCGTTCGGGGGCTGTTTTCATTTTTCACCCACTAACTCCTTTTTTTTATGCCCAAGTCCAAAAATATATAAATTATCATCATATTCACAAACCGGGAGTCCCATGATCGCGCGGTCAGTTCCTACGTGTTATATTGGTCCCGTACGAGGTGTTTGTACCACTCACAGAGCCGTTCAGGGGCGTATTCCGATTTTCACCCACTAACGCCATGTTTTCAAGACTAAGTCAAGAAATATGAAAATCATCATCGTATTCTCAAATCGAGAGTCCCGTGATCACGCGGTCAGTTCCTACGAGTTACATTAGTCCTGTGCAAGATGTTGGTTCCACTCACAAGGCCGTTCGGGGGTTGTTTTGGGTTTTCATCCTCTAACGCCATGTTTTTAAGAATAAGTCTAGAAATATGAAAATTATCGTCGTATTCTCAAACCGGGAGTCCCATGATCACGTGGTCAGTTCCTACGAGTTACAAGGTCCCGTTTGAGGTGTTGGTGCCACTCACGGAGCCATTGGGGGGATGCTTTCGGTTTTCACCTACTAACGCCATGTTTTTAAGCCTAAGTCTAGAAATATACAAATTATCAACGTATTCTCAAACCGGGAGTCTCGCGATTTTGCTGTATGTTCGTACGAGTTATATTGGTCCCGTTCGAGGTGTTGGTGCCACTCACGAGGCCATTCAGTGGCTCTTTTGTGTTTTCACCCGCTAACGCATGTTTTTATGCCTAAGTCTAGAACAATGTAAATTTTCATCGTATTCTTAAATCGGGAGTCCCGTGATCACACGGTCAGTTCCTATGAGTTACATTGGTCCCGTGCGAGGTGTTAGTGCCACTCACGGAGCCGTTCGGGGCCTGTTTTCGATTTTCACCCACTAACGCCGTGTTTTTAAGCCTAAGTTTAGAAATATGAAAATTATCGTCGTATTCTTAAACCGAGAGTGCCGTGATCACGCGGTCAGTTCCTACGTGTCATAATAGTCCCATGTGAGGTGTTAGTGCCACTCATGGAGCCATTCAGGGACTGTTTTCGATTTTCACCCACTAACGCCATGTTTTTAAGCCTAAGTCTAGAAATAAGCAAATTATCATTGTATCCTCAAACTAGGAGTCTCAGGATCGCGCAATAAGTTTCTACTAGTTACATTTGTCCCGTGCGAGGTGTTGGTGCCACACACGGGGCCGTTCGGTGGATGTTTTATGTTTTCAGCCACTAACGCATGTTTTTATGCCTAAGGATAGAAATATGTAAATTATCGTCGTATTGTCAAACCGGGAGTCCCGTGATCATGCGGTCAGTTCCTACAAGTTTTATTAGTCCCGTACGAGGTGTTAGTTCCACTCATGGAGCCGTTCGGGGGTTGTTTCCAGTTTTCACCTACTAACGTCATGTTTTTAAGCCTAAGTCTAGAAATATACAAATTCTCAACGTATTCTCAAATTGGGAGTCCCGTAATCCGACATTCAGTTCCTACAAGTAACATTGGTCCCGTGCGAGGTGTTAGTGCAACTCACGGAGCCATTAGGGGGTTGTTTCCGGTTTTCACCCACTAACGCCATGTTTTTAAGCCTAAGTCTAGAAATATACAAATTATCAACGTATTCTCAAACCGGGAGTCCTGTGATGATGCGGTCAATTCCAACGAGTTACATTGGTCCCGTACGAGATGTTAGTGCCACTCACAGAGCCGTTCGGGGGCTGTTTCCAATTTTCACCCACTAATGCAATGTTTATAAGCCTAAATTTAGAAATAAACAAATTATCATCGTATTCTCAAACCGGGAGTCCCGTGATCACACGATCAGTTCCTACGAGTTACATTGGTCCCGTGCGAGATGTTGGTTCCACTCACAAGGCCATTCGGGGGCTGTTTCCGGTTTTCACCCATAGCCGCCATGTTTTTAAGCCCAAGTCCAGAAATACATAAATTATTGTCGTATTCACAAACCGGGAGTCCCATGATCGCGCGGTCAATTCCTACGTGTTACATTGGTCCCGTACGAGGTGTTTGTGCTACTCACGGGGTTATTCGGGGGTTGTTTTCGGTTTTCATCCACTAATGCCACGTTTTTAAGTCTAAGTCTAGAAATGTGTAAATTATCATCGTATTCTCAAACCGGGAGTCCCGTGATCACACGGTCAGTTCCTACGAGTCACATTGATCCCGTGTGAGGTGTTAGTGCCACTCACAGAATCGTTCAGCGGATGTTTTCGATTTGCACCCACTAATTCCATGTTTTTAAGACTAAGTCTAGAAATATGAAAATTATTGTTGTATTCTCAAACCGGGCGTCCCGTGATCACGTGGTCAGTTCCTACGAGTTACATGGTCCCGTTCGAGGTGTTGGTGCCACTCACGAAGCCATTGGTGGGATGCTTTCGGTTTTCATCCACTAATGCCATGTTTTTAAGCCTAAGTCTAGAAATATACAAATTATCAATGTATTCCCAAATCGGGAGTCCCGCGATCTTGCGGTATGTTCCTACCAGTTATATTGGTCCCGTTCGAGGTGTTGATGCCACTCACGGGGGCATTCAGTGGCTCTTTTATGTTTTCACCCGCTAACGCAAGTTTTAACGCCTAAGTCTAGAACTATGTAAATTTTCATCGTGTTCTCTAATATGGAGTCCTGTGATCACACGGTCAGTTCCTACGAGTTACATTGGTCCCGTGCGAGGTGTTAGGGCCACTCACGGAGCCATTCGGGGGCTGTTTACAATTTTCACTCACTAACGCCATGCTTTTAAGCCTAATTCCAGAAATATAAAAATTATCGTCGTATTCTGAAACCATAGTCTCGTGATAGTGCGATCAGTTCTTACGTGTGGCATTGGTCCCGTGCGAGGTGTTAGTGCCACTCACGGAGCCGTTCGGGGCCTGTTTTCGATTTTCACCCACTAACGCCATGTTTTTAAGCCTAAGTCTAAAAATATGAAACTTATCGTCGTATTCTTAAACCGAGAGTGCCATGATCATGTGGTCAGTTCCTTCGAGTTATAATGGTCCTATGCGAGGTGTTAGTGCCACTCATGGAGCCATTCAGGGACCGTTTTCTATTTTCACCCACTAACGCCAAGTTTTTAAGCCTAAGTCTAGAAATCTGCAAATTATCATTGTCTCCTCAAACTAGGAGTCTCATGATCGCGCGATAAGTTTCTACTAGTTACATTTGTCCCGTGCGAGGTGTTGGTGCCACACACGGGGCCGTTCGGTGGTTGTTTTGTGTTTTCACCCAGTAACGCATGTTTTTCTGCCTAAGTATAGAAATATGCAAATTATCGTCGTATTCTCAAACCGGGAGTCCCTTGATCATGCAGTCAGTTTCTACGTTTTCATTGGTCCCGTGCGAGGTGTTAGTTCCACTCACGGAGCCGTTCGGGGGTTGTTTTTAGTTTTCACCCACTAACGCCATGTTTTTATGCCTAAGTCTAGAAATATACAAATTATCAACGTATTCTCAAACTGGGAGTCGCGTAATCCGGCGGTTAGTTCCTACGAGTAACATTGGTCCCGTGCGAGGTGTTAGTGCCACTCACGGAGCCACTAGGGGGTTGTTTCCGTTTTTCACCCACTAACGCCATGTTTTTAAGCCTAAGTCTAGAAATATGAAAATTATCGTCGTATTCTTAAACCGAGAGTGTCGTGATCACGCGGTCAGTTCCTAAATGTTATAATGGTCCCATGTGAGGTGTTTGTGCCACTCATGGAGCCATTCAAGGACTGTTTTCGATTTTCACCCACTAACGCCATGCTTTTAAGCCTAAGTCTAGAAATATTCAAATTATCATTGTATCCTCAAACTAGGAGTCTCATGATCGCGCAATAAGTTTCTACTAGTTACATTTGTCCCGTGCGAGGTGTTGGTGCCACACACGGGGCCGTTCGGTGGATGTTTTGTGTTTTCACCCACTAACGCATGTTTTTATCCCTAAGTATAGAAATATGCAAATTATCGTCGTATTCTCAAACCGGGAGTCCCATGATCATGCGGTCAGTTCCTACGAGTTTCATTGGTCCTGTGAGAGGTGTTAGTTCCACTCACGGAACCGTTCGGGGGTTGTTTCCAGTTTTCAACCACTAACGCCATGTTTTTAAGCCTAAGTCTAGAAATATACAAATTATCAACGTATTCTCAAATTAGGAGTCCCGTAATCCGACGGTCAGTTCCTACAAGTAACATTGGTCCCGTGCGAGGTGTTAGTGCCACTCACGGAGCCATTAGGGGGCTGTTTCCGATTTTCACCCACTAACACCATGTTTTTAAGCCTAAGTCTATAAATATACAAATTATCAATGTATTCTCAAACCGAGAGTCCTGTGATGGCGCGGTCAGTTCCAACGAGTTACATTGGTCCCGTACGAGATGTTTGTGCCACTCACGGGGTCGTTCGGGGGTTGTTTTGGGTTTTCACCCACTAATGCCATGTTTTTAAGTCTTAGTCTAGAAATGTGTAAATTATCATCATATTCTCAAACCGGGAGTCCCGTTATCACACGGTCAGTTCCTACGAGTCACAGAGCCGTTCAGCGGATGTTTTCGATTTTCACCCACTAACGCCATGTTTTTAAGACTAAGTCTAGAAACACAAAAATTATCGTCATATTTTCAAACTAGGAGTCTTGTGATCACGTGGTGAGTTCCTACGAGTTACATTGGTCCCGTTCGAGGTGTTGGTGCCACTCACGGGGCCATTCAGTGGCAATTTTGTGTTTTCACCCGCGAAGGCATGTTTTTATGCCTAAGTCTAGAACTATGCAATTTTTCATCATATTCTTAAACCGGGAGTCACGTGACCGTGCGGTCTGTTCCTACGTGTTACATTGGTCCCCGTGCGAGGTGTTTGTGCCACTCACGGGGTTGTTCGGGGGCTGTTTTGGGTTTTCACCCACTAATACTGTGTTTTTAAGCCTAAGTCTAGAAATTTGTAAATTATTATCGTATTCTCAAACCAGGAGTCCCATGATCGCACGGTCAATTCCTACGAGTTACATTGATCCCATGAGAGGTGTTAGTGCCACTCACGGAGCCGTTCGGGGACTGTTTCTGATTTTTACCCACTAACGCCAAGTTTCTAAGCCTAAGTCTAGAAATATTCAAATTATTGTTTTATTCTCAAATCGGGAGTCTCGTGTTCACCCGATCAGTTCCTACGAGTTACATTGGTCCCGTACGAGGTGTTGGTACCACTCACATGGTTGTTCGGGGGCTATTTCGGGATTTCACCCTTTAACGCCATGTTTTGTTTAAGTCTTGATATTTTTTAAATTATTGTCCTATCCTCAAACCATGAGTCTCGTGATCTCGCGGCAAGTTATACAAGTTACATCGGTCCCGTGCAAGGTGTTGGTACCACTCACGGGGCCGTTCGGTGGCTGTTTTGTGTTTTCACCCACTAACGCATGTTTTTATGCGTAAGTATAGAAATCTTCAAATTATCGTCGTATTCTCAAATCGGGAGTCCCGTGATCACACGGTTAGTTCCTATGAATTACATTGGTCCCGTGCGAGGTGTTAGTGCCACTCACGGAGCCGTTCGGGGGCTGTTTCTGGTTTTCACCCACTAACGCCATGTTTTTAAGCCTAAGTCTAGAAATATATAAATTATCATCGTATTCACAAATCGGGAGTCCCGGGATCGCGCGGTCAGTTCATACGTGCTACATTGGTCCCGTGCGAGGTGTTTGTACCACTCATAGAGCCGTTTAGGGGTTGGTTCCGATTTTCACCCACCAACGCCATGTTTTTAAGACTAAGTCTATAAATATGAAAATTATCATCGTATTCTCAAATTGGGAGTCTCGTGATCACGCGGCTAGTTCCTACGAGTTACATTGGTCCCGTGCGAGATTTTGGTTTCACTCATAGGGCCGTTCGGGGGTTGTTTCGGGTTTTCACCCTAACGCCATGTTTTGCTTAAGCAATCATATTTTGAAATTATCATTGTATCCTCAAACCCGGAGTCACGTGATCATGCAGTAAGTTTTTACGAGTTACATTGGTCCCGTGTGAGGTGTTGGTGCCACTCACGGAGCCGTTCAGTGGCTATTTTGTGTTTTCACCCGCTAAGGCATGTTTTTATGCCTAAGTCTAGAACTATGCAAATTTTCATCATATTCATAAACCGGGAGTCCCGTGATCGCACGGTCAGTTCCTACGTGTTACATTGGTGCCGTGCGAGGTGTTTGTGCCACTCACGGGGTCGTTCGGGGGCTGTTTTGGGTTTTCACCCACTAACGCCAAGTTTTTAAGCCTAAGTCTAGAAATATGCAAATTATCGTTGTATTCTCAAATCGGGAGTCCCGTGTTCACCCGATCAGTTCCTACGAGTTACATTCATCCCGTACGAGGTGTTGGTATCACTCACAGGGCCGTTCGGGGGCTATTTCGAGATTTGATCTTTTAACGACATATTTTGCGTAAGTCCTGATATTTTTTAAATTATCAGCCTATCCTCAAACCAGGAGTCTCGTGATCGCGTGGCAAGTTTTAAAAGTTACATCGGTCCCGTGTGAGGTGTTGGTACCACTAACGGGGCCGTTCGGTGGCTGTTTTGTGTTTTCACCCACTAACGCATGTTTTTATGCCTAAGTATAGAAATATGAAAATTATCGTCGTATTCTCAAACCGGGAGTCTCGTGATCATGCGGTCAGTTCCTACGAGTTTCATTGGTCCTGTGCGAGGTGTTAGTTCCACTCACGGAGCCGTTCGGGGGTTGTTTCCAGTTTTCAACCACTAATGCCATGTTTTTAAGCCTAAGTCTAGAAATATACAAATTATCAACGTATTCTCAAATTGGGAGTCCCGTAATCCGACGGTCAGTTCCTACAAGTAACATTGGTCCCGTGCAAGGTGTTAGTGCCACTCACGGAGACATTAGGGGGTTGTTTCCGGTTTTCACCCACTAACACCATGTTTTTAAGCCTAAGTCTATAAATATACAAATTATCAATGTATTCTCAAACCGAGAGTCCTGTGATGACGCGGTCAGTTCCAACGAGTTACATTGGTCCCGTGCGAGGTGTTAGTGCCACTCACAGAGCCGTTCATGGGTTGTTTCCAATTTTCACCCACTAATGCAATGTTTATAAGCCTAAATTTAGAAATAAACAAATTATCATCGTATTCTCAAATCGGGAGTCCCGTGATCACACGATCAGTTCCTACGAGTTACATTGGTCCCGTGCGAGATGTTGGTTCCACTCACAGAGCCATTCGGGGGATGTTTCTGGTTTTCACCCATACCTGCCATGTTTTTAAGCCCAAGTCCAGAAATACATAAATTATTATCGTATTCACAAACCGGGAGTCCCGTGATCGCGCGGTCAGTTCCTACGTGTTACATTGGTCCCGTACGAGGTGTTTGTGCCACTCACGGGGTCGTTCGGGGGTTGTTTTGGGTTTTCACCCACTAATGCCATG
Source organism: Sambucus nigra (assembly GCA_949130495.1). NCBI lineage: Eukaryota > Viridiplantae > Streptophyta > Magnoliopsida > Dipsacales > Adoxaceae > Sambucus > Sambucus nigra. Next base: position 516,199,069 of record OX422220.1, read on the forward strand.
TTTTTAAGTCTAAGTCTAGAAATGTGTAAATTATCATCATATTCTCAAACCGGGAGTCCTGTTATCACACGGTCAGTTCCTACGAGTCACAGAGACGTTCAGCGGATGTTTTCGATTTTCACCCACTAACGCCATGTTTTTAAGACTAAGTCTAGAAATACAAAAATTATCGTCGTATTTTCAAACCGGGAGTCTTGTGATCACGTGGTGAGTTCCTACGAGTTACATTGATCCCGTTCGAGGTGTTGGTGCCACTCACGGGGCCATTCAGTGGCAATTTTGTGTTTTCAACCGCGAAGACATGTTTTTATGCCTAAGTCTAGAACTATGCAAATTTTCATCATATTCTTAAACCGGGAGTCACGTGACCGTGAAGTCTGTTCCTACGTGTTACATTGGTCCCGTGCGAGGTGTTTGTGCCACTCACGGGGTTGTTCGGGGGCTGTTTTGGGTTTTCACCCACTAATACTGTGTTTTTAAGCCTAAGTCTAGAAATGTGTAAATTATTATCGTATTCTCAAACCAGGAGTCCCATGATCGCACGGTCAATTCCTACGAGTTACATTGATCCCATGAGAGGTGTTAGTGCCACTCACGGAGCCGTTCGGGGACTGTTTCTGATTTTTACCCACTAACGCCAAGTTTTTAAGCCTAACTCTAGAAATATTCAAATTATGGTTTTATTCTCAAATCGGGAGTCTCGTGTTCACCCGATCAGTTCCTACGAGTTACATTGGTCCCGTACGAGGTGTTGGTACCACTCACAGGGTTGTTCGGGGGCTATTTCGGGATTTCACCCTTTAACGCCATGTTTCGTTTAAGTCTTGATATTTTTTAAATTATTATCCTATCCTCAAACCATGAGTTTCGTGATCTCGCGGCAAGTTCTACAAGTTACATCGGTCCCGTGCAAGGTGTTGGTAACACTCACGGGGCCGTTCGGTGGCTGTTTTGTGTTTTCACCCACTAACGCATGTTTTTATGCGTAAGTATAGAAATCTACAAATTATCGTCGTATTCTCAAATCGGGAGTCCCGTGATCACACGGTTAGTTCCTATGAATTACATTGGTCCCGTGCGAGGTGTTAGTGCCACTCACGGAGCCATTCGGGGGCTGTTTCTGGTTTTCACCCACTAACGCCATGTTTTTAAGCCTAAGTCTAGAAATATATAAATTATCATCGTATTCACAAATCGGGAGTCCCGGGATCGCGCGGTCAGTTCATACGTGTTACATTGGTCCCGTGCGAGGTGTTTGTACCACTCATAGAGCCGTTTAGGGGTTGGTTCCGATTTTCACCCACCAACGCCATGTTTTTAAGACTAAGTCTATAAATATGAAAATTATCATCGTATTCTCAAATCGGGAGTCTCGTGATCACGCGGCTAGTTCCTACGAGTTACATTGGTCCCGTGCGAGATGTTGGTTTAACTCACAGGGCCGTTTGTGGGCTATCTCGGGATTTCATCTTTTAACGCCATATTTTGCGTAAGTCCTGATATTTTTTAAATTATCATCCTATCCTCAAACCAGGAGTCTAGTGATCGAGCGGCAAGTTTTAAAAGTTACATCGGTCCCGTGTGAGGTGTTGGTACCACTAACGGGGCCGTTCGGTGGCTGTTTTGTGTTTTCACCCACTAACACATGTTTTTATGCCTAAGTATAGAAATATGCAAATTATCGTCGTATTCTCAAACCGGGAGTCCCGTGATCATGCGGTCAGTTCCTACGAGTTTCATTGGTCCTGTGCGAGGTGTTAGTTCCACTCACGGAGCCGTTCGGGGGTTGTTTCCAGTTTCCAACCACTAACGCCATGTTTTTAAGCCTAAGTCTAGAAATATAAAAATTATCAACGTATTCTCAAATTGGGAGTCCCGTAATCCGGCGGTCAGTTCCTACAAGTAACATTGGTCCCGTGCGAGGTGTTAGTGCCACTCACGGAGCCATTAGGGGGTTGTTTCCGGTTTTCACCCACTAACACCATGTTTTTAAGCCTAAGTCTATAAATATACAAATTATCAATGTATTCTCAAATCGAGAGTCCTGTGATGACGCGGTCAGTTCCAACGAGTTACATTGGTCCCGTGCGAGGTGTCAGTGCCACTCACAGAGCCGTTCATGGGTTGTTTCCAATTTTAACCCACTCATGCAATGTTTATAAGCCTAAATTTAGAAATAAACAAATTATCATCGTATTCTCAAATCGGGAGTCCCGTGATCACACGATCAGTTCCTACGAGTTACATTGGTCCCGTGCGAGATGTTGGTTCCACTCACAGAGCCATTCGGGGGCTGTTTCTGGTTTTCACCCATACCTGCCATGTTTTTAAGCCCAAGTCCAGAAATACATAAATTATTGTCGTATTCACAAACCGGGAGTCCCGTGATCGCGCGGTCAGTTCCTACGTGTTACATTGGTCCCGTACGAGGTGTTTGTGCCACTCACGGGATCGTTCGGGGGTTGTTTTGGGTTTTCACCCACTAATGCCTTATTTTTAAGTCTAAGTCTAGAAATGTGTAAATTATCATCATATTCTCAAACCGGGAGTCCCGTTATCACACGCTCAGTTCCTACGAGTAACAGAGCCGTTCAGCGGATGTTTTCGATTTTCACCCACTAACGCCATGTTTTTAAGACTAAGTCTAGAAAGACAAAAATTATCGTCGTATTTTCAAATCGGGAGTCTTGTGATCACGTGGTGAGTTCCTACGAGTTACATTGGTCCCGTTCGAGGTGTTGGTGCCACTCACGGGGCCATTCAGTGGCAATTTTGTGTTTTCACCCGCGAAGGCATGTTATTATGCCTAAGTCTAGAACTATGCAAATTTTCATCATATTCTTAAATCGGGAGTCACGTGACCGTGCAGTCTGTTCCTACGTGTTACATTGGTCCCGTGCGAGGTGTTTGTGCCACTCACGGGGTTGTTCTGGGGCTGTTTTGGGTTTTCACCCACTAATACTGTGTTTTTAAGCCTAAGTCTAGAAATGTGTAAATTATTATCGTATTCTCAAACCAGGAGTCCCATGATCGCACGGTCAATTCCTACGAGTTACATTGATCCCATGAGAGGTGTTAGTGCCACTCACGGAGCCGTTCGGGGACTGTTTCTGATTTTTACCCACTAACGCCAAGTTTTTAAGCCTAAGTCTAAAAATATTCAAATTATCGCTTTATTCTCAAATCGGGAGTCTCGTGTTCACCCGATCAGTTCCTACGAGTTACATTGGTCCCGTACGAGGTGTTGGTACCACTCACAGTGTTGTTCGGGGGCTATTTCGGGATTTCACTCTTTAATGCCATGTTTTGTTTAAGTCTTAATATTTTTTAAATTATTGTCCTATCCTCAAACCATGAGTCTCGTGATCTCGCGACAAGTTCTACAAGTTACATCGGTCCCGTGCAAGGTGTTGGTACCACTCACGGGGCCGTTCGGTGGCTGTTTTGTGTTTTCACCCACTAACGCATGTTTTTATGCGTAGGTATAGAAATCTACAAATTATCGTCGTATTCTCAAATCGGGAGTCCCGTGATCACACGGTTAGTTCCTATGAATTACATTGGTCCCGTGCGAGGTGTTAGTGCCACTCACGGACCCGTTCGGGGGTTGTTTATGGTTTTCACCCACTAACGCCATGTTTTTAAGCCTAAGTCTAGAAATATATAAATTATCATCGTATTCACAAATCGGGAGTCCCGGGATCGCGCGGTCAGTTCATACGTGTTACATTGGTCCCGTGCGAGGTGTTTGTACCACTCATAGAGCCGTTTAGGGGTTGGTTCCGATTTTCACCCACCAACGCCATGTTTTTAAGACTAAGTCTATAAATATGAAAATTATCATCGTATTCTCAAATCGGGAGTCTCGTGATCACGCGGCTAGTTCCTACGAGTTACATTGGTCCCGTGCGAGATGTTGGTTTCACTCACAGGGCCGTTCGGGGGCTATCTCGGGATTTCATCTTTTAACGCCATATTTTGCGTAAGTCCTGATATTTTTTAAATTATCATCCTATCCTCAAACCAGGAGTCTCGTGATCGAGCGGCAAGTTTTAAAAGTTACATCGGTCCCGTGTGAGGTGATGGTACCACTAACGGGGCCGTTCGGTGGCTGTTTTGTGTTTTCACCCACTAACGCATGTTTTTATGCCTAAGTATAGAAATATGCAAATTATCGTCGTATTCTCAAACCGGGAGTCCCGTGATCATGCAGTCAGTTCCTACGAGTTTCATTGGTCCTGTGCGAGGTGTTAGTTCCACTCACGGAGCCGTTCGGGGGTTGTTTCCAGTTTCCAACCACTAACGCCATGTTTTTAAGCCTAAGTCTTGAAATATACAAATTATCAACGTATTCTCAAATTGGGAGTCCCGTAATCCGGCGGTCAGTTCCTACAAGTAACATTGGTCCCGTGCGAGGTGTTAGTGCCACTCACGGAGCCATTAGGGGGTTGTTTCCGGTTTTCACCCACTAACACCATGTTTTTAAGCCTAAGTCTATAAATATACAAATTATCAATGTATTCTCAAACCGAGAGTCCTGTGATGACGCGGTCAGTTCCAACGAGTTACATTGGTCCCGTGCGAGGTGTCAGTGCCACTCACAGAGCCGTTCATGGGTTGTTTCCAATTTTAACCCACTCATGCAATGTTTATAAGCCTAAATTTAGAAATAAACAAATTATCATCGTATTCTCAAATCGGGAGTCCCGTGATCACACGATCAGTTCCTACGAGTTACATTGGTCCCGTGCGAGATGTTGGTTCCACTCACAGAGCCATTCGGGGGATGTTTCTGGTTTTCACCCATACCTGCCATGTTTTTAAGCCCAAGTCCAGAAATACATAAATTATTATCGTATTCACAAACCGGGAGTCCCGTGATCGCGCGGTCAGTTCCTACGTGTTACATTGGTCCCGTACGAGGTGTTTGTGCCACTCACGGGGTCGTTCGGGGGTTGTTTTGGGTTTTCACCCACTAATGCCATGTTTTTAAGTCTAAGTCTAGAAATGTGTAAATTATCATCATATTCTCAAATCGGGAGTCCCGTTATCACACGGTCAGTTCCTACGAGTAACAGAGCCGTTCAGCGGATGTTTTCGATTTTCACCCACTAACGCCATGTTTTTAAGACTAAGTCTAGAAAGACAAAAATTATCATCGTATTTTCAAACCGGGAGTCTTGTGATCACGTGGTGAGTTCCTACGAGTTACATTGGTCCCGTTCGAGGTGTTGGTGCCACTCACGGGGCCATTCAGTGGCAATTTTGTGTTTTCACCCGCGAAGGCATGTTTTTATGCCTAAGTCTAGAACTATGCAAATTTTCATCATATTCTTAAACCGAGAGTCACGTGACCGTGCAGTCTGTTCCTACGTGTTACATTGGTCCCGTGCGAGGTGTTTGTGCCACTCACGGGGTTGTTCGGGGGCTGTTTTGGGTTTTCACCCACTAATACTGTGTTTTTAAGCCTAAGTCTAGAAATGTGTAAATTATTATCGTATTCTCAAACCAGGAGTCCCATGATCGCACGGTCAATTCCTACGAGTTACATTGATCCCATGAGAGGTGTTAGTGCCACTCACGGAGCCGTTCGGGGACTGTTTCTGATTTTTACCCACTAACGCCAAGTTTTTAAGCCTAAGTCTAGAAATATTCAAATTATCATTTTATTCTCAAATCGGGAGTCTCGTGTTCACCCGATCAGTTCCTACGAGTTACATTGGTCCCGTACGAGGTGTTGGTACCACTCACAGGGTTGTTCGGGGGCTATTTCAGGATTTCACCCTTTAACGCCATGTTTTGTTTAAGTCTTGATATTTTTTAAATTATTGTTCTATCCTAAAACCATGAGTCTCGTGATCTCGCGGCAAGTTCTACAAGTTACATCGGTCCCGTGCAAGGTGTTGGTACCACTTACGGGGCCGTTCGGTGGCTGTTTTGTGTTTTCACCCACTAACGCATGTTTTTATGCGTAGGTATAGAAATCTACAAATTATCGTCGTATTCTCAAATCGGGAGTCCCGTGATCACACGGTTAGTTCCTATGAATTACATTGGTCCCGTGCGAGGTGTTAGTGCCACTCACGGACCCGTTCGGGGGATGTTTCCGGTTTTCACCCACTAACGCCATGTTTTTAAGCCTAAGTCTAGAAATATATAAATTATCATCGTATTCACAAATCGGGAGTCCCGGGATCGCGCGGTCAGTTCATACGTGTTACATTGGTCCCGTGCGAGGTGTTTGTACCACTCATAGAGCCGTTTAGGGGTTGGTTCTGATTTTCACCCACCAACGCCATGTTTTTAAGACTAAGTCTATAAATATGAAAATTATCATCGTATTCTCAAATCGGGAGTCTCGTGATCACGCGGCTAGTTCCTACGAGTTACATTGGTCCCGTGCGAGATGTTGGTTTCACTCATAGGGCCGTTCGGGGGTTGTTTCGGGTTTTCACCCTAACGCCATGTTTTGCTTAAACCATCATATTTTGAAATTATCATTGTATCCTCAAACCCGGAGTCACGTGATCATGCAGTAAGTTTCTACGAGTTACATTGGTCCCGTGTGAGGTGTTGCTGCCACTCACGGGGCCGTTCAGTGGCTATTTTGTGTTTTCACCCGCTAAGGCATGGTTTTATGCCTATGTCTAGAACTATGCAAATTTTCATTATATTCTTAAACCGGGAGTACCGTGATCGCACGGTCAATTCCTACGTGTTACATTGGTCCCGTGCGAGGTGTTTGTGCCACTCACGGGGTCGTTCGGGGGCTGTTTTGGGTTGTCACCCACTAACGCCAACTTTTTAAGCCTAAGTCTAGAAAGATGCAAATTATCGTCGTATTCTCAAATCGGGAGTCCCGTGTTCACCCGATCAGTTCCTACGAGTTACATTCGTCCCGTACGAGGTGTTGGTACCACTCACAGGGCCATTCGGGGGCTATTTCGGGATTTCATCTTTTAACGCCATATTTTGCGTAAGTCCTGATATTTTTTAGATTATCATCCTATCCTCAAACCAGGAGTCTCGTGATCGCGCGGCAAGTTTTAAAAGTTACATCGGTCCCGTGTGAGGTGTTGGTACCACTAACGGGGCCGTTCGGTGGCTGTTTTGTGTTTTCACCCACTAACGCATGTTTTTATGCCTAAGAATAGAAATGTGAAAATTATCGTCGTATTCTCAAACCGGGAGTCCCGTGTTCATGCGGTCAGTTCCTACGAGTTACATTGGTCCCGTTCGAGGTGTTGGAGCCACTCACGGAGCCGTTCGGGGGTTGTTTCCAGTTTTCAACCACTAACGCCGTGTTTTTAAGCCTAAGTCTAGAAATATACAAATTATCAACGTATTCTCAAATTGGGAGTCCCGTAATCCGGCGGTCAGTTCCTACAAGTAACATTGGTCCCGTACGAGGTGTTAGTGCCACTCACGGAGCCATTAGGGGGTTGTTTTCGGTTTTCACCCTCTAACACCATGTTTTTAAGCCTAAGTCTATAAATATACAAATTATCAATGTATTCTCAAACCGAGAGTCCTGTGATGACGCGGTCAGTTCCAACGAGTTACATTGGTCCCGTGCGAGGTGTTAGTGCCACTCACAGAGCCGTTCATGGGTTGTTTCCAATTTTCACCCACTAATGAAATGTTTATAAGCCTAAATTTAGAAATAAACAAATTATCATCGTATTCTCAAATCGGGAGTCCCGTGATCACACGATCAGTTCCTACGAGTTACATTGGTCCCGTGCGAGATGTTGGTTCCACTCACAGAGCCATTCGGGGGATGTTTCTGGTTTTCACCCATAGCTGCCATGTTTTTAAGCCCAAGTCCAGAAATACATAAATTATTGTCGTATTCACAAACCGGGAGTCCCGTGATCGCGCGGTTAGTTCCTACGTGTTACATTGGTCCCGTACGAGGTGTTTGTGCCACTCACGGGATCGTTCGGGGGTTGTTTTGGGTTTTCACCCACTAATGCCATGTTTTTAAGTCTAAGTCTAGAAATGTGTAAATTATCATCATAATCTCAAATCGGGAGTCCCGTTATCACACGGTCAGTTCCTACGAGTCACAGAGCCGTTCAGCGGATGTTTTCGATTTTCACCCACTAACGCCATGTTTTTAAGACTAAGTCTAGAAAGACAAAAATTATCGTCGTATTTTCAAACCGGGAGTCTTGTGATCACGTGGTGAGTTCCTACGAGTTACATTGGTCCCGTTCGAGGTGTTGGTGCCACTCACGGGGCCATTCAGTGGCAATTTTGTGTTTTCACCCGCGAAGGCATGTTTTTATGCCTAAGTCTAGAACTATGCAAATTTTCATCATATTCTTAAACCGGGAGTCACGTGACCGTGCAGTCTGTTCCTACGTGTTACATTGGTCCCGTGCGAGGTGTTTGTGCCACTCACGGGGTTGTTCGGGGGCTGTTTTGGGTTTTCACCCACTAATACTGTGTTTTTAAGCCTAAGTCTAGAAATGTGTAAATTATTATCGTATTCTCAAACCAGGAGTCCCATGATCGCAGGGTCAATTCCTACGAGTTACATTGATCCCATGAGAGGTGTTAGTGCCACTCACGGAGCCGTTCGGGGACTGTTTCTGATTTTTACCCACTAATGCCAAGTTTTTAAGCCTAAGTCTAGAAATATTCAAATTATCGTTTTATTCTCAAATCGGGAGTCTCGTGTTCACCCGATCAGTTCCTACGAGTTACATTGGTCCCGTACGAGGTGTTGGTACCACTCACAGGGTTGTTCGGGGGCTATTTCGGGATTTCACCCTTTAACGCCATGTTTTGTTTAAGTCTTGATATTTTTTAAATTATTGTCCTATCCTCAAACCATGAGTCTCGTGATCTCGCGGCAAGTTCTACAAGTTACATCGGTCCCGTGCAAGGTGTTGGTACCACTTACGGGGCCGTTCGGTGGCTGTTTTGTGTTTTCACCCACTAACGCATGTTTTTATGCGTAGGTATAGAAATCTACAAATTATCGTTGTATTCTCAAATCGGGAGTCCCGTGATCACACGGTTAGTTCCTATGAATTACATTGGTCCTGTGCGAGGTGTTAGTGCCACTCACGGACCCGTTCGGGGGATGTTTCCGGTTTTCACCCACTAAGTCCATGTTTTTAAGCCTAAGTCTAGAAATATATAAATTATCATCGTATTCACAAATCGGGAGTCCCGGGATCGCGCGGTCAGTTCATACGTGTTACATTGGTCCCGTGCGAGGTGTTTGTACCACTCATAGAGCCGTTTAGGGGTTGGTTCCGATTTTCACCCACCAACGCCATGTTTTTAAGACTAAGTCTATAAATATGAAAATTATCATCGTATTCTCAAATCGGGAGTCTCGTGATCACGCGGCTAGTTCCTACGAGTTACATTGGTCCCGTGCGAGATGTTGGTTTCACTCATAGGGCCGTTCGGGGGTTGTTTCGGGTTTTCACCCTAACGCCATGTTTTGCTTAAAAAATCATATTTTGAAATTATCATTGTATCCTCAAACCCGGAGTCACGTGATCATGCAGTAAGTTTCTACGAGTTACATTGGTCCCGTGTGAGGTGTTGCTGCCACTCACGGGGCCGTTCAGTGGCTATTTTGTGTTTTCACCCGCTAAGGCATGTTTTTATGCCTAAGTCTAGAAGTATGCAAATTTTCATTATATTCTTAAACCGGGAGTACCGTGATCGCACGGTCAATTCCTACGTGTTACATTGGTCCCGTGCGAGGTGTTTGTGCCACTCACGGGGTCGTTCGGGGGCTGTTTTGGGTTTTCACCCACTAACGCCAACTTTTTAAGCCTAAGTCTAGAAATATGCAAATTATCGTTGTATTCTCAAATCGGGAGTCCCGTGTTCACCCGATCAGTTCCTACGAGTTACATTCGTCCCGTACGAGGTGTTGGTACCACTCACAGGGCCGTTCGGGGGCTATTTCGGGATTTCATCTTTTAACGCCATATTTTGCGTAAGTCCTGATATTTTTTAGATTATCATCCTATCCTCAAACCAGGAGTCTCGTGATCGCGCGACAAGTTTTAAAAGTTACATCGGTCCCGTGTGAGGTGTTGGTACCACTAACGGGGCCGTTCGGTGGCTGTTTTGTGTTTTCACCCACTAACGCATGTTTTTATGCCTAAGAATAAAAATGTGAAAATTATCGTTGTATTCTCAAACCGGGAGTCCCGTGATCATGCGGTCAGTTCCTACGAGTTACATTGGTCCCGTTCGAGGTGTTGGAGCAACTCACGGAGCCGTTCGGGGGTTGTTTCCAGTTTTCAACCACTAACGCCATGTTTTTAAGCCTAAGTCTAGAAATATACAAATTATCAACGTATTCTCAAATTGGGAGTCCCGTAATCCGGCGGTCAGTTCCTACAAGTAACACTGGTCCCGTGCGAGGTGTTAGTGCCACTCACGGAGCCATTAGGGGGTTGTTTCCGGTTTTCACCCTCTAACACCATGTTTTTAAGCCTAAGTCTATAAATATACAAATTATAAATGTATTCTCAAACCGAGAGTCCTGTGATGACGCGGTCAGTTCCAACGAGTTACATTGGTCCCGTGCGAGGTGTTAGTGCCACTCACAGAGCCGTTCATGGGTTGTTTCCAATTTTCACCCACTAATGAAATGTTTATAAGCCTAAATTTAGAAATAAACAAATTATCATCGTATTCTCAAATCTGGAGTCCCGTGATCACACGATCAGTTCCTACGAGTTACATTGGTCCCGTGCGAGATGTTGGTTCCACTCACAGAGCCATTCGGGGACTGTTTCTTGGTTTTCACCCATAGCTGCCATGTTTTTAAGCCCAAGTCCAGAAATACATAAATTATTGTCGTATTCACAAACCAGGAGTCCCGTGATCGCGCGGTCAGTTCCTACGTGTTACATTGGTCCCGTACGAGGTGTTTGTGCCACTCACGGGATCGTTCGGGGGTTGTTTTGGGTTTTCACCCACTAATGCCATGTTTTTAAGTCTAAGTCTAGAAATGTGTAAATTATCATCATAATCTCAAATCGGGAGTCCCGTTATCACACGGTCAGTTCCTACGAGTCACAGAGCCGTTCAGCGGATGTTTTCGATTTTCACCCACTAACGCCATGTTTTTAAGACTAAGTCTAGAAAGACAAAAATTATCGTCGTATTTTCAAACCGGGAGTCTTGTGATCACGTGGTGAGTTCCTACGAGTTACACTGGTCCCGTTCGAGGTGTTGGTGCCACTCACGAGGCCATTCAGTGGCAATTTTGCGTTTTCACCCGCGAAGGCATGTTTTTATGCCTAAGTCTAGAACTATGCAAATTTTCATCATATTCTTAAACCGGGAGTCACGTGACCGTGCAGTCTGTTCCTACGTGTTACATTGGTCCCGTGCGAGGTGTTTGTGCCACTCACGGGGTTGTTCGGGGGCTGTTTTGGGTTTTCACCCACTAATACTGTGTTTTTAAGCCTAAGTCTAGAAATGTGTAAATTATTATCGTATTCTCAAACCAGGAGTCCCATGATCGCACGGTCAATTCCTACGAGTTACATTGATCCCATGAGAGGTGTTAGTGCCACTCACGGAGCCGTTCGGGGACTGTTTCTGATTTTTACCCACTAACGCCAATTTTTTAAGCCTAAGTCTAGAAATATTCAAATTATCGTTTTATTCTCAAATCGGGAGTCTCGTGTTCACCCGATCAGCTCCTACGAGTTACATTGGTCCCGTACGAGGTGTTGGTACCACTCACAGGGTTGTTCGGGGGCTATTTCGGGATTTCACCCTTTAACGCCATGTTTTGTTTAAGTCTTGATATTTTTTAAATTATTGTCCTATCCTCAAACCATGAGTCTCGTGATCTCGCGGCAAGTTCTACAAGTTACATCGGTCCCGTGCAAGGTGTTGGTACCACTCACGGGGCCGTTCGGTGGCTGTTTTGTGTTTTCACCCACTAACGCATGTTTTTATGCGTAGGTATAGAAATCTACAAATTATCGTCGTATTCTCAAATCGGGAGTCCCGTGATCACACGGTTAGTTCCCATGAATTACATTGGTCCCGTGCGAGGTGTTAGTGCCACTCACGGACCCGTTCGGGGGATGTTTCCAGTTTTCACCCACTAAGTCCATGTTTTTAAGCCTAAGTCTAGAAATATATAAATTATCATCGTATTCACAAATCGGGAGTCCCGGGATCGCGCGGTCAGTTCATACGTGTTACATTGGTCCCGTGCGAGGTGTTTGTACCACTCATAGAGCCGTTTAGGGGTTGGTTCCGATTTTCACCCACCAACGCCATGTTTTTAAGACTAAGTCTATAAATATGAAAATTATCATCGTATTCTCAAATCGGGAGTCTCGTGATCACGCGGCTAGTTCCTACGAGTTACATTGGTCCCGTGCGAGATGTTGGTTTCACTCATAGGCTCGTTCGGGGGTTGTTTCGGGTTTTCACCCTAACGCCATGTTTTGCTTAAACCATCATATTTTGAAATTATCATTGTATCCTCAAACTCGGAGTCACGTGATCATGCAGTAAGTTTCTACGAGTTACATTGGTCCCGTGTGAGGTGTTGGTGCCACTCAAGGGGCCGATCAGTGGCTATTTTGTGTTTTCACCCGCTAAGGCATGTTTTTATGCCTAAGTCTAGAACTATGCAAATTTTCATTATATTCTTAAACCGGGAGTACCGTGATCGCACGGTCAATTCCTACGTGTTACATTGGTCCCGTGCGAGGTGTTTGTGCCACTCACGGGGTCGTTCGGGGGCTGTTTTGGGTTTTCACCCACTAACGCCAACTTTTTAAGCCTAAGTCTAGAAATATGCAAATTATCGTTTTATTCTCAAATCGGGAGTCCCGTGTTCACCCGATCAGTTCCTACGAGTTACATTCGTCCCGTACGAGGTGTTGGTACCACTCACAGGGCCATTCGGGGGCTATTTCGGGATTTCATCTTTTAACGCCATATTTTGCGTAAGTCCTGATATTTTTTAGATTATCATCCTATCCTCAAACCAGGAGTCTCGTGATCGCGCGGCAAGTTTTAAAAGTTACATCGGTCCCGTGTGAGGTGTTGGTACCACTAACGGGGCCGTTCGGTGGCTGTTTTGTGTTTTCACCCACTAACGTATGTTTTTATGCCTAAGAATAGAAATGCGAAAATTATCGTCGTATTCTCAAACCGGGAGTCCCGTGTTCATGCGGTCAGTTCCTACGAGTTACATTGGTCCCGTTCGAGGTGTTGGAGCCACTCACGGAGCCGTTCGGGGGTTGTTTCCAGTTTTCAACCACTAACGCCATGTTTTTAAGCCTAAGTCTAGAAATATACAAATTATCAACGTATTCTCAAATTGGGAGTCCCGTAATCCGGCGGTCAGTTCCTACAAGTAACATTGGTCCCGTGCGAGGTGTTAGTGCCACTCACGGAGCCATTAGGGGGTTGTTTCCGGTTTTCACCCTCTAACACCATGTTTTTAAGCCTAAGTCTATAAATATACAAATTATCAATGTATTCTCAAACCGAGAGTCCTGTGATGACGCGGTCAGTTCCAACGAGTTACATTGGCCCCGTGCGAGGTGTTAGTGCCACTCACAGAGCCGTTCATGGGTTGTTTCCAATTTTCACCCACTAATGAAATGTTTATAAGCCTAAATTTAGAAATAAACAAATTATCATCGTATTCTCAAATCGGGAGTCCCGTGATCACACGATCAGTTCCTACGAGTTACATTGGTCCCGTGCGAGATGTTGATTCCACTCACAGAGCCATTCGGGGGCTGTTTCTTGGTTTTCACCCATAGCTGCCATGTTTTTAAGCCCAAGTCCAGAAATACATAAATTATTGTCGTATTCACAAACCGGGAGTCCCGTGATCGCGCGGTCAGTTCCTACGTGTTACATTGGTCCCGTACGAGGTGTTTGTGCCACTCACGGGGTCGTTCGGGGGTTGTTTTGGGTTTTCACCCACTAATGCCATGTTTTTAAGTCTAAGTCTAGAAATGTGTAAATTATCATCATATTCTCAAACCGGGAGTCCCGTTATCACACGGTCAGTTCCTACGAGTCACAGAGCCGTTCAGCGGATGTTTTCGATTTTCACCCACTAACGCCATGTTTTTAAGACTAAGTCTAGAAAGACAAAAATTATCGTCGTATTTTCAAACCGGGAGTCTTGTGATCACGTGGTGAGTTCCTACGAGTTACATTGGTCCCGTTCGAGGTGTTGGTGCCACTCACGGGGCCATTCAGTGGCAATTTTGTGTTTTCACCCGCGAAGGCATGTTTTTATGCCTAAGTCTAGAACTATGCAAATTTTCATCATATTCTTAAACCGGGAGTCACGTGACCGTGCAGTCTGTTCCTACGTGTTACATTGGTCCCGTGCGAGGTGTTTGTACCACTCACGGGGTTGTTCGGGGGCTGTTTTGGGTTTTCACCCACTAATACTGTGTTTTTAAGCCTAAGTCTAGAAATGTGTAAATTATTATTGTATTCTCAAACCAGGAGTCCCATGATCGCACGGTCAATTCCTACGAGTTACATTGATCCCATGAGAGGTGTTAGTGCCACTCACGGAGCCGTTCGGGGACTGTTTCTGATTTTTACCCACTAACGCCAAGTTTTTAAGCCTAAGTCTAGAAATCTTCAAATTATCGTTTTATTCTCAAATCGGGAGTCTCGTGTTCACCCGATCAGTTCCTACGAGTTACATTGGTCCCGTACGAGGTGTTGGTACCACTCACAGGGTTGTTCGGGGGCTATTTCGGGATTTCACCCTTTAACGCCATGTTTTGTTTAAGTCTTAATATTTTTTAAATTATTATCCTATCCTCAAACCATGAGTCTCGTGATCTCGCGGCAAGTTCTACAAGTTACATCGGTCCCGTGCAAGGTGTTGGTACCACTCACGGGGCCGTTCGGTGGCTGTTTTGTGTTTTCACCCACTAACGCATGTTTTTATGCGTAGGTATAGAAATCTACAAATTATCGTCGTATTCTCAAATCGGGAGTCCCGTGATCACACGGTTAGTTCCTATGAATTACATTGGTCCCGTGCGAGGTGTTAGTGCCACTCACGGACCCGTTCGGGGGATGTTTCCGGTTTTCACCCACTAAGTCCATGTTTTTAAGCCTAAGTCTAGAAATATATAAATTATCATCGTATTCACAAATCGGGAGTCCCGGGATCGCGCGGTCAGTTCATACGTGTTACATTGGTCCCGTGCGAGGTGTTTGTACCACTCATAGAGCCGTTTAGGGGTTGGTTCCGATTTTCACCCACCAACGCCATGTTTTTAAGACTAAGTCTATAAATATGAAAATTATCATCGTATTCTCAAATCGGGAGTCTCGTGATCACGCGGCTAGTTCCTACGAGTTACATTGGTCCCGTGCGAGATGTTGGTTTCACTCATAGGGTCGTTCGGGGGTTGTTTCGGGTTTTCACCCTAACGCCATGTTTTTCTTAAACCATCATATTTTGAAATTATCATTGTATCCTCAAACCCGGAGTCACGTGATCATGCAGTAAGTTTCTACGAGTTACATTGGTCCCGTGTGAGGTGTTGGTGCCACTCACGGGGCCGTTCAGTGGTTATTTTGTGTTTTCACCCGCTAAGGCATGTTTTTATGCCTAAGTCTAGAACTATGCAAATTTTCATTATATTCTTAAACCGGGAGTACCGTGATCGCACGGTCAATTCCTACGTGTTACATTGGTCCCGTGCGAGGTGTTTGTGCCACTCACGGGGTCGTTCGGGGGTTGTTTTGGGTTTTCACCCACTAACGCCAACTTTTTAAGCCTAAGTCTAGAAATATGCAAATTATCGTTTTATTCTCAAATCGGGAGTCCCGTGTTCACCCGATCAGTTCCTACGAGTTACATTCGTCCCGTACGAGGTGTTGGTAATACTCACAGGGCCGTTCGGGGGCTATTTCGGGATTTCATCTTTTAACGCCATATTTTGCGTAAGTCCTGATATTTTTTAGATTATCATCCTATCCTCAAACCAGGAGTCTCGTGATCGCGCGGCAAGTTTTAAAAGTTACATCGGTCCCGTGTGAGGTGTTGGTACCACTAACGGGGCCGTTCGGTGGCTGTTTTGTGTTTTCACCCACTAATGCATGTTTTTATGCCTAAGAATAGAAATGTGAAAATTATCGTCGTATTCTCAAACCGGGAGTCCCGTGATCATGCGGTCAGTTCCTACGAGTTACATTGGTCCCGTTCGAGGTGTTGGAGCCACTCACGGAGCCGTTTGGGGGTTGTTTCCAGTTTTCAACCACTAACGCCATGTTTTTAAGCCTAAGTCTAGAAATATACAAATTATCAACGTATTCTCAAATTGGGAGTCCCGTAATCCGGCGGTCAGTTCCTACAAGTAACATTGGTCCCGTGCGAGGTGTTAGTGCCACTCACGGAGCCATTAGGGGGTTGTTTCCGGTTTTCACCCTCTAACACCATGTTTTTAAGCCTAAGTCTATAAATATACAAATTATCAATGTATTCTCAAACCGAGAGTCCTGTGATGAAGCGGTCAGTTCCAACGAGTTACATTGGTCCCGTGCGAGGTGTTAGTGCCACTCACAGAGCCGTTCATGGGTTGTTTCCAATTTTCACCCACTAATGAAATGTTTATAAGCCTAAATTTAGAAATAAACAAATTGTCATCGTATTCTCATATCGGGAGTCCCGTGATCACACGATCAGTTCCTACGAGTTACATTGGTCCCGTGCGAGATGTTGGTTCCACTCACAGAGCCATTCGGGGGCTGTTTCTTGGTTTTCACCCATAGCTGCCATGTTTTTAAGCCCAAGTCCAAAAATATATAAATTATTGTCGTATTCACAAACCGGGAGTCCCGTGATCGCGCGGTCAGTTCCTACGTGTTACATTAGTCCCGTACGAGGTGTTTGTGCCACTCACGGGGTCGTTCGGGGGTTGTTTTGGGTTTTCACCCACTAATGCCATGTTTTTAAGTCTAAGTCTAGAAATGCGTAAATTATCATCATATTCTCAAACCGGGAGTCCCGTTATCACACGATCAGTTCCTACGAGTCACAGAGCCGTTCAGCAGATGTTTTTGATTTTCACCCACTAACGCCATGTTTTTAAAACTAAGTCTAGAAAGACAAAAATTATCGTCGTATTTTCAAACCGGGAGTCTTGTGATCACGTGGTGAGTTCCTACGAGTTACATTGGTCCCGTTCGAGGTGTTGGTGCCACTCACGGGGCCATTCAGTGGCAATTTTGTGTTTTCACCCGCGAAGGCATGTTTTTATGCCTAAGTCTAGAACTATGCAAATTTTCATCATATTCTTAAACCGGGAGTCACGTGACCATGCGGTCTGTTCCTACGTGTTACATTGGTCCCGTGCGAGGTGTTTGTGCCACTCAAGGGGTTGTTCGGGGGCTGTTTTGGGTTTTCACCCACTAATACTGTGTTTTTAAGCCTAAGTCTAGAAATGTGTAAATTATTATCGTATTCTCAAACCAGGAGTCCCATGATCGCACGGTCAATTCCTACGAGTTACATTGATCCCATGAGAGGTGTTAGTGCCACTCACGGAGCCGTTCGGGGACTGTTTCTGATTTTTACCCACTAACGCCAAGTTTTTAAGCCTAAGTCTAGAAATACTCAAATTATCGTTTTATTCTCAAATCGGGAGTCTCGTGTTCACCCGATCAGTTCCTACGAGTTACATTGGTCCCGTACGAGGTGTTGGTACCACTCACAGGGTTATTCGGGGGCTATTTCGGGATTTCACCCTTTAACGCCATGTTTTGTTTAAGTCTTTATATTTTTTAAATTATTGTCCTATCCTCAAACCATGAGTCTCGTGATCTCGCGGCAAGTTCTACAAGTTACATCGGTCCCGTGCAAGGTGTGGGTACCACTCACGGGGCCGTTCGGTGGCTGTTTTGTGTTTTCACCCACTAACGCATGTTTTTATGCGTAAGTATAGAAATATACAAATTATCATCGTATTCTCAAATCGGGAGTCCCGTGATCACACGGTTAGTTCCTATGAATTACATTGGTCCCGTGCGAGGTGTTAGTGCCACTCACGGAGCCGTTCGGGGGCTGTTTCCGGTTTTCACCCACTAACGCCATGTTTTTAAGCCTAAGTCTAGAAATATATTAATTATCATCGTATTCACAAATTGGGAGTCCCGGGATCGCGCGGTCAGTTCATACGTGTTACATTGGTCCCGTGCGAGGTGTTTGTACCACTCATAGAGCCGTTTAGGGGTTGGTTCCGATTTTCACCCACCAACGCCATGTTTTTAAGACTAAGTCTATAAATATGAAAATTATCATCGTATTCTCAAATCGGGAGTCTCGTGATCACGCGGCTAGTTCCTACGAGATACATTGGTCCCGTGCGAGATGTTGGTTTCACTCAAAGGGCCGTTCGGGGGTTGTTTCGGGTTTTCACCCTAACGCCATGTTTTGATTAAGCCATCATATTTTGAAATTATCATTGTATCCTCAAACCCGGAGTCACGTGAAAATGCAGTAAGTTTCTACGAGTTACATTGGTCCCGTGTGAGGTGTTGGTGCCACTCACGGGGCCGTTCAGTGGCTATTTTGTGTTTTCACCCGCTAAGGCATGTTTTTATGCCTAACTCTTGAACTATGCAAATTTTCATCATATTCTTAAACTGGGAGTCCCGTGATCGCACGGTCAGTTCCTAAGTGTTACATTGGTCCCGTGCAAGGTGTTTGTGCCACTCACGGGGTCGTTCGGGGGTTGTTTTGGGTTTTCACCCACTAACGCCAAGTTTTTAAGCCTAAGTCTAGAAATATGAAAATTATCGTTGTATTCTCAAATCGGGAGTCCCGTGTTCACCCGATCAGTTCCTACGAGTTACATTCGTCCCGTACGAGGTGTTGGTACCACTCACAGGGCCGTTCGGGGGCTATTTCGGGATTTCATCTTTTAATGCCATATTTTGCGTAAGTCCTGATATTTTTTAAATTATCATCCTATCCTCAAACCAGGAGTCTCGTGATCGCGCGGCAAGTTTTAAAAGTTACATCGGTCCCGTGTGAGGTGTTGGTACCACTAACGGGGCCGTTCGGTGGCTGTTTTGTGTTTTCACCACTAACGCATGTTTTTATGCCTAAGAATAGAAATGTGAAAATTATCGTCGTATTCTCAAAACGGGAGTCCTGTGGTCACGTGGTCAGTTCCTACGAGTTACATTGGTCCCGTTCGAGGTGTTGGAGCCACTCACGGGGCCATTCAGTGGCTATTTTGTGTTTTCACCCACAAAGGCATGTTTTTATGCCTAAGTCTAGAACTATGCAAATTTTCATCATATTCTTAAACCGGGAGTCCTGTGATCGCGCGGTCAGTTCATATGTGTTACATTGGTCCCGTGTGAGGTGTTTGTGCCACTCAGGGGGTCGTTCGGGGGCTGTTTTGGGTTTTCACCCACTAATGATGTGTTTTTAAGCCTAAGTCTAGAAATGTGTAAATTATCGTCGTATTCTCAAACCAGGAGTCTCATGATCGCACGGTCAATTCCTACGAGTTACATTGATCCCATGCGAGGTGTAAGTGCCACTCACGGAGCCGTTCGGGGGCTGTTTCCGATTTTCACCCACTAACACCAAGTTTTTAAGCCTAAGTCTAGAAATGTGTAAACTATCATCGTATTCTCAAACCAGGAGTCCCATGATCGCACGGTCAATTCCTACGAGTCACATTAATCCCATGCGAGGTGTTAGTGCCACTCACGGAGTCGTTCGGGGACTGTTTCCGATTTTCAACCACTAACACCAAGTTTTTAATCCTAAGTCTAGAAATATGCAAATTATCATTGTATTCTCAAATCCAGAGTCCCGTGTTCACCCGATCAGTTCCTACGAGTTACATTGGTCCCGTACGAGGTGTTAGTGCCACTCATAGGGCCGTTCGGGGGCGATTTCGGGATTTCACCCTTTAACGCCATGTTTTGCTTAAGTCCTGATATTTTTTAAATTATTGTCCTATCCTGAAACTAGGAGTCTCGTGATCTCGCGGCAAGTTCTACAAGTTACATCGGTCCCGTGCGAGGTGTTGGTACCACTTACGGGTCCGTTCGGTGGATGTTTTGTGTTTTCACCCACTAACGCATGTTTTTATGCCTATATATAGAAATCTACAAATTATCGTCGTATTCTCAAATCGGGAGTCCCGTGATCACACGGTTAGTTCCTATGAGTTACATTGGTCCCATGCGAGGTGTTAGTGCCACTCACGGACCCGTTCGGGGGCTGTTTCCGGTTTTCACCCACAAACGCCATGTTTTTAAGCCTAAGCCTAGAAATATATAAATTATGATCGTATTCACAAATCGGGAGTCCCGTCATCACGCGGTCAGTTCATACGTGTTACATTGGTCCCGTGCGAGGTGTTTATGCTACTCACAGAGCCGTTCAGGGGCTGTTTATGATTTTCACCCACTAACGCCATGTTTTTAAGACTATGTCGATAAATATGAAAATTATCATCGTATTCTCAAATCGGGAGTCTGGTGATCACGCGGCTAGTTCCTACGAGTTACATTGGTCCCGTGCGAGATGTTGGTTTCACTCATAGGGCCGTTCGGGGGTTGTTTCGGGTTTTCACCCTAACACCATGTTTTGCTTAGGCCCTCATATTTTGAAATTACCATTGTATCCTCAAACCCGGAGTCACGTGATCATGCAGTAAGTTTCTACGAGTTACATTGGTCCCGTGCGAGGTGTTGGTGCAATTCACGGGGCCGTTCAGTGGCTATTTTGTGTTTTCACCCGCTAAGGCATGTTTTTATTCCTAAGTCTAGAACTATGCAAATTTTCATCATATTCTTAAACCGGGAGTCTCGTGATCGCACGGTCAGTTCCTACGTGTTACATTGGTCCCGTTCGAGATGGTTGTGCCACTCACCGGGTCTTTCGGAGGCTGTTTTGGGTTTTCACCCACTAACGCCAAGTTTTTAAGCCTAAGTCTAGAAATATGCAAATTATCGTTGTATTCTCAAATCGGGAGTCCCTTGTTCACCTGATCAGTTCCTACGAGTTACATTGGTCCCGTACGAGGTGTTGGTACCACTCACAGGGCCATTCGGGGTCTATTTCGGGATTTCACCCTTTAACGCCACGTTTTGCTTAAGTCCTGATATTTTTTAAATTATCGTCCTATCCTCAAACCAGGAGTCTCGTGATCGCGCGACAAGTTTTACAAGATACATCGGTCCCGTGCGAGGTGTTGTTACCACTCACGGGGCCGTTCGGTGGCTGTGTTGTGTTTTCACCCACTAACACATGTTTTTATGCCTAAGAATAGAATTCTGAAAATTATCGTCGTATTCTCAAACCGGGAGTCCTGTGATCACATGGTCAGTTCCTACGAGTTACATTGGTCCCGTTCGAGGTGTTGGAGCCACTCACGAGGCCATTCAGTGGCTATTTTGTGTTTTCACCCGCAAAGGCATGTTTTTATGCCTAAGTCTAGAACTATGCAAATTTTCATCATATTCTTAAATCGGGAGTCCCGTGATCGCGTGGTCAGTTCCTATGTGTTACATTGGTCCCTCGCGAGGTGTTTGTGCCACTCACGGGATCGTTCGGGGGCTGTTTTGGGTTTTCACCCACTAATGCCGTGTTTTTAAGCCTAAGTCTAGAAATGTGTAAATTATCGTCGTATTCTCAAACTAGGAGTCCCATGATCGCACGGTCAATTCCGGCGAGTTACATTGATCCCATGCGAGGTGTTAGTGCCACTCACGGAGCCGTTCGGGGGATGTTTCCGGTTTTCACCCACTAATACTGTGTTTTTAAGCCTAAGTCTAGAAAGGTGTAAATTATTGTCGTATTCTCAAACCAGGAGTCCCATGATCGCACGGTCAATTCCTACGAGTTACATTGATACCATGCGAGGTGTTAGTGCCACTCATGGAGCCGTTCGGGGACTGTTTCCGATTTTCAACCACTAACACCAAATTTTTAATCCTAAGTGTAGAAATATGCAAATTATCGTGGTATTCTCAAATCGGGGGTCCCGTGTTCACCCGATCAGTTCCTACGAGTTACATTGGTCCCGTACGAGGTGTTAGTGCCACTCATAGGGCCGTTCGGGGGCTATTTCGGGATTTCACCCTTTAACGCCACATTTTGCTTAAGTCCTAATACTTTTTAAATTATCGTCCTATCCTCAAACTAGGAGTCTCGTGAACGCGCGACAAGTTCTACAAGTTACATCGGTCCCGTGCGAGGTGTTGGTACCACTCACCTGGCCGTTCGGTGGCTATTTTGTGTTTTCACCCACTAACGCATGTTTTTTTTGCCTAAGTACAGAAATATGTAAATTATCGTCGTATTCTCAAATCGGGAGTCCCGTGATCACACGGTCAGTTCCTATGATTTACATTGGTCCCGTGCGAGGTGTTAGTGCCACTAATGGAGCCGTTCGGGGGCTGTTTCCGGTTTTCACCCACTAACGCCATGTTTTTAAGCCTAAGTCCATAAATATATAAATTATCATCGTATTCACAAATCGGGAGTCCCGTGATCACGCGGTCAGTTCATACGTGTTACATTGGTCCCGTGCGAGGTGTTTATGCCACTCACAGAACCGTTCAGGGGCTGTTTCTGATTTTCACCCCCTAACGCCATGTTTTTAAGTCTAAGTCTATAAATATGAAAATTATCATCGTATTCTCAAATTGGGAGTCTCGTGATCACGCGGCCAGTTCCTACGAGTTACATTGGTCCCGTGCGAGATGTTGGTTCCACTCACAGGGCCGTTCGGGGGTTGTTTCGAGTTTTCACCCTCTAACGCCATGTTCTGTTTAAGTCCTCATACTTTAAAATTATCATCGTATCCTCAAACCCGGTGTCACGTGATCATGCAGAGAGTATCGACGAGTTACATTGGTCCCGTGCGAGGTGTTGGTGCCACTCACGGGGCCGTTCGGTGGCTATTTTGTGTTTTCACCGGCTAATGCATGTTTTTATGCCTAAGTATAGAAATATGCAAGTTATCGTCGTATTCTCAAATCGGGAGTCCCATGATCGAGAGGTCAGTTAGTATGAGTTACATTAGTCCCCTACGAGGTATTGGTGCCACTCACGGGGTCGTTTGGGGGTTGTTTTGAATTTTCACCCGCTAATGCCTGGTTTTTAAGCTTATGTTCAGAAATATGCAAATTAAAGTCGTATTCTCAAACCGAGTGTCCCATGATCGCGTGGTTAGTTCCTACGAGATTCATTGGTCCCGTGCGAGGTGTTAGTGCCACTCACAGAGCCGTTTGGGGGTTGTTTCCAGTTTTCACCCACTAACGCCATGTTTTTATGTCTAAGTCCAGAAATATATAAATTATCATCATATAAACAAACCGGAAGTCCCGTGATCGCTCGGTTTGTTATTACGTGTTACATTGGTCTCGTGCGAGGTGTTGGTGCCACTCACAGGGCCGTTCAGTGGCTGTTTTGTGTTTTCACCTACTAATGCATGATTTTATGCCTAAGTCTAGAAATATGCAAATTTGTGTCGCATTTTCAAACCAGGAGTCCCGTGATCACACGGTCAGTTCCTATGAGTTACATTGGTCCCGTGTGAGGTGTTAGTGCCACTCACGGAGCCGTTTGGGGGTTGTTTCCGATTTTCACCCACTGACGCCATGTTTTTATGTCTAAGTCCAGAAATATATAAATTATCATCATATTCATAAACTGGGAGTCCCGTGATCGCGCGGTTAGTTCCTACGTGTTACATTGGTCCCGTGCGAGGTGTTTGTGCCACTCACGGGGTCGTTCGGGGGAAGTTTTGGGTTTTCACCCACTAATGCCATGTTTTTAAGCCTAAGTCTAGAAATCTACAAACCGGGAGTCCCGTGATCACACGGTCAGTTCCTATGAGTCACATTGATCCCGTGCGAGGTGTTAGTGCCACTCACAAAGCCGTTCGGGCGCTGTTTCTAGTTTTCACCCACTAACACCATGTTTTTACGACTAAGTCTATAAATATGAAAATTATCTTTGTATTCTCAAATCGGGAGTCTCGTGATCACGTGGTCAGTTCCTACGAGTTATATTGGTCCCGTGCGAGGTGTTAGTGCCACTCACGGAGCCGTTCGGGGGCTTCACCCACTAATGCCATGTTTTTAAGCCTAAGTCTAGAAATGTGTAAATTATCATCATATTCTCAAACCGGGAGTCCCGTGATCACACGATCAGTTCCTATGAGTTACATTGATCCCGTTCGAGGTGTTAGTGCCACTCACGGATCCGTTCGGGGGTTATTTCCGATTTTCACCCACTAACGCCATATTTTTACATCTAAGTCTAGAAATATGAAAATTATCATCGTATTCTTAAACCGAGAATCCCGTGATCGCGCGGTTAGTTCCTACGAGTTACATTGGTCCCGTGCGAGGTGTTAGTGCCACTCATGGACCCATTCAGGGACTTTTTTCGGTTTTCACCCACTAACGCCATGTTTTAAGCCTATGTTTAGAAATATGCAAATTATTATTGTATTATCAAACCGGGAGTACCGTGTTCACACGGTCAGTTCCTACGAGTTACATTGGTCCCATGCGAGGTGTTTATACCACTCACATGGCCGTTCGGGAGATATTTTGGGTTTCACCCTCTAACGCCATGTTTTGCTTAAGTCCTGATATTTTTAAATTATCGTCCTATCCTCAAACTAGGAGTCTCGTGATCACGCGGTAAGTTTCTACGAGTTACAATGGTCCTGTGCGAGGTTTTGGTTCCACTCACGGGGCCGTTCAGTGGTTGTTTTGTGTTTTCACCCGCTAAAGCATGTTTTCTTACCTAAATCTAGAAATATAAAAATTATCATCGTATTCTCAAACCGAGAGTCCCGTGATCGCGCAGTCAGTTCCTACGAGTTGCATTGGTCCCGTGCGAGGTGATGGTTCCACTCATATAGCCGTTCGTGGGTTGTTTCAGGTGTTCACCCTCTAATGCCATGTTTCGCTTAAGTCCTGATATTTTTAAATTATCATCGTATCCTCAAACCAGGAGTCTCGTGATCGCGCGGCAAATTTCTACTAGTTAAATTGGTCCCGTGCGAGGTGTTGATGCCACTCACGGGGCCGTTATGTGGCTATTTTGTGTTTTCACCCACTAACCCATGTTTTTATGCCTATGTATAGAAATATGATAATTATCATCATATTCGCAAATCGGGAGTCCCGTGATCATGCGGTCAGTTCTTACGAGTTACATTGGTCCTGTACGAGGTGTTAGTGCCACTCCCATAGCCGTTTCGGGGTAGTTTCTGGTTTTCAGCCACTAATGCCATGTTTTTAAGCCGAAGTCTAGAAATATACAAATTATCAATGTAGTCTCAAACTGGGAGACCCGTGATCAGGCGGTCAGTTTCTACGAGTTACATTGGTCCCGTGCGAGGTGTTAGTGCCACTCACAGAGCCGTTCGGGGGCTGTTTCTAATTTTCACCCACTGATGCCATGTTGTTAAGCCTAAATTTAGAAATATAAAAATTATCATCGTATTATCAAATCGGGAGTCCCGTGATCACGCGGTTAGTTCCAACGAGTTACAATGGTCCCGTGTGAGATGTTGGTTCCAGTCACAGGGCCGTTCGGGTTTTCACCCTCTAAGGCCATGTTTTGCTTAAGTCCTCATATTTTTAAACTATCGTCGTATCCTCAAACTAGGAGTCTCGTGATCACGCAATAAGTTTATACGAGTTACATTGGTCCCGTGCGAGGTGTTGGTGCCACTCATCGGGCCGTTCGGTGGCTATTTTGTGTTTTCACCAGCTAACGCGTGTTTTTATGCCTAAGTCTAGAAATATGCAAATTGTGGTCGTATTCTCAAATCGAGAGTCCCGTGATCGTGCGTTCAGTTCGTACGTGTTACATTGGTCCACTGCGAGGTATAGATGCCATTCACGGGGTTGTTCGAGGGCTGTTTAGGATTTTCACCTGCTAACGCCATGTTTTTAAGCTTAAGTTTAGAAATATGAAAATTACAGTCATATTCTCAAATCGAGAGTCCCGTGATCACATGGTCAGTTCCAACGAGTTGCATTGGTCTCGTGCGAGGTGTTAGTGCCACTCACGAAGCCGTTCGGGGGTTCTTTTTAGTTTTCAACCTCTAACGCCATGTTTTTCTTAAGTCCTAGTATTTTTAAATTATCGTCATATCCTCGAACCAGGAGTCTCGTGATCGTGCCATAAGTTTTTATGAGTTACATTGCTCCTGTGTGAAGTGTCGGTGCCATTCACTGGTCCGTTTGGTGGCTATTTTGTATTTTCACCCGCTAATGCATGTTTTTATGCCTAAGTCTAGAAATATGAAAATTATCATCATATTCTCAAACTGGAAGTCCCATAATCACGCGGTCAGTTCCTACGAGTTACATTGGTCCCGTGCGAGGTGTTAGTGCCACTCACGGAGCCGTTCGGGGGATGTTTCTGGTGTTCACCCACTAACGCCATGTTTTTAAGCCTAAGTCTAGAAATATACAAATTATCAACGTAATCTCAAACCGAGAGTCTCGTGATCATGCGGTCAGTTCCTACGAGTTACATTGGTCCCGTGCGAGGTGTTAGTGCCACCCACAGAGCCATTCGCGAGCTGTTTCCAATTTTCACCCACTAATGCCATGTTTTTAAGCCTAAATTTAGAAATATACAAATTATCATCGTATTCTCAAATCGGGAGTCCTGTGATCACGCGGTCAGTTCCAACGAGTTACAATGGTCCCGTGCAAGATGCTGGTTCCAGTCACAGGGCCGTTCGGGGGTTGTTTTGGGTTTTCACCCTCTAACGCCATGTTTTGCTTAAGTCCTCATATTTTTAAATTATCATCGTATCCTCAAACCAGGAGTCTCGTGATCGTGCAGTAAGTTTTTACGAGTTACATTGGTCCCGTGCGAGGTGTTGGTGCCACTCATCGGGCCGTTCGGTGGCTATTTTGTGTTTTCACTAGCTAACGCATGTTTTTATGC
This sequence comes from Sambucus nigra, assembly GCA_949130495.1. Lineage (NCBI taxonomy): Eukaryota > Viridiplantae > Streptophyta > Magnoliopsida > Dipsacales > Adoxaceae > Sambucus > Sambucus nigra. Next base: position 516,226,046 of record OX422220.1, read on the forward strand.
CAATGTCTAGAAATATGCAAATTATTGTCGTATTCTCAAACCGAGAGTCCCGTGACGCGGTCAGTTCGTACCAGTTACATTGATCCCCTGCGAGGTATTGGTGCCACTCACGGGGTCGTTCGAGGGCTGTTTTGGATTTTCCCCTGCTAACGCCATGTTTTTAAGCTTAAGTTTAGAAATATGCAAATTATAGTCATATTCCCAAACCGAGAGTCCCGTGATCGCGTGGTCAGTTCCTACGAGTTGCATTGGTCTCATGCGAGGTGTATCTGCCACTCACAGAGCCGTTCCGGAGTTGTTTCAGGTTTTCACCCAGTAACGCCATGTTCTTAAGCCTCAGTCTATAAATATGCAAATTATCATCGAATTCTCAAACTGGGAGTCTCGTGATCATGCGGTCAGTTCCTTCGGTTAAATTGGTCCCGTGCGATGTGTTGGTACCACTCATAGGGCCGTTCGGGGATTGTTTCGAGTTTTCACCCTCTAACGCCATGTTTTACTTATGTCCTGATATTTTTAAATTATCGTGTATCCTCGTACCAGGAGTCTCGTGATCGTGTGGTAAGTTTCTACGAGTTACATTGGTCTCGCACGAGGTGTTGGTGCTATTCACGAGGCTGTTTTGTGTTTTCACCCACTAACGCCATGTTTTTATGCCTAAGTCTAGAAAATATGCAAATTATCATTGTATTCTCAAACTGGGAGTCCTATGATCATGCGGTCAGTTCTTGTGAGTTACATTGGTCCCGTGCGAGGTGTTGATGCCACTCACGGGGCCGTTCGAGGGCTATTTTGGGTTTTCACCCACTAACGCCATGTTTTTATGCCTAAGTCTAGAAATATACAAATTATCATCGTATTCTCAAATTGGGAGTCCCATGATCACATGGTCAGTTCCTACATGTTACATTGGTCCCGAGCGAGGTGTTGGTGCCACTCACGGGGCCGTTCGGGGGTTGTTTCGAATTTTGACCCACTAACGCCATATTTTTAAGCATAAGTTAAAAAATATGGAAATTATCATCGTATTCTCAAATTGGGAGTCTCGTGATCGCTCGGTCAGTTCCTAGGATTGGTCCCGTGCGAGGTCTTGGTGCCACTCACGGGGCCGTTCGGGGCTATTTTGGGTTTTCACCCACTAACGTCATGTTTTTAAGCATAAGTCTAGAAATATGGAAATTATCGTCGTATTCTCAAACAGGGAGTCCCGTGATCGCGCAGTTAGTTCCTACCAGTTACATTGGTCCCGAGCGAGGTGCTAGTGCCACTCACGGAGCCGTTCGGGGCCTCTTTTCGATTTTCACCCACTAACGCCATGTTTTTAAGCCTAAGTCTAGAAATATAAAAATTATCAGCATTCTCAAACTGGGAGTCCCGTGATCATGCAGCCTATTCCTACGAGTTACATTGGTCCCGTTCGAGGTGTTGGTGCCAATCACGGGGCCGTTCAGTGGCTGTTTTATATTTTCACCCGCTAACGTATGTTTTTATGCCTAAATCTAGAAATATGCTTATTTTCATTATATTCTCAAACCGGGAGTCCCGTAATCACAGAGTCAGTTCCTACGAGTTACATTGGTCCTGTGCAAGGTATTAGGACCACTCACAGAGCCGTTCGGGGGCTGTTTCCAATTTTCACCCACTAACGCCATGTTTTTAATCCTAAGTCTAGAAATATACAAATTATCATCATATTCTCAAATCAGAGTCCCGTGATCGTACGGTCAGTTCCTACGTGTTACATTGGTCCCGTGTGAGGTGTTTGTGCCACTCACGGGGTCATTCGGGGGTTGTTTTTGGTTTTCACCCACTAATGCCGTGTTTTTAAGCCAAAGTCTATAAATGTGTAAATTATCATCGTATTCTCAAATCGGGAGTCCCGTGATTGCGCGGTCATTTCCTATGTGTTTCAATGGTCCCGTGCGAGGTGTTAGTTCCACTCACAGAGCCGTTCAGGGGATGTTTCCGATTTTCACCCACTAACGCCATGTTTTTAAGCCTAAGTATAGAAACATGCACATCGTCGTATTCTCAAACCGGGAGTCCCGTGATCGCGCAGTCAGTTCCTATGAGTTGCGTTGGTCCTGTGCAAGCTGTTCGTTCTACTCACAGGACTGTTCGGGGGCTCTAGTTTTCACCCTCTAACGCCATGTTTCGCTTAAGTCCTGATATTTTAAATTATCGTCGTATACTCAAACCATGAGTCTCGTGATCGCGCGATAAGTTTCTACTAGTTACGTTAGTTCCATGTGAGGTGTTGGTGCCACTAACGGGGCCGTTCGGGGCTGTTTTGGGTTTTCACCCACTAACGTCGTGCTTTTAAGCCAAAGTCTAGAAATATGAAATTATCATCGTATTCTCAAACAGGGAGTCCCGTGATTGCGTGGTTAGTTCCTACTAGTTACATTTGTCCCGACGAGGTGTTAGTGCCACTCACGGAGCCATTCGAGGGCTATTTTTGATTTTTACCCACTAACGCCATGTTTCTAAGCCTAAGTCTACAAATACGCCAATTACTGTCATATTCTCAAACTGGGAGTCTCGTGATCGCACGGTCAGTTCCTACAAGTTACAATCATCCCGTACGAGGTGTTAGTGCCACTCACGGAGCCGTTCGGGGGTTGTTTCCAGTTTTCACCCACTAACGCCATGTTTTTAAGCCTAAGTCTAGAAATATGCAAATTATCGATGTATTTTCAAATCGAGAGTCCCGTGATTGCGCGGTCAGTTCCTGTGAGTAACATTGGTCCCGTGCGAGGTGTTGGTACCACTAACAGGGTCGTTCGGGGGCTATTTTGAGTTTTCAACCTCTAACGTCATGTTTTGATTAACTCCTGATATTTTTAAATTATGGTGTATCCTCAAACCAGGAGTCTCGTGATCGCGCGATAAGTTTCTACGAGTTACATTGGTCATATGCGAGGTGTTGGTGCCACAAACGGGGCCGTTCGGTGGCTGTTTTATGTTTGCACCCACTAACGCATGTTTTTATGCCTAAGTCTAGAAATATGAAAATTATCCTCCTATTCTCAAACCAGGTGTCCCGTAATCATGCGATCAGTTCCTACGAGTTACATTGGTCCGGTGCGATATGTTGTTGCCACTCACGGAGCCGTTCGGGGGTTGTTTCTGATTTTCACCCACTAACGCCATGTTATTAATTCTACGTCTAAAAATATACAAATTATTGTCATATTCTCAAACCGGGAGTCTCGTGATCGTGCGGTCAATTCCTACGAGTTACATTGGTCCCGTACGAGGTGTTGGTACCACTCACAGGGCCGTTCAGGGGCTATTTCAAGTTTTCACCCTCTAACGCCACGTTTTCCTTAACTCCTTATATTTTTAAATTATCTTCGTATCCTCAAACTATGAGTCTCGTGATCACGCGGTAAGTATCTACGAGTTACATTGGTCCTGTTGAGGTGTTGGTGCCACTCACGGAGCCGTTCGGTGGTTATTTTGTATTTTCACCCGCTAAAGCATTTTTTATGCCCAAGTTTAGAAATATAAAAATTATCATCGTATTCTCAAACTGAGAGTCCCGTGATCATGCGATCAGTTCCTATGTGTTACATTGATCCCGTGCGAGGTGTTGGTTCCACTCACTGGGTCGTTCGTGGTCTGTTTCGGGTTTTCACACTCTAACGCCATGTTTTGCTTAAGTCCAAATATTTTTAAACTATCATCGTATCCTCAAAGAAGGAGTCTCGTGATCGCACGGTAAGTTTTTACTAGTTACATTGGTCCCGTGCGAGGTGTTGGGGCCACTCACGGGGTCGTTCGGTGGCTGTTTTGTGTTTTCACCCACTAACGCATGCTTTTATGCCAAAGTAAAGAAATATGCAAATAATCGTCGTATTCTCAAACCGGGAGTTTCGTGATCATACGGTCAGTTCCTACGAGTTACATTGGTCCCGTGCAAGGGGTTAGTGCCACTCACAAAGCCGTTCGGGTGCTGTTTCCGATTTTCACCCGCTAACGCCATGTTTTTAAGCCTAAGTCTAGAAATATACAAATTATCAACGTATTCTCAAACCGAGAGTCCCGTGATCACACGGTCAGTTCCTACGATTTACATTGGTCTCGTGCGAGATGTTAGTGCCACTCACGGAGCCGTTCGGGGGCTGTTTCCAGCTTTCACCCACTAATGCCATGTTTTTAAGCCAAAATTTAGAAATATAAAAATTATCATCGTTTTCTGAAACTGGGAGTCTTGTGATCAAACTGGGAGTCCCGTCATCATTCGGTGAGTTCCTACGAGTTACATTGGTCCCGTGCGAGTGTTAGTGCCACTCACGGAGCCGTTCGGGGTTATTTCAGGTTTTCACCCACAAACGCCATGTTTTTAAGCCTAAGTCCAGAAATATACAAATTATCAACGTATTCTCAAACTGGGAGTCCCGTAATCAGGCGGTCAGTTCCTACGAGTTACATTGGTCCCGTGCGAGGTGTTAGGACCACTCACGGAGCCATTAGGGGGCTGTTTCTAGTTTTCACCCACTAACGCCGTGTTTTTAAGCCTAAGTCTAGAAATATACAAATTATTAACGTATTCTCAAACCGGGAGTCCCGTGATCACACAATCAGTTCCTACGAGTTACATTGGTCCCGTGCGAGGTGTTAGTGTCACTCACAGAGCCGTTCCGCTTTTCACCCACTAATGCCATGCTTTTAAGCCTAAATTTTGAAATATACAAATTTTCTTCGTATTCTCAAATTGGGAGTCCCGTGATCACGCGGTCAGTTCCTACGAGTTACATTGGTCCCATGCGAGATGTTGGTTCCACTAACTGAGCCGTTCAGGGGCTATTTTGGGTTTTCACCCTCTAACGCCACGTTTTCCTTATGTCCTTATATTTTTAAATTATCGTCGTATCCTCAAACCAGGAGTCTCGTGATCACGCGGTAAGTATCTACGAGTTACATTGGTCCTGTTGAGGTGTTGGTGCCACTCACGGAGCCGTTCGGTGGCTACTTTTTGTGTTTTCACCCGCTAACGCATGTTTTTATGCCTAAGTCGAGAAATATGCAAATTATCATCGAATTCTCAAATCGTGAGTCCCGTGATCACGCGGTCAGTTCGTAGGAGTTACATTTGTCCCGTACGAGGTATTGGTCCACTCACGGGGTCATTGGGGGCTGTTTTGGATTTTCACACACCATCGCCACATTTTTAAGCTTAAGTCTAGAAATATGCAGATTAACATCGTATTCTCAAATTGGGAGTCCCGTCATCATGCGGTCAGTTCCTACGAGTTACACTAGTCTCGTACAAGGTGTTAGTGCCACTCACGGAGCCGTTCGGGGGCTGTTTCTGGTTTTCACCCACTAACACCATGCTTTTAAGCCTAAATCTAGAAATATGTAGATTTTCGACGCATTCTTAAACCGGGAGTCACGTTGTCACGCGGTCAGTTCCTACGAGTTACATTGGTCCCTTACAAGGTGTTGGTACCACTCACAGGGCCTTTCGGGGGCTGTTTTGGGTTTTCACCCTCTAACGCCATGTTTTGCTTAAGTGCAGATATTTTTAAATTGCTGTCGTATCCTTAAACCAAGAGTTTCGTGATCGCGAGGTAAGTTTCTACTAGATACATTGGTCCCGTGCGAGGTGTTGGTGCCACTCACGGGGCTGTTCCGAGGCTAATTTTTGTTTTCACCCTCTAACGCATGTTTTTATGCCTAAGTCTAGAAATATGCAAATTATCATCGTATTCTCAAATCGGGAGTCTCGTGATCACGCGGTCATTTCCTACGACTTACATTAGTCCCGTGCGAGGTGTCATGTTTGTATGCCTTAGTCTAGAAATATGAAAATTATCGTCGAATTCTCAAATTGGGAGTCACGTGATCGCGTGGTCAGTTCCTACGAGTAACATTGGTCCCTTACGAGGTGTTGGTACCACTCACAGGGCCGTTCGGGGGCTATTTCAAGTTTTCATCCTCTAACGCCATGTTTTGCATAAGTCCTGATATTTTAAATTATCGTCACATCCTCAAACCAAGAGTCTCGTGATTGCATGATAAGTTTTTACGAGTTACATTGGTCCCGTGCGAGGTGTTGGTGCCACTCACGGGGCTGTTCGGTGAATTTTTTTTGTTTTCACCCGCTAATGCATGTTTTTATGCCTAGGTCGAGAAATATGCAAATTATCGTCGTATTCTCAAATCGGGAGTCTCGGGATCACGCAGTCAGTTCCTACGACTTACATTAGTCCCGTGCGAGGTGTTGGTGCCACTCACGGGGCCGTTCGGAGGTTGGTTTGGGTTTGCGCCCACTAATGCCATGTTTTTATACCTAAGTCTTGAAATATGCAAATTATCATTGTATTCTCAAACCGGGAGTCCCATTATCGTGCAGTCAATTCCTACGTGTTACATTGGTCCCGTGCGAGGTGTTGGTGCCACTCGCGGGGCCGTTCGGGGCTATTTTGAGTTTTCACCCACTAACGTTGTGTTTTTAATCCTAAGTCTAGAAATATGGAAATTATCATCGTATTCTCAAATTGGGAGTCCGTGATCGCGCAGTTAGTTCCAACTAGTTACATTGGTCCCGTCCGAGGTGTTAATGCTACTCACAGAGCCGTTTGGGGGCTGTTTCTGGTTTTCACCCACAAACTGCCATGTTTTTAAGCCTAAGTCTAGAAATATGCAAATTATCATCATATTCTCAAACCGGGAGTCTCGTGGTTGCGCGATCTGTTCCTACGAGTTATAATCATCTCGTGCAAGGTGTTAGTGCCACTCACGAAGCCGTTCGGGGGCTGTTTTCGGTTTTCACCCACTAAATGCCATGTTTTTAAGACTAAGTCTAGAAATATGCAAATTATCGATGTATTCTCAAATCGAGAGTCCCGTGATCACGCGGTCAATTTCTAGCAGCAACATTGGTTCCGTGTGAGGTGTTAGTGCCACTCACGGAGCCGTTCGAGGGCTATTTTTTATTTTCACGCACTAACGCCATGTTTTTAAGCCTAAGTCTAGAAATACGCAAATTATCGTCGTATTCTCAAACTAAGAGTCTCGTGATCGCGCGGTCAGTTCCTACAAGTTACAATCGTCCCGTGCTAGGTATTATTTCCACTCACAGAGCCGTTCAGGGGCTATTTCGGGTTTTCACCCTCTAACGCCACGTTTTCCTTAAGTCCTTATATTTTTAAATTATCATCGTATCCTCAAACCAGGAGTCTCGTGATCACGCGGTAAATATCTACGAGTTACATTGGTCCTGTTAAGGTGTTGGTGCCACTCACGGAGCCGTTCGGTGGCTACTTTGTGTTTTCACCCGCTAACGCATGTTTTTATGCCTAAGTCTAGAAATATGCAAATTATCATCGAATTCTCAAACTGGGAGTCCCGTGATCACGCGGTCAGTTCATAGGAGTTACATTGGTCCCGTACGAGGTATTGGTGCCACTCACGGGGTCATTGGGGGCTGTTTTGGATTTTCACACGCTATCGCCACATTTTTAAGCTTAAGTCTAGAAATATGCAGATTAACATCATATTCTCAAATCGAGAGTCCCGTCATCATGAGGTCTGTTCCTACGAGTTACACTGGTGTCGTACAAGGTGTTAGTGCCACTCACGGAGCCGTTTGGGGGTTGTTTCATGTTTTCACCCACAAACGCCATGCTTTTAAGCCCAAGCCTAGAAATATGCAAATTTTCATCGTATTCTTAAACCGGGAGTCATTTCGTCATGCGGGCAGTTCCTACGAGTTACATTGGTCCCTTACGAGGTGTTGGTACCACTCACAGGGCCGTTCGGGGGCTATTTTGGGTTTTCACCCTCTAACGCCATGTTTTGCTTAAGTCCTGATATTTTAAATTATCATCGTATTCTCAAAACGGGAGTCTCATGATCACGCAGTCAGTTCATACGACTTACATTGGTCCCGTGCAAGGTGTTGGTGCCACTCACGGGGTCGTTCGGGGGCTGTTTTGGGCTTGCACCCACTAACGCAATGTTTTTATGCCTTAGTCAAGAAAAATGCAAATTATCGTCGAATTTTCAAATCGGGAGTCACGTGATCGCGTGGACAGTTCCTACGAGTAACATTGGTCCCTTACGATGTGTTGGTACCACTCACAGGCCGTTCGGGGGCTGTTTCAAGTTTTCACCTTCTAACGCCATGTTTTGCTTATGTCCTGATATTTTTAAATTATCATCATATCCTCAAACCAGGAGTCTCGTGATCGCATGATAAGTTTTTACGAGTTACATTGGTCCCGTACGAGGTGTTGGGCCACTCACGGGGCTTTTCGGTGGCTTTTTTGTGTTTTGACCCGCTAATGCATGTTTTTATGCCTAAGTTGAGAAATATGCAAATTATCGTCGTATTCTCAAATCGGTAGTCTCGAGATCACGCGGTCAGTTCCTACGACTTACATTAGTCCCGTGCCAGGTGTTGGTGCCACTCACGGGGCCGTTCGGAGGCTATTTTCGGTTTGCGCCCACTAACGCTGTGTTTTTAATCCTAAGTCTAGAAATATGGATATTATCATCGTATTCTCAAATTGGGAGTCCCTTGATCGCGCAGTTAGTTCCAACCAGTTACATTGGTCCCGAGCGAGGTGTTAATGCTACTCACGGAGCCGTTTGGGGGCTGTTTCTGGTTTTCACCCACAAACTGCCATGTTTTTAAGCCTAAGTCTAGAAATATGCGAATTATCCTCATATTCTCAAACCGGGAGTCTCGTGATCGCGCGATCAGTTCCTACAAGTTATAATCATCTCGTGCGAGGTGTTAGTGCCACTCAAGAAGCCGTTCGAGGGCTGTTTTCGGTTTCCACCCAATAACTGCCATGTTTGTAAGACTAAGTCTAGAAATATGCAAATTACCGATGTATTCTCAAATCGGGAGTCCCGTGATCACGCGGACATTTTCTAGGAGCAACGTTGGTCCCTTGCGAGGTGTTGGTACCACTAACAGGGCCGTTCAGGGGGTGTTTCTAGTTTTCAACCTCTAACGCCATGTTTTGCTTAAGTCGTGATATTTTTCAATTTTCATTGTATCCTCAAACCAGGAGTCTCGTGATCGTGCGATAAGTTTCTACGAGTTACATTGCTCCTGTGCGAGGTGTCGGTGCCACTCACGGGGCCGTTTGGTGGCTATTTTGTGTTTTTACCCGCTAATGCATGTTTTTATACCTAAGTCTAGAAATATGCAAATTATCATCGTATTCTCAAACTAGGAGTCCCGTAATCATACGGTCAGTTCCTACGAGTTACATTGGTCCCGTGCGAGGTGTTAGTGCCACACACGGAGCCGTTCGGGGGTTGTTTCCGATTTTCACCCACTAACGCCATGTTTTTAAGCCTAATGTTAGAAATATACAAATTATCAATGTATTCTCAAATCGAGAGTCCCTTGATCACACGGTCAGTTCCTACGAGTTACATTGGTCACGTGCGAGGTGTTAGTGCTACTCACGGAGTCGTTCGACGGTTGTTTCTAATTTTCACCCTCTAATGCCATATTTTGTTTAAGTCCTCATATTTTTAAAATATCGTCGTATCCTCATACCAGGATTCTCGTGATCATACGGTAAGTCTCTACGAGTTACATTGGTCCCGTACGAGGTGTTAGTGTGACTCACGGAACCGTTCGGGGGTTGTTTCTGATTTTCACCCACTAACGCAATGTTATTAAGAATAAGTCTAGAAATATAGAAATTATTGTTGTATTCTCAAATCGGGAGTCCCGTGATTGCGCGATCAGTTCCTACGAGTAACATTGGTCCCGTGCGAGGTGCTGGTACCACTCACAGGGTAATTCGGGGGTATTTTTGGTTTTCACCCTCTAACGCCATGTTTTGCTTAAGTCCTGATATTTCTAAATTATTGTTGTATCCTCAAAGCAGGAGTCTCGTGATCGCGCGGTAAGTTTCTATGAGCTACATTGGTCATGCACGAGGTGTTGGTGCCACTCACGGGGCCGTTTGGTGGTTGTTTTGTGTTTTCACCCGCAAAGGCATGTTTTAATGCCTAAGTCTAGAAATATAAAAATTATCATTGTATTCTCAAACCGGGAGTCCCGTGATCGCGCGGTCAATTCCTACGAGTTACATCGGTTCCGTGTGAGGTGTTGATTCCACTCACAGGGCCGTTCAGGTGTTGTTTTGGGTTTTCCCTCTAACACCATCTTTTACATAAATCCTAATATTTTTAAATTATCCTCGTATCCTCAAACCAGTAATCTCGTGATTGCGCGGTAAGTTTCTACTTGTTACATTGGTCCCATCCGAGGCGTTGGTGCCACTCATGGGGCCGTTCAGTGGCTGTTTTGTGTTTTCACCCACTAACGCATGTTTTTATGCCTAAGTATAGAAATATGCAAACTATCATCGTATTCTCAAATCGAGAGTCCCGTGATCACGCCGTCAGTTCCTACGAGTTACATTGGTCCCATGCGAGGTGTTAGTACCACTCACGGAGCCGTTCAAGGGTTGTTTCCGATTTTCACCCACTAGCGCCATGTTTTTAAGTCTAACTCTAGAAATATACAAATTATTAACATATTCTAAAAGCGGGAGTCCCGTGATCACGCGTTCAGTTGCTACGAGTAACATTGGTCCCGTGCAAGGTGTTTGTGTCACTCACGGAGCCGTTTGGGGGTTGTTTCCAGTTTAGACCTACTAATGCCATATTTTTAAGCCTAAATCTAGAAACATACAAATTATCATCGTATTCTCAAATCGGGAGTGCCGTGATCACACGGTCAGTTCCTACGAGTTACATTGGTCCTGTGCGAGATGTTGGTTCCACTCATAAGGCCATTCGGGGGTTGTTTCGAGTATTCACTCTGTAACGCCATGTTTTGCTTAAGTCCACATATTTTGAAATTACCGTCGTATCCTCAAACCCGGAGTCTCTTGATCACGCGCAATGTTTCTACGAGTCACATTGGTCCCGTGCGAGGTTTTGGTGCCACTCACTAGGCCCATCGATGGTTGTTTTGTGTTTTCACCCGCTAACGGATGTATTTATGCATAAGTCTAGAACTATGAAAATTATAGTTGTATTCTCAAATCGGGATTCCCATGATTGCGCGATCTGTTCCTATGAGTTACATTGGTCCTTTACGAGGTGTTAGTGCCACTCACGGAGCTGTTCGGGGGTTGTTTCAGATTTTCACCTAGTAACGCCATGTTTTTAAGCCTAAGTCTAAAAATATGCAAATTTTCGTCGTATTCTCAAATCGGGAGTCCCGTGATCGAGCGGCCAGTTCCTACAAGTTACATTGGTCCCGTGCGAGATGTTGGTACCACTCACAGGGCCGTTTGGGGGTTATTTCGGGTGTTCACCCTCTAACGCCATGTTTTGCTTAAGTCCTAATATTTTTAAATTATAGCATATCCTCATACTAGGAGTCCCATGATGGCGCGGTAAGTTTCTACGAGTTACATTGGTCCCGTGCGAGGTGTTGGTGCCACTCATGGGACCGTTTGGTGGATGTTTTGTGTTTTCACCCTCTAACGCATGTTTTTATGCCCAAGTCTAGAAATATGCAAATTATCATTGTATTCTCAAATCGAGAGTCTCGTGATCACGCGGTCAGTTCTTACGAGATGCATTGGTCCCGTTCGAAGTGTTGGTGCTGTTTTGGGTTTGCACCCACTAACGCCAAGTTTTTATGCCTAAGTCTAGAAATATGCAAATTATCATCGTATTCTCAAACTGGGAGTCCCATGATCGTGTGGTCAGTTCGTACATGTTACATTGGTCCCGTCCGAGGTGTTGGTGCCACTCATGGGGCCGTTCGGGGGCTGTTTTGAGTTTTCACCCACTAATGTCATGTTTTAAAGCATAAGTCTATAAATATGGAAATTATCTTCATATTGTCAAAAGGGAGTCTCGTGATTGCACGGTCAGTTCCTACGAGTTACAATGGTTCCGTGCGAGGTGTAAGTTCCACTCACGAAGACGTTTGAGGGCTATTTCTGGTTTTCACCCACTAACGCCATGCTTTTAAGCCTAGGTCTAAAAATATGAAAATTATCATCGTATTCTCAAACCTGGAGTCCTGTGATCGTGAGGTCAGTTCCTACGAGTTACAATGGTCCCGTGCGGGGTGTAGTGCCACTCACGGAGCCGTTCGGGGGATGTTTCTGATTTTCACCCACTAACGCCATGTTTTACAAGCCTAAGTCTAGAAATATGCAAATTATTGATGTATTCTCAAATCGAGAGTCCCGCGATCGTGCGGTGAGCTCCTACGAGTTACATTGGTCCCGTGCGAGGTGTTGGTACCACTAACAAGGCCGTTCGGGGGTTCTTTCGGGTTTTCACCCTTTAACGCCATATTTTTCTTAAGTCCTGATATTTTTAGATTATCTTTGTATCCTAAAACCAGGAGTCTCGTGATCACACGGTGAGTTTCTACGAGTTACATTGGTCCTGTGCGAGGTGTTGGTGCCACTCACGGGCCGTTCGATGGTTGTTTTGTGTTTTCACTCGCAAAAGCATGTTTTTATGCCAAAGTCTGTAAATATAAAAATTATCATCGTATTCTCAAATTGGGAGTCCCGTGATCACGCGATCAGTTCCTATGATATACATTGGTCCCGTGCGAGGTGTTCGTTCCACTCACAGGGCCGTTCAGCGGTTGTTTCTGGTTTTCACCCACTAACGCCTTGTTATTAATTCTAAGTCTAGATATATACAAATTATTGTCGTATTCTCAAACTGGGAGTCTCGTTATCGTGCGGTCAGTTCCTACGAGTTACATTGGTCCCGTGCGAGGTGTTGGTAGCACTCATTGGTCCGTTCAGGGGCTATTTCGAGTTTTCACCCTCTAACACCACGTTTTGCCTACGTCCTTATATTTTTAAATTATCATCGTATCCTTAAACCAGAAGTCTTGTGATCGCACGATAAGTTTCTACGAGTTACATTGGTCCTGTGCAAGGTGTTGGTGCCACTCACGGGGCCTGATGATGTGAGAAATCGTACATAGGTAGATCTCATGCCATCAGATCAACTGTGAAGTGTAGAATAAGTAGATAAAGCAGGTAAATAGATAGAAGACAAGATATAGAGTGGTTCAGCCCTTAAAATAGGCCTACGTCCACTGTGTTGCTCCGTTCTCATTATATACGTTGTATTGTACAGTAATAACATGCCTAAAGAGGCGTACAAGTATGAGATAAAGGGAGAATACATGGTTGTCGAGGTTCCGGGTGTGCCGGAGGTCAGGCCACGATGTATGTGCGTAGCCCCCAAGTTGTAGGTTGAGGTTGAATGGAGAGGGTTGTGCGGGGCTTCAGCAAGCGTTGTAGAGACTGTTCCCGAGGAGAGGAATTGGTCCGATCGAGAGAGGTCGTCATCCCGATCGCTTATTTCGAGGTGTGTGCCTCTATTTATAGGAGGGATGCGAGCTACCACGTGCCATGAGCACGTGGTCTGGAGTGCTGTAGCAGGGTGCCGTGCCCTGCACACGAGGAGGCCGCGGCCTGTTACTGAGGCAATGGGTAACTGCCGCGCCCTGTCCCTCTGTAGGGCCGCGCCCTGTCCCTCCGTAGGGCCGTGCCCTGTCCTTCTATAGGGCCGCGCCCTGTTCTTCTGTAGGGCCGCGCCCTGTTCTTCTGTAGGACCGTGCCCTATTTGATATCTATCCGCGGCAAGGTGCTATATTTGTACTATCAATAAGCCCCCAAGTCGTAGTGCCAAGAGGTAGCGATTTTGGGGTTGCGGCTGAATTATCCGACTGCCGCGTAGATTATGAGGCAAGGTCTCATCTTCCCGTGCCTTGTGACCTAAATTGCGTCTGGCCGTGTAGCAGCCTGTTTTATCACAGGCGGCGCAGGTACTGAATAATGTGTCGCGACCTGTTTGATCCCAGGCGCGGGCAGGTACTGAAAATGTGGTGCGGCCTGTTTGATCCCAGGCGGTGACCAAGTACTATAGAATGTGTCGCAGTCGGTTTGATCCCAGGCGAACACTACTGAATGTGATCGGCGAAGTACGAAGTTATCCATCATGTGCCGCGGAGACTACTGAGGTGCATGCACTTTAGCTCAAGCCGCGGCCTGTTTGATTACAGGCAGCGGACTGCTGGGTAAAGTGCCGCGGTAATACTCTGGGCGATGGTTCATCTTCCGCCCCCTCTTATATAAATTGGATCTCGCCGTGGACTTCATTACGTTTCCAAAACCTTGAGAGCAAATCGAGAGAGAATTATGTTCCTCCTTGTTCTTGCGTTTTCCGGCGACCTTCCAAGGCTGTGCGTGGTGGTTCTGTGGTGGTTTGAGGCTGAGTATCTCTGATTCTTCCATTTCCAGGTAATTTTTCAACCCTTCTTTCGCAAATCGATATCCATAGCTTTTATTTCTTTGATTATACAGTCATGATTCTCTTGTCTCGATAGAAAACTAGGGTTTCTTCTTAGGTACTTAGAATTAATCACACATGAATGCTTATCACGTCGATAATTGTTAAGATTCAATCTTCATACGCTGTACTGAGATGCCCTAAAGTGTCATATAACTGTTCTTGCTGTTCATAGCCAAACTCTTCGTGTTTTGCTAATTTTTCAGTTGTTCTTGATGTTCTTGACGTTTTTCTCCAAACTTTTCATATTTCGCGAATTTGATCCATAAAACAAATAAACGTTAAATACTTACTGTTTAAGAGAGAAAACGCTTCATGATACCTTAACTGTTTAAGAGATAGGCCGCGGCATCATAGAGTCTCCATAGTTTTGGTCTTTATCCGCGGCATTCTGTAGATGTTGGCCGCAGTCCATTAATTTCTTGGATTTTCACTCTGCGTCGTTTTGATGCATATTCATTTCATCTGCCGCGGCTGTGGGTATTTTAGGGCTTTTGATCCCACCCTTGTATTTTGCACATTCTTCAAATTTTCACGAATCCAATACACCTCTACGATAAATAATTGTAATTGCCACTAGAATTTCTTGGGTCGACCTTTAGCATTTTTAGAAATAGCTGCGGCACTAGATCTCTAACTCCATTAAGGATAGTATCCGCGGCATGAATGGCCGATAATATAGATGGCTGCGGCACTTAGGTTCAGAATGTAATTCCTTTGATGTAGAGGCTGCGGATATGAAAACATGTAACGTTAGAACCCCGTTCTGGTACCAAGCCGCGGCGTTTGGTAGGTACTGGCTGGTAGACTCGTTTTAGGTTGTATAAATAGTTGGCAAATCATAAAAATAATCTTTCCGCGTCTTCTTGGTCTTTTCCAAACCATATTGGCTGCGGCGGCTAACTGCGGACTCTGCTTTTCAGGTACTGCTGTAGCCATATGAACTTTGACCCAGATGAATTCTTGAGAGGCTTTTGGGCTAAGCATTTTGGAGCCTCTCCTCCTGAAATATCTTCCGTGGCTCCTTTGAGATCAATAGGGCCTTGCCAACTGAAGAATTGCCCTAACTGCGTAGTGTTAGATTCGGACTCCGCGGATTCTGCGTCTAGGAAGGATTTTTACTCCGTACCCATGGAAGAAGAGGGCAATTCAAGTAATCATCCAACGGTTGCACGTGATGATGCCACGGTCATTAGGGATGACCCTGCTGGCCCTTCTGGGAGACCATTAGCTGCACTTGACATCCGCGGCATCATGACCCAAGATTGGGTAGACCAGGTAGCGAAAACCTTTGAATTTCCAGATAATTCGGTGTACTCGGCACCTGCCGCGAACCAAAGACCATGCATGGCTCTGGATGATGGAGTTTGCTTCCCACTTCATGCCTTTATTTACGGGCTGCGGCTGCCTGTTCTTATTCCCATCCGTCGCCTTTTTCAAACAATGAGGCTAGCCCCCGCCCAATTAGATCCCAATGGCTGGAGGGCCATACTTTCCGCGGTCGTGCTCTGGGAGAATAAATTCAAAAGGGATATTAATCCCACGGAGTTCTTTCATTTCTATTGCCCCAAGGAGAACTCAGTGAAGTTCGCAGGGTACTACTACTTCTCCATCCGCGGCAGGGATGAGACCCTTTATACTGGGAGGCCAACCAGTGTAAAGAACTGGAAAGGGAAGTATTTTTACATTTCTGGAGAAGGGTGGGAATTCCACCCTGAAGAGAGTGAGAGGGAGAGGTCGTTTCAAATGTCGCGGCAATGGGGGACCCCCTCCAAACTAGGTAATTTTTTAATGTCCGCGTCCCTTCTGCATATTTTACTAAAAATCTCTTCTAACCTTTGGATTGTTTTTCTGTAGTCCTTGATAACTTGGCTTTGAGCAAGAGGCAAGATAGGAGGGTTGTTGAGGCCACAGCGGTTCCTGCTGAACACAAGAAGTTCAGCACACTAGTCACATCAGCAACTGTATTCGAAGCAGGGTTCTTCCCGAACAAGTCAATTCCCCAGAAAATGGCCGCGGAAGGTAACTTTTAGTCTGCGGAAGATAAAACATTTCTGCAATTTTTCTTCAAGTGCTTGTGCTTACAGCTACCTCTTTTTAGGTGAGGAAGTTGATAGGGAGCTGCTGGCTGCCCAGCTGGCAGAAATGGACGAGGACGCGGTGGCCCTCAATAATACAGCGCGGAGCAGGAAGAGGAAGAGGGCAAAGACAAAAGCCCCGGCCGCGGAACCTTCGGGGGAACCAAATCCTCCTGCCGCGGAGAAAATGAACATTGAGGCTCCTGAACCACAAGCTGACTTTGATGATGACATAGGAGCCAATCTGGCCGCGGCAGGCTTGATATCACCCGATACTTCTGCTCATCCATCCTCTCCTCCGCCGCCACTAGTTGTAGCGGTAAATGCTAACTTGCCACCTCCTCAATTCTGCGGAGGAGCTGGGCCTGATGGTAGGCCGCGGCCCCAATTAAGACAGCCTGACCCTAATTCATCCTAGGACACTACTGCAAAGGCTGCACGGCGAATGAGGAGAGCTCTTGATGCCACGGACCTGGATAGGCTTATCGAAGAAGATCATGACGATCTGGAGGATTGCGGCCTCCACAGCCTTCTGAGACTAAGTGCTAGTGCTTTCATTCCATAACTTTTGCTCCCCAACTTTTTCTAACTTATTCTACTTCAGGCCGCGGACGTGATGGTCGCCCAGAAAAGAAAGTACGAGGCCCTATACCAGATGAAGGAGGCCGAGAAGAGTACGCATGTCGCTGACCTGGAGGCTGCACTGACCTCTTCTTTTGAGGCCGGAAAGATGTTGGCTGCTGCGGCTCTTCAGGCAGCAAAAATGGACCTGGAGGCGGCCCAGAAGGCAAAGGAGGAAGCGGAGCAAAATTTTGATCAGGCCACGGAATCTTTGAGAGCTTCCCAGGCCCAGACCGCGGCAGCTTCACAGGTCGCAGAATCTTCTAACAATAAGCTTATCTTTCTTCAAAAGAAGTATGAACTGCTGGAGGCCAGTCATGCCGCGGACATAAAGAAGATGGAGGCAGATCATGGCGATGCTCTTCAGCTGGCCATCGACCACACAGTGGAGTCTTTGAAAGGCTCCAAGGACTTCTTCATCATTAATAATAAGGCTTACCTCCGCAGCTACAAGGAGCTGCGGCAGAGGGTTATCAAAAATTTCCCTGAAGCCAAAGAGATGGTCCTTGGTTGGAAGTTAAGTGATGCAGAGCACCAAGACTGCATTGCTGAGCTTAAGGCCGCAGCTGAAGAGAGAGCGAGGTTGAGAGCCGAGGCAGAGGCAGCGGCCGCAGATGGAGAGACTGAGACAGCCGCGAATGGCGAAGAGGGTGATGATCATGACGACGCAGCTTCTTGAATTTGTAATCTTTTTTGATCATTAACTCAGGGTTGCGTCCCTTTTGATACTCTATTTTTGTTAGGGCTGCGGCCTAGTTTTCTGCAAACTTATAATATTAAGGCTGCAGCCATATTCTCTGCCTTGTATAAATTTTATTTCTTGCGATTCTTTGCTCATTTACTTTGCATGCTTTATTGAATGGTTAAATGTAGCTGCTATCGTATTTGCAGATGGCCTTCTTCATTGAATGAACTTGTAGGGCTAATAGTTATTGTCGCGGCATATCTATAACTGACACTTTTGCCTGTCGCGGCTCCAGCTTTTTGTTTCCTAGCCTTAGCATGCTTTTTGTTCTGTTGACTGAATTTACTGCGAGCTTTAGGACATAGCCGTAGTTTACTGTGACCTAGTACTTAAGAGGGTACCGCGACCTGTTTGATACCAGGCGGCGGCCAAGTACTTTTAGAATGTGCCGCGGCCTATCTGATCCCAGGCGGCGGAAGCTTTATTTCAGGTTGCGGCCACTTATCAATCTTTGTCAAGGCTTTGGCCAATGGACATAAGGCTGCGGCATCACCATGTGAGTGGTTTCTCCAAAAGGCCGCGGCCTTTTGTGCTTTGCCCTTTCACTTGTATTTTGCCTGGCAGACTTCATAAAGTTTTCTACTATAGGGCTATGATCCCCCGAGCCGCGGTGCCAATGGAATATGGCTTTGGGTCTGCGGCCGCCTTTTGTTTTCTATGCCTTGTAAAAATAATGAATAGATTTGTGCCGCGGCACCTTTGATTGCCAGTAGTTTGACGATTGCCGCTGATAAGGCTGAGGATGCCACGGCTTCATAGTATAGCTTCTGAAATCCTGAATTCTTGGATATGCTTACTGAGTTTTTGTGGTACTATGACAATGTTCTTCAATTACCGCTCTGATTGAACTACCAACCATCCTTTACTTGATGGCCATAGCCATGTTGATAGGGAGGTGCTTTTGAATATTAACCCCATTGGACATAAGGCTGCAACACCACTTTATGCGTGGTTTCTTCGAGAAGTCCGCGACCTATTGTAACCTTCTCTTTGCAGACTTGTAAGAATGACTCAGATGTCTGCAGCCATATTGATGGTCCACAGCCATTTTTGATGTTTAAACTGCAATGGCTGAGAATGCCATGATTTCTCTTCTTGTTATATTGCTACGGCAACTTCCCAGGCTCTATCTTGGGGCATTATGAAGCCTCCCCAGGCTGGGTTATGTTTTCAAGCCACCCACAGCTAATGTTGGGACTTTATGAAGACTCCCCAGGCTTGTCTTGGGACATTATGAAGCCTCCCCAGGCTGGGTTATGTTATCAAGCCACCCACAGCTAATCTTGGGATGTTATGAAGCCTCCCCAGGCTGAGTTATGTTTTTAAGCCACCCACAGCTAATATTGGGACATTATGAAGCCGCCCCAGGCTTTACTTTGGGACATTATGAAGCCTCCCCAGGCTGGGTTATGTTTTCAAGCCACCCACAGCTAATATTGGGACATTATGAAGCCTCCCCAGGCTGAGTTATGTTTTCAAGCCACCCACAGCTAATATTGGGACATTATGAAGCCTCCCTAGGCTTGTCTTGGGACATTATGAAGCCTCCCCAGGCTTATATGAGATCACCAAATTAATGATGTGTGCCGAGGGAGTTACCTCCCCGGGCTAATGACGCCTCCCGATAGCTAAGAACGAGCGTTGTGAGCCCCCGTGGCTAATTGCAGCTTCCTGAGAGCCGAGAACGGGCATTGTAAGCCCCCATGGCTAGTAAAAGCTCCTCAAATCATTGAATGTTTTCGTGAATACGATAATCAAATGATAATATATGGTTGCACATCGTGAGGGGAAGTTATGAATTAATTAAGATTGCAATCCCTCCATAGGTGCATCCCGAAATAATAATGATCTTTCGAGATAATTTGTTATTCTTCCCTTGAAATCTGTTTAATACAAAAGGTCTTTTGTGAGATGACAGATTATAAAAGCAAGAGAGAATCAGATATGGCAATATTTGCTAAGTCATATATTTATATATGTATGCTCCAGCTAATGACTTTGATAACAAAACATTAAGTCTTGAAGATAAGGGCTGTAATGAGCTTAATAAGACATAAACAGAAAGAGTTGAAAAACAGAAAAACTAAGGGAGAGTTGCGGCATGCGGCATATGTCGGGTCTGGCTGCAGCCTTTATGCATTCTTCAGGAATCGCTGCAGCATCCCTTGCCTAATCAGCCTTTCAACTTCATCTTTCAGAGCGTAGCACTGCTCCGTTTCGTGGCCATGGTCCTGATGGAATTTGCACCAGGTAGCTTTGTTCCTCTTGTGGGGTGGAGCCCTTAGCTTTTCTGGCCACCTCAACAGCTTGTCCTCCTTGATTAACTCAAAGATCTCCTCAATCGGGAAGGACAACGGGGTGTAGGCCCCAGACTTCTTCTCGGCCTTCTCAGCTCTCCTTTTCTGGCGCCTGATGACTGCTTCTGCGGCAGGATCCTCTTCCACTTCCGCGGCTTCAAAGCAAGTAGCAGCTGTTGAGATGAGTGCCGCGCCCATATTAGGCGAGGCCGCGGCCTCTAGCATGAGTACCCTCTGAGTTAGGTAGTTGACTTGGGTCTGGAGGGAGGCATGGCTGTCATACAGATGGTTGAGATGACTGTACAGCTGCACAATCTCATCTTTGATCTCTGTGCTTTGACTGGACTCTCCTTCCATCTTATGCTTTTATTAGTCTTTACAAAATTATATATAATCTGAGGCAAAACTAATAAAAGTGAGTACTCCCAAGAATATTAGAATAACCAAGAAATGGGGGTGCAGCGTATGCTATGCTACGCGGTCTTACTGCCGCGGTCGCGGCCATAAGACACATAGGTGCACTTCCGCGGCTCGGTATGACCAATCTAGAGCTAGTGCCCATCTGATTCTGCTTCTTGATGTTTGAAGCCTATGTAACAGCTACACTAGTAGCGGCCGCGGCCATCAGACATGTTCGTTGTCTGGCCTCATCCCCTCCTAGGCAGCAAGGAGCAATCCAAGATTGAAGCCTGTGGACTGAGTCTTTCTCCCGAAACTTACAGAGAGCATACCTACTAGGGTTTGTCCATGAGTAAATAACCTCTCAATGCGCAAAACGGCACAGCTTGAACGATAAACCCTAGATCATAGGCCAAGAAAAACAAAATAGGAGTAGGTACGATCCTTCCCTAATCATTCATCTTTTTGGAGTTAAAACCCATCATGCTTTTCAGCACTAACTAGATGGAATGATATCACAGGGGAAGCAAAAATAGATCTAAAGTTATAAATTGAAGATCCCAGAGTAGATCTGGATTTGAGAAATACCCATTCAAGGGGGTGAATATGAAACAGAGCTCAAATAACCAAAATTCACACATGGGATTCTGATCCAAAGGATCCCCATGGGCAAGATAAGGTGTTTACGAACTCGAAATATAGAGAGACAAGTTTGAAACATCTCGTTCCCACAGACGGCGCCAAACTGATGATGCGAGAAATCGTACATAGGTAGATCTCATTCCATCAGATCAAGTGTAAAGTGTAGAATAAGTAGATAAAGCAGGTAAATAGAGAGAATACAAGATATAGAGTGGTTCAGCCCTTAAAATACGCCTACATCCACTGTGTTGCTCCGTTCTCATTACATACGTTGTATTGTACAGTAATAACATGCCTAAAGAGGCGTACAAGTATGAGATAAAGGGAGAATACATGGCTGTCGAGGTTCCGGGTGTGCCGGAGGTCAGGCCACGATGTATGTGACTATCCCCCAAGTTGTAGGTTGAGGTTGAATGGAGAGGGTTGTGCGGGACTTCAGCAAGCGTTGTAGAGACTGTTCCCGAGGAGAGGAATTGGTCCGATCGAGAGAGGTCATCATCCCGATCGCTTATTTCGAGGTGTGTGCCTCTATTTATAGGAGCGATGCGAGCTGCCACGTGCCATGAGCACGTGGTCTGGAGTGCTGTAGCAGGGTGCCATGCCCTGCATACGAGGAGGCCGTAGCCTGTTACTGAGGCAATGGGTAACTGCCGCGCCCTGTCTCTCCGTAGGGCCGCGCCCTATTCCTCTATAGGGTCGCGCCCTGTTCTTCTATAGGGCCGCGCCCTGTTCTTCTGTAGGGTCGCGCCCTGTTCTTCTGTAGGGCCGCGCCCTATTCTTCTGTAGGGTCGCACCCTGTTCTTCTGTAGGAACGCGCCCTATTTGATATCTATCCGCGGCAGGGTGCTATATTTGTACTATCAGGGTCATTTGGTGGTTTTTTTGTATTTTTCAACCGCTAAAGCATGTTTTTATGCCTTAGTCCAAAAATAAAAAAATTATCATCGTATTTTCAAACCGGGAGTCCCGTGATCGCGTGGTCAGTTCCTACGAGTTACATTGGTCCCGTACGAGGTGTTGGTTCCACTCACAGGGCCGTTCGGGGGCTATTTTGGGTTTTAACCCTCTAACGCCATGTTTTCCCTAAGTCACGATATTTTTAAATTATCATCGTATCCTCAAACTAGGAGTCTTGTGATCGCGCGGTAAGTTTCTAATAGTTACATTGGTCCTGTGCGAGGTGTTGGTGCCACTCACGGCGTCGTTCGGTGGTTGTTTTGTGTTTTGACCCGCTAACGCATGTTTTTATGCCTAAGTTTAGAAATGTGCAAATTATCGTCGAATTCTCAAACCGGAGTCCCGTGATCACGCGATCAGTTCCTACAAGTTACATTGGTCCCGTGCGAGGTGTTAGTGCCCTCACGGAGCCGTTCGAGAGCTGTTTCTGGTTCTCACCCACAAACTCTATGTTTTAAAGCCTAAGTCTAGAAATATACAAACTATTAACGTATTCTCAAACTGGGAGTCCCGTGATCACAAGGTCAGTTCCTGCGAGTTACATTGGTCTCGTGCGAGGTGTTAGTGCCACTCACGGAGCCGTTCGGGGGCTGTTTCCAGTTTTCACCCACTAATGCCATGTTTTTAAGCCTAAATTTAGAAATATGCAAATTACCATCATATTCTCAAACCGGGAGTCATATTATCATGCGGTCAGTTCCTACGAGTTACATTTGTCCCGTGCAAGATGTTGGTTCCACTCACAGGGCCGTTCAGGGGTTGTTTCGAGTTTTCACCCTGTAACGCCATGTTTTGCTTAAGTCCTCATATTTTTAAATTATCGTCGTATCCTCTAACCAGGAGTCTCGTGATCACACGGTAAGTTCTTACGAGTTACGTTGATCCCGTGCAAGGTGTTGGTTCCACTCACGGGACCGTTCGGTGGCTATTTTGTGTTTTCACCCGATAACGCATGTTTTTATGCCTAAGTCTAGAAATATGCAAATTATCACCGAATTCTCAAATCGAGAGTCCCGTGATCACGCGGTCAGTACCTACGAGTTATATTCGTCCCGTACGAGGTATTGGTGTCACTCACGGGATCGTTCGGGCGCTATTTTGGATTTTCACCCGGTAATGCCACGTTTTTAAGCTTAAGTCTACAAATATGCAATTTATCATCGTATTCTCAAATCGGGAGATTTGTGATCACACGGTCAGTTCCTACCAGTTACATTGGTCTCGTACGAGTTGTTTGGGGGCTGTTTCGAGTTTTCACCCATTGCCGTCATGCTTTTAAGCCTAAATCTAGAATTATGCAAATTTTCATCGTATTCTCACACTAGGAGTCACGTGATCATGCGGTCAGTTCCTACGAGTTACATTGGTCCCTTACAAGGGATTGGTACCACTCACAGGGCCGTTTAGGGGCTATTTCGGGTTTTCACCCTCTAACGCCATATTTTGCTTAAATCCTGATTTTTTTAAATTATCACCGCATCCTCAAACCGGGAGTTTCTTGATCGCACGGTAAGTTTCTACGAGTTACATTGGTCCCGCGCGAGGTGTTGGTGCCACTCACGGGACTGTTCGGTGGCTATTTTGTGTTTTCACCCGCTAACGCATGTTTTATACCGAAGTCTAGAAATATGCAAATTATCATTGTATTCTCAAATCGGGAGTTCCATGATCATGCGGTCAGTTCCTACATGTTACATTGGTCCCATGCGAGGTGTTGGTGCCACTCACGGGGCCGTTCGGCGCTGTTTCGAGTTTTCACCCATTAACATCGTGTTTTTAAGCCTAAATCTAGAAATATGGAAATTATCATCGTATTCTCAAACCGGGAGTACCATGATCGCGCGGTTAGTTCCTACCAGTTACATTGGTCCCGAGCGAGGTGTTAGTGCCACTCAAGGAGTCGTTCGGGGTTGTTTCTAGTTTTTACCCACAAACGTCATGTTTTTAAGCCTAAGTCTAGAAATATGTTAATTATCATCATATTCTCAAATCGAGAGTCTCGTGATCAGGCGGTCTGTTCCTATGAGTTACAATTGTCCCGTGCGAGCTGTTAGTGCCACTCACGGAGCCGTTCTGGGGCTGTTTCCGATTTTCACCCTCTAACGCCTTGTTTTTAAGTCTATTCTAGAGCTATACAAATTATCGATGTATTCTCAAATTGGGAGTCCCGTGATCACGCGATCAGTTCCTACGAGTAACATTGGTCCCATGCGAGGTGTTGGTACCACTAACAGGGCCGTTCGGGAGCTTGTGACACCCCGTCTAATTAAATACCGGGTAGCTACTCCTTTATTCAAATTAATACAAAATGTCCAGTTGAATCAGTTTCATAGCATCACTATCGAAAACATTTAAATCAATTACTAGCCACCTAATATTTGAAAAGCGAGTTGTCAATTTTAATTTAAGTCAATTTAATAACCATCCAAACCATTTTATTAACTAAAGACATCACAATCACATAATAGTCATAAAGTAAATAACTGAAATAAATAATGTTTGGAGTAACACTCCCCATAAAGAATCCAAATACTTAATACAACCGGTTACAAGTCTGAATGATAATAATAAGTTCAAACTGAAATATAAACTGAATGAAATAAACTATCTCGAAGAGAGAGGGGCGACATGCCCTCAAGGAAACTGAATCTGACATGGAATCAACTGATGAATGGAGGCGTCTCTAAACAATATCCTGTAACTTCCACAGCAGCTACATCTTGTCAAAGGCATGGAACTCCTATGCTTGGCGTCCCTGTGGCTGGGCACCTAAAAGGTTGTTACAAAAATAGATTTGATAGCAAATGAGTCAGAGCCCACTTGTGAAAACAGTTTAAAATATTGCAAGTGTTTAATGACAAAAAAAAAATGAATATTAAATACATGTTAGCGACGTACACTCACATGAGTCCCTCACTTCTCAACTAATGTGCACTCCTAACGCATCCATAACCCGTGCTAGTTATACTGCTAACTAACTAGTCTAATATACAACCTAACTTCTCTTTAGGTTTAAGGGTTTATTCATACCATTAGAGTATATTATAACAGTGTCTTCATTCCCTGTTAACAACTTTATACTATTTGGAGTTCTCATTTTAATCTTTACTAAAGAGTCACAAGTATACACATCATTACTTTACTGAATATTTAATTAAATATTATCCGTATATTATTCACATCATAAATATACATTACAGGCACCTCTAGTCTCAGCTACTGTGCACATACTCTGCTATCTCATCCCGGTACATCACGTACATAAGGATTACAATTCCGAATCTCTCAGGAATTGTTATAATAAGCACAACACACAAAAGTGGAGGCGAACATAATTCAACATATCCAAGGGCAACGTACATACCTACGCTCCCAAAGTCAACTGACTTATTAACTCACAAATAAGTCATTCTAGTATTATGTTCTTAAGGTACCAATCTAAATCCCCCCGTAGGCACACAAAGATTAGATGGCCCAACACGAACGTCGACCTCCGTGATAGCAAGTATGGTAGGTATGTTATACACATAAGTCATATACTAAGCATTCACACATCTTAGATGTCTTAATATTAATAAAGGTATATTCTACATCATTATACCATTACTCAAATTTCATAAGTCTTAATTCTTCCAATAATAAGTTATGTAAACTTTCGACACACCTCACGTCTTAGTTTATTATACTTAAAGCCTATCTCCATTAGGTTACTAAGTCTCTTATCATTCTCACATTTAACTTCATTATTATTAAGGTCTCTACTTCTGCCCAAACCTCATTTCATCAAATCATTCAATTTACTCTTTTAACCCCCATATTATCTCACTCGTCGAGTCTTATTAGGTTTTAAACAATTCCCAATTTGAATTCGAACTAAAATTCAATCTCCCAAATATACCTACTGGTCTACCTTAAGTTTAAGGATCATCGCCAAGCCTCCATCAATTATTTTCTAGGGTTAACCTCATCAAAATTAACTTAAGGAGAATTTTCTTTATTCTGGGAAGGTCGATCGATCGACTGATGAATGTCGATCGATCGATGGTGGTCGATCGATCGACTGATGAATGTCGATCGATCGATTGCACCAGGTCTGTTACGGACTGCTTCGTTTTGCAGCCTCCAAATCGACCCAAAAGTCCATTATACTTCATGAAACTTCATTCTAATGTTATACTATCATCATATATTCACCCTACAACATTGTTAATGTTCTAAAACATGTAATTCATCATCCAAACGTCTTATATAGATCAAAATTGTGTTAAGAACCCTAGTTTCCTATTTCTTTCAAGAACAACCATAATCTTCTTCTTAAATCCGTTTTGAATCATCAAAGGCTATAATTTAAATTCTAAATTCGTCCAGAATATCTCTACATGCAAGTCCTAACATGGTTTCAAGGTTAAATCTTCTAATTCATGGGTTTTATCAATCTTCCAAACCAATAATTGAAATTTACACTACTCATGGAAAATATATTCAAAGCTTTAATTGTATTAAACCACTTGACTTGATTGTTCTTCTGAATTGTTGTAGATGAATGTTATGGCTGATTTACTCTCTCTCCTTCTGCAGAATTCTCCTCTCTCTCTAGGATTTCTTCTCAAGATGGTGGGTGTGTAGGAGTTTGTATTAGGTAGGTTATGTTTTTGAGTTCTAAACTCCTCCCGTAGCCCACCTTTGGCTTAGTGTAGATAATGGGTTAGTGGGGGTAAGACCAATTCAGATTTTAATCTTTAATTTTCGTAGGTCTAAATTCCCAAAATTCCAAAATTACCAAACTACCCTTTTGGGTTGCCGGTTTGGCCTAAAAATGCCCCGGGACCCAAACTAAACCCCCGGCTAGTGTTTTCTGACTATTTCGACCCTTCCGGACACTTTGGCGCGCTCAAAAAGTTCATACGGATGAATTAAAAATAAAATACTTTTAAATCCATTAAATGGGTTCTTGACACGACTGACACGCGTGTCCCAACTAAATTACCGAAAATGCCGTCTTTTCAACTCACGACAATTTTAATAAATTCAATGATTACTTAATACTATAATCACTCAGTAATATTCGACAACATAAAAATATTCCAATACTAACTCTCGTCCCGTCGGTATTTAAAGTCCGAATTACTTTCCAATTAATTATTCCAAGTTAATATAATTAATCCCATATTAATTTAGTAAATCCCATAATTAAAAAGTAATTCCATTTAATTAACCTCATAATTAAAAGCCATGTAAAATACGGGGTATTACAGGGTTGTTTCTAGTTTTCAATCTCTAACGCCATGTTTTGCTTAAGTCCTGATATTTTTAAATTATCGTCGTATCCTGAAACCAGGAGTCTCGTGATCGCACGATATGTTTCTACGAGTTACATTGCTCCTGTGCGAGGTGTTGGTGCCACTCACGGGGCCGTTTGGTGGCTATTTTGTGTTTTCACCCGCTAACGCATGTTTTTATGCCTAAGTCTAAAAATAGCCTAATTATCATCGTATTCTCAAACCGAGAGTCCTGTAATCACGCGGTCAGCTCCTACGAGTTACATTGGTCCCGTGCGAGGTGTTAGTGCCACTCATGGAGCCGTTCGGGGGCTGTTTCTAGTTTTCAAGCTCTAACGCCATGTTTTGCTTATGTCCTGATATTTTTAAATTATCATCGTATCCTCAAACCAAGAGTCTCGTGATCGCACGATAAGTTTCTACGAGTTACATTGCTCCTGTGCGAGGTGTTGGTGACACTCACGGGGCCGTTTGGTGGCTATTTTGTGTTTTCACCCGCTAACGCATGTTTTTATGCCTAAGTCTAGAAATAGCCAAATTATCATCGTACTCTCAAACCGAGAGTCCCATAATCACGCGGTCAGTTCCTACGAGTTACATTGGTCCCGTACGAGGTGTTAGTGCCACTCACGGAGCCGTTCGGGGGTTGTTTCTAGTTTTCAACTTCTAACGCCATGTTTTGCTTAAGTCCTGACATTTTTAAATTATCGTCGTATCCTCAAACGAGGAGTCTCGTGATCGCACGATAAGTTTCTATGAGTTACATTGCTCCTGTGCGAGGTGTTGGTGCCACTCACGGGGCCGTTTGGTGGCTATTTTGTGTTTTCACCCGCTAACGCATGTTTTTATGCCTAAGTCTAGAAATAGCCAAATTATCATCGTACTCTCAAACCGAGAGTCTCGTAATCACGCGGTCAGTTCCTACGAGTTACATTAGTCCCTTGCGAGGTGTTAGTGCCACTCACGGAGCCGTTCGGGGGCTGTTTATGATTTTCACCCACTGATGCCATGTTATTAAGCCTAAGTCTAGAAATATACAAATTATTTCCTATTCTCAAACCGAGAGTCCCGTGATCGCGCCTCCAGTTCCTACGAGTTACATTTGTCCCGCGCGAGGTAGTTGTTCCACTCAGAGAGCCGTTCGGGGGCTATTTTGGGTTTTCACCCTCTAACGCCATGTTTTCCCTAAGTCACGATATTTTTAAATTATCATCGTATCCTCAAACCAGGAGTCTCGTGATCGCGTGATAAGTTTCTACTAGTTACATTGGTCCCGTGCGAGGTGTTGGTGCCACTCACGGAGTCGTTCGGTGGTTGTTTTGTGTTTTCACCCGCTAACGCATGTTTTTATGTCTAAGTTTAGAAATACGCAAATTATCGTCGAATTCTCAAACCGGAGTCCCGTGATCACGCGGTCAGTTCCTACGAGTTACATTGGTCCCGTGCGAGCTATTAGTGCCCTCACGGAGCCGTTCGGGGGCTGTTTCTGGTTTTCACCCACAAACGCTATGTTTTTAAGCCTAAGTCTATAAATATACAAACTATTAACGTATTCTCAAATCGGGAGTCCCGTGATCACACGGTCAGTTCCTGCGAGTTAAATTGGTCCCGTGCGAGGTGTTACTGCCACTCACGGAGCCGTTCGGGGGCTGTTTCCAGTTTTCACCCACTAATGCCATGTTTTTAAGCCTAAATTTAGAAATATACAAATTATCATCGTATTCTCAAATCGGGAGTCGTATGATCACGCGGTCAGTTCCTACGAGTTACATTTGTCCCGTGCAAGATGTTGGTTCCACTCACAGGGCCGTTCAGGGGTTGTTTCGAGTTTTCACCCTCTAACGCCATGTTTTGCTTAAGTCCTCATATTTTTAAATTAATGTCGTATCCTCTAACCAGGAGTCTCGTGATCACGCGGTATGTTTTTACGAGTTACTTGGTCCCATGCAAGATGTTGGTGCCACTCACGGGACCGTTCGGTGGCAATTTTGTGTTTTCACCCGATAACGCATGTTTTTATGCTTAAGTCTAGAAATATGCAAATTATCGCCGAATTCTCAAATCGAGAGTCCCGTGATCATGCGGTCAGTTCCTACGAGTTATATTGGTCCCGTACGAGGTATTGGTGTCACTCACGAGATCGTTCGGGCGCTATTTTGGATTTTCACCCGGTAACGCCACGTTTTTAAGCTTAATTCTACAAATATGCAAATTATCATCGTATTCTCAAATCGAGAGATTTGTGATCACACGGTCAGTTGCTACAAGTTACACTGGTCTCGTACGAGGTCTCGTACGAGCTGTTCGGGGGCCGTTTCGAGTTTTCACCCATTAACGTCATGCTTTTAAGCCTAAATCTAAAAATATGCAAATTTTCATAGTATTCTCAAACCGGGAGTCACGTGATCATGCGGTCAGTTCTTACGAGTTACATTGGTCCCTTACAAGGCGTTGGTACCACTCACAGGGCCGTTTGGGGGCTATTTCGGGTTTTCACCCTCTAACGCCATATTTTACTTAAATCCTGATATTTATAAATTATCACCGTATCCTCAAACCAGGAGATTCATGATCGCACGGTAAGTTTCTACGAGTTAAATTGGTCCCGCGCGAGGTGTTGGTGCCACTCACGGGGCTGTTCGGTGGCTATTTTGTGTTTTCACCCGCTAACGCATGTTTTTATACCAAAGTCTTGAAATATGCAAATTATCGTTGTATTCTCAAATCAGGAGTTCCATGATCATGCGGTTAGTTCCTGCATGTTACATTGGTCCCGTGCGAGGTATTGGTGCCACTCACGGGGCCGTTCGGGGCTGTTTCGAGTTTTCACCCATTAACGTCGTGTTTTTATGCCTAAGGCTAGAAATCTGGAAATTATCATCGTATTCTCAAACCGGGAGTACCATGATCGCGCGGTTAGTTCCTGCCAGTTACATTGGTCCCAAGCGAGGTGTTAGTGCTACTCACGGAGCCGTTCGGGGGCTGTTTCTAGTTTTTACCCATTAACGTCATGTTTTGAAGCCTAAGTCTAGAAATATGTAAATTATCATCGTATTCTCAGATCGGGAGTCTCGTGATCGGGCGGTCTATTCCTATGAGTTACAATTGTCCCGTGCGAGCTGTTAGTGCCACTCACGGAGCCGTTCTGGGGCTGTTTCCGATTTTCACCCTCTAATTCCTTATTTTTAAGTCTATGTCTAGAACTATACAAATTATCGATGTATTCTCAAATCGGGAGTCCCATGATCACGCGGTCAGTTCCTTCGAGTAACATCGGTCCTGTGCGAGGTGTTGGTACCACTCACAGGGCCGTTTGGGGGCTATTTCGGGTTTTCACCCTCTAACGCCATGTTTTGTTTATGTCCTATATTTTTAAATTATCGTCGTATCCTCAAACCAGGAGTCTCATGATCACACGATAAGTTTCTACGAGTCACATTGGTCCTGTGCGAGGTGTCGGTGCCACTCACGGGGTCGTTCGGGGGTTATTTTGGGTTTGCACCCACTAACAACATGTTTTTATGCCTAAGTCTAAAAATATGAAAATTATCATCATATTCTCAAATCGGGAGTCCCATTATCACATGGTCAGTTCCTACATGTTACATTGGTTCCGTACGAGGTGTTGGTGCCACTCACGGGGCCTTTTGGGGGTTGTTTTGAGTTTTCACCCACTAACGTCGTGTTTTTAAGCATAAGTCTAGAAATATGGAAATTATCATCGTATTCTTAAACTAAGAGTCCCGTGATCGCGCGATCAGTTCCTACGTGTTACATTGGTCCCGTCCGAAGTGGTAGTGCCACTCACGAAGACGTTCAGGGATTGTTTCTAGTTTTCACCCAATAACGCCATGCTTTTTATCCTAAGTCTAAAAATATGCAAATTATCGTCTTATTCTCAAACCGGGAGTCCCGTGATCGCGAGGTCAGTTCCTACGCGTTACAATGGTCCAATGCGGGGTGTTAGTGCCACTCACGAAGTCGTTCGGGGGATGTTTTCGAAATTCACCCACTAACGCCATTATTTTAAGCCTAAGTCTAGATATATGCAAATTATTGATATATTCTCAAATCGAGAGTCCCGTGATCGTGCGATCAGCTTCTACGAGTTACATTGGTCCCGTGCGTGGTGTTGGTACCACTAACAGGGCCGTTCGGGGGTTGTTTCGGGTTTTCACCCTCTAACGCCATGTTTTGCTTAAGTCTTGATATTATTAAATTATCATCGTATCCTCAAACCAGGAGTCTCGTGATCGTGTGGTAAGTTTCTACGAGTTACATCGGTCTTGTGGGAGGTGTTGGTGCCACTCACGGGCGGTTCGATGGTTGTTTTGTGTTTTCACTCGCTAAAGCATGTTTTTGTGCCTAAGTTTGTAAATATAAAAATTATCATCATATTCTCAAATTGGGAGTCCCGTGATCGCGCGATCAGTTACTACGAGTTACATTGGTCCCGCGCGAGGTGTTCATTCCACTCACAGGGCCGTCCGGGGGCTGTTTCGGGTTTTCACCCACTAACACCATGTTATTAATCCTAAGTCTGTAAATATACAAATTATTGTCCTATTCTCAGACCGAGAGTCCCGTGATCGCACGGCCAGTTCCTACGTGTTACATTGGGCCCGTGCGAGGTGTTGGTACCACTCACAGGGCCATTCGGGGGCTATTTCGCGTTTTCACCCTCTAACGCCGTGTTTTACTTAAGTCCTAATATTTTTATATTATCACCATATCCTCAAACCAGGAGTCTCGTGATCATGCGATAAGTTTCTACGAGATGCATTGGTCCGGTGCGAGGTGTTGGTGCCACTCACGGGGCCATTCGGGGGATGTTTTGGGTTTGCACCCACTAACACTATATTATATACCTAAGTCTTGAAATATGGAAATTGTTGTTGTATTCTCAAATCGGGAGTTCCATGATCACGCGGTCAGTTCCTACATGTTACATTGGTCCCGTGCGAGGTGTTGGTTCCACTCACGGGGCTGTTTCGAGTTTTTACCCATTAACGCCCTGTTTTTATGCCTAAGTCTAGAAATATTGAAATTATCATCGTATTCTCAAACCGGGAGTCCCATGATTGCGCGGTTAGTTCCTACCAGTTACATTGATCCCGAGCGAGGTGTTAGTGCCAGCACGGAGCCGTTTGGGGGCTGTTTCTATTTTTTACCCACTAACGTCATGTTTTAAAGCCTAAGTCAAGAAATATGTAAATTATCATCGTATTCTCAAACCGAGAGTTTCATGATCGCGCGGTATGTTCCTACGAGTTACAATTGTCCCGTGCGAGGTGTTAGTGCCACTCATGGAGCCGTTCTGGGTTGTTTTTGATTTTCACCCTCTAACGCCTTGTTTTTAAGCCGATGTCTAGAAAAACACAAATTATCGATGTATTCTCAAATGAGGAGTCCCGTGATCGCGCGGTCAGTTCTTACGTGTAACATTGGTCCCGTGCGAGGTGTTGGTACCACTAATAGGGTCGTTCTGGGGCTTTTTCTAGTTTTCAACATGTAACGCCATGTTTTGCTTAAGTCCTGATATTTTTAAATTATCATCGTATCCTCAAACCAGGAGTCTCATGATTGCACGATAAGTTTCTACGAGTTACATTGCTCCTATGCGAGGTGTTGGTGCCACTCACGGGGCCGTTTGGTGTCTATTTTGTGTTTTCACCCACTAACGTATGTTTTTATGCCTAAGTCTAGAAATAGCTAAATTATCATCGTATTCTCAAATCGAGAGTCCCGTAATCACGCAGTCAGTTCCTACGAGTTACATTGGTCCCGTGCGAGGTGTTAGTGACACTCACGGAGCCGTTCAGGGGCTGTTTCTGATTTTCACCCATTAATGCCATGTTATTAAGTCAAAGTCTAGAAATATACAAATTATTGTCCTCTTCTCAAACAAGAGTCATGTGATAGCGCGGCCAGTTCCTACGGGTTACATTGGTCCCTTGCGAGGTGTTGGTACCACTCACCGGGCCGTTCGGGGGCTATTTCGGGTTTTCACCCTCTAACCATATTTTGCTTAAGTCCTGATATTCTTAAATTAGCGTCGTATTCTTAAACCAGGAGTCTCGTGATCACGCGATAAGTTTCTACGAGTTACATTGGTCCTGTGTGAGGTGTTGGTTCCACTCACGGGGTCGTTCGGGGGTTGTTTTGGGTTTGCACCCACTAACACCATATTTTTCTGCCTAAGTCTAGAAATATGCAAATTATCATTATATTCTCAAATTGAGAGTCCCATGATCACAAGGTCAATTCCTACATGTTACATTGGTTCCGTACGAGGTGTTGGTGCCACTCACGGGGCCGTTCGGAGGTTGTTTTGAGTTTTCGCCCACTAACGTCGTGTTTTTAAGCATAAGTCTAGAAATATGGAAATTATCGTCGTATTCTCAAACCCGGAGTCCCGTGATTGCGCGATCAGTTCCTACGAGTTACATTGGTCCCGTCCGAGGTGTTAGTGCCACTCACGAAGACGTTCAGGGGTTGTTTCTGGTTTTCACCCACTAACGCCATGCTTTTTAGAATAAGTCTAAAAATATGAAAATTATCGTCGTATTCTCAAACCGGGAGTCCCGTGATCGCGAGGTCAGTTCCTACGAGTTACAATGGTCCCGTGCGGGGTGTTAGTGCCACTCACGAAGCCGTTCGGGGGATGGTTCCGATTTTCACCCACTAAAGCGATGTTTTTAAGCCTAAGTCTAGATATATGCAAATTATTACTACATTCTCAAATCGAGAGTCCCGTGATCGTGCGTTCAGCTTCTACAAGTTACATTGGTCCCGTGTGAGGTGTTAGTACCACTAACAGGGCCGTTCGGGGGTTGTTTCGGGTTTTCACCCTCTAACGCCTTGTTTTGCTTAAGTCCGGATATTTTTAAATTATCATCGTATCCTCAAACCAGGAGTCTCGTGATCGCGCGGTAAGTTTCTACGAGTTACATCGGTCCTGTGGGAGGTGTTGGTGCCAATCACGGGTCGTTCGATGGTTGTTTTGTGTTTTCACTCGCTAAAGCAAGTTTTTGTGCCTAAGTCTGTAAATATAAAAATTATCATCATATTCTCAAATTCGGAGTCCTGTGATCGCGCGATCAGTTCCTACGAGTTACATTGGTCCCGTGCAAGGTGGTCGTTCCACTCACATGGCCGTTCGGGGGCTGTTTCGGGTTTTCACCCACTAACGCCATGTTATTAAGCCTAAGTCTAGAAATATACAAATTATTGTTGTATTCTCAAACCGGGAGTCTCTTGATCGCGCAGTTAGTTCCTACAAGTTACATTGGCCCTTTACGAGGTGTTAGTACCACTCACAGGGCCGTTCGGGGGCTATTTTGGGTTTTCACCCTCTAACGCCAAGTTTTGCTGAAGTCCTCCTATTTTTAAATTATCATCGTATCCTTAAACCAGGAGTCTCATGATTGCGCGGTAAGTTTCTACGAGTTATAGTGGTCCTGTTCGAGGTGTTGGTGCCACTCACGGGGCCGTTCGGTGGTTGTTTTGTGTTTACACCCGCTAAAGCATGTTTGTATGCCTAAGTCCAAAAATATAAAAATTATCATCGTATTCTTAAACCGAGAGTCCCATGATTGCGCTGTCAGTTCCTACGACTTACTTTGGTCCCGTGCGAGGTGTTCGTTCCACTAATAGGGCCGTTCGGGGGCTATATCGGGTTTTCACCCTCTAAAGACATGTTTTGCTTAAGTCTCGATATTTTTAAATTATCAGCGTATCCTCAAACCAGGACTGTCGTGATCGCGCGATAAGTTTCTACTAGTTACATTTGTCCCGTGCGAGGTGTTGGTGCCACTCACGGGACCGTTCGGTGGCTATTTTGTGTTTTCATCCCCTAACGCATGTTATTATGCTTAAGTCTAGAAATATGTAAATTATCGTCGAATTCTCAAATCGGTAGTCCCTTGATCACGCGGTCAGTTCCTATGACTTACATTGGTCCTGTACGAGGTATTGGTGCCACTCACGGGGTCGTTCGGGGGATGTTTTGGATTTTCACCCGCTAACGCCACATTTTTAAGCATAAGTCTACAAATATGAAAAATTATCATCGTATTCTCAAATCGAGAGTCCCGTGATCATGCGATTAGTTCCTACGAGTTACACTGGTCTCGTACGAGGTGTTAGTTCCACTCACGGAGCCGTTTGAGAGTTGTTTCATGTTTTCACCCATTAACGCCATGATTTTAAGCCTAAGTCTAGAAATATGCAAATTTTCATCGTATTCTCAAACCGGGAGTCACGTGATCGCGCAGTTAGTTCCAACGAGTTACATTGGCCCCTTACGAGGTGTTAGTACCACTCATAGGGCCGTTTGGGGCTATTTCGGGTTTTCACCCTCTAACGCCATGTTTTGTTTAAGTCCTTATATTTTTAAATTATCATCATATCCTCCAACCAGGAGCCTCATGATCGCGCGGTAAGTTTCTACGAGTTACATTGGTCTCGTGCGAGCTGTTGGTGCCACTCACGGGGCTGTTCAGTGGCTATTTTGTGTTTTCACCAGCTAACGCATGTTTTTATGCCTAACTCTAGAAATATGCAAATTATCATCATATTCTCAAACCGGGAGTCTCGTGATCACGCGGTCAGTTCTTACGACTATTATTGGTTCCGTGCGAGGTGTTGGTGCCACTCACGGGGTCGTTCGGGGGATGCTTTGGGTTTTCACCCACTAACACCATGTTTTTATGCCTAAGTCTAGAAATATGCAAATTATCGTCGTATTCTAAAACCGAGAGTCCCATGATCGTGCGGTCAGTTCCTCCATGTTACATTGGTCCCGTGCGAGGTGTTGGTGCCCCTCATGGGGCCGTTTGGGGCTGTTTTGAGTTTACACCCATTAACGTCGTGTTTTTAAGCCAAAGTCTAGAAATATGGAAATTATCATCGTATTCTCAAACCGAGAGTCCCATGATCGCGCGGTTAGTTCCTACCAGTTACATTGGTCTCGAGCGAGGTGTTAGTGCCACTCACGGAGCCGTTCGGGGGTTGTTTCTGGTTTTCACCCACTAACGCCATGTTATTTAGCCTAAGTCTAGAAATATGTAAATTATCATCGTATTCTTAAACCGAGAGTCTCGTGATCGCACGATCAGTTCTTACGAGTTACAATTGTCCCGTGCGAGGTGTTAGTGCCACTCACGGAGCCGTTCGGGGACTATTTCCGGTTTTCACTCACTAATGCCATCTTATTAAGCCTATGTCTCGAAATAGACAAATTATTGATGTATTCTCAAATAAGGAGTCCGGTGATCGCGCGGTCAGTTCCTACGAGTAATATTGGCCCCGTGCGAGGTGTTGGTACCACTAACAGGGCCGTTCGGGGGTTGTTTCGGGTTTTCACCCTCTAACGCCATGTTTTGCTTAAGTCTTGATATTTTTAAATTATCATCGTATCCTCAAACCAGGAGTCTCATGATCGCGCAGTAAGTTTCTACGAGTTACATCGGTCCTGTGGGTGGTGTTGGTCCCTCTCACGGGTCGTTCGATGGTTGTTTTGTGTTTTTACTTGCAAAAGCATGTTTTTTTGCCTAAGTCTGTTAATATAAAAATTATCATCATATTCTCAATTTGGGAGTCCCGTGATCGCGTGATCAGTTCCTACGAGTTACATTGGTCTTGTGCGAGGTGTTGGAGCCACTCACGGGACCGTTTAGTGGCTATTTTTATGCCTAAGACTAGAAATATGCAAATTATCATTGTATTCTCAAACCTGGAGACCCATAATCACGCGATCAGTTCCTACGAGTTACATTGGTCCCGTGCGAGGTGTTTGTGCCATTCACGGAGCCGTTCGGGGGCTATTTCTGATTTTCACCCACTAATGCCATGTTATTAAGCCTAAGTCTATAAATATACAATTATTATCCTATTCTCAAATTGAGAGTCCCGTGATCGCGCGACTAGTTCCAACGAGTTACATTAGTCCCGTACGAGGTGCTGGTACCACTCATAGGGCCGTTCGGAGGATATTTCGGGTTTTCACACTCTAACGCCATGTTTTGCTTAAGTCCTGATATTTTTAAATTATAGCGTATCCTCATAACAGGAGTCTCGTGATCACGCGACATGTTTCAACGAGTTACATTGGTACTATGGAAGTTGTTGGTGCCACTCACGGGGCCGTTCGGTGGTTGTTTTTTGTTTTCACCCGCTAAAGCATGTTTTTATGCCTAAGTCCAGAAATATAAAAATTATTGTTGTATTTTCAAACCGGGAGTCCCGTGATCGCGCGGTCAGTACCTACGAGTTACATTGGCCTCGTATGAGGTGTTGGTTCCACTCACAGGGCCGTTCGGGGGCTATTTCGATTTTTCACCCTCTAACCCCATGTTTTGCTTAAGTCCTGGTATTTTTCTATTATCATCGTATCCTCAAACCAGGTGTCTCCTGATCGTGCGGTAAGTTTTTACTAGATACATTAGTCATGTGCGAGTTGTTGGTGCCTCTCACGGGGCCGTTCGGTGGATGTTTTGTGTTTTCACCCGTTAACGCATGGTTTTATGCCTAAGTCAAGAAATATGCAAATTATCATCGAATTTTCAAACCGGGAGTCCCGTGATCGCGCGGTCAGTTCCTACGAGTTACATTCGCCCCGTGCGAGGTATTGGTGCCACTCGCGGGGTCGTTCGGGGGCTGTTTTACATTTTCACCCGATAATGCCACATTTTTAAGTTGAACTCTAGAAATATGCAAATTATCATCGCATTCTCAAACCGAGAGTCCCGTGATCGCGTGGTCAGTTCCTAGAAGTTACATTGATCCCGTACGAGGTGCTAGTGCCACTCACGGAGCTGTTTGGGGGATGTTTCGGGTTTTCACCCACTAACACCATGCTTTTAAGCCTAAGTCTAGAAATATGCAAATTATCATCATATTCTCAAACTGAGTGTCCCGTGATCACGCGATCAGTTCCTACGAGTTACATTTGTCTCGTACGAGGTGTTGGTACCACTCACTGGGCCGTTCGGGGGCTATTTTGGGTTTTCACCCTCTAACGCCATGTTTTGCTTAAGTCTTGCTATTTTTAAATTATTGTAGTATCCTCAAACTAGGAGTCTCGTGATCGTGCGGTAAGTTTCTATGAGTTACATTGGTCCCGTGCGAGGTGTTAGTGCCACTCAGGGGGCTGTTCGGTGGCTATTTTGTGTTTTCACCCGCTAATGCCATGTTTTTATTCTTAAGTCTAGAAATATGCAAATTATTGTCGTATTCTAAAACCGAGAGTCCCATGATCGTGCGGTCAGTTCCTACATGTTACATTGGTCCCGTGCGAGGTGTTGGTGCCCCTCATGGGGCCGTTCGGGGATATTTAGGGTTTTCACCCACTAACGTCGTGTTTTTAAGCCTAAGTCTATAAATATCCAAATTATCATCATATTCTCAAATCGGTAGTCCCATGATCGCGGGATTAGATCCTACCAGATACATTGATCCCGAGCGAGGTGTTAGTGCCATTCACGGAGCCGTTCGGGGACTGTTTATGATTTTCTCCCACTAACACCATGTTTTTAAGCCTATGTCTAGAAATAGGCAAATTATCATCGTATTCTCAAATCGGGAGTCCTGTGATCGCTCGATCAGTTCCTACGAGTTATAATCGTCCCGTGCGATGTGTTACTGCCACTCACGGAGCCATTTGGGGGTTGTTTCTGATTTTCACCCACTAACGCCATGTTTTTAACCCTAAGTATAGAAATATACAAATTATCAACTTATTCTCAACTCAGGAGTCCCGTTATCATGCGGTCAGTTCCTACGAGTTACATTGGTCCCGTGCAAGGTGTTAGTGCCACTCAAGGAGCCGTTCGGGGGCTGTTTCTGATTTTCACCCACTAATTCCGTGTTTTTAAATATAAATTTAGAAATATACAAATTCTCAATGTATTTTCAAACCGGGAGTCCCGTGATCACGCAATCCTTTCCTACGATTTACATTGGTCTCGTGCGAGATGTTGGTTCCACTCACAGGGCCGTTCGAGGGTTGTTTCGTGTTTTCCCTCTCTAACGCCACGTTTTTCTTAAGTCCTCATATTTTTAAATTATCATCGTATTCTCAAACTAGGAGTCTCGTGATCATGCGCTAAGTTTCTACCAGTTACAATCGTCCCGTGCGAGGAGTTGGTGCCACTCATGGGGCCGTTCGGTGGCTGTTTTGAGTTTTCACTCGCTAACGCATGTTCTTATGCGTAAGTCTAGAAAGATGAAAATTATAGTGGTATTCTCAAACTGGGAGTCCCTTGATCGCGCAGTCAGTTCTTACGAGTTACATTGGTCCCGTGCGAGGTGTTGGTGCCCTCACGGAGCCGTTCGGCGGCTGTTTCAGGTTTTCACCCAGTAACGCCAAGTTTTTAAGCCTAAGTCTAGAAATATGCAAATTATCGTCATATTCTTAAATCCGGATTCCCTTGATAGCGCGATCAGTTTCTACGAGTTACATTGGTCCCGTGTGAGGTGTTAGTACCACTCACAGGGCAATTCGGGGGTTGTTTCGGGTTTTCACCCACTAACGCCATGTTTTGCTTAAGTCCAAATATTTTTAAATTATAGCGTATACTCATACCCGGAATCTCGTGATCACGCGGTAAGGTTCTACGAGTTACATTGGTCCCATAGGAGGTATTGGTGCCACTCACGGGGCCGTTCGGTGGCTGTTTTGTGTTTTCACCCGCTAACGTATATTTTTATTACTAAGCCTGGAAATATAAAAATTATCATTGTATTCTCAAACCGGGAGTCCCGTGATCGCGTGGTCAGTTCCTACGAGTTACATTGGTCCCGTGTGAGGTGTTGGTTCCACTCACAGGGTCGTTCGGGGGTTGTTTCAAAATTTCACCCTCTAACGCCATGTTTTGCTTAAGTCCAGATATTTTTAAATTATCATCGTATCCTCAAATCAGGAGTCTCGTGATCGCGCGACAAGTTTCTACTAGTTACATTGGTTTCGTGCGAGGTGTTGGTGCCACTCACGGGGCCATTCGGTGGCTGTTTTGTGTTTTCACCCAGTAACACATGTTTTTATGCCTAAGTATTGAAATACGCAAATTATCGTCGTATTCTCAAATCAGGAGTCCCGTGATCACGCGTTCAGTTCCTACGAGTTACATTGGTCCCGTGCGAGGTGCTAGTGCCACTCACGGAGCTGTTCGAGAGCTATTTCCTATTTTCACCCACTAACGCCATGTTTTTAAGCCTAAGTCTAGAAATATACAAATTATCATTGAATTCTCAAATCGGGAGTCATGTGATCACACGGTCAGTTCCTACGAGTTACATTGGTCCCATTCGAGGTGTTAGTGCCACTCACGGAGCCGTTCGGGGGATGTTTTCAGTTTTCAACCATTAATGCCATGTTTTTAAGCCTAAATTTAGAAATATAGAAAGTATCATCGTATTCGCAAACCGAGAGTCCCGTGATCATGCGGTCAGTCCCTACCAGTTACATTGGTCCCGTGCGAGATGTTGGTTCCACTCACAGGGCCGTTCGGGGGTTGTTTTGTGTTTTCACCCACTAACACCATGCTTTTAAGCCTAAGCCTAGAAATATGCAAATTATCATCGTATTCTCAAATCGAGAGTCCCGTGATCGCACGGTTGGTTCCTACGACTTACATTGGTCCCGTGCAAGGTGTAGGTTCCACTCACAGGGTCGTTCGGGGGCCGTTTCGAGATTTCAACCTCTAACGCCATGTTTTGCTTATGCTCTGATATTTTTAAATCATCATCGTATCCTCAAACCAGGAGTCTTGTGATCGCGCGTTAAGTTTCTACTTGGTACAATAGTCTCGTGCGAGGTGTTGGTGCCACTCATGGGGCTATTCGGTGGCTATTTTGTGTTTTCACCCGCTAACGCACATTTTTATGCCTAAGTCTATAAATATTGAAATTATCATCATATTCTCAAATTGGGAGTCCCGTGATCACGCGGTCAGTTCCTACGAGTTACATTGGTCCCGTACGAGGTGTTGGTGCCACTCACATGGCCGTTTGGGGGATGTTTTGGGTTTACACCCACTAACGCCATGTTTTTATTCCTATGTCTATAAATATTCAAATTATCATCATATTCTCAAATTGGGAGTCCCGTGATCACGCGGTCAGTTCCTACGAGTTTCATTGGTCCCGTACGAGGTGTTGGTGCCACTCTCGAGGCCGTTCAGGGATGTTTAGGGTTTTCGCCGCCTAACGCCATGTTTTCAAGCCTTAGTCTTAAAATATGGAAATTATCATCGTATTCTCAAACCGGGAGTCCCCTGATCGTGCGGTTAGTTCCTACCAGTTACGTTGATCCCGAGCGAGATGTTAGTGCCACTCACGGAGCCGTTGGAGATATTTTTGGTTTTCACCCACTAACCCCATGTATTTAAGCCTAAGTCTAGAAATTTACAAATTATCATTGTATTCTCAAATCGGAAGTCCCATGATCACGCGGTCAGTTCCTACGAGTTACAATGGTCCCGTGCGAGGTGTTAGTGCCACTCACGGAGCCGTCCGGGGGATGTTTTCGATTTTCACCCACCAACACCATGTTTTTAAGCCAAAGTCTAGAAATATGCAAATTATTGATGTATTCTCAAACCGGGAGTCCCGTGATCGCGCGGTCAGTTCCTACGAGTAATATTGGTCCCGTGCGAGTTGTTGGTACCACTAACACGGCCGTTCGGGGGCTGTTTCGAGTTTTCAACCTCTAACGCCTTTGCATAAGTCTTGATATTTTTAAATTATCGTCGTATCCTCCAACCAGGAGTCTCGCGATCGCGCGGTACATTTCTACAAGTAACATTGGTCCTGTGCGAGGTATTAGTGCCACTCACGGGGCCGTTCGGTGGTTGTTTTGTGTTTTCACCCGCTAACGCATGTTTTTATGCCTAAGTCTAGAAATATGCAAATTATCATCGTATTCGCAAATCGGGAGTCCCGTGATTGCGCGGTCAGTTCCTACGAGTTACATTGTTCCCGTGCGAGGTGTCAGTGCCACTCACGGAGCCGTTCGGAGGCTGTTTCTGATTTTCACCCACTAACGCCATGTTTTGCTTAAGTCCTGATATTTTTAAATTATCATCGTATCCTCAAACCAGGAGTCTCGTGATCATGCGGTAAGTTTCTACGAGTTACAATCGTCCCGTGCGAGGTGTTGGTGCCACTCACGGGACCGTTCGGTGGCTGTTTTGAGTTTTCAATTCCTAACGCATGTTCTTATGCGTAAGTCTAGAAAGATGAAAATTATAGTGGTGTTCTCAAACTGGGAGTCCCGTGATCGCGCGGTCAGTTCTTACGAGTTACATTGGTCCCGTGCGAGGTATTAGTGCCACTCACGGAGCCGTTCGGCGGCTGTTTCAGGTTTCACCCAGTAACGCTATGTTTTTAAGCCTAAGTCAAGAAATATGCAAATTATCGTCGTATTATCAAATCGGGATTCCCGTGATCGCGCGGTTAGTTCCTACGAGTTACATTGG
This sequence comes from Sambucus nigra, assembly GCA_949130495.1. Classification (NCBI taxonomy): domain Eukaryota; kingdom Viridiplantae; phylum Streptophyta; class Magnoliopsida; order Dipsacales; family Adoxaceae; genus Sambucus; species Sambucus nigra. The sequence continues at coordinate 516,268,880 of OX422220.1, forward strand.
TCCCGTGCGAGGTGTTGGTTCTACTCATAGTGTCGTTCGGGGGCTATTTCGGGATTTCACCCTCCAACGCCATGTTTTGCTTAAGTCCTGATATTTTTAAATTATCATCGTATCCTCAAACTAGGAGTCACGTGATCGCGCGGGAAGTTTCTACTAGTTACATTGGTCTCGTGCGAGGTGTTGGTGCCACTCACGGGGTGGTTCGGTGGTTGTTTTGTGTTTTCACCCACTAATGGATGTTTTTATGCCTAAGTATATAAATATGCAAATTTTCATCATATTCTCCAATCGGGAGTCCCGTGATCACGCGGTCAGTTCGTACGAGTTACATTGGTCAAGTGCAAGGTGTTAGTGCCACTCACGGAGCCGTTTGGGGGTTGTTTCCAGTTTTCACCCACTGATGCAATTTTTTTAATCCTAAGTATAGAAATATACAAATTATCAATGTATTCTCAAACTGGGAGTCTCGTAATTAGGCGGTCAGTTCCAACGTGTTATATTGGTCCCGTGCGAGGTCTTAGGGCCACTCACGGAGCCATTAGAGGGCTGTTTCCGGTTTTCACCCACAAACACCATTTTTTAAGCCTAAGTCTAGAAATATACAAATTATCAACGTATTCTCAAACCGGGAGTTCCCTGATCACATGATCAGTTCCTACGAGTTACATTGGTCCCGTGCGAGGTGTTAGTACGACTCGCGGAGCCGTTTGGGGGTTGTTTCGGGTTTTCACCCTATAACACCATGTTTTGCTAAAGTCTTGATATTTTTAAATTATCGTCGTATCCTCAAACCAGGAGTATCGTGATCGCATGGTAAGATTCTACGTGTTAAATTGGTCCCGTGCGAGGTGTTGGTGCCACTCACGGGTTTGTTCGGTGGCTATTTTGTGTTTTCATCCGCTAACGCATGTTTTTATGCCAAAGTCTTAAATATGCAAATTATCGTCATATTCTCAAAACGGGAGTCCCGTGATCACGCGGTCATTTCCTACGAGTTACATTGGTCCCGTGCGAGGTGTTAGTGCCACTCACGGGGCCGTTCGGTAGGTGTTTTGGGTTTGCACCCACTAACGCCGTGTTTTTATGCCTAAGTCTAGAAATATGCAAATTATCGTCGTATTCTCAAACTGGGAGTCCCATGATCGCGCGGTCAGTTCCTACGTGTTACAATCGTCCCGTGCAAGGTGTTAGTGCCACTGACGGAGCCGTTCGGTGGCTGTTTCTGATTTTCTCCCACTAACGCCATGTTTTTAAGCCCAAGTCTGGAAATATATAAATTATCAACGTATTCTCAAATCGGGATTCCCGTTATCATGCGGTCAGTTCCTACGAGTTACATTGGTCCCGTGCGAGGTGTTAGTGCAAATCACGGAGCCGTTCGGGGGCTGTTTCTGATTTTCCCCCACTAATTCCATATTTTTAAGTATAAATTTAGAAATATACAAATTATCCTCGTATTATCAAACTGGGAGTCCCGTGATCATGCGGTCAGTTCCTACCAGTTACATTAGTCCCGTGCGAGATGTTGGTTCCACTCACAGGACCGTTTGGGGGTTGTTTCAGGTTTTCACCCTGTAACGCCATGTTTTGCTTCAGTCCTTATATTTTTAAATTATCGTCGTATCCTCAAACCAGGAGTCTCATGATCACGCGGTAAGTATCTACTAGTTACATTGGTCCCGTGGGAGGTGTTGGTGCCACTCACGGGGTCGTTCGGTGGTTGTTTTGTGTTTTCACCCCTAACGCATGTTTTTAATCCTAAGTCTAGAAATAAGCAAATTATCACCAAATTATCAAACTGGGGGTCCCGTGATTGCTCGGTCAGTTCATACGAGTTACATTGGTCCCGTGCAAGGTATTGGTGGCAATCACGGGGTCGTTCGGGGGCTGTTTTGGATTTTCACCCGCTAACGCCATGTTTTTAAGCTAAACTCTAGAAATATGCAAATTATCATCGTATTCTCAAACTGGGAGTCCCGTGATCGCGCGGTCAGTTCCTACGAGTTACATTGGTCCCATACGAGGTGTTAGTGACACTCACGGAGCCGTTCGGGAGCTGTTTCGGGTTTTCCCCAACTAATCCCATGATTTTAAGCCTAAGTCTAGAAATATGCAAATTATCATAGTATTCTCAATTTTGGAGTCCCGTGATCACGCGATCAGTTCCTACGACTAACATTAGTCCTGTACGAGGTGTTGGCACCACTCACAAGGCCATTCGGGGCTATTTTGCATTTTCACCCTCTAACGCCATGTTTTTCTTTAGTCCTGATATTTTTAAATTATCATTGTATCCTCAAACAAGGAGTCTCGTGATGACGCGGTAAGTTTCTACGAGTTACATTTGTCCCGTGCGAGGTGTTGGTGCCACTCACGGGGCTGTTCGGTGGCTATTTTGTGTTTTCACCCGCTAACGCATGTTTTTATGCCTAAGTCTAGAAATATGCAAATTATAATCATATTATCAAACTGGGACTCCCGGGATCACGCGGTCTGTTCCTACGAGTTACATTGGTCCCGTGCGAGGTGTTAGTGCCACTCATGGGGCCGTTCGGGGGATGTTTTGGGTTTGCACCCACTAACGCCATATTTTTATGCCTAAGTCTTGAAATATGCAAATTATCGTCTTATTATCAAACCGGGAGTCCCATGATCACACGATCAGTTCCTACGTGTTACATTGGTCCCGTACGAGGTGTTGGTAGCATTAACAGTGCCATTCGGGGGTGGTTTCTTGTTTTCAACCTCTAACGCCATGTTTTGCTTAAGTCCTGATATTTTTAAATTATCGTCGTATCCTCAAACTAGGATTCTCGTGATCGCGTGGTACGTTTCTACGAGTTCCACTGGTCCTCTGTGAGGTGTTGGTGCCACTCACGAGGCCGTTCGGTGGTTGTTTTGTGTTTTCACCCGATAATGCATGTTTTTATGCCTAAGTCTAGAAATATGCAAATTACCATCGTATTCTCAAAACGGTAGTCCCGTAATCACGTGATGAGTTCCTACGAGTTACATTGGTCCCGTGCGTGGTGTTAGTGCCACTCACAGAGCCGTTCGGGGGTTGTTTCTGATTTTCACCCATTAACGACATGTTATTAAGCCTAAGTCTAGATATATACAAATTATTTCCGTATTCTCAAACCGGGAGTCCCGTGATTGCGGGGTAAGTTCCTACGAGTTACATTAGTCCCGTACGAGGTGTTGGTACCACTCATAGAGCCGTTCTGGGGCTATTTCAAGTTTTCACCCTCTAACGCCATGTTTTGCTTAAGTCCTGATATTTTTAAATTACCTCCGTATCCTCATACTAGGAGTCACGTGATCGCGCCATAAGTTTCTACGAGTTACATTGGTCATGTACGAGGTGTTGGTGCCACTCACGGGGCTGTTCGGTGGTTGTTTTGTTTTTTCACCCGCTAACGCATGTTTTTATGCGTAAGTCTAGAAATCTAAAAATTATCATCGTATTCGCAAATCGGGAGTCTCGTGATCGCGCGGTTAGTTCCTACGAGTTACAATGGTCACGTGCGAGGTGTTGGTTCCACTCATAGGGTCGTTCGGGGGATGTTTCGAGATTTCACCCTCTAAGCCATGTTTTGCTTAAGTCCTGATATTTTTAAATTATCATTGTATCCTCAAACTAGGAGTCACGTGATCGGGCGGTAAGTTTCTACTAGTTACATTGGTCTCGTACGAGGTGTTGGTGCCACTCACGGGGCGATTCGGTGGTTGCTTTGTGTTTTCACCCACTAACGCATGTTTTTATGCCTAAGTATAGAAATATGTAAATTATCATCATATTCTCAAATCGAGAGTCCCATGATCACGCGGTCAGTTCGTAAGTGTTACATTGGTCCCGTGTGAGGTGTTAGTCCCACTCACGGAGCCGTTCGGGGGTTGTTTCAAGTTTTTAACCACTAATGCCATGTTTTTAAGACTAAATTTAGAAATATACAAATTATCATCGTATTCTCAAATCGGGAGTCCCATTTTGACCCGCTAACGCATGCAGCCACTCACTGGGTCGTTCGGGGGATGTTCTGGATTTTCACCCTCTAACGCCAAGTCTTTAAGCTAAAGTCTAGACGTATGCAAATTATCATCAAATTCTCAAATTGGGAGTCCTGTGATTGCGCGATCAGTTCCTACGAGTTACATTGGTCCCGTACGAGGTGTGAGTCCCACTCACGGAGCCGTTCGGGGGCTGTTTCGGGTTTTCACCCTTCAACACCATGTTTTGCTTAAGTCCTGATATTTTTAAATTATCGTCGAATCCTCAAACCAGGAGTATAGTGATCGCGCGGAAAGATTCTATGCGTTACATTAGTCGCATGCGAGGTGTTGGTGCCACTCACGGGGCTGTTCGGTGGCTATTTTGTGATTTCACCCGCTAACGCATGTTTTTATGCCTAAGTCCAAAATATGCAAATTATCGTCATATTCTCAAAACGGGAGTACCATGATCACGCGGTCAGTTTCTTCGAGTTACATTGGTCCCGTGCGAGGTGTTGGCGCGACTCACGGGGCCGTTCGGGGGGTGTTTTGGGTTTGCACCCACTAACGCCTTATTTTTATGCCTAAGTCTTACGAGTCACAATCGTCCCGTGCGAGGTGTTAGTGCCACTCACGGAGCCGTGCGGGGGCTGTTTCCGATTTTCAGCCACTAATTCCATATTTTTAAGTATAAATTTAGAAATATACAAATTATCCTCGTATTCTCAAACCGGGAGTCCCATGATCACTCGATCAGTTCCTACGAGTTACATTGGTCCCGTACGAGATGTTGGTTCCACTCAAAGGGACGTTCGGGGGTTGTTTCGGGTTTTTACCCTCTAACGCCATGTTTTGCTTAAGTCCTCATACATTTAAATTATCTTCGTATCCTCAAACTAGGAGTCTCATGAACACGCGGTAAGTTTCTACGAGTTACATTGGTCCCATACAAGGGGTTGGTGCCACTCACGGGGCCGTTCGGTGGTTGTTTTGTCTTTTCACTCGCTAACGTATGTTCTTATGCCTAATTCTAGAAATATGCAAATTATAGTCGTATTCTCAAACCGAGAGTCCCGTGATCGCGCGATCCGTTCCTACGAGTTACATTGGTCCCATGTGAGGTGTTAGTGCCACTCATGGAGCTGTTCGGGGGTTGTTTCAGGTTTTTACCCAGTAACCCCACGTTTTTAACCAGTAACCCCACGTTTTTAACCTTAAGCCTAAAAATATGGAAATTATCGTCATATTCTCAAATCGGAAGTCCCGTGATCGCGCGGTCAATTCCTACGACTTACATTGGTCCCTTGCGAGGTGTTGGTACCACTCATAGGGCCGTTTAGGGACGGTTTCGAGTTTTTACCCTCTAACACCATGTTTTGCTTAAGTCCTAATATTTTTTAATTATAGGGTATCCTTATACCAGGAGTCTCGTGATCGCGCGGTAAGTTTCTACGAGTTACATTGGTCCTATGGGAGGTGTTGGCACCACTCATAGGGCTGTTCTGTGGCTATTTTTTGTTTTCGCCTGCTAACGCATGTTTTTATGACTAAGTCTAGAAATATGCAAATTATCATTATGTTCTCAAATTGGGAGTCCCATGATCACGCGATCAGTTCCTATGAGTTACATTGGTCCCGTGCGAGGTGTTGGTGACACTCACGGGGCCGTTCGAGGGATGTTTTGGGTTTGTACCCAGTATGCCATGTTTTTATGCCTAAGTCTAGAAATTTGCAAATTATCATCGTATTCTCAAACTGGGAGTCCCATGTTCGCGTGGTCAGTTCCTACATGTTACATTGGTCCCGTGCGAGGTGTTCGTGCCAATCACGGGGCCGTTCGGGGGCTGTTTTGGGTTTTCACCCACTAACTCCGTGTTTTTAAGCATAAGTCTAGAAGTATTGAAATTATCATTGTATTCTGAAACTAGGAGTCCCGTGATCGCGCGATTAGTTCCTACGAGTTACATTGGTCCCGCGCGAGGTGTTAGTACCACTCACGAAGCGGTTCGGGGGTTGTTTCCAGTTTTCACCCACTAATGCCATGCTTTTAAGCCTAAGTCTATAAATATGCCAATTATCATCGTATTCTCAAATCGGGAGTCACGTGATCACGCGGTCACTTCCTACGAGTTACATTGGTCTCGGCGTGGTGTTGTTACCACTCACAGGGCCATTTCGGGGGGTTTTCGGGTTTTCGCCCTCTAACACCAAGTTTTGCTTAACTCCTAATATTTCTAAATTATAGCCTATCCTCATACCATGAGTCTCATGATCGCGCGGTAAGTTTCTACGAGTTACATTGGTCCCATGGGAGGTGTTGGTGCCCCTCACGGGGTTGTTCGGTGGCTGTTTTGTGTTTTCACCCGCTAACGTATGTTTTTATTCCTAAGTATAGAAATACATAAATTATCATCATATTCTCAACTCGGGAGTCCCATGATGGCGTGGTCGGTTCCTACATGTTACATTGGTCCCGTGCGAGGTGTTGGAGCCACTCACGTGGCCGTTCAGGGGCTGTTTTGGGTTTTCACCCACTAACGCCATATTTTTAAGCATAAGTCTAAAAATATGGAAATTATCATCGTATTCTTAAAATGGGAGCCCCGTGATCGCGCGGTCAGTTCCTACGAGTTACATTGGTCCCGCGCGAGGTGTTAGTACCACCCACGAAGTCATTCGGGGGTTGTTTCCGGTTTTCACCCACTAACGCCATGCTTTTAAGCCCAACTCTAGAAATATGCAAATTATCATTGTATTCTCAAACCGGGAGTCCCGTGATCGCGCGGTTAGTTCCTACGAGTTACATTGGTCCCGTGCGAGGTGTTGGTTCCACTCACAGGGCCATTTGGGGGTATTTTCAGGTTTGCACCCTCTAACACCCTATTTTGTTTAAGTACTAATATTTTTAAATTATAGCCAATCCTCATACCAGTAGTCTCGTGATCGCGCGGTAAATTTCTATGAGTTACATTGGTCCCATGAGAGGTGTTGGTGCCACTCACGGGGTTGTGCGGTGGATGTTTTGTGTTTTCACCCGCTAACACATGTTTTTATGCCTAAGTTTAGAAATATGCAAATTATCATTATTTTCTCAAACTGGGAGTCCCGTGATCACGCGGTCAGTTCCTACAAGTTACATTGGTCCCGTGCGAGGTGTTGGTGTCACTCATGGGGCCGTTGGAGGGCTATTTTGGGTTTGCACCCACTACGGCATGTTTATACCTACGTCTACAAATATGCAAATTATCATCGTATTCTCAAATCGGGAGTCCCGTGATGGCGCGGTCGGTTCCTACATGTTACATTGGTCCCGTGCGAGGTGTTGGTGCCACTCATGGGGCCGTTCGGGGGCTATTTTGGGTTTTCAGCCACTAACACCATATTTTTATGCATAAGTCTAGAAATATGGAAATTATCATCGTATCCTCAAACCAGGAGTCTCATGATCACGAGTTAAGTTTCTACGTGTTACATTAGTCCTGTACGAGGTGTTGGAGCCACTCACGGGGCCGTTCCGTTGTGACTTTGTGTTTTCACCCGCTAACGTATGTTTTTATGCCTAAGTCTAGAAATATGCAAATTATCAGCGTATTCTCAAACCGATAGTCCCATAATCATGCGGTTCGTTCCTACGAGTTACATTGGTCCCGGGCGAGGTGTTAGTGCCACTCGCGGAGCCGTTCGGGGGCTGTTTCAGGTTTTCTCATTGTAACGCCTTGTTTTTAAGCCTAAGATTAGAAATATGCAAATTATCATCGTATTCTCAAACCGGGATTCCCGTGATCACGCGGTCAGTTCCTATAAGTTACATTGGTCCCGTGCGAGGTGTTGGTACAACTCACAAGGCCGTTCGGGGGTATTTTCGGGTTTTCACCCTCTAATGACATATTTTGCTTAAGTCCTAATATTTTTAAATTATAGCCTATCCTCATACCAGTAGTCACGTGATCGCGCGGTAAATTTCTACGAGTTACATTGGTCCCATGGGAGGTGTTGGTGCCACTCACGGGGTTGTTCGGCGGCTGTTTTGTGTTTTCACCCGCTAACGCATGTTTTTATGCCTAAGTCTAGAAATATGCAAATTATCATCGTATTCTTAAGCAGGGAGTCCCGTGATCACGCGGTCAGTTCCTACGAGTTACATTGGTCCCGTGCGAGGTGTTGGAGCCACTCAAGGTGCCGTTTGAGGGCTATTTTGGGTTTGCACCCACTACGCCATGTTTTTATGCCTAAGTCTAGAAATATGCAATTTATCATCGTATTCTCAAATCGGGAGTTCCATGATGGCGTGGTCGGTTCCTACATGTTACATTGGTTCCGTGCGAGGTGTTGGTACCACTCATGGGGCCATTCGGGGGCTGTTTTGGGTTTTCACCCACTAACGCCATGTTTTTATGCATAAGTCTTGAAATATGGAAATTATCATCGTATTCTCAAACTGGGAGTCCTGTGATTGCCCGGTCAGTTCCTACGAGTTACATTGGTCCCACGCGAGGTGTTAGTACCCCTCACGAAGCCGTTCGGGGGCTATTTCCAGTTTTCACCCACTAACTCCATTCTTTTAAGCCCAAGTCTAGAAATATGAAAATTATCATCGTATTCCGAAATTGGGAGTCCCGTAATCACGTGGTCAGTTCCTACGAGTTACAATGGTCTCGTGCGAAGTGTTAGTACCACTCATGGAGCCGTTCGGGGGATGTTTTCGATTTTCACCCACTAAGGCCATGTTTTTAGGACGAAGTATATAAATATACAAATTATCAATGTATTTTCAAACCGGGAGTCCCGTGACCGTGCGGTCAGTTCCTACGAGTAACATTGATCCCGTGCGAGCTGTTGGTACCACTAACAGGGCCGTTCGGGGGTTGTTTCCAGTTTTCAACCTCTAACACCATGTTTTGCTAAAGTCCTGATATTTTGATATTATTGCCGTATCCTCAAACTAGGAGTCTCGTGATCGCGACTTAAGTTTCTACGTGTTACATTAGTCCTGTACGAGGTGTTGGGGCCACTCGCGAGGCCGTTCTGTGGCTACTTTTTGTTTTCACTCGCTAACGCATGTTTTTATGCCTAAGTCTAGAAATATGAAAATTATCGGCGTATTCTCAAACCGAGAGTCCCGTAATCACGCGGTTAGTTCCTAAGAGTTACATTGGTCCCGGGCGAAGTGTTAGTGCCACTAGCGGAGCCGTTCGGTAGTTGTTTCAGGTTTTCACCCAGTAACGGCTTATTTTTAAGCCTAAGCCTAGAAATATGCAAATTATCAGCGTATTCTCAAACTGGGAGTCCCGTGATCGCGCGGTCAGTTCCTACGAGTTACATTGGTCCCGTGCGAGGTGTTGGTACCACTATCATGGCCGTTTGGGGGTTGTTTCGGGTTTTCACCCTTTAACGCCATGTTTTGCTTATGTCCTAGTATTTTTAAATTATAGCGTATCCTCATACTAGGAGTCTCGTGATTCACGCGGTAAGTTTCTACGAGTTACATTGGTCATATGGGAGGTGTTGGTGCCAGTCACAGGGCTGTTCGGTGGCTATTTTATGTTTTCCCCCGCTAACGCATGTTTTTATGACTAAGTCTAGAAATATTCAAATTATCATTATATTCTCAAATTGGGAGTCCCATGATCACGCGATCAGTTCCTATGAGTTACATTGGTCCCGTGCGCGGTGTTGCTGACACTCACGGGGCCGTTCGAGGGATGTTTTAGGTTTGTATCCACTATGCCATGTTTTTATGCCTAAGTATAGAAATATGCAAATTATCATCGAATTCTCAAACTGGGAGTCCCATGATCGCGTGGGCAGTTCCTACATGTTGTATTGGTCCCGTGCGAGGTGTTGGTGCCAATCACGGGGCCGTTCGAGGGCTGTTTTAGGTTTTCACCCACTAACGTCGTGTTTTTAAGCATAAGTCTAAAAGTATGGAAATTATCATCGTATTCTTAAACTAGGAGTCCCGTGATCGCGCGGTTAGTTCCTACGAGTTATATTGGTCCCGCGCGAGGTGTTAGTACCACTCACGAAGCCGTTCGGGGGTTGTTTCCGGTTTTCACCCACTAACGCCATGCTTTTAAGACTAAGTCTAAAAATATGCAAATTATCATCGTATTCTCAAATCGGGAGTCCCTTGATCATGGGGTCAGTTCCTACGAGTTACATTAGTCCCGTGCGTGGTGTTGGTACCACTCACAGGGCCATTTCAGGGTTTTTTCGGGTTTTCACTCTCTAACACCAAGTTTTGCTTAAGCCCTAATATTTTTAAATTATAGCCTATCCTCGTACTAGGAGTCTCGTGATCGCGCGGTATGTTTCACACGCAAACGCATGTTTTTATGCCTAAGTCTAGAAATATCCAAATTATCATCATATTCTCAAATCGGGAGTCCCATGATGGCGTGGTCAGTTACTACATGTTACATTGGTCCCGTGCGAGGTATTGGTGCCACTCACGGGGCCGTTCAGGGGCTGTTTGGGTTTTCACCCACTAACGTCATGTTTTTAAGCATAAGTCTAGAAATATGGAAATTATCATTGTATTCTCAAATTGGGAGTCCCGTGATCGCGCGGTCAGTTCCTACGAGTTACATTGGTCCCGCGCGAGGTGTTAGTACCCCTCACAAAGTCATTTGGGGGCTATTTCCAGTTTTCACGCACTAACGGCATTCTTTTAAGCCCAAGTCTAGAAATATGAAAATTATCATCGTATTCGCAAATCGGGAGTCCCGTGATCACGTGGTCAGCTCCTACGAGTTACAATGGTCTCGTGCGAAGTGTTAGTGCCACTCACGGAGCCGTTCGGGGGATGTTTCTGATTTTCACCCACTAACGCCATGTTTTTAGGCCAAAGTATAGAAATATGCAAATTATCAATGTATTTTCAAACCGAGAGTCCCATTGATCCCGTGCGAGGTGTTGGTACCACTAACAGGGCCGTTTGGGGGCTGTATCGAGTTTTCAACCTCTAACACCATGTTTTACTTAAGTCCTGATATTTTGATATTATTGTCGTATCCTCAAATTAGGAGTCTCGTGATCACGACTTAAGTTTCTACGTGTTACATTAGTCCTGTACGGGGTGTTGGAGCCACTCGCGGGGCCGTTCTGTGGCTACTTTTTATTTTCACCCTCTAACGCATGTTCTTATGCCTAAGTCTATAAATATGAAATTTATCGGCGTATTCTCAAACCGAGAGTCCCGTAATCACGCGGTTAGTTCCTACGAGTTACATTGGTCCCGGGCGAGGTGTTAGTGCCACTCGCGGAGCTGTTCGGGGATTGTTTCAGGTTTTCACCCAGTAATGCCTTGTTTTTAAGCCTAAGCCTAGAAATATGCAAATTATCATCGTATTATCAAACCGGGAGTCCCGTGATCGCGCGGTCTGTGCCTACGAGTTACATTGGTCCCGTGCGAGGTGTTGGTCCCACTCTCATAGCCGTTCGGTGGTTGTTTCGGGTTTTCACCCTCTAACGCCATATTTTGCTTATGTCCTAATATTTTTAAATTATAGCGTATCCTCATACTAGGAGTCTCGTGATCCGCGCGGTAAGTTTCTACCAGTTACATTGGTCACATGGGAGGTGTTGGTGCCACTCACGGGGCTGTTCGGTGGCTCTTTTTTGTTTTCACCCGCTAACGTATATTTTTATGACTAAGTCTAGAAATATGAAAATTATCATTATATTCTCAAATTGGGAGTCCCGTGATCACGCGATCAGTTCCTATGAGTCACATTGGTCCCGTGCGAGGTGTTGGTGACACTCACGGGGCCGTTCGATGGATGTTTTGGGTTTGTACCCACTACGCCATGTTTTTATGCCTAAGTCTAGAAATTTGCAAATTATCATCCTATTCTCAAACTGGGAGTCCCATGATCGCGTGGTCAGTTCCTACATGTTACATTGGTCCCGTGCGAGGTGTTGGTGCCAATCACGGGGCCGTTCGGGAGCTGTTTTGGGTTTTCACCCACTAACGTCGTGTTTTTAAGCATAAGTATAGAAGTATGGAAATTATCCTCGTATTCTTAAACTAGGAGTCCCGTGATCGCGTGGTTAGTTCTTACGAGTTACATTGGTCCCGTACGAGGTGTTAGTACCACTCACGAAGCCGTTCGGGGGTTGTTTCCGGTTTTCACCCACTAACGCCATGCTTTTAAGCCTATGTCTAGAAATATGCCAAAGATCATCGTATTCTCAAATCGGGAGTCCCGTGATCACGCGGTCACTTCCTACAAGTTACATTGGTCCCGTGCGTGGTGTTGGTACCACTCACAGGGCCATTTTGGGGTTTTTTCGGGTTTTCACCCTCTAACACCAAGTTTTGCTTAAGTCCTAATATTTTTAAATTATAGCCTATCCTCATACCAGGAGTCTCGTGATCGCGCGGTAAGTTTCTACGAGTTACATTGGTCCCATGGGAGGTGTTGGTGCCACTCACGGGGCTGTTCGGTGGATGTTTTGTGTGTTCACCCGCTAACGCATGTTTTTATGCCTAAGTATAGAAATATGCAAATTATCATCATATTCTCAACTCGGGAGTCCCATGATGGCGTGGTCGGTTCCTACATGTTACATTGGTCCCGTGCGAGGTGTTGGTGCCACTCACGTGGCCGTTCAGGGGCTATTTTGGGTTTTCACCCACTAATGCCATGTTTTTAAGCATAAGTCTAGAAATATGGAAATTATCATCGTATTCTCAAACAGGGAGCCCCGTGATCCTGCGGTCCGTTCCTACAAGTTACATTATTCCCGCGTGAGGTCTTAGTACCACTCACGAAGCCGTTCTGGGACTGTTTCCAGTTTTCACCCACTAACGCCATTCTTTCAAACCCAAGTCTAGAAATAAGAAAATTACCATTATATTCGCAAACCGGGAGTCCCGTGATCACGTGGTCAGTTCCTACGATTTGCAATGGTCTCGTATGAAGTGTTAGTGCCACTCACGGACCCGTTCGGGGGATGTTTCTGATTTTCACCCACTAACGCCATGTTTTTAGGCCTAAGTATAAAAATATGCAAATTATCAATGTATTCTCAAACCGGGAGTCCCTTGATCGTGCGGTCAGTTCCTATGAGTAACATTGATCCCGTGCGAGGTGTTGGTACCACTAATCGGGCCGTTCGGGGCTGTTTCGAGGTTTCAACCTCTAACGCCTTGTTTTTCTTAAGTCCTGATAGTTTTATATTATTGTCAAACCAGGAGTCTCGTGATCGCTTGTTAAGTTTCTACGTGTTACATTAGTCCTCTACGAGGGGTTGGAGCCACTCACGGGGCCATTCTGTGGCTACTTTATGTTTTCACCCGCTAACGCATGGTTTTATTTCTAAGTCTAGAAATATGCAAATTATCGATGTATTCTCAAACCGAGAGTCCCGTAATCACGCGGTTAGTTCCTACGAGTTACATTGGTCCCGAGCGAGGTGTTAGTGCCACTCGCGGAGCCGTTCGGGGGCTGTATCTGGCTTTCACCCAGTAACGCCTTGTTTTTAAGCCTAAGCCTACAAATATGCAAATTATCATCGTATTGTCAAATTGGGAGTCCCGTGATCGTGCGGTCAGTTCCTACGAGTGACATTGGTCCCGTACGAGGTGTTGGTACCACTCACAGGACCGTTCGGTGATTTTTTCGGGTTTTCACCCTCTAACGCCATGTTTTGCTTAAGTCCAAATATTTTTAAATTATAGCGTATCCTCATACCAGGAGTCTCGTGATCGTTCGGTAAGTTTCTACGAGTTACAATGGTCCCATGGGAGGTGTTGGTGCCACTCATGGGGGTTTTCGATGGATGTTTTTAATTTTCACCCGCTAACGCATGTTTTTATGCCTAAGTCTAGAAATATGCAAATTATCATCGTATTCTCAAATCGGGAGTCCCATGATCACGCGAACAGTTCCTATGAGTTACATTGGTACCGTGCGAGGTGTTGGGTCCACTCATGGGGCCGTTCGAGGGATGTTTTGGGTTTGTATCCACTACGCCATGTTTTTATGCCTAAGTCTAGAAATATGCAAATTATCATCGTATTATCAAATTGGGAGTCCCATGATCGCGTGGTTAGTTCCTACATGTTACATTGGTCCCGTGCGAGGTGTTGGTGCCAATCACGAGGCCGTTTGGGGGCTGTTTTGGGTTTTCACCCACTAACGCCATGTTTTTCAGCATAAGTCTAGAAGTATGGAATTCATCATCGTATTCGTAAACTAGGGGTCCCGTGATCGCGCGGTCAGTTCCTACGAGTTACATTCGTCCCGCGCGAGGTGTTAGTACCACTCGACAAAGTCGTTCGGGGGCTATTTTTGGTTTTCACCCACTAACGCCATGCTTTTAAACCTAAGTCTAGAAATATGCAAATTAGCATCCTATTCTCAAATCGGGAGTCCCGTAATTGCGCGGTCGGTTCCTATGAGTTACATTGGTCCCGTGTGTGGTGTTAGTACCACTCACAGGTCCATTTCGGGGTTTTTTTGAGTTTTCACCCTCTCACACCATGTTTTGCTTAAGTCCTAATAATTTCAAATTATAGCCTATCCTCATACCAGTAGTCTCCTGATCGCGCGGTAAGTTTCTACGAGTTACAATGGTCCCATGGGAGGTGTTGGTGCCACTCAGAGGGCTGTTCGGTGGTTGTTTTGTGTTTTCACCCGCGAACCCATGTTTTTATGCTAAGTCTAGAAATATGCAAATTATCATCGTATTCTCAAATCGGAGTCCCGTGATGGCGTGGTCGGTTCCTACATGTTACATTGGTCCCGTGCGAGGTGTTGGTGCCACTCACGGGGCCGTTCAGGGGTTGTTTTGGGTTTTCTCCCATTAACGCCGTGTTTTTAAGCATATGTCTAGAAGTATGGAAATTATCATCGTATTCTTAAACTGGGTGTTCCGTGATCGCGCGGTCAGTTCCTTCGAGTTACATTGGTCCCGCGCGAGGTGTTTGTACCACTCACGAAGACGTTCGGGGGTTGTTTCTAGTTTTCACCCACTAACGCCATTCTTTAACCTCAAGTCTAGAAATATGAAAATTATCATTTTATTCACAAACAGGGAGTCCCGTGATCACGTGGTCAGTTCCTACGAGTTACAATGGTCTCGTGCAAAGTGTTAGTGCCACTCACGGACCCGTTCGGGGGATGTTTACTATTTTCACCCACTAACGCCATGTTTTTAGCCTAAGTATAGAAATATTCAAATTATCAATGTATTGTCAAACCGAGAGTCCCGTGATCGTGCGGTCAGTTCCTACGAGTAACATTGATCCCGTGCGAGGTGTTGGTACCACTAATAGGGCCGTTCCGGGGCTGTTTCGAGGTTTCAACCTCTAATGTCATGTTTTGCTTAAGCCCTGATATTTTTATATTATTGTCGTATCCTCAAACCAGGAGTCTCATGATCGCGAGTTAAGTTTCTACGTGTTACATTAGTCCTGTACGAGGTGTTGGAGCACTCAAGGGGCCATTCCGTAGCTACTTTGTGTTTTCACCCGCTAACGCATGTTTTTATGTCTAAGTCTAGAAATATGCAAATTATCGACGTATTCTCAAACCGAGAGTCCCGTAATCACGCGGTTAGTTCCTACGAGTTACATTGGTCCCGGGCGAGGTGTTAGTGCCACTCGCAGAGCCGTTCGGGGGTTGTTTGAGGTTTTTACCCAGTAACGCCTTGTTTTTAAGCCTAATCCTACAAATATGCAAATTATCTTCGTATTCTCAAACCAGGAGTCCCGTGATCGCGTAGTCAGTTCCTACGAGTTACATTGGTCCCGTGCAAGGTGTTGGTACCACTCACAGGGCCGTTTGGGGGTTGTTTCAGGTTTTCACCTTCTAACGCCATGTTTTGCTTAAGTCCTAAAATTTTAAAATTATAGTGTATCCTCATACCAGGAGTCTCGTGATTGCGCGGTAAGTTTTCTATGAGTTACATTGGTCCCATGGGAGGTGTTGGTGCCACTCACAGGGTTATTCGGTGGTTGTTTTGTGTTTTCACCCGCTAACGCATGTTTTTATGCTTAAGTCTAGAAATATGAAAATTATCATCGTATTCTCAAACTGGGAGTCCCGTGATCACGCGGTCAGTTCCTACGAGTTACATTGGTCCCGTGCGAGGTGTTGATGCCACTCATGGGGCCGTTCGAGGGCTATTTTAGGTTTGCACCCACTACGCCATGTTTTTATGTTAAGTCTAGAAATATGCAAATTATCATCGTATTCTCAAATCGGGAGTCCCATGATGGCGTGGTCGGTTCCTAGATGTTACATTGATCCCGTGCAAGGTGTTGGTGCCACTCACCGGGCCATTCGGGGGATGTTTTGGGTTTTCACCGACTAACGCCATGTTTTTATGCATAAGTCTTTAAATATGGAAATTATCATGGTATTCTCAAATTGGGAGTCCCGTGATCACGCGGTCAGTTCCTACGAGTTACATTGGTCCCACGCGAGTGTAAGTACCACTCACGAAGCCGTTCGGGGGCAATTTCCAGTTTTCACCCACTAACACCATTATTTTAAGCCCACGCCTAGAAATATGAAAATTATCATTGTATTCGCAAACCAGGAGTCCCGTGATCAGGTGGTCAGTTCCTACGAGTTACAATGGTCTCGTGCGAAGTGTTAGTGCCATTCACGGAGCCGTTCGATGGATGTTTCTGATTTTCACCCACTAACGCCATGTTTTTAGGCCAAAGTATAGAAATATGCAAATTATCGATGTATTTTCAAACAGTGAGTCCCGTGATCGTTCGGTCAGTTCCTACGAGTAACATTGATCCCGTGCGAGGTGTTTGTACCACTAACAGGGCCATTCGGGAGTTGTTTCGAGTTTTCAACCTCTAACACTATGTTTTGCTGAAGTCCTGATATTTTTAAATTATTGTCGTATCCTCAAACTAGGAGTCTCGTGATCGCGAGTTAAGTTTCTACGTGTTACATTAGTCCTGTACGAGGTGTTGGAGCCTCTCGCGAGGCCGTTTCTTGGCTACTTTGTGTTTTCACCCGCTAACGCATGTTTTTATGCCTAAGTCTAGAAATATGAAAATTATCAGCGTATTCTCAAACCGAGAGTCCCATAATCACGCGGTTAGTTCCTACGAATTACATTGGTCCCTGGCTAGGTGTTAGTTCCACTCGCGGAGCCGTTCGGGGGTTGTTTCAGTTTTTCACCGACTAACGCCTTGTTTTTACGCCTAAGCCTACAAATATACAAATTATCATCGTATTCTCAAACCGGGAGTCCCGTGATCGCGCCGTCAGTTCCTACGAGTTACATTGGTCCCGTGCGAGGTGTTGGTACCACTCACATGGCCGTTCGGGGGTTGTTTTGGGTTTTCACCCTCTAACGCCATATTTTACTTAAGACCTAATATTTTAAATTATAGAAAATCCTCATAACAGGAATCTCGTGATCGCGCGGTAACTTTCTACGAGTTACATTGGTCCCATGGGGAGGTGTTGGTGCCACTCACGGGGCTGTTCGGTGGATTTTTTATTTTCACCCGCTAACGCATGTTTTTATGCCTAAGTCTAGAAATATGTAGATTATCATCGCATTCTCAAATCGGGAGTCCCATGATCATGCGATCAGTTCCTATGAGTTACATTGGTCCCGTGCGAGCTGTTGGTGCCACTCTTGGGGCCGTTTGAAGGATGTTTTGGGTTTGTATCCACTACGCCGTGTTTTTATGCCTAAGTCTAAAAATATGCAAATTATCATCGTATTCTCAAATCGGGTGTCCCATGATCACGTGGTCAGTTCCTACATGTTACATAGGTCCCGTGCGAGGTGTTGGTGCCAATCACGGGGCCGTTCGGGGGCTGTTTGTGGTTTTCACCCACTAACACCAAGTTTTTAAGCATAAGTATAGAGGTATGAAAATTATCATCATATTCTTAAACTACGAGTCCCGTGATCGCGCGGTCAGTTCCTACGACTTACATAGGTCCCGCTCGTGGTGTTAGTACCACTCACGAAGCCGTTCGGGGGTTGTTTTTGGTTTTCACTCATTAACGCCATGCTTTTAAGCCTAAGTCTAGGTATATTCAAATTATCATCGTATTCTCAAATCGGGAGTCCCGTGGTCACGCGGTCAGTTCCTACGAGTTACATTGGTCCCATGAGTGGTGTTGGTACCACTCACAGGGCCATTTCGAGTTTTTTTTTCAAGTTTTCACCCTCCAACACCATGTTTTGCATAAGTCCTAATATTTTTACATCATAACCTATCCTCATACCAGTAGTCTCCTGATCGCGCGGTAAGTTTCTATGAGTTACAATGGTCCCATGGGAGGTGTTGGTGCCACTCACGGGTTGTTCGGTGGCTGTTTTGTGTTTTCACCCGCTAACGCATGTTTTTATGCCTAAGTCTAGAAATATGCAAATTATCATCATATTCTCAAATCGGGAGTCCCATGATGGCGTGGACGGTT
Organism: Sambucus nigra; assembly: GCA_949130495.1. NCBI lineage: Eukaryota > Viridiplantae > Streptophyta > Magnoliopsida > Dipsacales > Adoxaceae > Sambucus > Sambucus nigra. The sequence continues at coordinate 516,287,293 of OX422220.1, forward strand.
CCTACATGTTACATTGGTCCCGTGCGAGGTGTTGGTGCCACTCACGGGGCCGTTCAGGGGTTGTTTTGGGTTTTCTCCCATTAACGCCGTGTTTTTAAGCATATGTCTAGAAGTATGGAAATTATCATCGTATTCTTAAACTGGGTGTTTCATGATCGCGCGGTCAGTTCCTTCGAGTTACATTGGTCCAGCGCGAGGTGTTAGTACCACTCACGAAGCCGTTCGGGGGCTGTTTCCAGTTTTCACCCACTAACGCCATTCTTTTAACCCCAAGTCTAGAAATATGAAAATTATCATTTTATTCACAAACAGGGAGTCCCGTGATCACGTGGTCAGTTCCTACGAGTTACAATGGTCTCGTGCGAAGTGTTAGTGCTACTCACGGACCCGTTCGGGGGATGTTTACTATTTTCACCCACTAACGCCATGTTTTTAGGCCTAAGTATAGAAATATTCAAATTATCAATGTATTGTCAAACCAGGAGTCCCTCGATCGTGCGGTCAGTTCCTACGAGCAACATTGATCCCGTGCGAGGTGTCGGTACCACTAATAGGGCCGTTCTGGGGCTGTTTCGAGGTTTCAACCTCTAATGTCATGTTTTGCTTAAGTCTTGATATTTTTATATTATTGTCGTATCCTCAAACCAGAAGTCTCATGATCGCGAGTTAAGTTTCTACATGTTAGATTAGTCCTGTACGAGGTGTTGGAGCCACTCACGGGGCCATTCCGTAGCTACTTTGTGTTTTCACCCGCTAACACATATTTTTATGTCTAAGTCTAGAAATATGCAAATTATCGACGTATTCTCAAACCGAGGGACCCGTAATCACGCGGTTAGTTCCTACGAGTTACATTGGTCTCGGGCGAGGTGTTAGTGCCACTCGCAGAGCCGTTCGGGGGTTGTTTGAGGTTTTTACCCAGTAACGCCTTGTTTTTAAGCCTAATCCTACAAATATGTAAATTATCATCGTATTCTCAAACCGGGAGTCCCGTGATCACGCGGTCTGTTCCTACGAGTTACATTGGTCCCGTGCGAGGTGTTGGTACCACTCGCAGGGCCGTTCGGGGGTTGTTTCGGGTTTTCACCCTCTAACGCCATGTTTTGCTTAAGACCTAATATTTTAAATTATAGAGTATCCTCATACCAGGAATCTCGTGATCGCGCGGTAAGTTTCTACGAGTTACATTGGTCCCATGGGGAGGTGTTGGTGCCACTCACGGGGCTGTTCGACGGATTTTTTTTTTCACCCGCTAACGCATGTTTTTATGCCTAAGTCTAGAAATATGCAGATTATCATCGCATTCTCAAATCGGGAGTCCCATGATCATGCGATCAGTTCCTATGAGTTACATTGGTCCCGTGCGAGCTGTTGGTGCCACTCTTGGGGCCGTTCGAGGGATGTTTTGGGTTTGTATCCACTACGCCGTGTTTTTATGCCTAAGTCTAAAAATATGCAAATTATCATCGTATTCTCAAATCAGGAGTCCCATCATCACGTGGTCAGTTCCTACATGTTACATAGGTCCCGTGCGAGGTGTTGGTGCCAATCACGGTGCCATTCGGGGGCTGTTTGTGGTTTTCACCCACTAACACCAAGTTTTTAAGCATAAGTATAGAGGTATGAAAATTATCATCATATTCTTAAACTACGAGTCCCGTGATCGCGCGGTCAGTTCCTACGACTTACATAGGTCCCGCTCGTGGTGTTAGTACCACTCACGAAGCCGTTCGGGGGTTGTTTTTGGTTTTCACTCATTAACGCCATGCTTTTAAGCCTAAGTCTAGGTATATTCAAATTATCATCGTATTCTCAAATCGGGAGTCCCGTGGTCACGCGGTCAGTTCCTACGAGTTACATTGGTCCCATGAGTGGTGTTGGTACCACTCACAGGGCCATTTCGAGTTTTTTTTTCAAGTTTTCACCCTCCAACACCATGTTTTGCATAAGTCCTAATATTTTTACATCATAACCTATCCTCATACCAGTAGTCTCCTGATCGCGCGATAAGTTTCTATGAGTTACAATGGTCCCATGGGAGGTGTTGGTGCCACTCACGGGTTGTTCGGTGGCTGTTTTGTGTTTTCACCCGCTAACGCATGTTTTTATGCCTAAGTCTAGAAATATGCAAATTATCATCATATTCTCAAATCGGGAGTCCCATGATGGCGTGGTCGGTTCCTACATGTTACATTGGTCCCGTGCGAGGTGTTGGTGCCACTCACGGGGCCGTTCAGGGGTTGTTTTGGGTTTTCTCCCATTAACGCCGTGTTTTTAAGCATATGTCTAGAAGTATGGAAATTATCATCGTATTCTTAAACTGGGTGTTTCGTGATCGCACGGTCAGTTCCTTCGAGTTACATTGGTCCCGCGCGAGGTGTTAGTACCACTCACGAAGCCGTTCGGGGGCTGTTTCCAGTTTTCACCCACTAACTCCATTCTTTTAACCCCAAGTCTAGAAATATGAAAATTATCATTTTATTCACAAACAGGGAGTCCCGTGATCACGTGGTCAGTTCCTACGAGTTACAATGGTCTCGTGCGAAGTGTTAGTGCTACTCACGGACCCGTTCGGGGGATGTTTACTATTTTCACCCACTAACGCCATGTTTTTAGGCCTAAGTATAGAAATATTCAAATTATTAATGTATTGTCAAACCAGGAGTCCCTCGATCGTGCGGTCAGTTCCTACGAGCAACATTGATCCCGTGCGAGGTGTTGGTACCACTAATAGGGCCGTTCCGGGGCTGTTTCGAGGTTTCAACCTCTAATGTCATGTTTTGCTTAAGTCCTGATATTTTTATATTATTGTCGTATCCTCAAACTAGAAGTCTCATGATCGCGAGTTAAGTTTCTACGTGTTACATTAGTCCTGTACGAGGTGTTGGAGCCACTCACGGGGCCATTCCGTAGCTACTTTGTGTTTTCACCCGCTAACACATATTTTTATGTCTAAGTTTAGAAATATGCAAATTATCGACGTATTCTCACACCGAGGGACCCGTAATCACGCGGTTAGTTCCTACGAGTTACATTGGTCTCGGGCGAGGTGTTAGTGCCACTCGCAGAGCCGTTCGGGGGTTGTTTGAGGTTTTTACCCAGTAACGCCTTGTTTTTAAGCCTAATCCTACAAATATGCAAATTATCATCGTATTCTCAAACCGGGAGTCCCGTGATCACGCGGTCTGTTCCTACGAGTTACATTGGTCCCGTGCGAGGTGTTGGTACCACTAACAGGGCCGTTCGGGGGTTGTTTCGGGTTTTCACCCTCTAACGCCATGTTTTGCTTAAGACCTAATATTTTAAATTATAGAGTATCCTCATACCAGGAATCTCGTGATCGCGCGGTAAGTTTCTACGAGTTACATTGGTCCCATGGGGAGGTGTTGGTGCCACTCACGGGGCCGTTCGACGGATTTTTTTTTCACCCGCTAACGCATGTTTTTATGCCTAAGTCTAGAAATATGTAGATTATCATCGCATTCTCAAATCGGGAGTCCCATGTTCATGCGATCAGTTCCTATGAGTTACATTGGTCCCGTGCGAGCTGTTGGTGCCACTCTTGGGGCCGTTCGAGGGATGTTTTGGGTTTGTATCCACTACGCCATGTTTTTATGCCTAAGTCTAAAAATATGCAAATTATCATCGTATTCTCAAATCAGGAGTCCCATGATCACGTGGTCAGTTCCTACATGTTACATAGGTCCCGTGCGAGGTGTTGGTGCCAATCACGGGGCCATTCGGGGGCTGTTTGTGGTTTTCACCCACTAACACCAAGTTTTTAAGCATAAGTATAGAGGTATGAAAATTATCATCATATTCTTAAACTACGAGTCCCGTGATCGCGCGGTCAGTTCCTACGACTTACATAGGTCCCGCTCGTGGTGTTAGTACCACTCACGAAGCCGTTCGGGGGTTGTTTTTTGTTTTCACTCATTAACGCCATGCTTTTAAGCCTAAGTCTAGGTATATTCAAATTATCATCGTATTCTCAAATCGGGAGTCCCGTGGTCACGCGATCACTTCCTACGAGTTACATTGGTCCCATGAGTGGTGTTGGTACCACTCACAGGGCCATTTCGAGTTTTTTTTTCAAGTTTTCACCCTCCAACACCATGTTTTGCATAAGTCCTAATATTTTTACATCATAACCTATCCTCATACCAGTAGTCTCCTGATCGCGCGGTAAGTTTCTATGAGTTACAATGGTCCCATGGGAGGTGTTGGTGCCACTCACGGGTTGTTCGGTGGCTGTTTTGTGTTTTCACCCGCTAACGCATGTTTTTATGCCTAAGTCTAGAAATATGCAAATTATCATCATATTCTCAAATTGGGAGTCCCATGATGGCGTGGTCGGTTCCTACATGTTACATTGGTCCCGTGCGAGGTGTTGGTGCCACTCACGGGGCCGTTCAGGGGTTGTTTTGGGTTTTCTGCCATTAACGCCGTGTTTTTAAGAATATGTCTAGAAGTATGGAAATTATCATCGTATTCTTAAACTGGGTGTTTCGTGATCGCGCGGTCAGTTCCTTCGAGTTACATTGGTCCCGCGCGAGGTGTTAGTACCACTCACGAAGCCGTTCGGGGGCTGTTTCCAGCTTTCACCCACTAACGCCATTCTTTTAACCCCAAGTCTAGAAATATGAAAATTATCATTTTATTCACAAACAGGGAGTCCCGTGATCACGTGGTCAGTTCCTACGAGTTACAATGGTCTCGTGCGAAGTGTTAGTGCTACTCACGGACCCGTTCGGGGGATGTTTACTATTTTCACCCACTAACGCCATGTTTTTAGGCCTAAGTATAGAAATATTCAAATTATCCATGTATTGTCAAACCAGGAGTCCCTCGATCGTGCGGTCAGTTCCTACGAGCAACATTGATCCCGTGCGAGGTGTTGGTACCACTAATAGGGCCGTTCCGGGGCTGTTTCGAGGTTTCAACCTCTAATGTCATGTTTTGCTTAAGTCCTGATATTTTTATATTATTGTCGTATCCTCAAACCAGAAGTCTCATGATCGCGAGTTAAGTTTCTACGTGTTACATTAGTCCTGTACGAGGTGTTGGAGCCACTCACGGGGCCATTCCGTAGCTACTTTGTGTTTTCACCCGCTAACACATATTTTTATGTCTAAGTCTAGAAATATGCAAATTATCGACGTATTCTCAAACCGAGGGACCCGTAATCACGCGGTTAGTTCCTACGAGTTACATTGGTCTCGGGCGAGGTGTTAGTGCCACTCGCAGAGCCGTTCGGAGGTTGTTTGAGGTTTTTACCCAGTAACGCCTAGTTTTTAAGCCTAATCCTACAAATATGCAAATTATCATCGTATTCTCAAATCGGGAGTCCCGTGATCACGCGGTCTGTTCCTACGAGTTACATTGGTCCCGTGCGAGGTGTTGGTACCACTCACAGGGCCGTTCGGGGGTTGTTTTGGGTTTTCACCCTCTAACGCCATGTTTTGCTTAAGACCTAATATTTTAAATTATCGAGTATCCTCATACCAAGAATCTCGTGATCGCGCGGTAAGTTTCTACGAGTTACATTGGTCCCATGGGGAGGTGTTGGTGCCACTCACGGGGCTGTTCGACGGATTTTTTTTTCACCCGCTAACGCATGTTTTTATGCCTAAGTCTAGAAATATGCAGATTATCATCGCATTCTCAAATTGGGAGTCCCATGATCATGCGATCAGTTCCTATGAGTTACATTGGTCCCGTGCGAGCTGTTGGTGCCACTCTTGGGGCCGTTCGAGGGATGTTTTGGGTTTGTATCCACTACGCCGTGTTTTTATGCCTAAGTCTAAAAATATGCAAATTATCATCGTATTCTCCAATCAGGAGTCCCATGATCACGTGGTCAGTTCCTACATGTTACATAGGTCCCGTGCGACGTGTTGGTGCCAATCACGGGGCCATTCGGGGGCTGTTTGTGGTTTTCACCCACTAACACCAAGTTTTTAAGCATAAGTATAGAGGTATGAAAATTATCATCATATTCTTAAACTAGGAGTCCCGTGATCGCGCGGTCAGTTCCTACGAGTTACATAGGTCCCGCGCGTGGTGTTAGTACCACTCACGAAGCTGTTCGGGGGTTGTTTTCGGTTTTCACCCATTAACGCCATGCTTTTAAGACTAAGTCTAGAAATATGCAAATTATAATCCTATTCTCAAATCGGGAGTCCCTTGATTGCGCGGTGAATTCCTACGAGTTACATTTGTCCCGTGCGTGGTGTTTGTACCACTCACAAGTCCATTTCGGGGTTTTTTCGTGTTTTCACCCTCTAACACCATGTTTGGCTTAAGTCCTAATAATTTTAAATTATTGCCTATCCTCGTACCAGGAGTCTCGTGATCGCGCGGTAAGTTTCTACGAGTTACATTGGTCCCATGGGAGGTGTTGGTGCCTCTCACGGGGCTGTTCGGTGGTTATTTTGTGTTTTCACCCGCTAACGCATGTTTTAATGCCTAAGTCTAAAAATATGCAAATTATCATCGTATTCTTTAATCGGGAGTCCCGTGATGAGGTGGTCGGTTCCTACATGTTACATCGGTCCCGTGCGAGGTCTAGGTGCCACTCACGGGGCCGTTCGGGTGCTATTTTTGGTTTTCATCCACTAATGCCATGTTTTTATGCATAAGTCTAGAAATATGGAAATTATCATCGTATTCTCAAACTGGGAGTCCAGTGATCGCGCGGTCAGTTCCTACGATTTACATTGGTCCCACGCGAGGTGTTAGTACCACTCACAAAGTTGTTCGGGGGTTGTTTCTAATTTTCACCCACTAATGCCATTCTTTTAAGCCCAAGTCTAGAAATATGAGAATTATCATCGTATTCGCAATTCGGGAGTCTCGTGATCACGTGTTCAGTTCCTACGAGTTACAATAGTCTCGTGCAAAGTGTTAGTGCCACTCACAGAGCCGTTCAGGGGATGTTTCCGATTTTCAACCACTAACGCCATGTTTCTAAGCCTAAGTATAGAAGTATGCAAATTATCAATGTATTCTCAAACCGGGAGTCCCGTGATCGTGCGGTCAGTTCCTACGAGTAGCATTGATCCCGTGCGAGGTGTTGGTACCACTCACAGGGCCGTTCGGGGGTTGTTTTGGGTTTTCACCCTCTAACGCCATGTTTTGCTTAAGACCTAATATTTTAAATTATCGAGTATCCTCATACCAAGAATCTCGTGATCGCGCGGTAAGTTTCTACGAGTTACATTGGTCCCATGGGGAGGTGTTGGTGCCACTCACGGGGCTGTTCGACGGATTTTTTTTTCACCCGCTAACGCATGTTTTTATGCCTAAGTCTAGAAATATGCAGATTATCATCGCATGCTCAAATTGGGAGTCCCATGATCATGCGATCAGTTCCTATGAGTTACATTGGTCCCGTGCGAGCTGTTGGTGCCACTCTTGGGGCCGTTCGAGGGATGTTTTGGGTTTGTATCCACTACGCCGTGTTTTTATGCCTAAGTCTAAAAATATGCAAATTATCATCGTATTCTCCAATCAGGAGTCCCATGATCACGTGGTCAGTTCCTACATGTTACATAGGTCCCGTGCGACGTGTTGGTGCCAATCACGGGGCCATTCGGGGGCTGTTTGTGGTTTTCACCCACTAACACCAAGTTTTTAAGCATAAGTATAGAGGTATGAAAATTATCATCATATTCTTAAACTAGGAGTCCCGTGATCGCGCGGTCAGTTCCTACGAGTTACATAGGTCCCGCGCGTGGTGTTAGTACCACTCACGAAGCTGTTCGGGGGTTGTTTTCGGTTTTCACCCATTAACGCCATGCTTTTAAGACTAAGTCTAGAAATATGCAAATTATAATCCTATTCTCAAATCGGGAGTCCCTTGATTGCGCGGTGAATTCCTACGAGTTACATTTGTCCCGTGCGTGGTGTTTGTACCACTCACAAGTCCATTTCGGGGTTTTTTTGTGTTTTCACCCTCTAACACCATGTTTGGCTTAAGTCCTAATAATTTTAAATTATAGCCTATCCTCGTACCAGGAGTCTCGTGATCGCGCGGTAAGTTTCTACGAGTTACATTGGTCCCATGGGAGGTGTTGGTGCCTCTCACGGGGCTGTTCGGTGGTTATTTTGTGTTTTCACCCGCTAACGCATGTTTTAATGCCTAAGTCTAAAAATATGCAAATTATCATCGTATTCTTTAATCGGGAGTCCCGTGATGAGGTGGTCGGTTCCTACATGTTACATCGGTCTAGAAATATGGAAATTATCATCGTATTCTCAAACTGGGAGTCCAGTGATCGCGCGGTCAGTTCCTACGATTTACATTGGTCCCACGCGAGGTGTTAGTACCACTCACAAAGTTGTTCGGGGGTTGTTTCTAATTTTCACCCACTAATGCCATTCTTTTAAGCCCAAGTCTAGAAATATGAGAATTATCATCGTATTCGCAATTCGGGAGTCTCGTGATCACGTGTTCAGTTCCTACGAGTTACAATAGTCTCGTGCAAAGTGTTAGTGCCACTCACAGAGCCGTTCAGGGGATGTTTCCGATTTTCAACCACTAACGCCATGTTTCTAAGCCTAAGTATAGAAGTATGCAAATTATCAATGTATTCTCAAACCGGGAGTCCCGTGATCGTGCGGTCAGTTCCTACGAGTAGCATTGATCCCGTGCGAGGTGTTGGTACCACTAACAGGGCCGTTTGGGGGCTGTTTCGAGTTTTCAACCTCTAACACCATGTTTTGCTTAAGTCCTGATAATTTTATATTATTATCGTATCCTCAAACCAGGAGCCTCGTGATCGCAAGTTAAGTTTCTGCGTGTTACATTAGTCCTGTACGAGGTGTTGGAGCCACTTACGGGACCGTTCCGTGGCTACTTTGTATTTTCACCCGCTAACGCATGTTTTTATGTCTAAGTCTAGAAACATGAAAATTATCGGCGTATTCTCAAACCGAGAGTCCCGTAATCACGCGGTTAGTTCCTACGACTTACATTGTCCCAGGCGAGGTGTAAGTGCCATTCGCGGAGCCGTTCGGGGGCTTTTTCAGGTTTTCATCGACTAACGCCTTGTTTTTAAGCCTAAGCCTACAAATATGCAAATCATTATCATATTCTCAAATCGGGAGTCCCATGATCGCGAGGTCAGTTCCTACGAGTTATATTGGTCCCGTGCGAGGTGTTGGTACCACTCACAGGGCCATTCGGGGGTTGTTTCGGGTTTTCACCTTCTAACGCCATGTTTTGCTTAAGTCCTAATATTTTAAAATTATAGCGTATCCTCATACCAGGAGTCTCGTGATCGTGCGTTAAGTTTCTACGAGTTACATTGATCCCATGGGAGGTGTTGGTGCCACTCACGGGGCTGTTCGGTTGCTGTTTTTTGTTTTCACCCGCTAACGCATGTTTTTATACCTAAGTCAAAAAATATGTAAATTATCATCATATTCTCAAATCAGTAGTCCCATGATCACGCGATCAGTTACGACGAGTTACATTGGTCCCGTGCGAGGTGTTGGTACCACTCACGGGGCCGTTCGAGGGATGCTTTGGGTTTGAACCCACTACGCCATGTTTTTATGCCTAAGTCTAGAAATATGCAAATTATCAACGTATTCTTAAACTAGGAGTCCCATGATCGCGCGGTCAGTTCCTACGAGTTACATTGGTCCCACGCGTGGTGCTAGTATCACTCACGAAGCCGTTCGGTGGCTGTTTCTAGTTCTCACCCACTAACGCCATGCCTTTAAGCGTAAGTCTAAAAATATGAAAATTATCATCGTATTCTCAAACTGGGAGTTTCATGATCGCGTGGTCAGTTCCTACATGTTACATTGGTCCCGTGCGAGGTGTTGGTGCCAATGACGGGGCCGTTCGGGGGCTGTTGTGGGTTTTCACCCACTAACGCCGTGTTTTTAAGCATATGTCTAGAAGTATGGAAATTATCATTGTATTCTTAAACTAGGAGTTCCGTGATCACGCGGTTAGTTCCTACGATTTACATTGGTCCCGCGTGAGGTGTTAGTACCACTCACGAAGCCGTTCGGGGGCTGTTTTTGATTTTCACCCACTAATGCCATGCTTTAAGCCTAAGTCTAGAAATATGCAAATTATCATCGTATTCTCAAATTAGGAGTCCCGTGATCACGCGGTTAGTTCCCACGAGTTACATTGGTCCCGTGCGTGGTGTTGTACCACTCACAAGGCCCTTTCGGGGGTTTTTCGGGTTTTCACCCTCTATCACCATGTTTTACTTAAGTCCAAATATTTTTAAATTATAGCCTATCCTCATACCAGGAGTCTCGTGATCACACGGTAAGTTTCTACGAGTTACATTGGTCCCATGGGAGGTGTTGGTGCCACTCACGGGGCTGTTCGGTGGTTGTTTTATGTTTTCACCCGCTAATGCATGTTTGTATGCCTAAGTCTAGAAATATGCAAATTATCATCATATTCTCAAATCGGGAGTCCCATGATGGCGTGGTCGGTTCCTACATGTTACATTGGTCCCGTGCGAGGTGTTGGTGCCGCTCACGGGGCCGTTCAGGGGCTGCTTTGGGTTTTCACCCACTAATGCCATGTTTTTAAGCATAAGTCTAGAAATATGGAAATCATCATCGTATTCTATATCTGGGAGTCCCGTGATCGCGCGGTCAGTTCCTACGAGTTACATTGGTCCCGCGTGAGGTGTTAGTACCACTCACGAAGCCGTTCTGGGACTGTTTCCAGTTTTCACCCACTGACGCCATTCCTTTAAGCCCAAGTCTAGAAATATGCAAATTATCATTGTATTCTCAAATCGGGAGTCCCGTGATGGTGTGGTCAGTTCCTACATATTACATTGGTCCCGTGCAAAGTGTTAGTGCCACTCACGGACCCGTTCGGGGAATGTTTCCGATTTTCACCCGCTAACGCCATGTTTTTAGGCCTAAGTATTGAAATATGAAAATTATCAATGTATTCTCAAACCGGGAGTCCCTTGATCGTGCGGTCAGTTTCTACGAGTAACATTGATCCCGTGTGAGGTGTTGGTACCACTAACAGGCCGTTCGGGGGCTGTTTAGATGTTTCAACCTCTAACGCCATGTTTTGCTTAAGTCCTGATATTTTTATATTATTGTCGTATCCTCAAACCAGGAGTCTCGTGTTCGCGAGTTAAGTTTCTACGTGTTACATTAGTCCTATACGACGTGTTGGAGCCCCTCACGGGACCGTTCCGTGGCTACTTTGTGTTTTCACCTGCTAACGCATGTTTTTATGCCTATGTCTAGAAATATGCAAATTATCGATGCATTCTCAAATCGAGAGTCCCGTAATCACGCGGTTAGTTCCTACGAGTTACATTGGTCCCGGGCGAGGGGTTAGTGCCACTCGCGGAGCCGTTTAGGGGCTGTTTCAGGTTTTCACCCTGTAACGCCTTATTTTTAAGCCTAAGCCTATAAATATGCAAATTATCATCGTATTCTCAAACCGAGAGTCCCGTGATCGCGCGGTCAGTTCCTACCAGTTACATTGGTCCCGTGCGAGGTGTTGGTAATACTCACAGGGCCGTTCTGGGGTTTTTTTGGGTTTTCACCCTCTAACGCCATGTTTTGCTTAATTCCTAATATTTTTAAATTATAGCGTATCCTCATAACATGAGTCTCGTGATCGCGCGGTAAGTTTCTACGAGTTACATTGGTCCCATGGAGGTGTTGGTGCCACTCACGGGGCTGTTCGATGGATGTTTTTTGTCTTCACCCGCTAACGCATGTTTTTATGCCTACGTCTAGAAATATGAAAATTCTCATCGTATTCTCAAATCGGGAGACCCATGATCACGCGCTCAGTTCCTATGAGTTACAGTGGTCCCGTGCGAGGTGTTGGTGACACTCATGGGGCCGTTCGAGGGATGTTTTGGGTTTGTATCCAATACGCCATGTTTTTATGCCTAAGTCTAGAAATATGCAAATTATCATCATATTCTCAAATTGGGAGTCCCATGATCAAACTGTCCACACCCTGGAGACTACGCTGGGAAACAGGTATAGGAAATCTAATGGATACCCTAAATAAAGAGATAGAGAGAAAAGCAAACTGGCCAAGGTGTTATAGTCAGTTCCTACATGTTACATTGGTCCCGTGCGCGGTGTTGGTGCCAATCACGAGGCCGTTCTAGGGCTGTTTTGGGTTTTCACCCACTAACGCCATGTTTTTAAGCATAAGTCTAGAAGTATGGAAATTATCATCGTATTATTAAACTAGGAGTCCTGTGATTGTGCGATCAGTTCCTACGAGTAGCATTGATCCCGTGCGAGGTGTTGGTACCACTAACAGGGCCGTTCGGGGGTTGTTTCGAGTTTTCAACCTCTAACGCCATGTTTTGCTTAAGTCCTGATATTTTTATATTATTATTATCTTATCCTCAAACCAGGAGTCTCGTGATGGAAAGTTAAGTTTCTACGTGTTACATTAGTCCTGTACGAGGTGTTGGAGCCACTCACGGGGCCGTTCCGTGGCTACTTTGTGTTTTCACCCGATAACGCATGTTTTTATGCCTAAGTCTAGAAATATGCAAATTATCGGCGTATTCTCAAACCGAGAGTACCATAATCACGCGGTTAGTTCCTACGAGTTACATTGTCCCAGGTGAGGTGTTAGTGCCACTCGTGGAGCCGTTCGGGGGCTGTTTCAGGTTTTCACCCATTAACGCCTTGTTTTAAGCCTAAGCCTACAAATATGCAAATCATTATCGTATTCTCAAACCGGGAGTCCCGTGATCGCGAGGTCAGTTCCTATGAGTTATATTGGTCCCGTGCGAGGTGTTGGTACCACTCACAGGTCCGTTCGGGGGTTGTTTCGGGTTTTCACCCTCTAACGCCATGTTTTGCTTAAGTCCTAATATTTTTAAATTATAGCGTATCCTCATACCAGGAGTCTCGTGATCGTGCGCTAAGTTTCTATGAGTTACATTGGTCCCATGGGAGGTGTTGGTGACACTCACGGGGCTGTTCGGTTGATGTTTTTTGTTTTCACCCGCTAACGCATGTTTTTATGCCTAAGTCACGAAATATGGAAATTAACATCATAATCTCAAATCGGTAGTCCCATGATCAGGCGATAAGTTCCGACGAGTTACATTGGTCCCGTGCGAGGTGTTGGTGCCACTCACGGGGCCGTTAGAGGGATTCTTTGGGTTTGTACCCACTACGCCATGTTTTTATGCCTAAGTCTAGAAATATGCAAATTACCATTGTATTCTCAAACCGGGAGTCCCATGATCGCGTGGTCTGTTCCTACATGTTACATTGGTCCCGTGCGAGGTGTTGGTGCCAATCACGGGGCTGTTTTGGGTTTTCACCCACTCACGACATGTTTTTAAGCATAAGTCTAGAAGTATGGAAATTATTGTAAGGACATTTTTATTATGTCCGTTATCTTACAGTTGTGTATGTCGTACGCCGTTGCATTTGGCACGTCTCTTCAAGATCACATATGACGGCCCCAATCCGAATTCCAGGAATCAAGCATCCTGCACCTCCATCATGTGTCCCACATCGGCCCTAACGACTTCACGTTCCATGATTTTAAGGACTAAATGCATGCCGTACGGAAGAGAAGTCAAAACAGTGAAATATGGCTCGATATGGATGTTCAAGGGCAATTGGGTAATTGTACAGCCACTGACCAGAGGATAGGTCAACTGGAAAGTTGAAGATCTTGCCGCAACAAAGATACAGGAAGAAACGGCACCTCAATCCGAGCTACGGTGAAGAAGTTATGGCCCTTTGAAGATGGAGAAAATTCCAAAAAGGAATCAGGAGTTTTGGCAGCCGGACCGATCCGATCACAACCGAACCGATCCGTTTTGGTGCAACATTCCAGTATGTCCCAAACCGAATACAAACCGATGGAATGAAATATTGCCGAACCGATCCGCTGCTAACCGGACCGATCCGCTTCTGTTAAAAAAGAACCGATCCGGATACCGAACCGATCCGCCTGATAACCGGACCGGTCCGCCTGGGATAACTTCGAACAGTTCCGAGTTTTATTAAAACTCTTCAATGGTTTTCTTTATATACCATCTTCGGGAGAGTTTATTTTTAAGACTTTCAAAGATAAAATCCAGAGTCCTAATACTCCAAGTCTTCATCTTTTGAGTTCCCCAACTCATGTTTGATTCACACCACTTTGCCATATCATTGTGAATCCCTTTTGAAATCCAAGAACACAACTTTGTGTATTTTCATCTTTGTGGAGAGAACTTTGCAACCGATGGCTGCGTGTCATTGCCGAGGGAGTCTCTACGAAGTGTTATGACTGCGTGTCATTGAGGAGTGCTGCGGTTCTTCCTTTGTTGATTTGGATTGAGGTTCATGTGGGTTCGCTGCGTGTGGATTCATTGTTGTATTTCATTGTAATACTTGTAAGTTGCGATTTACTCCTTATAGTGAAATAAAAGGTTTTGCCCTTGCGGGGGATTTTTCCTTATACTTTGTGTCGCATGTTTATGGGTTGACACACACGCACTTTTAGATGCATGTTTAGGGGCTGAAATTTAATAATTTTGCCAAAGTAGAAATTTGCGAAGCTTTTCAATATCACGCATTCTCAATTATGAACATATTCTTAAACTAGGAGTCCCGTGATCGCGCGGTCAGTTCCTGCAAGTTACATTGGTCCCGCACGTGGTGTTAGTATCACTCACGAAGCCGTTCGGTGGCTATTTCAAGTTTTCACCCACTAACACCATGCCTTTAAGCGTAAGTCTAGAAATATGAAAATTATCATCGTATTCTCAAACTGGGAGTGTCATGATCATGTGGTGAGTTCCTACATGTGACATTGGTCCCGTGCGAGGTGTTGGTGCCAATCACGGGGCCGTTCGGGGGCTGTTTTGGGTTTTCACCCTCTAACACCTTGTTTTTAAGCATATGTCTAGAAGTATGGAAATTAGCATTGTATTCTTAAACTAGGAGCTCCGTGATTGCGTGGTTAGTTCCTACGAGTTACATTGGTCCCGCGTGAGGTATTAGTACCACTCACGAAGCCGTTCGGGGGTTGTTTTTGGTTTTCACCCACTAACGCCATGCTTTTAAGCCTAAGTCTAGAAATATGCAAATTAACATCGTATTCTCAAATTAGGAGTCCCGTGATCAGGCGGCCAGTTCCCACGAGTTACATTGGTCCCGTGCGTGGTGTTGGTACCACTCACAGGGCCATTTCGGGGCTTTTTCGAGTTTTCACCCTCTAACACCATGTTTTGCTTAAGTCCAAATATTTTTAAATTATAGCCTATCCTCATACCAAGAGTCTCGGGATCGCGCGGTAAGTTTCTAAGAGTTACATTGGTCCCATGGAAGGTGTTGGTGCCACTCACGGGGCTGTTCGGTGGCTGTTTTGTGTTTTCACCCGCTAACGCATGTTTGTATGCCTAAGTCTAGAAATATGCAAATTGTCATCATATTCTCAAATCGGGAGTCCCACGATGGCGTGGTCGGTTCCTACATGTTACATTGGTCCCGTGCGAGGTGTTGGTGCCACTCATGGAGCCGTTCTGGGGATGTTTTGGGTTTGTATCTAATACGCCATGTTTTTATGCCTAAGTCTAGAAATATGCAAATTATCATCATATTCTCAAATTGGGAGTCCCATGATCGCGTGGTCAGTTCCTACATGTTACATTGGTCCCGTGCGAGGTGTTGGGGCCACTCATGGAGCCGTTCTGGGGCTATTTTGGGTTTTCACCCACTAACGCCATGTTTTTAAGCACAAGTCTAGAAATATGGAAATTATCATCGTATTCTCAAACAGGGAGCCCCGTGATCCCGCGGTCCGTTCCTACAAGTTACATTACTCCCGCGTGAGGTGTTAGTACCACTCACGAAGCCGTTCTGGGACTGTTTCCAGTTTTCACCCACAGACGCCATTCTTTTAAGCCCAAGTTTAGAAATATGAAAATTATCATTGTATTCTCAAACCGGGAGTCCCATGATCACGTGGTCAGTTCCTACGAGTTACAATGGTCTCGTGCGAAGTGTTAGTGCCACTCACGGACCCGTTCAGGGGATGTTTTCGATTTTCACCCACTAACGCCATCTTTTTAGGCCTAAGTATAGAAATATGCAAATTATCAATGTATTCTCAAATCGGGCGTCCCTTGATCGTGCGGTTAGTTCCTACAAGTAACATTGATCTCGTGCGAGGTGTTGGTACCACTAACAGGGCCGTTCGGGGGCTGTTTAGAGGTTTCAAGCTCTAACACCATGTTTTTCTTAAGTCCTGATATTTTTATATTATTGTCGTATCCTCAAACCAGGAGTCTCGTGATCGCGAGTTAAGTTTCTACGTGTTACATTAGTCCTGTACGAGGGGTTGGACCCCTCACGGGGACGTTCCGTGGCTACTTTGTGTATTCACTCGCTAACGCATGTTTTTATGCCTATGTCTAGAAATATGCAAATTATTGATGCATTCTCAAACCGGGAGTCTCGTAATCATGCGGTTAGTTCCTACGAGTTACATTGGTCCCGGGCGAGGGGTTAGTGCCACTCGCGGAGCCGTTCGGGGGTTGTTTCAGGTTTTCACCCAGTAACGCCTTGTTTTTAAGCCTAAGCCTACAAATATGCAAATTATCATTGTATTCTCAAATCGGGAGTCCCGTGATCGCGCGGTCAGTTCCTACCAGTTACATTGGTCCCGTGCGAGGTGTTGGTAACACTCACAGGGACGTTCGGGGGTTGTTTCGGGTTTTCACCCTCTAACGCCATGTTTTACTTAAGTCCTAATATTTTTAAATTATAGTGTATCCTCATAACAGGAGTCTCGTGATCGCGCGGTAAGTTTCTACGAGTTACATTGGTCCCATGGTCGGTGGTGGTGCCACGCACGGGGCTGTTCGGTGGATGTTTTTTGTTTTCACACGCTAACGCATGTTTTTAGGCCTAAGTCTAGAAATATGCAAATTCTCATCGTATTCTCAAATCGGGAGACCCATCATCACGCGCTCAGTTCCTATGAGTTACATTGGTCCCGTGCGAGGTGTTGGTGACACTCATGGGGCCGTTCGAGGGATGTTTTGGGTTTGTATCTAATACGCCATGTTTTATGCCTAAGTCTAGATATATGCAAATTATCATCATATTCTCAAATTGGGAGTCCCATGATCGCGTGGTCAGTTCCTACATGTTACATTGGTCCCGTGCGCGGTGTTGGTGCCAATCATGGGGTCGTTCGGGGGTTGTTTTGGGTTTTCACCCACTAACGCCATGTTTTTAAGCAAAAGTCTAGAAGTATGGCAATTATCATCGTATTCTTAAACTAGGAGTCCCGTGATCGTGCGGTCAGTTCCTACGAGTAGCATTGATCCTGTGCGAGGTGTTGGTACCACTAACAAGGCCGTTCGGGGGCTGTTTTGAGTTTTCAACCTCTAACGCCATGCTTTTACGCCTAAGTCTAGAAATATGCAAATTATCATCCTATTCTCAAATCGGGAGTCCCGTGATCGCGCGGTCAGTTCCTACGAGTTATATTGGTCCCGTGCGACCTGTTGGTACCACTCACAGGTCCATTTCGGGGGTTTTTTGAGTTTTCACCCTCTAACACCATGTTTTTCTTAAGTCCTAATCGCGCGATATGTTTCTACGAGTTACATTTGTCCCATGGGAGGTATTGGTGCCACTCACGGGGCAGTTCGGTGGATGTTTTTTGTTTTCACCCGACAATGTATGTTTTTATGCCTAAGTCTAGAAATATGCAAATTATCATCGTATTCTCTAATCGGGAGTCCCGTGATGGCGTGGTTAGTTCCTACATTTTACATTGGTCCCGTGCGAGGTCTTGGTGCCACTCACGGGGCCGTTCGGGGGCTGTTTTGGGTTTCACCCACTAACGCATTATTTTTATGAATAGGTATAGAAATATGGAAATTATCATTGTATTCTCAAACTGGGGGTCCCGTGATCGCGCGGTCAGTTCCTACGAGTTACATTGGTCCCGTGCAAGGTGTTAGTACCACTCACGAAGCCGTCCGGGGGCTGTTTCCAATTTTCACCCACTAACGCCATTCTTTTCATCCCAAATCTAGAAATATGAAAATTATCATCGTATTCGCAAACTGGCAGTTCCGTGATCACGTGGTCAGTTCCTACGAGTTACAATAGTCTCGTGCGAAGTGTTAGTGCCACTCACGGAGCCATTTCGGGGGATGTTTCCGATTTTCACCAACTAACGCCATGTTTTTTGGCCTAAGTATAGAAATATGCAAATTATCAATGTATTCTCAAACCGGGAGTCCCGTGATCGTGCGATCAGTTCCTACGAGAAACATTGATCCCGTGCGAGGTGTTGGTACCACTAACAGGGCCGTTCGGGGGCTTTTTCAAGTTTTTAATCTCTAACGCCATGTTTTGCTTAAGTCCTGATATTTTAATATTATTATCGTATCCTCAAACCAGGAGTCTCGTGATCGCAAGTTAAGTTTCTACATGGTTCAATAGTCCTATACGAGGTGTTGGAGCCACTCACGGGGCCGTTCCGTGGCTACTTTGTGTTTTAACCCGCTAACGCATGTTTTTATGCCTAAGTCCAGAAATATGCAAATTATCAGCGTATTCTCAAACCGAGAGTCCCATAATCACGCTGTTAGTTCCTACGAGTTACGTTGTCCCAGGCGAGGTGTTAGTGCCACTCGCGGAGCCGTTCGGGGGTTGTTTCAGGTTTTCACCCAGTAATGCCCTATTTTTAAGCCTAAGCCTACAAATATGTAAATTATTATCGTATTCTCAAACCCAGAGCCCCGTGATCACGAGGTCTTTTCCTACGAGTTATATTGGTCCCGTACGAGGTGTTGGTACCACTCACAGGGCCGTTCGGGGGTTGTTTTGGGTTTTCACCCTCTAACGCCATGTTTTGCTTAAGTCCTAATATTTTTAAATTATAGCGTATCCTCATACCAGAAGTCTCATGATCGTGCGCTAAGTTTCTACGAGTTACATTGGTCCCATGGGAGGTGTTGGTGCCACTCACGGGGCTGTTCGGTTGCTATTTTTTGTTTTCACCCGCTAACGCATGTTTTTATGCCTAAGTCTAGAAATATGCAGATTATCATTGTATTCTCAAATCGGTAGTCCCATGATCACACGATCAGTTCCTATGAGTTACATTGGTCCCGTGAGAGGTGTTGGTGCCACTCACGGGGCCGTTCGAGGGATGCTTTGGGTTTGTACCCACTACGCCATGTTTTTATTCCTAAGTCTAGAAATATGCAAATTATCATCGTATTCTCAAATCGGGAGTCCAATGATCGCGTGGTATGTTCCTACATGTTACATTGGTCCCGTGCGAGGTGTTGGTGCCAATCACGGGGCCATTCGGGGGATGTTTTGGGTTTTCACCCACTCACGCCATGTTTTTAAGCATAAGTCTAGAAGTATGGAAATTATCAACGTATTCTTAAACTAGGAGTCCTGTGATCGCGGGGTCAGTTCCTACGAGTTACATTGGTCCCGCGCGAGGTGTTAGTACCACTCACGAAGCCGTTCGGTGGCTGTTTCTGGTTTTCACCCACTAACGCCATGCTTTTAAGCCTAAGTCTAGAAATATTCAAATTATCATCGTATTCTCAAATCGGGAGTCCCGTGATCGCGCGGTCAGTTCCTACGAGTTCCATTGGTTCCGTGCGAGGTTTTGGTACCACTCACAGGGCCATTTCGGGGTTTTTCGGGTTTTCACCCTCTAACACCATGTTTTGCTTATTTCCTAATATTTTTAAATTATAGCATATCCTCATACCAGGAGTCTCGTGATCCCGCGGTAAGTTTCTACGAGTTACATTGGTCCCATGTGAAGTGTTGGTGCCACTCAAGGGGCTGTTCGATGGCTGTTTTGTGTTTTCACCCGCTAACGCATGTTTTCATGCCTAAGTCTAGAAATATACAAATTGTCATCGTATTCTCAAACCGAGAGTCCATGATCATGCAGTCAGTTCCTACGAGTTACATTGGTCCCGTGTGAGGTGTTGGTGCCACTCACGGTGCTGTTCGAGGGCTATTTTGGGTTTGTAACCACTACGCCATGTTTTTGTGCCTAAGTCTAGAAATATGCAAATTATCATCGTATTCTCAAATCGGGAGTCCCATGACCGCATGGTCAGTTCCTACATGTTACATTGGTCTCGTGCGAGGTGTCGGTGCCAATCACGGGGCCGTTCGGGGGCTGTTTTGAGTTTTCACCCACTAACGCCACGTTTTTAAGCATAAGTCTAGAAATATGGAAATTACCATCGTATTCTTAAACTGGGAGTCCCGTGATCGCGCGGTGAGTTCCTACGAGTTAGATTGGTCCCGCGCAAGGCATAGGACCACTCACGAAGCCCTTCGGGGGTTGTTCCTGGTTTTCATCCACTAACGCCATGCTTTTCAGCCTAAGTCTAGAAATATGAAATTATCATCGTATTATCAAAGTGGGAGTCCCGTGATCGCGCGGTCAGTTCCTACGAGTTACATTGGTCCTGTGCGAGGTGTTGGTACCACCCACAGGGCCATTCGGGTTTTTTTGGGGTTTTCACCCTCTAACGCCTTGTTTTGCTTAAGTCCTAATATCTTTAAATTATAGCCTCTCCTCATACCAAGAGTCTCGTGATCGCGCGGTAAGTTTCTACGAGTTACAATGGTCCCTTGGGAGGTGTTGGTGCCACTCAAGGGGCTGTTCGGTGGATGTTTTGTGTTTTCACCAGCTAACGCATGTTTTTATGCCTAAGTATAGAAATATGCAAATTATAATCGTATTCTCAAACTGGGAGTCCCATGATCACACGGTCAGTGCGTACGGGTTACATTGGTCCCGTGCGAGGTGTTGGTGCCACTCACGGGGCCGTTCGAGGGCTATTTTGGGTTTGCACCCACTACACCATATTTTTATGCCAAAGTCTAGAAATATGCAAATTATCATCGTATTCTCAAACCGGGAGTCCCATGATAGCGTGGTTGGTTCATACACGTTACATTGGTCCCGTGCGAGGTGTCGGTGCCACTCACGGGGCCGTTCGGTTACTGTTTTGGGTTTTCACCCACTAACGCCATGTTTTTAAGCATAAGTTTTGAAATATGGAAATTATCATCGTATTCTCAAACTGGGAGTCCCGTGATCACGTGGTCAGTTCCTACCAGTTACATTGGTCCCGCGCGAGGTGTTCGTACCACTCACGAAGCCGTTTGGGGGCTATTTCCAGTTTTCACCTACTAACGCCATGTTTTTAAGCCTAAGAGTAGAAATATGCAAATTATCGATGTATTCCCAAACGGGAGTCCCGTGATCATGCGGTCAGTTCCTACAAGTAACATTCATCCCGTGCGAGGTGTTGGTACCACTAACAAGGCCGTTCGGTGGCTGTTTCGAGTTTTCAACCTCCAACGCCATGTTTTCCTGTACGAGGTGTTAGTGCCACTCACAGGGCCGTTCGGTGGCGGTTTTGTGTTTTCACCCGCTAACATGTGTTTTTATGCCTAAGTCTAGAAATATGTAAATTATCGTCGTATTCTCAAATCGGGAGTCCCGTAATCACGCGGTTAGTTCCTATGAGTTACATTTGTCCCGAGCGAGGTATTAGTGCCACTCGTGGAGCCGTTCAGGGGCTGTTTCTAATTTTCACCCACTAACGCCATGTTTTTAAGCCTAAGTCTAGAAATATACAAATTATCGATGTATTATCAAACCGGGAGTCCCGTGATCATGCGGTCAGTTCCTACGAGTAACATTAATCCCGTGCGTGGTGTTGGTACCACTAACAGGGCCGTTCGGGGGTTGTTTCGAGTTTTCAACCTCTAACGCCATGTTTTGCTTAAGTCCTGATTTTTTTAAATTATTGTCGTATCCTCAAATCGGGAGTCTCGTGATCGGGAAGTAAGTTTCGATGAGCTACATTGGTCCTGTACGAGGTGTTAGTGCCACTCACGGGGTCATTTAGTGGTTGTTTTGTGTTTTCACCCGCTAACACGTGTTTTTATGCCTAAATCTAGAGATATGAAAATTGTCGTCGTATTCTCAAATCGGGAGTCCCGTAATCACGCGATTAGTTCCTTTGAGTTACATTTGTCCCAAGCGAGCTATTAGTACCACTCGCGGAGCCACTCGCGGTGCCATTCGGGGGATGTTTTTGATTTTCACCCACTAACGCCATGTTATTAAGCCTAAGACTAAAAATATACAAATTATTGTCATATTCTCAAATCGGGAGTCCCGTGATCATGCGGTCAGTTACTACGAGTTACATTGGTCCCGTGCGAGGTGTTGGTACCACTCACAAGGACGTTCGGGGGCTATTTCGAGTTTTCACCCTCTAACGCCATGTTTTGCATAAGTCCTGATATTTTGAAGTTATCATTGTATCCTCAAACCAGGAATCTCGTGATCACGTGGTCAGTTCTTACGAGTTACAATGGTCCCGTACGAGGTGTTTGTGCCACTCACGAAGTCCTTCGGGGGATGTTTCCAATTTTCACCCACTAACGCCATGTTTTTAAGCCTATGTCTAGAAATATACAAATTATCGATGTATTCTCAAATCGGGAGTCCCGTGATCGTGCGGTCAGTTCTTACGAATAACATTGATCCCGTGCGAGGTATTAGTACCACTAACAAGGCCGCTCGGGGGCTGTTTCGAGTTTTCACCCTCTAACGCCATGTTTTTCTTAAGTCCAGATATTTTTAATTATCATCGTATACGCAAACCAGGAGTCTTATGATCGCGCAATAAGTTTCTACTCCTTACATTTGTCTCATGCGAGGTGTTGGTGCCACTCACGGGGCCGTTCGGTGGCAGTTTTGTGTTTTCACCAACTAACCCATGTTTTTATGCTTAAGTATAAAAATATGCAAACAATCATTGTATTCTCAAATCGTGAGTCCCATGATCGCGTGGTCAGTTCCTACGAGTTACATTGGTCCCGTGCGAGGTGTTGGTACCACTCACAGGTCCGTTCGGGGGTTATTTCGGGTTTTCACCCTCTAACGCCATGTTTTGCTTAAGTCCTAATATTTTTAAACTATAGCGTATCCTCATACCAGGAGTCTCGTGATCGCGCGGAAAGTTTATACTACTTAAATTGGTCCCATGCGAGGTGTTGGAGCCACCCACGGGGCCGTTCGGTGGCTGTTTTGTGTTTTCACCCGCTAACGCATGTTTTTATGCCTAAGTATAGAAATATGCAAACTATCAATGTATTCTCAAATCGGGAGTCCCGTGATCACGTGGTTAGTTCATACGAGTTACATTGCTCCCGTGCGAGGTTTTGGTACCACTCACAGGGCCGTTCGGGGGCTATTTTGGGTTTGCACCCACTACGCCATATTTTTATGCCTAAGTCTAGAAATATGCAAATAATCATCGTATTCTCAAACCGGGAGTCCCATGATCGGGTGGTTTGGTCCTACATGTTACATTGGTCCCGTGCGAGGTGTTGGTGCCACTCCCGGGGCTGTTTTGGGTTTTCACCCACTAACGCCATGTTTTTAAGCATAAGTCAAGAAATATGGAAATTATCATCGTATTCTCAAACTGGGAGTCCCGTGATCGCGTGGTCAGTTCCTACGAGTTACATTGGTCACGCGCGAGCTGTTAATACCACTCACGAAGCCGTTTGGGGGCTATTTCCAGTTTTCACCTACTTACGCCATGTTTTTAAGCTTAGGTCTAGAAATATGCAAATTATCAATGTATTGTCAAACCGGGAGTCCCGTGATCATGCGGTCAATTCCTATGAGTAACATTGATCCCGTGCGAGGTGTTGGTACCACTAACAGGGCCGTTCGGGGGCTATTTCGAGTTTTCAACCTCTAACGCCATGTTTTGCTTAAGTCCTAATATTTTTAAATTATTATCATATCCTCAAACCAAGAGCCCCATGATCGCGAGGTAAGTTTCGATGAGTTACATTAGTCCTGTACGAGGTGTTACTGCCCCTCACGGGGTCGTTCGGTGGCTGTTTTGTGTTTTCCCCCGCTGACACGTGTTTTTATGCCTAAGTCTAGAAATATGCAAATTTTTGTCGTATTCTCAAATTGGGAGTCCCGTAATCACGCGGTTAGTTCCTATGAGTTACATTTGTCCCGAGCGAGCTATTAGTGCCACTCGCGGAGCCGTTCGGGGTTTGTTTCTGATTTTCACAAACTAACATCATGTTATTAAGCCTAAGTCTAGAAATATATAAATTATTATCATATTCTCAAACCGAGAGTCCCGTGATCGTGCGGTCAGTTACTATGAGTTACTTTTGTCCCGTGCGAGGTGTTGGTACCAGTCACAGGGCCGCTCAGGGGCTATTTCGGGTTTTCACCCTCTAACGCCATGTTTTTCTTAAGTCCTGATATTTTGAAATTATCGTTGTATCCTGAAACAAGGAGTCTCGTGATCACGTGGCCAGTTCCTACGAGTTACAACGGTCCCATGCGAGGTGTTAGTGGCACTCACAAAGCCGTTCGGGGGATGTTTCCAATTTTCACCCACTAACGCCATGTTTTTAAGCCTAAGTCTAGAAATATATAAATTATCGATGTATTCTCAAATCGGGAGTCCCGTGATCGTTCGGTCAATTCTTACGAGTAACATTGATCCCGTGCGAGGTGTTGGTACCACTAACACTGCCGCTCGGGGACTGTTTCGAGTTTTCACCCTCTAACGCCATGTTTTGCTAAAGTCCTGATATTTTTAAATCATAGCGTATCCTTGTACCAGGAGTCTCGTGATCGCGCGGTAAGTTTGTACAAGTTACATTGGTTCCATGGCAGGTGTTGGTGCCAGTCACAGGGATGTTCGGTTGTTGTTTTTTGTTTTCACCCGCTAACGCATGTTTTTATGCCTAAGTGTAGAAATATACAAATTATCATCGTATTCTCAAATTGGGAGTCCCATGATCACGTGATCAGTTCCTATGAGTTACATTGGTCCCGTACAAGGCGTTGGTTCCACTCACGGGGCCTTTCGAGGGATGTTTTGGGTTTGTACCCACTACGCCATGTTTTTATGCCTAAGTCTAGAAATATGAAAATTATCATCATATTTTCAAACCGGGAGTCCCATGATCGCGTGGTCAGTTCCTACATGTTACATAGGTCTCGTGCGAGGTGTTGGTGCCAATCACGGGGTCGTTCGGGGGCTGCTTTGGGTTTTCACCCACTCATGCCATGTTTTTAAGCATAAGTCTAGAAGTATGGAAATTATCATCGTAATCTTAAACTAGTAGTCCCGTTATCGCGCGGTCAGTTCCTACGAGTTACATTGGTCCCGCGCGAGGTGTTAGTACAACTCACAAAACCGTTCGGGGGCTGTTTTTGGGTTTCAGCCACTAACGCCATGATTTTAAGCCTAAGTCTAGAAATATGCAAATTATCATCGTATTCTCAAATCGGGAGTCCTGTGATGGAGCGATCAATTCTTACGAGTTACATTGGTCCCGTGCGAGGTATTGGTACCACTCACTGGGCCATTTCGGGGTTTTTTCGGGTTTTCATCCTCTAACACCATGTTTTGCTTAAGTACTAATATTTTTAAATTATATCTTATCCTCATACCAGGAGCCTCGTGATCGCGCGGTAGGTTTCTACGAGTTACATTGGTCCCATGGGAGGTGTTGGTGCCACTCACGGGGTTGTTCGATGGTTGTTTTGTGTTTTCACCCACTAACGCATGTTATTATGCCTAAGTCAATAAATATACAAATTATCATCATATTCTCAAACCGGGAATCCCATGATCATGCGGTCAGTTCCTACGAGTTACATTGGTCCCGTGCGAGGTGTTGGTGCCACTCACGGGGCTGTTCGAGGGCTATTTTGGGTTTGTACACACTACGCCATGTTTTTATGCCTAAGTCTAGAAATATGCAAATTATCATCGTATTCTTAAATCGGGAGTCCCATGATCGTGTGGTCAGTTCCTACATGTTACATTGGTCTCGTGCGAGGTGTCGGTGCCAATCACGGGGCCGTTCGGGGGCTATTATGGGTTTTCACACACTAACGCCATGCTTTTCAGCATAAGTCTAAAAATATGCAAATTATCATCGTATTCTCAAACCGGGAGTCCTGTGATCGCGCGATCATCTCCTACGAGTTACATTGGTCCCGTGCGAGGTGTTGGTACCACTCACAGGGCCATTCGGGTTTTTTTTTGGGTTTTCACCCTCTTACGCCTTGTTTTGCTTAAGTCCTAAAATTTTTAAATTATACCCTATCCTCATACCAGGAGTCTCGTGATCGCGCGGTAAGTTTCTACGAGTTACATTGGTCCCATGGGAGGTATTGGAGCCACTCACGGGGATGTTCAGTGGATGTTTTGTGTTTTCACCCGCTAACACATGTATTTATGCCTAAGTCTAGAAATCTGCAAATTATCATCGTATTCTCAAACTGGGAGTCCCATGATCACGCGGTCAGTTTGTACAAGTTACATTCGTCCCTTGCAAGGTGTTGGTGCCACTCACGGGGCCATTCGAGGGCTGTTTTGGGTTTGCACACACTACGCCATATTTTTATGCCTAAGTCTACAAATATGCAAATTATCATCGTATTCTCAAACCGGGAGTCCCATGACGGTGTGGTTTGTTCCTACATGTTACATTGGTCCCGTGCGAGGTGTTGGTGCCACTCACGGGGTCGTTTGGGGGCTATTTTGGGTTTTCACCCACTAACGCCATGTTTTTAAGCATAAGACTAGAAATATGGAAATTATCATCGTATTCTCAAAATGGGAGTCCCGTGATCGCGTGGCCAGTTCCTACGAGTTACATTGGTCCCGCGCGAGGTGTTAGTACCACTCACGAAGCTGTTTGGGGGCTATTTCCAGTTTTCACCAACTAACGTCATGTTTTTATGCCTAAGTCTAGAAATATGCAAATTATCGATGTATTCTCAAACCGAGAGTCTCGTGAGCGTGCCGTTAGTTCCTACGAGTAACATTGATCCCGTGCGAGGTGTTGGTACCACTAACAGGGCCGTTCGGGGGCTGTTTCGAGTTTTCAACCTCTAACGCCATGTTTTGCTTAAGTCCTAATATTTTTAAATTATTGTTGTATCCTCAAAACAGGAGTCTCATGATCGCGAGGTAAGTTTCGATGAGTTACATTGGTCCTGTACGAGGTGTTAGTGCCACACACGGGGCCGTTCGGTGGCTGTTTTGTGTTTTCACCCGCTAACAGGTGTTTTTATGCCTAAGTCTAGAAATATGCAAATTATCGTCATATTCTCAAATCGGGAGTCATGTAATCACGCGGTTAGTTCCTACGAGTTACATTTGTCCCGAGCTAGGTATTAGTGCCACTCGCGGAGCCGCTCGGGGGTTGTTTCTGATTTTCACCCACTAACGCCATGTTATTAAGCCAAAGTCTAGAAATATACAAGTTATTGTGGTATTCTCAAACCAGGAGTCCCGTGATCGTGCGGTCAGTTACTACGAGTTACATTGGTCCCGTGCGAGGTGTTGGTACCACTCACAGGGCCGTTCGGGGGCTATTTCGGGTTTTCACCCTCTAAAGCCATGTTTTGCTTGAGTCTTGATATTTTTAAATTATCATTGTATCCTCAAACCAGGAGTCTCGTGATCACGTGGTCAGTTCCTACGTGTTACAATGGTCCCGTGCGAGGTGTTAGTGTCACTCACGGAGCCGTTCGGGGGATATTTCCAATTTTCACCCACTAGTGCCATGTTTTTAAGCCTAAGTCTAGGAATATGCAAATTATCGATGTATTCTCAAATCGGGAGTCCCGTGATCGTGCGGTCAGTTGTTACGAGTAACATTGATCCCGTGCGAGGTGTTAGTACTACTAATAGGGCCGCTCGGGGACTGTTTCGGGTTTTCACCCTCAACGCCATGTTTTGCTTAAGTCCAGATATTTTTAAATTATCATCGTATCCTCAAACCAGGAGTTTCATGATCGCGCGGTAAGTTTCAACAACTTACATTGGTCCCATGCGAGGTGTTGGTGCCACTCATGGGGCCGTTAGGTGGCTGTTTTGTGTTTTCACCCACTAACACATGTTTTTATGCCTAAGTATTGAAATATGCAAACTATTGTTTTATTCTCAAATCGGGAATCACGTGATCGTATGGTCAGTTCCTACGAGTTACATTGGTCCCGTGCGAGGTGTTTGTACCACTCACAGGGCCGTTCGGGGGCTATTTCGGGTTCTCACCCTCTAACGCCATGTTTTGCTTAAGTCCTGATATATTTAAATCATCATCGTATCCTCAAACTAGGAGTCTCGTGATGACGTGATCAGTTTCTACGAGTTACATTTTTCCTGTCCGAGGTGTTGGTGACACTCATGGGGCCATTCGGTGGTTGTTTTGTGCTTTCACCCTCTAAATCATGTTTTTATGCCTAAGTCTACAAATATGTAAATTATCGTCATATTCTCAAAGCGGGAGTCCCATGATCACACGGTCAGTTCGTACGAGTTACATTAGTCCCGTACGAGGTATTGGTGTCAGTCATAGGGTCGATCGGTGGCTGTTTCGGATTTTCACCCGCTAACGCCATGTTTTTAATCTTAAGTGTAGAAATATGTAAATTATCGTCGTATTCTCAAACCGGGAGTCTTGTGATCGCGCAGTTAGTTCTTACGAGTTACATTGGTCCCGTACGAGGTGTTGGTGCCACTCACGGGGCCGTTCGGGGGCTGTTTTTGGTTTCCACCCACTAATGCCATGTTTTTAAGTATAAGTCTAGAAATATGGAAATTATCACCGTATTCTCAAAAAGGGAGTCCCGTGATCGCGCGGTCAGTTCCTACGAGTTACATTGGTCCCGCACGAGGTGTTGGTACCACTCCCGAAGCCGTTCGGGGGATATTTCCCGTTTTCACCCACTAGAGCCATGCTTTTAAGTCCAAGTCTATAAATATGCAAATTATCATCGTATTTGCAAATCGGGAGTCCCACGATCACGTGGTCAGTTCCTACGAGTTACAATGGTCCCCTGCGAGGTGTTAGTGCCACTCACGGAGCCGTTCGGGGGATGTTTCCGATTTTCCCTCAATAACGCCATGTTTTTAAGCCTAAGTCTTGAAATATGCAAATTATCGATGTATTCCCAAACCGGAAGTCCCGTAATTGGGCGGTCAGTTCTTACGAGTAACACTGATCCCGTGTGAGGTGTTGCTACCAGTAACAGGGTCGCTCGGGGACTGTTTCTAGTTTTCAACCTCTAACGCAATGTTTTGCTTAAGTCCTGATATTTTTAAATTATTGTCGTATCCTCAAATAGGGAGTCTCGTGATCGCGAGGTAAGTTTCGAATAGTTACATTGGTCCTGTATAAGGTGTTGGTGCCACTCACGGGGCCGTTCGGTGGTTGTTTTGTGTTTTCACCCGCTAACATTTTTATGCCTAAGTCTAGAAATATGCAAATTATCGTCGTATTCTCAAATCGGGAGTCACATAATCACACGGTTAGTTCAT
Source organism: Sambucus nigra (assembly GCA_949130495.1). NCBI lineage: Eukaryota > Viridiplantae > Streptophyta > Magnoliopsida > Dipsacales > Adoxaceae > Sambucus > Sambucus nigra. The sequence goes on from OX422220.1 coordinate 516,316,710, forward strand.
AGGAGTTACATTTGTCCCGAGCGAGGTATTAGTGCCACTCGCGGAGCCGTTCGGGGGTTGATTCTGATTTTCACCCACTAACGCCATGTTATTAAGCCTAAGTCTAGAAATATACAAATTATTATCGTATTCTCAAACCGGCAGTCCCGTGATTGCGCGGTCAGTCCCTACGAGTTACATTCATCCCGCGCGAGGTGTTAGTACCGCTCACGAAGCCGTTCGGGGGCTATTTCAAGTTTTCACCAACTAACGCCATGTTTTTAAGCCAAAGTCTAGAAATATGCAAATTATCAATGTATTCTCAAACTGGGAGTCCCGTGATCATGCGGTCAGTTCCTACGAGTAACATTGATCCCGTGTGACGTGTTGGTACCACTAACAGGGCCGTTCAGGGGCTGTTTCGAGTTTTCAACCTATAACGCCATGTTTTGCTTAAGTCCTGATATTTTTAAATTATTGTCATATCCTCAAACCAGGAGTCTCTTGATCACGAGGAAAGTTTTGACGAGTTACATTGGTCCTGTACGAGGTGTTGGTGCCACTCACGGGGCCGTTTGGTGGCTATTTGTGTTTTCAACTGCTAACGTATGTTTTTATGCCTAAGTCTAGAAATATGAAAATTATCATCATATTCTCAAACTGGGAGTCCCATAATCTCGCGGTTAGTTCCTACGAGTTACATTGGTCCCGAGAGAGATGTTAGTGCCACTCGCGGAGCCGTTTCTGATTTTCACCCACTAACGCAATGTTAGTAAGCCTAAGTGTAATAATATACAAATTATTATTGTATTCTCAAAACGGGAGTCCCGTGATCGTGCCGTCAGTTCCTACGAGTTACATTGGTCCCATGCGAGTTGTTGGTTCCACTCACAGGAGCGTTCGGGGGCTGTTTCGGGTTTTCACCCTCTAACGCCATGTTTTGCTTAAGTCCTGATATTTTTAAATTATCATCGTATCCTCAAACCTGGAGTCTCATGATCGCGCGGTAAGTTTCTACTACTTACATTGGTCCCATGCGAGGTGTTGGTGCCACTCATGGGGCCGTTCGGTGGCTATTTTGTGTTTTCACCCACTAATGCATGTTTTTATGCCTAAGTATTGAAATATCCAAACTATCGTTGTATTCTTAAATTGGGAGTCCCATGATCGCGCGGTCAATTCCTACGAGTTACATTGGTCTCATGCGAGGTGTTGGTACCACTAATAGGGTCGTTCGGGGGTAGTTTCGAGTTTTCAACATCTAACGCCACGTTTTGCTGAAGTCCTGATATTTTTAAATTATTGTCGTATACTCAAACCAGGAGTCTCTTGATCGCGAGGAAAGTTTCGACGAGTTACATTGGTCCTGTATGAGGTGTTGGTGCCACTCACGAGGCCGTTCGGTGGCTATTTGTGTTTTCACCTGCTAATGCATGTTTTTATGCCTAAGTGTAGAAATATGCAAATTATCGTCGTATTCACAAACCGGGAGACCCGTAATCACGCTGTTAGTTCCTACGAGTTACATTGGTCCCGGGCGAGGTGTTAGTGCCACTCGCGAAACCATTTCTGATTTTCACCCACTAACGCCATGTTATTAAACCTAAGTCTAGAAATATACAAATTATTGTCGTTCTCAAACCGGGAGTCCCGTGATCGCGCGGTCAGTTCCTATGAGTTACATTGGTCCCGTGCGAGGTGTTCGTTCCACTCACAGGGCCGTTCAAGGGATGTTTCGGGTTTTCACCCTCTAACACCATGTTTTGCTTAAGTCCTGATATTTTTAAATTATCGTCGTATCCTCAAACCATGAGTATCTTGATCGCGCGGTAAGTTTCTACGTGTTACATTGGTCCCGTGCGAGGTGTTGGTGCCACTCATGGGGTTGCTCGGTTGCTATTTTGTGTTTTCACCCGCTAACGCATGTTTATATGCCTAAGTCAAGAAATATGCAATTTATCATCATATTCTCAAAACGGGAGTCCCGTGATCACGCGGTCATTTCCTACGAGTTACATTGGTCCCGTGCGAGGTGTTAGTGCCACTCACGGGGCCGTTCGGTAGGTGTTTTGGGTTTGCACCCACTAACGCCATGTTTTTATGCCTAAGTCTAGAAATATGCAAATTATCATCGTATTCTCAAACTGGGAGTCCCATGATCGCGCGGTCAGTTCCTACGTGTTACAATCGTCCCGTGCAAGGTGTTAGTGCCACTGACGGAGCCGTTCGGTGGCTGTTTCTGATTTTCTCCCACTAACGCCATGTTTTTAAGCCTAAGTCTGGAAATATATAAATTATCAACGTATTCTCAAATCGGGAGTCCCGTTATCATGCGGTCAGTTCCTACGAGTTACATTGGTCCCGTGCGAGGTGTTAGTGCAACTCACGGAGCCGTTCGGGGGCTATTTCCAATTTTCACCCACTAATTCAAAGTTTATAAGTATAAATTTAGAAATATATAAATTATCCTCGTATTCTCAAACTGAAAGTCCCGTGATCACGCGATCAGTTCCTACGAGTTACATTGGTCCCGTACGAGATGTTGGTTCCACTCACAGGGCTGTTCGGGGTTTGTTTCGGGTTTTCACCCACTAACGCCATGTTTTGATTAAGTCCTCATATTTTTAAATTATCTTCGTATCCTCAAACCAGGAGTCTCGTGATCACGCGATAAGTTTCTACGAGTTACATTGGTCCCATGCAAGGGGTTGGTGCCACTCACGGGGCCGTTTGGTGATTGTTTTGTGTTTTTACCCGCAAACGCATGTTCTTATGCCTAAGTCTAGAAATATGCAAATTATAGTCGTATTCTCAAACCGGGAGTCCCGTGATCAAGCGATCAGTTCCTACGAGTTACATTGGTCCGGTGCGAGGTGTTAGTGCCACTCACGGAGCCGTTCGGGGGCTGTTTCAGGTTTTCACCCAGTAATGCCATGTTTTTAAGTGTATGTCTTGAAATATGCAAATTACCGTCATATTCTCAAACCGGGAGTCCCTTGATCACGCGGTCAGTTCCTAAGAGTTACATTGGTCCCTCGCGAGGTGTGGGTACCACTCACAGGGCCGTTCAGGGTTGTTTCGGGTTTTCACCCTCTAACGCCAAGTTTTGCTTAAAACCTAATATTTTTTAATTATAGCATATCCTCATACCTGGAGTCTCGTGATCATGCGGTAAGTTTCTACGAGTTACATTGGTCCTATGGGAGGTGTTGGTGCCACTCACAGGGCTGGTCAGTGGCTGTTTTTTATTTTCGCCCCCTAACGCATGTTTTTATGCCTAAGTCTAGAAATATGAAAATTATCATCGTATTATCAAATTGGGAGTCCCACGATCATGCGATCAGTTCCTATGACTTACATTGGTCCCGTGCGAGGTGTCGGTGCCACTCACGGGGCCGTTCAAGGGCTGTTTGTGGTTTGTACCCACTACGCCATTTTTTTGTGCCTAAGTCTAGAAATTTGCAAATTATGATCGTATTATCAAACCGGGAGTACTATGATCACGTGGTCAATTCATACATGTTACATTGGTCTCGTGCGAGGTGTTGTTGCCAATCACGGGGCCGTTCGGGGGTTGTTTTGGGTTTTCACCCACTAACGCCATGTTTTTAAGCATAAGTCTAGAAATATGGAAATTATCATCGTATTCTTAAAATGGGAGTCCCGTGATCACGCGGTCAGTTCCTACGAGTTAAATTGGTCCCGCGCGAGGTGTTAGTACCACCCACGAAGCCGTTCGGTGGTTGTTTCTAGTTTTCACCCACTAACGACATGCTTTTAAACCTAAGTCTAGAAATATGCAAATTATTATCAAATTCTCAAACCGGGAGTCCCGTGATCGCGCGGTCAGTTCCTACGAGTTACATTGGTCCCGTGCGAGGTGTTGGTACCAGACACAGGGCCATTCGGCGGTATTTTCAAGTTTTCACCCTTTAACGCCATATTTTGCTTAAGTCCTAATATTTTTAAATTATAGCCTATCCTCATAGCAGTAGTCTCGTGATCGCGCGGTAAATTTCTACGAGTTACATTGGTCCCATGGGAGGAGTTGGTGCCACTCACGGGGTTGTTCAGTGGCTGTTTTGTGTTTTCACCAGCTAACGTAAGTTTTTATGCCTAAGTCTAGAAATATGCAAATTATCATCGTATTTGCAAACCGGGAAACCCGTGATCACGTGGTCAGTACCTACGAGTTACAATGGTCTCGTGCAAAGTGTTAGTGCCACTCACGGAGCCGTTCGGGGGATGTTTTCGATTTTCACCCACAAACGCCATGTTTTTAAGCCTAAGTATAGAAATATGCAAATTATCGATGTATTCTCAAATCGGGAGTCCCGTGATCGTGCGGTCAGCTCATACGAGTAACATCGATCCCGTGCGACGTGTTGGTACCACTAACAGGGCCGTTCGGGGGTTGTTTCGAGTTTTTAACCTCTAACGCCATGTTTTGCTTAAGTCCTGATATTTTTATATTATTGTCGTATCCTCAAACCAGGTATCTCGTGATTGCGAGTTAAGTTTCTATGTGTTAGATTAGTCCTGTACGAGGTGTTGGAGACACTCACGGGGCCGTTCCGTGGCTACTTTGTGTTTTCACCCGCAAACACATGTTTTTATGCCTAAGTATAGAAATATGCAAATTATCGGCCTATTCTCAAACCGAGAGTCTCATAATCACACGGTTAGTTCCTACGAGTTACATTGGTCCCGGGCAAGGTGTTAGTGCCACTCGCGGAGCCGTTTGGGGGCTATTTCAGGTTTTCACCCACTAACGCCTTGTTTTTAAGCCTAAGCCTAGAAATATGCAAATAATCATCGTATTCTCAAATCGGGAGTCCCGTGATCGCGCGGTCAGTTCCTACGAGTTACATTGGTCCCGTGCGAGGTGTTGGTTCCACTCATAGGGTCGTTCGGCGGTTGTTTTGGGTTTTCATCCTCTAACGCCATGTTTTGCTTAAGCCTAATATTTCTAAATTATAGCGTATCCTCATACCAGGAGTCTCGTGATCGCGCGGTATGTTTCTACGAGTTACATTGGTCCCATGGGAGGTATTGGTGCCACTCACGGGGTTGTTCGATGGCTATTTTTTGTTTTCACTCGCTAATGCATGTTTTTATGCCTAAGTCTAAAAATATGCAAATTGTCATCGTATTCTCAAATCGGGAGTCCCATGATCCCATTATCAGTCCCTATGAGTTACATTGGTCCCGTGCGAGGTGTTGGGGCCACTCAGGTGGCCGTTCGAGAGATGTTTTGGTTTTGTTCCCACTATGCCATGTTTTTATGCCTAAGTCTAGAAATAAGCAAATTATCATCGTATTCTCAAACCGGGAGTCCCATGATCGTGCGGTCAGTTCCTACGAGTAACATTGATGCCGTGCGAGGTGTAGGTACCAATAACAGGGCCGTTCGGGGGCTGTTGCGAGTTTTCAACCTCTAACGCCATGTTTTGCTTAATTCCTGATATTTTTAAATTATTGTTGTATCCTCAAACCAGGAGTCTCGTGATCGCGAGGTAAGTTTTGACGAGTTACATTGGTCCTGTACGAGGTGTTGGTGCCATTCACGGCGCCGTTCAGTGGCTGTTTTGTGTTTTCACCTGCTAACGAATGTTTTTATGCCTAAGTCTAAAAATGTGCAAATTATCGTCGTATTCTCAAACCGGGAGTCCCGTAATCACGCAATTAGTTCATACGAGTTACACTGGTCCCGGGCGAGTTGTTAGTGCCACTCGCGGAGTCGTTTCTGATTTTCACCCACTAACGCCATGTTATTATGCCTAAGTCTAGAAATATACAAATTATTGTCATATTCTCAAACCGGGAGTCCCATGATCGAGCGGTCAATTCCTTCGAGTTACATTGGTCCCGTGCGAGGTGTTGGTACCACTCACAGGGCCGTTCGGGGGCTATTTCGAGTTTTCACCCTCTAACGCCATATTTTGTTTAAGTCCTGATATTTTGAAATTATCGTTGTATCCTCAAACCAGGAGTCTCGTGATCACGCGGTAAGTTTCTACGAGTTACATTGGTCATGTGCGAGGTTTTGGTGCCACTCACGGGGCCATTCGGTGTTTGTTTTGTGTTTTCACCCGCTAGAGCATGTTTTTATGCCTAAGTCTAGAGATATAAAAATTATTATCGTATTCTCAAATCGGGAGTCCCGTGATCGAGCGGTCAATTCCTACAAGTTACATTGGTCCCGTGCGAGGTGTTGGTACCACTCACAGGGCCGTTCGGGGGCTATTTTGAGTTTTCACCCTCTAACGCCATATTTTGTTTAAGTCCTGATATTTTGAAATTATCGTTGTATCCTCAAACCAGGAGTCTCGTGATCACGCGGTAAGTTTCTACGAGTTACATTGGTCATGTGCGAGGTGTTGGTGCCACTCACGGGGCCATTCGGTGTTTGTTTTGTGTTTTCACCCGCTAAAGCATGTTTTTATGCCAAAGTCTAGAAATATAAAAATTATTATCGTATTCTCAAATTGGGAGTCCCGTGATCGCGCGATCAGTTCCTACGAGTTACATTGGTCCCGTGCGAGGTGTTGGTTTCACTCACAGGGCCGTTCGTGGGTTGTTTCGAGTTTTCACCCTCTAACGCCATGTTTTGCATAAGTCCTGATATTTTTAAATTAACATCGTATCCTCAAACCAGGAGTCTCATGATCGAGCGGTAAGTTTCTACGTGTAACATTGGTCCCGTGCGAGGTGTTAGTGCCACTCACGGGGCCGTTATGTGGCTATTTTGTGTTTTCACCCACTAACGCATGTTTTTATGCCTAAGTATAGAAATATGCAAACTATCGTTGTATTCTCAAATCGGGAGTCTCATGGTCGCGTGGTCAGTTCCTATGAGTTACATTGGTCCCGTGCGAGGTGTTGGTACCACTCACGGGGTCGATTGGGGGCTGTTTCGGATTTTCACCTGCTAACGCCACATTTTTAATCTTAACTCTAACAATATGCAAATTATCGTTGTATTCTCAAATCGGGAGTACCGTGATCGCGCGGTTAGTTCCTACGTGTTACATTGGTCCCGCGCGAGGTGTTAGAACCACTCACGAAGTCGTTCGGGGGCTATTTCCAGTTTTCACCCACTAACGCCATGCTTTTAATCCCAAGTCTATAAATATGAAAATTATCAGCGTATTCGCAAATCGGGAGTCCCGTGATCACGTGGTCAGTTCCTACGAGTTACAATGGTCCCGTGCGAGGTGTTATTGCCACTCATGGAGCCGTTCGGGGGATGTTTCCGATTTTCACCCACTAACGCCATGTTTTTACGCCTAAGTCTATTAATATTCAAATTATCAATGTATTCTCAAATCAGGAGTACCATGATCGTGCAGTCAGTTCTAGCGAGTAACATTGATCCCGTGCGAGGTGTTAGTACCACTAACAGGGTCGTTCGATGGCTACTTCGAGTTTTCAACCTCTAACCAACGTTTTGCTTAAGTCCTGATATTTTTAAATTATTATCGTATCCTCAAACCAGGAGTCTCGTGATCGTAATGTAAGTTTCGACGAGTTACATGGGTCCTGTACGAGCTGTTGGTGCCACTCACGGGGCCGTTCGATGGTTGTTTTTCTGTTTTCACCCGCTAACGCATGTTTTTATGCCTAAGTCTAGAAATATGCAAATTATCGTCGTATTCTCAAACCCGGAGTCCCGTAAACACGCGGTTAGTTCCTACGAGTTACATTTGTCCCGGGCTAGGTATTAGTGCCACTCGCAGAGCCGTTCCCGGGTTGTTTCTGATTTTCACCCACTAACGCCATGTTATTAAGCCTAAGTCTAAAAATATACAAATTATTGTCGTATTCTCAAACTGGGAGTCCCGTGATCACGTTGTCAGTTCCTACGAGTTACATTGGTCCCGTGCGAGTGTTGGTTCCACTCACAGGGCCGTTCGGGGGCTGTTTCGGGTTTTCACCCTCTAACGCCATGTTTTGCTTAAGTCTTGATATTTTTAAATTATCATTGTATCCTCAAACCAGCAGTTTCATGACCGCGCGGTATGTTTTTACTACTTACATTGGTCCCATGCGAGGTGTTGGTTCCACTCACGGGGCCATTCGGTGGCTGTTTTGCGTTTTCACCCAGTAACGCATTTTTTATACCTAGTATAGAAATAGGCAAAGTATCATTGTATTCTCAAATCGGGAGTCCCGTGATCACACGATCAGTTACTACGACTTACATTGGTCCCATGCGAGGTGTTAGTCCTACTCACGGAGCCGTTCGGGGGTTGTTTCTGATTTTCACCTACTAGCGCCATGTTTTTAAGTCTAAGTCTAAAAATATACAAATTATCAAAGTATTCTCAAACCGGGAGCCTCGTGATCATGCAGTCAGTTACAACGAGTTACATTGGTCTCGTGCAAGGTGTTAGTGCCACTCACGGAGCCGTTCGAGGGTTGTTTCCGATTTACACCCACTAATGCCATGTTTTTAAGCCTAAATTTAAAAATATACAAATTATCATTGTATTCTCAAACTGGGAGTCCCGTGATCACGCGATCAGTTCCTACGAGTTACATTGGTCCCCTGCGAGATGTTGTTCCACTCACAGGGCCGTTCGGGGGTTCTTTCGAGTTTTCACCCTCTAACGCCATGTTTTTCTTAAGTCCCCATATTTTTAAATTATCATCGTATCCTCAAATCCGGAGTCTAGTGATCACGCGATAAGTTTCTACGAGTTACATTAGTCCCGTGCGAGGTGTTAGTGCCACTCACGGGGCCCTCCGGTGGTTGTTTTGTATTTTCACCCGCTAACCCATGTTTTTATGCCAAAGTCTAGAAATATGCAAATTATAGTCGTATTCTCAAATCGGGGGTCCCATGATCGCCCGATCACTTCCTACGAGTTACATTGGTCCCGGGCGAGGTGTTAGTGCCACTCGCAGATCCGTTTGGGGGTTGTTTCAGGTTTTCACCCACTAACGCCTTATTTTTAAGCTTAAGCCTAGAAATATGCAAATTATCATCGTATTCTCAGATTGAGAGTCCCGTGATTGCGCGATCAGTTCCTACGAGTTACATTGGTCCCGTGCGAGGTGTTGGTACCACTCACAGGGTCGTTCGGCGGTTGTTTTGGGTTTTCACCCTCTAACGCCATGTTTTCCTTAAGTCCTAATATTTTTAAATTATAGTGTATCCTCATACCATGAGTCTCGTGATCGCGCGGTAAGTTTCTACGAGTTATAATGGTCCCATGGGAGGTGTTGGTGCCACTCACGGGGCTGTTCGATGGCTATTTTTTGTTTTCACCCACTAACGCATGATTTTATGCCTAAGTCTAGAAATATGCAAATTATCATCGTATTCTCAAATCGGGAGTCCCTTGATCCCGCGATCAGTTCCTATGAGTTACATTGGTCCCGTGCGAGGTGTTGGTGCCACTCACGGGGCCGTTCGAGGGATGTTTTGGGTTTGTACCCACTAAGCCATGTTTTTATGCCTAAGTCTAGAAATATGCAAATTATCATCGTATTCTCAAACTGGGAGTCCCATGATCGGGGTCAGTTCCTACGAGTAACATTGATCCCGTGCGAGGTGTTGGTACCACTAACAGGGCCGTTCGGGGGCTGTTCCGAGTTTTCACCCTCTAACGCCATGTTTTGTTTAAGTCCTGATATTTTAAAATTATCGTTGTATCCTAACACCAGGAGTCTCGTGATCGTGCGGTAAGTTTCTACGAGTTACATTGGTCATGTGCGAGGTGTTGGTGCCACTCACGGGGCCATTCGGTGGTTGTTTTGTGTTTTCACCCGCTAAAGCATGTTTTTATGCATAAGTCTAAAAATATAAAAATTATTATCGTATTCTCAAATCGGGAGTCCCGTGATCGCGCAGTCAGTTCCAACGAGTTACATTGGTCCCGTGCGAGGTGTTGGTTCCACTCACAGGGCCGTTCAAGGGTTGTTTCGGGTTTTCACCCTCTAACGCCATGTTTTCCTTAAGTCATGATATTTTTAAATTGTCACTGTATCCTGAAACCATGAGTCTCATGATCGCACGGTAAGTTTCCACTACTTACATTGGTCCCATGCGAGGTGTTGGTGACACTTACGGGGCCGTTCGGTGGTTGTTTTGTATTTTCACCCACTAACGCATGTTTTTATGCCTAAGTATAGAAATATGCAAACTATCGTTGTATTCTCAAATTGGGAGTCCCGTGATCGCGCGATCAGTTTCTACGAGTTACATTGGACCTGTGCGAGGTGTTGGTACCACTCACAGGGCCGTTCGGGGGCTATTTTGGGTTTTCACCCTCTAACGCCATGTTTTTCTTAAGTCCATATATATTTAAATTATCACCGTATCCTCAAACCAGGAGTCTCGTGATCACATGATCAGTTTCTACGAGTTACATTTGTCCTGTGCGAGGTGTTGGTGCCACTCACGGGGCCATTCGGTGGTTGTTTCCTTCTTTCACCAGCTAAATCCTGGTTTTATGCCTGAGTCTAGAAATATTCAAATTATCATAATATTCTCAAAGCGGGAGTCCCCTGATCGCGCGGTCAATTCCAATGAGTTACAATGGTCCCGTGCGAGGTATTGGTGCCACTCACGGGGTCGATTGGGGGCTGTTTTGGATTTTCACCCGCTAATGCCACGTTTTTAACCTTAACTCTAGAAATATGCAAATTATTGTCGTTTTATCAAATCGGGAGTCCCGTGATGGCGCGGTCAGTTCCTACGAGTTACATTGGTCCCGTGCGAGGTGTTGTGCGACTCACGGGGCCATTTCGGGGGCTATTTTGGGTTTCCCCCAACTAACGCCATATTTTTATGCATAAGTATATAAATATGGAAATTATCATCGTATTCTCAAATTGGGAGTCACGTGATCGCGCGGTCAGTTCCTACGAGTTACATTGGTCCAGCACGAGGTGTTAGTGCCACTCACGAAGTCGTTCGGGGGGCTATTTCTAGTTTTCACCCACTAACACCATGCTTTTAAGACCAAGTCTATAAATATGCAAATTATCATCGTATTCGCAAATCGGGAGTCCCGTGATCACCTGGTCAGTTCCTACGAGTTACAATGGTCCCGTGCGAGGTGTTAGTGCCACTCACGGAGCCGTTCGGGGGATGTTTCCTATTTTCACCCACTAACGCCATGTTGTTACGCCTAAGTCTATTAATATGCAAATTATCGATGTATTCTCAAATCGGGAGTCCAGTGATCGTGCGGTCAGTTCATACGAGTAACTTTGATCATGTGCGAGGTGTTAGCACCACTAACAGGGCCGTTCAGGGGCTATTTCGAGTTTTAAACCTTTGACGTAATATTTTGCTTAAGTCCTGATATTTTTAAATTAGTGTCGTATCCTCAAACCAGGAGTCTCGTGATCGTGAGGTAAGTTTCGACGAGTTACATTGGTCCTGTACGAGGTGTTCGGGCCACTCACGGGGCCGTTCGGTGGTTGTTTTGTATTTTCACCCGCTAACGCATATTTTTATGCCTAAGTCTAGAAATATGCAAATTATCGTCGTATTCTCAAATCGGGAGTCCCGTAATCACGCGGTTAGTTCCTACGAGTTACATTTGTTCCGCGCGAGGTATTAGTGCCACTCGCGGAGCCGTTCGGGAGTTGTTTATGATTTTCACCCACTAACGCCATGTTATTAAGCCTAAGTCTAGAAATATACAAATTATTGTCCTATTCTCAAACCGGGAGTCCCGTGATCGCACGGTCAATTCCTACGAGTTACATTGGTCCCGTGCGAGGTGTTAGTGCCACTCACGGGGCCGTTCGGTAGGTGTTTTTGGTTTGCACTCACTAACGCCATGTTTTTATGCCTAAGTCTAGAAATATTCAAATTATCATCATATTCTCAAAACCGGGAGTCCCATGATCGCGCGGTCAGTTCCTACGTGTTACAATCATCCCGTGCAAGGTGTTAGTGCCACTCACGGAGCCGTTCGGGGGCTATTTCTGATTTTCACCCACTAACGCCATGTTTTTAAGCCTAAGTCTAAAAATATACAAATTATCAACGTATTCTTGAACCGGGAGTCTCGTGATCCTGCGGTCAGTTACAACGAGTTACATTGGTCCCGTGCAAGGTGTTAGTGCCACTCAGGGAGCCGTTCGAGGGCTGTTTCCGGTTTACACCCACCAATGCCATGTTTTTAAGCCTAAATTTAAAAATATACAAATTATCATTGTATTCTCAAACTGGTAGTCCCATGATCATGAGATCAGTTCCTATGAGTTACATTGGTCCCATGCGAAATGTTGGTCCACTCATAGGGCCGTTCGGGGGTTCTTTCGGGTTTTCACCCTCTAACGCCATGTTTTGCTTAAGACCTCATATTTTTAAATTATCATCGTATCCTCAAACCCGGAGTTTCATGATCACGCGATAAGTTTCTACGAGTTACATTGGTCCCGTGCGAGGTATTTGTGCCACTCACGGGGCCCTTCGGTGGTTGTTTTGTGTTTTCACCCGCTAACGCATGTTTTTATGCCAAAGTCTAAAAATATGTAAATTATAGTCGTATTCTTAAATGGGGAGTCCCAATATTGCCCGATCAGTTCCTATGAGTTACATTGGTCCCGTGCGAGGTGTTAGTGCCACTCACGGAGCCATTCGGGAGCTGTTTCAGGTTTTCACCCAGTAACGCCATGTTTTTAAGCCTAAGTCTAAAAATATGCAAATTATCGTTGTATTTTCAAATCAGGAGTCCCGTGATCGCGCGGTCAGTTCCTTCAAGTTATATTGGTCCTGTACGAGGTGTTGGTACCACTCACAGGGCCGTTCGAGGGTTATTTCGGGTTTTCACCCTCTAACGCCATGTTTTGCTTAAGTCCTAATATTGTTAAATTATTATGTATCCTCATACCAGGAGTCTCATGATCATGCGATAAGTTTCTACGAGTTACATTGGTCATGTGCAAGGTGTTGGTGCCACTCACGGGGCTGTTCGATGGTTGTTTTGTGTTTTTACCCGCTAGCGCATGTTTTTATGCCTAAGTCTAGAAATATGCAAATTATCATTGTATTCTCAAACCAGGAGTCCCGTGATCACGCAGTCAGTTCCTACGAGTTGAATTAGTTTCGTGCGAGGTGTTGGTGCCACTCACGGGGCCGTTCGAGGGATGTTTTGGGTTTGCACCGACAAACTCCATGTTTTTGTGCCTAAGTCTAAAAATATGCAAATTATCATCCTATTATCAAACCGGGAGTCCCATGATCGCGTGGTCTGTTCCTACATGTCACATTGGTCCCGTGCGAGGTGTTGGTGCCACTCATTGGGCCGTTCGGGGGCAGTTTCGGGTTTTCACCCACTAACGCCATGTTTTTAAGCATAAGTGTAGAAATATGGAAATTATCATCGTATTCACAAACCGGGAGTGTTGTGATCACGCGGTCAGTTCCTACGAGTTACATTGGTCCTGTGGGAGGTGTTGGTGCCACTCACGGGATCGTTCGAGGGCTATTTTGCGTTTGCACCAACTAATACCATGTTTTTATGCCTAATTCTAGAAATATGTAAATTATCATCGTATTTTCAAACCGGGAGTCCCATGATCGCATGGTCAGTTCCTACATGTTACATTGATCCCGTGCGAGGCGTTGGTGCCACTCACGGGGTCGTTCGGGTGCTGTTTTGAGTTTTCACCCACTAACGTCGTGTTTTGGAGCGTAAGTCTAGAAATATTGAAATTATCATCGTATTCTCAAACCGAAAGTCCCGTGATCGCGCGGTCAGTTCTTATGAGTTACATTGGTCCCGTGCGAGGTGTTACTGCCACTCACGAAGCCGTTCGGAGATTGTTTCTGGTTTTCACCCACTAACGCCATGCTTTTAAGCCAAGGCTAGAAATATGCAAATTATCATCGTATTCTTAAATCGGGTGTCTCGTGATCGCGTGGTCAGTTCCTACGAGTTACAATATTCCCATGCGAGGTGTTAGTGCCACTCACGGAGCCGTTCGGGGGATATTTCTAATTTTCACCCACTAACGCCAGGTTTTTAAGCCTAAGTCTAACAAAAATATGCAAATTATCAATGTATTCTCAAATTGAGAGTCCCGTGATCTTGCGGTCAGTTCCTACGAGTAACATTGGTCCCGTGCGAGGTGTTGGTACCACTAACAGGGCCGTTCGGGGGTTGTTTCGGGTTTTCACCCTCTAACGCCATGTTTTTAAGCCTAAGTCTAGAAATATGCAAATTATAATCGTATTCTCAAATCGGGAGTCTCGTGATCGCGCGATAAGTTTCTACGAGTAACATTGGTCCTGTGCGAGGTGTTGGTGCCACTCATGGGTTGTTCGATGGTTGTTTTGTGTTTTCACTAGCTAAAGCATGTTTTTATGCTTAAGTCTATAAATATAAAAATTATCATCGTATTCTCAAATTGGGAGTCTCGTGAATGCGCGATCAGTTGCTACGAGTTACATTGGTCCCGTGCGAGGTGTTCGTTCCACTCACAGGGTCGTTCGGGGGCTGTTTCGGGTTTTCACCCTCTAATGTCATGTTTTACTTAAGTCCTGATATTTTTAAATTATCGTCATATCCTTAAACCAGTTGTCTCATGATCACGCGATAAGTTTCTACGAGTTACATTGGTCCCGTGCAAGGTGTTGGTGCCATTCACGGGGCCGTTCGGTGGTTGTTTTGTGTTTTCACCCGCTAACACATGTTTTTATGCCAAACTCTAGAAACATGCAAATAGAAATCTAAACATACACACACATCACTCACAAATTAACCAATCAAAATGGAAACACACATACACACACACACACATTAGCCACAAATCAACAAATCAAAATGCCCAAACCTGCTACTGATTGACAAAATCTTAGAGCTGAAATCGCAGAAACCCCTTAGCCGAAATCGAATCGCAAAAATCACCCAAACTTGCTACTGATTGACAAAATCGCAAATGCCCAAATACAGACTAGTGTCTGAGAAAAGCGCGTTTTCCTTTTGTAATGGCTGAACGTCGTCACGGCCAAGAGTCGTGACCCACCATCGCGACCCATTAGTTCCTTGTACTTGTTACTTATTGGTGAATGGTCAGAACATATAGTCGTGACCCCCATCTGCGACCAATATCAGACCAATAATAGAACTGCTACTGATTGATGAATGGTCATGGCCTATAGCCGTGACCTCTTGCGTGACCAACTTCAGACCTTCAATTGAGGGATGGTCATGGCCCATAGCCGTGACCCACATCAAGAAATGGCCATGACCCCAAACCGTGACCCCATATGTGTATGTTTTCTCCTTCGTCGCGCCTATGGTCACGGTCCAAGTCCGTGACCCATTCGTGACCAAGCTTGGAGGGAATTTTGGCACAAATTTGGCACCAAAATGGTCACGCCCTGGTCACGGCCCAAGTTCGTGACCCACAGTGGTCAGGGATTTGGTCCGCGACCACTTCCAGAGCATCCATTATTTAGTGTGGTAATGAATATGGTCATGCCAAAAAATGAGATGGTCACGACCCAAGTCCGCGACCAGCTGGTTGCGGACTTGGGTCGTGACCAATTGGGCGTGACCATTCGCAGGATTGTGTGTAGTGTTGCTCGTATTGTATATTTGGGAGTTTCACCTCGTTAGGGTTGCCAAACGGTAATTCATCCTCAAACTCTTCAGGTTCCTCGATCACTCCTCCTCCACGAGGATTGAACCCACTCACCTCTTGTTCTGGCATATATTCCCTAGCGTATATCGATGATTCAACAGCTATATATTCTTCAGCAATTGACCCTCTTAATACCGTGTACTCTTTACATAATCTTTGAAGGTTTTCATCAAGTGCTCAAAAGGATACATCCAATGATACCTAACGGGACCACATAATAAATCTTCATCACATAAATTCACAATCAAGTGGATGTCGATATCGAAGAATGACGGAGGAAATTATTTCTCTAATACACAAACTGCCTCCGCTAAAGCTGATTTTGCAGCTTTAATGTACCTTATGTTTACCACTTTTGCACAAAGTAGGGTAAAACACAAGTTGATTTGCATAATGGCCCGACAGAGATCTTTGTGTTCAGAGAAGCAATGTCGAAATAATAGAGGTATTAATTGGATGATTACATGCAAGACGTGAGACTTGCACTATTTTAAGTCATTTGCTTGGTAGCTTACTACCCTACGTAAATTACCAGTATAACCCGCTGGAGTCTTCAAGTTGAACAACTTGTCTAAAAGGATCTTCTTCTCACTAGTAGCCAAAGTGAAAACAGCCAGAGGGGTAGAAATTCTTCCTGTTTAAGGATCATATTTTAACGAGAGTTTTTTTGTTATATTCATATCCTGTAGATCTTAGTGGGCTCACTCTCCATATTTAGAATGAGATCCACCCAAACATGTTCCCCTCATATGTTCTGCAACATTCTTCTCTATGTGCATCACATCGATTACATGCCTTACACGATGATCTTTCCAATACGGCAAATCAAAAAATATTGATCACCTGGACCACGGGTTCACTTTACTAAAGTCGTTCTGATCCCCCCTAGCTTTACGCTTCAGGTTTACAAACTGGGGGTGTTTACCTACATATCTATTCCCTGCATTCACAGCTGTCACTTTCTCCTCGATTTGCTGACCAAAAATCAAAGTAGGTGGCGTTCTATGCTCGTGACAGACAATAAAAAAGTTAGACTTATCGTTCCTAAAAGGGTGACTGGTCGGCATAAATCTACGATGACATGTGTAACTAATCTTAACACTATGTTTTAGCCGATATGCTTCAGTTTCCTCCCCTCATATGGGACATCCATAATAACCATGAACATTACAATCGGATAAGGTCCCATATGTAGGAAGGCCATGGATCGCCCACATCAACATTTGTTTAAGTGTGAACTCTTCCGCCTTGTGAGAGTCGAACGTCGTCACCCCTTTATCCCACAACTCTTTAAGTTCTTCGATTAATGAGGATAAGAATATAGCAATATCATCGCTTGGAGTCTTCGGCCTGGGCATATACAAAGATAACAATGTGAACTCCTTTCTCATGAACAATGTCGGAGGGATACTTAAAGGCGCCGCAATAACTGACCAATAACTCTGACTAGTACTTAAATTATCGAAAGGGTTAAACCCATCGGTTGAGATTGCAAGATGAACGTTGCATGGTTCATTTGCAAATTAATGGTGTCGTGCACTTGAAATTTGTCAGATGATTGAATCAACCAGATGATGCATCAGATTCCCACCCACCTCGCATCGAGCTTGCCATGTCATGGCCTCCGCTTTCCACGATATAGTAAAAAACCATTTTAACCATGGTGCAAGTGGAAAATACTTCAAACCTTTTGTGGGACTTGTGATCTCTTTTGATATTTTGCAGGTTTGTCCTTTCCCTTTTCACAAACGACATATCTAGGTTCACTGCATACAGGACAATCATCCTTCTCTTCGTGCTCATTGCGGTACAATATGCAATCATACTTGCATGCGTGAATATATTTGTATTTCAATCCCAAACCTTTCAGGGTCTTCTTGATGGTAGGATAATGGTCTGGTAATGTGTTCTCTTTTAGGAGAATTTCTTTAACCCACTTAAAACTTCCGATTACGCTGTTCCCAGACAAACCAAACTGAATCTTCAAATTATGCAAACCAGTCATTGCATATAATATCGAGTGATTTTCATCGCAATCTTTATACAATGGTTTAGCCTCATCGGCTTTCAACCGTATATATTCTCGATCTCCTGGTAGTTCAGTATCAAATGGTTCATTGTGCGCATTATTTGTCTCCATAGGTTGGTGATTATGGTCATGGTGGACTCTATAAGCATCATCAATTAGGTCGGTCAATGGACAATGTGTTGGTGAATCATTTTCCACTTCCACTCGTTGGTGTTCTATTATGCGGTCGGTTACCGGTTATTCTTCGGGAACATAAGGTACATATTTTTCACCATGGTATGTCCATTTGTTATAATCTTGAAAAATTCCCCAATGTATTAAATGTAACTCAACATCTTCTAAAGATTTATATTTTTTGTTGATATAATGGGTGAACGGGCACGGAATCTTCTCACTTTTAAGGTTCTTAACAACGTACCGAATAAATTCTTGAACGCCTTTAATATAACTATTAGTTATTCGGACAGTCTCCCCCATCCACTCTTTGTATTGTGGAAAATCCATTTAATAATCTTCAAATTGCAGTCATTTGTGAACATGATAAAATAAATATCATGTTGCATAAATATAGTGTCAATAATACTCTAATCAATCAAACAATGCAATAACTTAAATACAATAACACACCAATCAACAATACTACGCAACCACTTAAACTCAAATTAAATAAATTTGTCTAGTGATATTATTACAACATAAGAAAAACATTACTACATCTTCATCAAACAATAAACTAGCCAAGTGGTAAAAGATTCTCAATAATCTTTCAACACATTCCTTCCTCCACTGTGAATGTGCATTGGAGCATCTTCGCAACCATCATATACTGTAACAACCAGGATCTGACGTTGACCCTCCTGCAAAGGCCGACTATGTACTAAAGTTACTACTTTAGTGGAGATAAATGTGCACACCCCAACAACCATTTTACCGCTCAAGTCCTTGATATAGTATTTCTCACCATAGTCACCGTGTGTAAGGACATAAATTTCCAATTGAGTCCCCGTATTGTTTTGACTTTATTTTGTGAACAAAACTGTGTTTGTAATATGTCCTAGGGAGATTTTATTTTGTCACGATCCCACTTGGTCTATGAGGTATTGAAGAAATTAAAGACGTTGCGGCAAAGCTTCAACGAATTAGTCATGCCAAAGTTTAATTGGTCCAAGTTTATTCATCATCAAAGTTAATTGCATTCCGAGATCACTCAAGTATGAATGCGTATAATTAATGGTGCTCGTAATTGTTTTTATAAAAATAAGGATGTATTTTTTATAAAGAAAAAAGTTTAAAATGTTTTTAAAAGTGTTTTAATTATTTACATTACGTTTTTATTCTGATAAGCTAGAAAATGAGTTTGACTTATTTGGATCTCTTTTAAAATAGACGTTTTAAACAAAAAGTCAAAAAGTCAAATTGACACGAGGGCTCGTTCAAATGACAGCCAGTCTCGTTCAAACGAGATGGGTATGTCGCACGAACGACAGCCCTATGTCGTTCAAATGACATAGTTTTTTAGGCGGCGCTTAATTCCTACTTAAAGCGTGTTTTCATCAAAATTAAAGTGTGTGCATTTCGAAAAAAATAGTTTACGTTCCAGTACGAGTTTTGCACATGTTTTCTATGGTTTAAAAAGCATAAACACATCCTTAGAGTTTGCAAAGATCTGATTTATCGTTCTTATATGTTTACGTGATCTTGCTACACCAAGAAGGTTTGTTCTACCATTGAACATCAGCGTTTTGCGAGAAAGAAAAGAGACGGACTTCTTGTTCGACATCGTAGATGTATCAAAGCCATCGGTGGACACCGAGACATACGTGGATGCGTGTGTTGTGGACGAGTATCGTGGAAGAAAAAATTTCTGCGTGGGCACTATTAAAGAATGGTAGAAGATCAGAAGGAGCATCAAGACCCATGGGAATTGAGTCATTGAGTAAGGATAATCTGTCTTTGTAAAACCATTGTTCATAATGATAGTCTGGCTTAGGCTGTCCGAGGTTTTTTTCCTATCTTGGGTTTTTCCTCGTACATCCGGCGTTGTGAGTATTCTTTAATTTACTTTACTTTACTTGCTTTAATGACTAGATGCATGTTTAAGATTAATCAAGATAAAATTGGTTTAAAGAAAAAATTGTTTTTTCACAACTTGGTTTGGTGCTAATTAAAAGTTGGATATTTTTGGTGAAAATTGGTTTGATTTGAAACACACGCATTTAGGGACCACCCCGTTTCAAAAATTGGTATCAGAGCTAGAAAACATATTTATTTGTTTTGTGATCCCGTGTGTTTGTTTCTCTCGTTTGTTTGTTTTCTCTCGATGGATTCTCTAAGCTTTGACGATTTACATCGTGTGAATTTCAAGTTTGCAAAATATATTGAAGTTTTGGAGAAAGAAAATTACGGTTTCAAAAATAGGATTGAATATTTGCAAAAGTTTGAAATTCATAGAGAGATTTGTCGTGAGAAGTTTAGTTCCTTGTTTAATGATTTTAATATGATAAAATTGGGCAAAAAGGATAGTGATGATAGAGTCCTCGTTTTAGAAAAAGAGTTAGAGGATTTGAGAGATTCTAGGGTTTGTGTCGTTGAGGAAAATAACTCGATTAATGATTTTGTGGCACGAGAAAAGGCTCTTAGGGATAAGTTTGCTCACATTGAGGGGGAGCGAGATAACCTTCTAGGGGTAATTGATAATTTAAAGAAGGAGTCCCTAAAGGTTGAGGAGCTTAATTTTTTGCTTGAGTCCAAAGTTTTGAAGTTTAAAAATGATTTAACTGATATGGGAAGTGATGGTAGCATCTTATCTTATTATAGTGGTTCGAATGTCAAAGACAAAACCATAGTTTATTTTAGAGCATCAACCACATCCGAGGGTGTTAGAAAATGTCAACCTAAAGGTCCCGTTCCTTGTCGTGTTTACACATGTTCGCATTGTCGTAGGAAAGGTCACCTTAGGAGGTTTTGTTTTGATCTTAGAAAAGACTCTAGGAAGTTTAAACATAGTGTCCCGTCGATTCCCAAAACCCGTTTTGTTAGGTATACACCTGTTTGGGTTAGGAAATCCGTTTTGGAGATGCTAAATGCTTCTTTGGTTGATTCTCACATGCATACACATGATTCGTCACTTGATATTTCTTATCGATAGTTGCTTGCATGTTTGTCATACGCTAGTTTTGCTTCAAGATATATTCGTCCTAGTGTTATGACATGTTTATCTCTTTGTATTATATTTTTCATTTGTTTGAGTCTTATTTGAAAAATACAAAAAGATTTTGTTTTTGTTTTTGAGTTTACATGTTTAATGTGGAATATTGGTGTGCTTGGACCCCCATCATTTCATTATCCATGTGGCTAGGACATTTGGGCATTATTAACGCACGCTTAGAATAATCTTAATCATTGTTCAAATGGGGTAGTTTCGAAATTGATATGCATTTTGATTTGACTCTGTATATATGCCAACATTGCACACATGCATGAGTTTATATGGATGTTTGACTTCTCTTGCATATTTGAATTTGATGAGGCGTTCTTACCTCAATATTGCCATCTATTCGTAAGTAGACTTAAGGAGAAGTGTGCATGTCAGAACCGTTTACCTTGAGTATTTGAATTCGTATCTAATTGAAAAAATGATGAGTGATTCATGGGAAAGGGCTACGAGAGTTCAAAATTAACTCGTCGTGAAAGCCACCGTTTAAAAGAGCCCAAAAGAAAAAGGCAAAATGCTAAGAAAAGGGCCAATAAGATTTTTTCTAAGTTGAGAATGCTAGAAACCACAAAAGAACTTGAAAAAGTATATATTTATGAGGGAGTTTTGTTGGAGAAAATAACGGGTTTGCACAACTAATCCCAATGTTGAAACATTGTAATTTGATACTATTGTTTGTAGAATCGTCAAAATTCTGGACTTGTGTGCATGTAGTATGTTTAGTTCATTAAGCTCTCACTTTTATTGTCATATAACTATGATAAAGTTTGATGATTTATCGCTATCAGTTAGAGCTTCGTGATCGTTTTGATGTGTTGGAATTATGACTCATTTGTTGTAGTTTCACACCCATACATTCGATGTCCATGTTTGACCACATCGGTACTATGTTTGCATATAACTCGCTTTGTTAGTTTTTATGAGTTTTTGCATTTTGTGATAAAAGACTAATGTTTTAACACTGTTTTTCTGCTGTCATGTCCTTCCACTGATTGTTTTCTGGAATTTTTTTTCACTGGGCAAAAATATAAGATATTTTTGGGAATCTGGGAAAGTTTGTCTGTCGTGAGAAGTCATTCAAATGACATCTCCATGTCGCGAGAAGACTTCATTCGAGGGACATCCCCAGTGTTGCGCGAAGTCTCGTTCGAGCGACGTCCTCATATCATTTGAGCGACGCCCCTGGCTTGTTCGAATGACAAACTGATTTCTTGCTTCTGATTGGTTTAGAGTCCACTGGTGTATTTTGGGGATATTTTTGGTACTGCTGGAAGTTTTTCTGGACTGACTGGTTTATATGCAGGTTTTATTGTCTCGTATTGATTTTTTTCGTATAGTCTGTTTATCACACCCAATTAGATTGTTATATTTTTGTGTGATTCATTGGTTTACTAGCTACAAATTTCTCATTACATGATCATATTTAGCTGGTTGTTTCATGATTATCTACCAATTTCAAATTGATTCAAATTGGTATATTCTCATGCAAGATACTTTCATTGGTTTATCATTCAGTGGATTGTCTATTCGAGACAAAAAGGGGGAGATATGTATTTGATGTAGGGGGAGATTTTAGCATGTTTTGATTTCATATTTTATAAATTGGTATTACAAATTTGTAGTTTAAATTTGGTATCATTTTGTTGCTCAAATTGATTATCAAATGATTTTTCAGACTTTCTTCATATTGGTATCTATTGTCGTTTGGTATCATTTGGATATATATATTGGTTTCATTTGTTCCTCCATACTTCACTGGGTATTTGTTTGTCTGTTTCATGTGTGTAGGTATGCTTTAGCGATTCGAGATTTCAAGTCTATATCACATTCAGACAGTTCATGCTTGCCGGTGCTACATGTACTAGTCCGTGTCCTGTAATTTTTTACTTTGGGTTTATGGGATGGGATTTAGGCATCATACGTCTTGACGGCCTGGCTTAGGCATTTCACTGGTTTAGTTTTGTCTCGGAATAGTCAAAGGGGGAGATTTATAAGGACATAAATTTCTAATTGAGTCCCTATATTTTTTTGACTTAATTCCGTGACAAAACTGTGTTTGTAATATGTCATAGGAAGATTTTATTTTGTCACGATCTCACTTGGTCTATGACGTATTGAAGAAATTGAAAACGTTGCGGCAAAGCTTCAAAGAGTTAATCATGCCGAAGTTTAATTGGTGCAAGTTTATTCGTCTTCAAAGTTAATTGCATTCTGAGATCACTCCAGTATGAATGCGTAAAATTAATGGTGCTCGGAATTGTTATTATAAAAAATAAGGATGTATTTTTTATAAAGAAACAAGTTTAAAATGTTTTTAAAAGTGTTTTAATTGTTTACACTATGTTTTTATTCTGATAAGCTCAAAAAGGAGTTTGGCTTATTTGGATCTCTTTTAGAAGAGACCTTTTAAACAAAAAGTCAAAAAGTCAAACTGACACGAGGGATCATTCAAACGACAACCGGTCTCATTCAAATGAGATGGATATGTCGCGCGAACGACAACCCTATGTCATTTGAATGACACAATTTTTGAGATAGTGCTTAATTCCTATTTAAAGCATGTTTTCGTCAGAATTAAAGTGTGTGCATTCTGGAAAAAATAGTTTACGTTCCAGTACGAGTTTTGCACATGTTTTCTAAGGTTTAAAAAGCATAAACACATCCTTACAGTTTGAAAATATCCGAGTTATCATTCTTATATGTTTACGTGATCTTGCTACACCAAGAAGGTTTTTTCTACCATTGAACAACAGGGTTTTGCGGTGAAGAAAAGAAAATGACTTGTTGCTCGACCTCGTAGATGTATCAAAGCCATTCGGTGGACACCGAGGCATACGTGGACGCATGTGTTGTGGACGAGTATCGTGGAAGATGGAATTTCTGTATGGGCACTATTGAAGAACGGTAGAAGATCAGAAGGGCGTCAAGACTGTAACACCCCGCCCGCCCGGGGAGAGCGAACGGAGCACCACTACGATAAAAACTAACCAATTCCATAAATAACAGGGTATAGAGCATCTAATCCCACAACAACAAAAGAAACTACAAATCTCAATCTCTTCAAATAAATACCAAGTCTCTCGAATAAAATACAACAACTAAAAATAAATCTCCAATGCTTTATACATCAAAATAATACAATCTTCTATCTTGTATTAAAATTCTCCCCAAAACAATCCTCGCTAAAATCAATTCCCATAGCGCCCCAAAATCCGCGCTAACCTGCCACTAAGAGAAAATATGGGGAAGTACACAATACGATAGGAAATATGCTCAACAAAATATATGTTAGCAATGAATAAAACGTCACAATACGAATACGAATATTCAAATCAAATGCAAATCTCAATAGCATTTATCAATATAATTTCTCAACAACACATCAATGGGTCACCAGGCCTCACCACATCCATATATGCTTTATCAAGCCATAACCCCGGGAAGCAGGAATATTGGCGGGAGCCCAACCTCCGTGACATATTAAAATCTCATGACAACGTGCTCAACAACAATATAATGATACCACATGAATAAAAATAATTCCAACAATTATTTTTCCAGATTTCAATAAATTTATCAATTCAAATATGAGTTCAATTAACAAGAAATCAATGGGATAAACACTCGCGAGATTTAAAGGAGCATATTGTGTAAAACCCCATACCTCAAACCATGATGAGAAACCAACGATAAATCAGCCCAGAAATCACAATCACATCCTCAAGATCAACACAAAAGATCTACAAAAACTCCTCCAAGAACCTCCAACAAAAATAGCCCCAAGAACACCTCTAATCTAAGGTTGGAACTCACAAATCTCAAGGGCCAATGTGTATAAAAAGAAGAGGAATATAAAATATATTTGTTGCCAAAAAGTTGTGCCAAAAGTAGGTTAAAAAGGTTGCCCACAACTTCCTTTTATAATGCAAAGAAATGAAGAGTTGGAAGCCAAAAGACTCCTTTAAATAAGGCAAAGAAATGAAGAGTTGGAATCCAAAACAACTCTTGAAAATTACTTGTTGTTAACGAAATCAGGGGAGGTTGATCGATCGATTTCCAAGATCGATCGATCGATCGTGCCCAAAAATTGACAGTTCGCCGACTTAGAATTCCAAGAGTTAAAAACATTTAGAAATCATTTTAAAATCCGTTTTAACTCCGATTTCGAAACCGTTTGAAATTCTAGCCTTTAAAAATAATAACCAACATATTTGAGCAATAAAAATAATTTTATCAAAAACTTTTTTTTCCTCCATTTTCCAGAAATTAATTAAAATAGCCCAAAATTACGCGGGTTATTACAAAGACCTGTGGGGATCGAGTCATTGAGTAAAGTTAATCTGTCTTTGTAAGACTCGTACATCCGGTATTGTGAGTATTCTTTAGTTTACTTTACTTGCTTTAATCACTAGATACATGTTTAGTATTAATCAAGATAAAATTGTTTTAAAGTAAAAATTGGTTTCTCACAACTTGGTTTGGTGCTAATTAAAAGTTGGATATTTTTTGGTGAAAATGGGTTTGATTTGAAACACACGCATTTAGGGACCACCTTGTTTCACACCGTGGGTTGTTGACGATGATGCAAGATCTGTGACATGCTGAGGCGCTAATAAGGGGAATGGGGAAGGAGTATTCGGCATATGTGAGGGGAATAGAGGACGAAAAGTTTAAGGGGGAAAAGGGAAATTGAGTGGCATTGGCGGGTGCAGGGGCATACGACCGGTTAAAAGGGACAAAATTTGTGAAAGTTTCTAATTCACACCTCCCAATTCATTTCGAAGCCCCGTTACATCTCCTTATGTCCTAGAATGATGTTCATCATTGGACGAGAAATGCTAATTAATAGAATAAAGCTCTTCCATTAGAGGTGTGGCGTCCTTGAATCTTATTTTTGACACATGGGACCCCAAACCTCTCGTCCTCCCTCTATGGTCCTTCCTCAAGTTCTGTGCGTGGGCATCATTGTCCATGTCATCATACGGGCTTGAAGCTAACTGACTACTCAAAGTCTCTATTGATTCTAGAGTCTTAGCCATGTGAGGAGGGAATTTATTATTTTTTTCTCGTCTTTCATGCACGTACAAGTTGGCCCGAGTCGGTATCTTTCCTTCATCTGGGCTGCCTTTTGTCTTGCTTGGCCACTCGTTCTTCAAATCTTCATAAGATTTTGAGCCAAGCCGATGGATATCAGTTTTTTGGCCCTATTCTGCTTGTTTTTCTCCTGTTGTGGCATTTTTGAGTCCTTCCCCTCATTTTCCAGAAAATGATTCCATTGATCGACTGGCATCTCAAAGTTCGAAGGGACTTTATCTTTGAGCGCCAAAATGTCAGAGCTCGATGCTCCCTTAGGGAAATTCTTCTACCTAAGGTTTCTTCGATATGTTCGGAGTTGTTTAACAACCCGAGAAAGAACCTTACTTTTTGAGTTTGCTGCAAATGAAAATCGTTTATTGAGTTGCTCGTAGATGTTATCTTTAGTAGATTTATCTACGAGGTTCCAATTGTCAGCTCCTCCCACTCCCACATTCATTTTTCTCAAGGACAAACGCTGGGCTTTAAAATGTTGAATGTGATTCTTGCCCCCTGTGGGGTTATTTCCCAATAAAGATAACCCCATGGGCTTCTTCTCAACTAGCTCGAAAGTTTTAGTAGCATTGGGCGTGTTAGTTGGATTAATGGGAGTACCTTGCCTATTGCAACTCGGAGTAGTGGAGTGTATTTCGGGTGGAATTGAGTATTGGTCATGAATTGGTGATGCGAATTCTATTTGCTGGGTGTCCTCGATTGGAACCTTGTTTCCTTTACCGCTCAACAATATCTACAAAAATAATAAAAGTTAAATGTGTATCTATAATAATAGATGCATAATTTCAAAGTTCAATATGAAATTATAACTGACAAAATAAATATTTTGACCATATATTATAATCTACCTTTTCACGATAACACTTTAATAAAAGTTCAATGTGTCTGATCTCCATCCAGTCGGGATTTATTTTTAAAAACCTATGGATTTTTGCACGTGGCCAATTAGGTGGAAGCATATCTATAATGGATGCACATATGTCAGGGAATTGAACTCGAAATCTCATACTCTTCGGCCTATTGGCAAGATTGAGTTTTACGTGTATATGTTGTGAGACATCACAGTCTTTGTCAATGCTATTTATACGTAATTCTATCCATAAAGGCTGAATTTGTTTTATGCCTTCTCTAACAACGTAAGCAAGGTCAGTGCTCTATCGGGATTATGTACGCGAAATATATATTGTACATCTTCATTCTAGCATTCTGGTAGGGAAAACAGAATACAATTGAACAAGTACTCTTGTTGGAGATGAACTTCACAATTTATAATGTAGTTAAATTGTTTAATCTTCCTATTCCCATATCCATAAATCGGAGTACCCACTGAATGAGGCTCATTAATGAAAGATGTACGAGTGTCGTCTAATTACAACCTTTCCCACTTGTGTTGCCATTTATTAGCACCGTGACTCATTTTTCTTGAGAAAAATGAACGAGGGCGTGAATATAATTCCAACAAATAATGGCTCTAATGAATCATTAATTACTTATTATGTGTGTGGATCAATATTTGGTTTTAAATACCTACTTTTGTCATTTAAGCCAACAATCTCTAAAATCAATCCTAACATCAACCCTAAAATTAACCCTTACAAACATTAGTCGTAAAATTAACCCTTACAAAATTACCTCTAAAATTAATCAATATTAAACTTAAACCAACATTAGTCACATATTTTTTTCTAGGCTTAAACGAAGAGTAGTCAAATATTTTTTTATATTTTTTTTAGCATCAATATTAAAGGACACGTTTTTTTTTATATTTCAGCACTAAACTTTAACCAACATTAGTCATATATTCTTTTCTAGAATACACACACATACATACATTATACATAGACATACACACACATATACATTATACACACATACATACACATATACATATACATATACATATATACACACACACACACACACACACACACACACACACATATATATATATATATATATATATATATATATAGACACTGAAATACACATGCACATAAACATATACACACTGAAATACACACACACAAATACACACACATATACACACATACATACACACAGAAATACACACACAAAAATACACAGAGATTGAAATATTACCTTAGAGATTGAAAGAGAGACGGAGATTGAAAGAGAGAGTGAGAGTCAAAATCGTCGGACAAAATCACACGAGAGCCGAAACTTTGGAGGGTGTTTGTAAGGGAAATGAAAAGATCGACTGCGATATTGAGTATAAAGACCCTGGTCATGGACCTTAACCGTGAGCACATCTCGTGACCCCTATAATTTTAAACACATCAGCGTGTAAATAATACTCCGCTCACGGCCCCAAGTCGTGACCGATCCCCCTAATGATCGCAGCCCAAAGTCGTGACCACCATAGTGTGGCTTTTGGTTTATGGTCACGACCTTAGACCAATACCCCATCCAAGACCACATTTGGAGGGAAACTTAGTGCCATAATGGTCACGCATGGGGCACGACTATGATCTGTGACTCAAACTAGTCAGGGATTTCATCCGTGACCATATGCAAAACGATCCATTACATGCACTTAGTCATGACCATTTTTTATACGGTCACGGAAATGGACCATGACTAGATCATCAGAGCTATGGACCGTGACCCCATTTCCATTACTATTCGTAGGATTTGGTGAGTGACAATAAGCATCTAAAGATCTGCACGTACCGAGCAGACTTCTCGGGAAGATAGCTCAACATAATCGCAGGGTAGGAAAGGTCGAGCTGCTTCAAATAAATATAATGCAGGAAATCATTCATGGAAATGATCAATTAAATAGTTGGAAGATCTTTTAAGGGAGATTGCCAAAACCAAGAACCCTTTACAGCGAAGTTTTGTAAAGGGATTACCTTTTATTTCAACTATTGTGGATTATCCTACTCCTTCCAAGTTCAAACCACCAGTGGTTACTCCAAAGTATGATGTTAAGACTGATCCAATTTTACATATTGAATAATATCAAGTTGTAGCTGATATTTACTCTATCCCAAACGAGATGCGTTGTTGGGCCTTCTCAAGCGCAATCACGGGTTCAGTGCAGATATGGTATAATAATTTGCCCCGAGGACAAATTACCACATTCCACCAACTCTCTGATTATTAGTAATTTTGGCTTTGGAGCCAAGCCAGTCAAAAGAGTATATCATCTCTTAAACATTCGCCAGATAGTAGGAGAAACTACTCGGGAGTACATCACTCATTTCAACAATAAGAAATTAAATGTGGTGAATTATGAGGAGAAAATAACCAACATTGCTTTGATTAGTGGTTTGCTTCCAGAGAAGTTGTATTACGCATAGGCCAAAGATCCACTAAAAATCATGACTAGGCTCATTGCCAAAGCTTGAAAAATCATGAATACCGAGGATGCAATGGCCATTAAGAAAACCACGACAATCAAACCTGATGGCCAGAAAAACACAAAGAAGAAGGAGCCAAAGGATAAGAAGGTCGACAAGATTAAGAAATATGACTAATATACCCCTCTAACAATTGGCGTGCACCACATCTTAGAAGAGATCCGAGGTAATAAAGACTTAAAATGGCCTGGAAAGCTAAGTTCATCGCCAAATATGAGGGATCAGTCCAGGTATTATGATTTCCATAAATATCATGGGCATAATTCGAATAATTGTATTGCCCTCAAAAAATGAAATTGAATCTCTCATTCTTCGAGGAAAATTGACCAAATTTGTAAGTCGGATAGATGGTTGGGAATCCAGAAGATGTCCAGAATCTCCATGCAAAAGCAGAGATGATAAGAAAAGGAGTCAGGAAGACGATTACAAAGATGACCCAGACTTGCCAAAGAAGCCTAAAGAGCAATAAATTTAAGTAGGTATGATATATTTTGGATCTTTCGATTGTCATTTCATCACTGGATGAGATGCTGAAGGAGGAGATGAGGTTGATGAACGGAAAACTGATCTCAATGAGGCCAAATCTTGCTCTTACATACGACGTGTCAACTTGAATAATGAAGAAGATGGTCGGCTAGGAAGGTGAATAAAGACAAGCTGGTCACAGGCTTCTCCAAAAATGATCTCGCAGAAGTACTTTACCCACATGACGATCCATTGGTTGTTACGATCAGAATACAAAAATCATGGATAACAAGAGTTATGGTAAATAATTGATGTTTTGCAGACGTTATGTTCTATGATTATTTTAAAAGAATATGTTTAACAAACAGCCAGCTGGAACCCTATCACATGCCCTTAATCGACTTCCCGGGGGAAAAAGTATATACTTTGGAAACTGTCAAGTTGGAAGTATTGATCAGCATATGGACAATCAGCAGAGTGTAAAAGATTCGGTTCTTTGTTATTGAAAACAATTCTCAATAAGATTATAACATTCTCCTAGAAAGGGTAGGATTGAAGAAGCTTGAAGTAGTAACATCCACTGTTCATCAATGCTTGAAGTTCCCTACTCATTTTGGAGGCAATGTGGTAAAGGGAAATCGGGTAGAAGCTAGGGAATGTTATTACACCTCAGCTCAGTATGAGGAAATAAAAGATCTAAAGAAAAAATTTGTCGCCTTCCAGATTGATACACTGGATCCCAGGGAAGGTGAAGAGCTGGTCAATGGGACATGTTGTAGAAATTATAAAAAAAAGCATAATTCTTGATGACGAGAAGCCAGAGAGGACTACTCAGATTGGTTCCAACTTATCACCATCCCTCAAATAAAAATTAATTATATTCCTTAGATAGTGGAATTTTTTTTTCCTGGAGTCATGAAGATATGCCATGGATAGATACAAATTTCATCTTCCATTAGCTCAACATTAGCAAGGGTGCCAAGCCGATTAAACAGAAGTGCATAATATTCAGTCCCAATAAGAAAATGTATATCCAAGAGGATGTGAAAAACTCCAAAAATCTCATTTCATTGAGAATGTCAAATATCCGGGCTATCTGGATAATGTAGTGACGGTAAAGAAAAAGAATGATAAATGGTGAACGTTTTTGGACTTTACAGACCTGAACAAAGCATCCCCAAAAGATCATTTTCCTTTACCAAGGATTGATCAATTGGTGGATGCCACTGCAGGTCATGAGTTAGTGGGTTTTATGGATGCATACTATGGTTATAACCAGATCAAAATGAAGATAGAAGATAAAGAGAGAACATCTTTCATTACTACCCGAGGTACCTACTACTACAACTTTATGCCTTTTGGTCTTAAAAATGTTAGAATGGCATACCAGATGCTAGTAAACAAAGTATTCAAATAGAAGATAGGGAAAAACATGGAGGTATATGTGGATGGCATGCTCACTAAGAGAAAAAAGGCATACAACCACATCCAAGACCTCAATCAAACGTTTAATCAACTGGAAAAAATCAAATGAAGCCTAACCCGACCAAGTATGTATTGGCATACTTGAAGGAATATTCCTAGGCATCATTGCAAACTAAAGTGGTATCGATGCAAACCCAGCTAAAAACAAAGCATTTCTTGAGATGCAATCTCCTTCATGCAAAAGAAATGTACAAAAGATTACTAGAAGGGTAGCTTCTCTTAATCACTTTGTCTCCCGAGCAACTGATAAATGTCTCTCGTTCTTTAAAGTGCCCAGGAAAACATTTGAGTGGAATGAGGAGTGTGAACATTCCTTTCAGGAGTTGAAGGAGTACATGGGTTGTCCACCACTACTTTCCCGACCAACCAATGGGGAAAAATTGTACTTATATTTAGCTATTTCTGAATCTGTTGTTATCTCGGAACTGGTTAGATCGGAGGAAGGAGTACAAACATCTGTGTATTACACCAACAAGGCTTTTCGGGAAGCAAAAATCAGGTACCCACGACTGGAAAAACTTTCCCTTGCTCTCATTGAAGCCTCAAGGATAATGAAACCGTATTTCCAATCACACACCATTATAGTTTATATAGACATGTTGATGTGTTGGGAAGTCTAGCTTGGAGAATATGATATCATTTATGAGCAGAGAACAACATTAAATGGACAAGCGATTGTAGATTTTATTGCTAAGTTCACGTACCCATGGATAATCCATAACCCAAGGTTGCTTGCCGAGCATACTTTCTTAGAAGAGATCTCAGATCCAAAGCAAACCCAAGTTATAATTGATCAACCAAAATCATTTATTGATAAAGAAATGGCCCACCAATATGTAGAACAGATCAAGAAGATATTCCATTAGGGAATTCTATCTACGGATAGTTTTGATAAAGATACTCCAGTATGGAAATTATATGTGGAAGGATTGTCATGCGCCACAAGAAGTGGAGTTGGTTTTATTACCAGTACTTCTGACGGAATTAATGTGCAATATGCTCTTAGATTTTAGTTTCAAGCCTCCAATAATGATGTTGATTACGGAACATTAATCACAGGTCTAGAATTGGCGTTATTACTAAGCTCCGAGAAGGCTATAACACATAGTGTTCTCAATTTATCGTTAACCAAGTTCTCCAGATATATGGAGCCAAAGGAGACCTCATGATTAGATACCTATCCAAATCTAATGAAGTAATCTATAAGTTCTTACCAGTCCAAATGGTTAGAATACCAAGGGTAGAGAATGTCCGACCAGATGTCCCTGCTCGGCTAGCCTCAGCAACCAGGATAGAGCTCAGATGAACTATTCCAATAGAGATTCTTATAATCAGAAGTATACTCTAGAAAGCCATGGTCAATTTCATTGCCTTAATTTTGGGACCATCATGGATGGATCCAATCAAAGACTACATTAACAAAGGTATTTTACCTACTGATCCAAAAGAGGTAAGAAATATAAATATAAAGCAGCGAGCCATGTATTCGATAAAGGTATCCTATACAGAAGAGGTTATAATGTGCCATTAATTCGACGGTTACATCCCACCGAGGTGCTTGAACTAATCAGGGAAGTGCATGAAGGCTCTTATGAAGCTCCTTCAGCTGATCGGTCATTGGTGAGAAGGATAGCTATGCAGGGGTATTACTGGCCAACTATGAAAGTAGATTGCATTGCCTTTGCAAAGAAGTGTGACAAATTCCAGAAGTATGTTGCGATCCATAGAAGACCAGAGGCTACCCAAACTCTAATTACTTATCCTTGTCTGTTATCTGGGGAATTGACTTGGTCGGCCCATTGTCGACAACCAAAGACAGGTTTAATTACTTGGTGGTAGCGGTTGACTACTTCACTAATTGGGTGGAAGTTAAACCATTGGTGGGAATTCCCTATGAAAAAGTGTTCTAGTTCATATGGAAGCATATCATTTGAAGGTTTGGCATGCCTTATGCTTTTATCACTCACCATGACACTTAATTTGATAATGATGACTTTGCGGCATACTGAACACAATTTAAGATTCAAAAACTCCATTCTGCTCCCACTCATCCACAATGCAATAGCAAAACAAAAATAACCAAAAAAACATTGCTAGATGGATTGAAGAAAAGGCTTGATGTTGTAAAGGGTAACTGGATAAACGAACTGCATAATGTTCTCTGGGCTTATAGAACTACACCAAGAATATCGTGTGACACCCCGCCTAATTAAATACTGGGTGATCAGTTCTTTATTAAATTAAATTAAAGTGTCTGGTTGGTTCATTCTTAGCATCACTATCGAAAAACCATTTTCTTTATTAATCACCCAATAAATAATTAAGCTAAGTGTCAAATCATTTAATAATATAGATTAAGGATCATCGTTATGAATTTATATACATAAACCATTTTATGAACACAGATAATAACATTGAATACCAAACCATACAAGTGGAATAAACAGGCTAGATTAATCATTCCAGATAAATTATCCCAAATCGAAGGACAATGTAATAATTAAAACAATCCCAACTAAAATGGAATAATGAAATAAATAAAGAGTACAAAATCTCTCTGAGCTAAATGGAAACTAGAAAGGGGTGACGCATGCCCTATCTAACAATGACTAAATGAAGAACTGAGATGACAAGGATGAAGTCGTCTACTGTAAAGACCTGCAACTCCCATACTAGCTGCAGCAAGTCAACTGTCCAAAGATCTAAGCCTGATGCCCCTGTGGCTGGGCACCTGTAATACATATACACACACACACACACACACATATATATATATATATATATATATACAAGAGAAAGGAGAGATGACAAGAAACGGGTCAGAGCCCGAGTGTAAAATAGCTTTAAAATAGTTTAGCAAGTATATAAAATGCTTACCAGATGATATTACATACATGTTAGTGCCTCGACACTCACTTAAGAATTCTCACCTCTCAACTAATGTGCACGCCTAACGTACTATTGAACTGACCCATATAAAGTTAACCCAGTTAACTAGTCTAACCCAATCTCCTCTCACCAAACCTGATTCACGTGGTCGCATAACTATGATTTATATATGACAACTTTTCTTATGAATTTATCAAGCCGATTATGTATGTCTCAATACCGCCTTAAGTTCTCAAACACTTTATTTATTTAATATCACTTATTCAATTTTATCTACTTACAAGCATAGGAGATGAATCACAGTTACACATATTTATCACTCATAATATATATACAATTGGGCACCCCACATAAAATCTATGGTGATGGAATACTCTGCTATCAAGTCCATGAACCTCTTGTACAATAAGGGAAATACTAGTTCGGATCCACTCTCAAACTCTATTAACACAAAATACACATATTGGAGGCGAAGCATAGTTCCAAGTCACGAAGAGGTCAGCACATACCCTCACGTCTCTTAGGACCGTTTGACTATCATTCTTAGATAGCCTTTATCGTGGATACTATGTTCTAGGGTACAAGTCAATATCCCCCATAAAGGTCCAATCGAGATAAGACTGTCCCGATGCAAAAACCTCCATGATAGCAAGTAGCAGGGGTATGATTACACACAGATATTGACATACTCTCTCTCTCTCTCTCTTTTTCTATACATATATATATATATGCACTCATATATATATATATATATATATATATATATATATATATATATATATATATATATATATATATCTATTTCAGCTAGGTACGTCTACGACCCATGACACATTCTAACCATACGTAGCACATAGCGCTCGAATCCTACATATAATTAATTCATTCTTTTATCTTCCTAATTATCGCAAGTTCTTAAGTACTTCTCGTCTCTCGAAGTGTTTCATCTTAATATGTATGAAATCAGTAGGTGTACCCTCTCTACCCTACTGGTCTTACTCATTCTTAATTCCTTAAAAACTTGATTTAATCATACACACGGTCTTCTCCCCATTTTATACCCTCGTGACCCCACGGTTAAATCTCATATAACAATCGTATTACCCAAACCTTATCTACAACCCTACTGGTCCTTCCCAAGTCACATCATGGTATTCAAGTTCTGTCTACGGGTCCTTATACATTGGGGTTGGGTAATCATTAAAAAGGATACAAGATTCAATTTCCAGGAGGAGTCGATCGATCGATGGGGATGGTCGATCGATCGATCAACATTCTTGTGTCGATCAATTGATCAAACAGTTATTGGCCCATAAATTATGCACATAATTCCTACGGGTTTCTTCCATTTTAATAATCAAAACCTCCATAAAAACGTCCCAAACTCCTAACCAAACACCAAAAACATTATAGTAATAGGTGTGAACAATTTCTAACGTAAAATCTGAAGAAATTTATTAAGGAATCATCATTAAATGGTTGTTATTCATGATTTGGTTTCTAACCCTAGTTTGCCATATTAATTCAAGAATCCACATGATATTTCCAGATTTCCTTCTATAATCAACATTAAAATCCGTGATAATTGTTCTACATGTAATAAGGATAACATCCTAACATCATTTCCAATCAAACATATGAATTCTAGTCTTCTAAATATATCAAATCTCCATAAAACTTATAATTATATTTCCTACTCTAACATGGATGAAATATCAACTCAAGAACAGAAAGATAGATACTTTCCTGGAAATCAAAGGTCTGATCTGATGACTTTAAGTGGTATAGAAATGATCCACTTCTTTCGATCTACGCTTTGATGGTAATGGAGTCGCAAAATAGGTGGTTCTTGGACTTGAACACCTTGGAACGCTCTCTTCTTCTTCTTCCTAAGGTCTCCCTCACTTTTAATTATGAAAACCCTAACTCCCCCGACACACCATCTGATATAGCCTTTTAATTTTCGTCATTAATTAAGGCCCAAAATTAGAAATTACTAAAATGCCCTCCCGGGTTGTCGGTTAGGCCTAAAAACGTCCTGAGACCCAAACAAAATCCCCGGATACACTTTTCTGACTATCTCAACCCTTCCAGACACATTGGAGCACTTGAAATGACCATACAAGAAAATTACAATTAATTTACTTTTTATTTCCATAAATTAGTCCTGACACGCGCGTCCCGACTTAATTTCTATAACTGTCGTATTATTCACTGGCGACAATTTTAATAGATTCAATCTCATATATTACTTTACTCATTAAGTAATATTCAACATAATTTTCACCAAATAATTACTAACTCTCGTCACGCTAGTAAATATTTATTTTAAAATCTCGATTAATATTTAATTAATTTATCCCAATTTAATTTAAGTAATCCCATAATTAAAGGCTATGAAAATACGGGGTATTACATATCAACTGGAGAAACTCCCTACTTGCTTGCTTTTGGGTCAGAAGCAATGGTTCTAGTCGAGATCGATTTACCAACTCATAGGGTACTGAATTTTTACTCCCCAAAGAAAGACCTCGTGAGAAGGTTGGATCGGGATCTAATTGAAGAAGTTAGAGAACATGTTGCACTCCGGGTAACTATTTATCAACATAGAACTGCTCAGTTTTACAATAGAAGGGTCAAGCCGACCAACTTAAAAGAAGGAGATTATGTCCTCAAGAAAGTGATCCAAAGAGGAAATAAGTTGGAGACAAACGGGCACGGTCCTTATCGTATTTCTACAGTCGTCCGACCAGGAACTTTTTGTTTGGAGCCACTTGAAGGGGGAGAATTTAAGAATCCTTATAAAGTCGATCACCTTAGGACTATGAGTAATTTTATAACATTTACTATTAGGTCTTCCTTTTATCCAAGTTAATAAAAGTCGTAATCAGTTATGATTCTATTTTTCTAGAGAGTTTAGTGTCTTCCTTTCGGAGTACGGTGATAAACATGCCCAACAATAGTTACATCTGCATTTAGAGAGTTTAGTCAAGTTAAACTTATCAAATTCGAGATGCATCAATAGCTTCATGTATGACTTCGTCTTTGACAGGTCACGGACAAGAAATTTGCCCGACTAAGTAAAACTTCATGTACAACTCAAAGTTACGCAAGAAGTCTTACCTAACTAAATTAAAATACATGAATACGCATATACATTCATAATACCCTATGTCTCCAATGATAACTAATGCCAACACTTATCTCAACAAAACTACTTATAATTTTTCCTAAGGGTATTAGTAGAATATAAGTCATTCCACATCAGAGTCAACAATGAATCAACCACTTATCATTTAAGAAGATTACCTAGTCGGCGAGCCGATTGACTGATCATAAGCTTAAAACCTAACATTGATTCACATACTTATCATTTAAGAAAGTTACCTAGTCAGGAAGACTGATTAACTAACCACAAGATCAAATGCAGCATTGTATCAAACATTTTCCATCTAAGTAGATTACTTAGTCGGCAAGCCAATTAACTAATTTCAAATAAATGGCAAATAATACTGAGATACATAAGACAACATATGCTAAAAATAGAAATTCTTTTTATTCCATAAAAAGAATATATAAATAACTAGCAATTTCAAAGAGAGATAATTGATTGCGCTGGACCCATTCCAGCAGGAGGGTCATCAAGGGTATATGGTGAATTTATTGTATTAAAATCCCTTACCATTTGGCATTTACTATTGCTCGGCCTATCAAGTAAATGAGGAGGACGAACCAGCTCAAATTCATCATTTAGGCCATAATCACACAAGTATTTACTTATCAGGCATTGAGGAATGGCATCAGGTGGAATCTAGCTTGTGTCTAGTTTGAATGGAGGTTGGGTACAGTCCAAGAAACTTGGGTCATTCTAGTGCCACAAATCACTGTCTTGATCATACTTTAACAAGGTCAACAAGTTAGTCCACCACTATTTGCAGCCTTCACGATTACTTTGTACAAGATGATCATCCAAGTGAGTTAAGGCCTCATTATAGCCATCCATACACATTTCTTTTGGATACTTATGAAAGTGGAATGTCAGCCTATCGACTTTATCTTGAAGTTTCTTGAGAACTAGGTCTTTGGATTTAGCAAAGCAGCTTGGTTAGACAAGGTCTTTTTAGTCCTTTCCTCTTTAACAGTTGTTCGAGTAACCTCTAATTACCTGGAAGATTGGATCGACTTGGTCTTCTTCCTCTTCTTTTTTAAATTGTCCAGCTCATTAATATATCATTCTCAAGTTCTAGAAAGGAAGCTCCTTTACTCGGCAATGATTCAAAGGATTTCTTTAAGTTGTCCAGCTCATTTTTTATGTGATTATTTTCTTCTTCAAGCAGCCTGCCAACTTCTTGAGCTTTTTTAACTTCTTGATTTAACAACAATTCCTTCCTGCTATATATTGAGGCATATTCTTCAAGTTTTTTCTCAAAACCAATCTCCTCACTCAAAAAATTTTACTTGGCTTGATAATCCGCATGGAGTGAAGACGAAAACAATTTATGATCCCCTTGCAGATCCTCAATCATCTCATAATAATCAGCATTATTGTCTACAACTCTATCCAGGAGGTAATTGAGATGAATGTAAGACTCCTTCACTTGATCTGAAACATCTAGGCCGAGCAACCCTGATAAAACTTCCTCGAATAAAGGAACAAGGACAACCTCAAAGATATTTTTTCATCATTTAAGTAGGTCGGATTCAACAGAAATAATAGCTTTTTTCCTGACATCAAACTAGAAAGTTATAAGTATGAGTCCACGGGGCAAATCTATAGAAGTAGGCAATACAAAAAATAACAAACCAACAAGAATTCAAGATCATTCAAAGGAATAAAAGTTGATATAATAAAAGTTATTCTTTCATTTATTAATCATTGAAGTACAAGAGTTGATACATCATCAAGAAAGGAAAGATAAACGTAAACTTGCTAAAAAGGAGCAAAACCTTCTCCTTGTCCTAAGCATGGTCTTGGCTGGCAGCATCAGGTTGGTCGATGTGGGAATTTGGCACCATTGAGGACTCAATGGGCATTAGTGAAGACTCTTAGGACTCATCCTCATCATCAGACTCCTTATCCGGGTTAGGTGGAGTACTAGGGTCATTCCTTTAGAAGAGTTCAATATTTTCTTTTGTGCCAACCACCTTCAAGGCCTCAGACCCCCTTCCCTGACGGATAATTTTTTTGCATACTCAATTTGAGTAGAGGTAGTAAAAATTGCCTTCTCTCATCCTTTATTAAAGGCAACTTTGCCTTTTGTCTTCAAGGAAGTAACTTCAGAAGTCTGACCAACCACCTTGACTTCAGCAGTTTGGTCTCGAGTTGTGACTTCTGCAAGTTTATCTTCGATAACCTTGGATCTATCTTCAGCATCCTTAAATTTTCTTTTGGTTACCTGGGCTTTTTCATCATCAGCATTTATCTTGCCCTCATCAAGAGTTTCCCTATCATTGGCCTTCTTCAACTCCTCATCCCAAAACTTCTTCTTTGATTCCAAAGCTTATCGAGAAGCAATCAAAGATTATCTCAGGCCCTCAAAGTCCTCCTCCACTTCACCAGGAGAGGTCCTTAGTTGGTCATCCTTCTCCATTATTTGGTTGAAGTCAACCAAAACCTGCGATAAGAATAAATAGTCAGATGTCAGAAGAAATTCAGGAAAATGGAGAAAAAAGAAGAAGATAAGATAATTACCAGAGCCAAATTCTTGCATGCCCTCTCTGTTAGCCTAGTCCTGGGCATGGGGGCTGATACAGCACAATTAGTAGGAAGGGTTCTAGACTTAATCAAACCCCTGGCCAACCCATGGTTAATAACAATAGAAGCTGACCCAATATCAAGGTTAACTTGGATTTTTATCATTAACTCTTGTTAGTCGACCAGACTCTTTTTTGTAGCCAACGCTTGCTAGTCGACTTGCATTTTATGTTCTTATTTCTGAGTATCAGGAAAACCCCTCTTCAATATCTTAAATTGAGACTCGGTAGTCTCATCAGCAACAAGAACTTGAGCCCTCTTATCACCAGCTTGGGATTTCTTCTCAACTGGCTTCTTACCAACATGAATACTTTTCTTGGGAGGAGGAGATAATGGCTCACCCATTAACTTTGGCATCTTACTCTTAGTCATGTCTGTTGAAGGAGAAAGACTGATATCAGAAATATCAAATAATTCAAATGAGGAAGAAGTTCCTCCCCAGATGAATTCAGCACCTGTGGATTCAGTGGCTGAGGAAGTAGGCACGGGGTCTTTTTCCAAGTTGATTGCAATTTGGGGCAGCACGAGTGTTGGTCAAGAAATAAAAGATGTGATAGAACTTCTGTATTAGAATTACAAAGAAGCTGATCCGACATGTTCTTATCTCACTCTCTGGTTGAGTCCCTACAGAAACTTCATCTCTTCAAGGTTAATTTCCCCTTTTTTAGGACACCTCTTCTTTCTTTTCTCTGCGTTAAAAAGAAACATCAAAGTTAACCGGAAAACATCAGGAATGCACAGTAAAGGAGGGAAGACAGTAAACAGAATTACAACTTATGCCACGTCCTAATTTAGGACATCTGGGACCAGTATAAGATACTCCATTAGGGAGGGGAGGATGTTTGTAGTTCTTTACAACCACGCCATAATCCCAATAATCCTTATTGGAATTTGGTAGATTTACTAAATCCCTATTGGCTTGCCTAGTACAAGAATATAATTGGTAACAAGATCATTTTGCGTCATAGATATATTTTACAAGTTGAATATAATTCTTAGTACAAGAATTTATTTTTGTAAAACTTTTCAATAATATTTGATAAAAAATGAAATAAGTAAATTAAAAACATAATTAATTAATTTTAAAAAGTGACAAATTTTAAGGTGGGCGGGGGGAGAGAGAGAGAGAGAGAGAGAGAGAGAGAGAGAGAGAGAGAGAGAGAGAGAGAGAGAGAGAGAGAGAGGAATCTATGATTATGCGAATAAAAGTAAATTAAAAAAATAGTTAATTAATTTTTAAAAGTGACAAATTTAAGGGGGGTGGGAGAGAGAGAGAGAGGAGTCTATGATTATGCGAATAAAAGATGATGGTGGATGAAATAAGTGTGTGGGTGAGTGGAATAAAGTAAAGAATGATTTGTTTAATAAAAAGAGAAAGGAGTGTGGGATGTGGGGTAACATGTGTGAGTAGGTAGGTAAAAACATTTAACAGGAAGGAAGATGATAGGTATGTGTATGGAAATGAAATAAAGAAAGAAATGATGATGCATGAACGTATGAGTGTGTTGGAAATAGCTATGTAGTAAATATTAAAAAATAAAAAGTAGGTAAGAAAGAGAGAGGACGAAATATTAAAAAATGTAAAAGAGGAGGGGTTTTAGTTGCCCTCTCTTCATTTTATTAGCTGCAAAATTAAAAAATAATAATTGGAGGTTTTGGAGAAGAAGAAGAAGAAGAAGAAATACAAAAATAGGAGGATTATTTAAGGAGGAAATCTTGGATTATCTAAAAGTTATTTTTTATCCCCATTCCAACTTAGATATTATTTCAAGGTGACTCAAAATTATTCCTTTTTTTTAGATAGTACTAAATATATTGGTAATTATATGAAATAAATTATTTAAATTGAAATCTTCATACTTATATGTAAAATAGAATTAAATTCTATAAATATTTATGAACGTATATATTGTTAGGTATATATTTATGCATGAAGTGAAATGTAGATAATGTTATAAAGCTTCAAATTTTGTTCTGGTTTATAATAATTTTTAAAATTTTGCATAAACATGAATTGGCACTTTTGACTAAAAATTTTGTACATGGTATTTGGGTAATTTATATCATGTTTACTATTTGCAAAATTTACTATTCATGAATATATGTTGAAACATAAAGAAAATGGAATGAATATAGTAATATTCTAGAAATTCTTATTATTTTTTTTTTGTTAAAGACCGAAGATAATAATTCAATATTCAAAACTTTATATTGCATGATTATTAGTTCAAAAGAAAATTTACTAAAAGAAATAGTATGAAAAGATTCTTAATAGTAAATATTTATGGGTGTTGACAAAATATGAATATAATGAATAGTATTCAATGTGCAGGTATACTAAACGAGTTGTATGAACCCTAATGATAAATTGTGTGATTTAATGATCATGGTTGATATTTGATAAAGAATTTGTTTTTAAATCAAAAATAAAATGGAAGGATTTTTAGATGATTGACTAAATTTTGAAGAGTTAAATATATGAATTTCCAGAAGTATGTAAAGGAAGTGCAATGGATAAAATGAAACAAATTACTGAATCACGTTTGAGATGTTTTAAGCAAAAATATCCTACGTAAATCCTTAGAATTCACTATTAGTCCGGTATATTAACTAGGGTCTTAAAACTCTTGAGTCAACTCGATCAGCAAGATAATTTTTTGAATGTGTTATACAAGGCTAGGAGTGGGTAAGGCCTTCCGTTTTATTTTTATGATGCCCTAAAGTCTTTCGCTCGGCTTTTTAAATTTATTCCCCCTTCGTAAACGTGAGGTGTGGACCAGTATTGTGGCGCAAACATAATGTATAACCATCCAATTAAAAAGTTAGAACCGGGACTGATGCCCTATTGCAAGTTTTGATTCGGAAAGGTGTTATTATTATGGGTGGGCACAGGGGATTCATCCATGTAGGTCAGACCAGTAAGAGGCCAAAGTGGAATGAACTAAGGTGAAAAAGAAAATTTTAGAAGCCTTAAGTTTAACTTTAATTTAAGCGTTTTCAGTAATAAATTATGTTATGTTAGTTTTTAAAATATTATACTACGTTAAAAATTATAAAAATATATGTTTATAACATTTATCTCAAATTGTAAAAATACTTAAATGGAAACTTTGACTCCATTTGTTATTTATGCCACTTTACTCTAAGAGATTGTCCAATATTATAATAAGTGTTGGATTGTCACGTGTTATTTTAAATATGAGTGGTTAAAATGATAAAGTTTGATACGAAAAAAACTACCGCCACCACTAAAAGGAAACTACATTCTTGTCCTAGGATGAGAGAGAAACTAAATGTCTTGTTCCGTTGAATTAATAATGGTTGGTATATTATTATTTATGAGTACGATGGTCATGTTTTTAAATAATTGGATGTTTCATTATATGATTCAAACCAGTATTTGAAGTACTAACTCGGGTTATTTAAATTTAATTTAAGCATTTCCAATAACAAATTGTGTTATGTTAATTCTAATAATATTATACTAAATCAAAAATTATAAAAATATATGTTTATAATATTTCTCTAAAATTACAAAAATACTTAAGTGGAAACTTTGACTCCATTTGTTATTTATGCCACTTAACTATACGATATTGGGCCCTCTATGAGTTTTTTTGTCACATGTTATTTTAAATATGAGTGATTCAAATGAGAAATTTGATTACGGAAAAGAAACTACAGCCGCCACTAATGGGAAACTACATTCTTATCTCGGGATGTGAGAGAAACTGATTGTATTGTTCTGTTGAATTATTAAAGGTAATTATATTATTATTGATGAATACGATGGTTATATTCTCAAATAATTGGATGTTTCATTATGTGATTCATACTAGTATTTTAAATACTAACACAAGTTGTGTTTATGCACACTCGAATGTATGTATTTCAAATGGATGAAGCCAAATATCACAAGTAGGAACAACCATTCTTAGTAGCTACCCATTGACGGAACGAAGTGGAGTACGAAATTTGGAAATCGTTGCAGAATTAAATTACAGTTCATTTTAGATTTTCGTTTGTTATTTTGGAAGTTGGCATGTGGGCTACCATTGATAAGTAGTTGTCTTTACAATTGAAATTTTTATCTATTTCATTTGGGACTGTATTATTATTATATTTTTCAAAAATCATGTATGAGATGAGATATCACATCTTATGGGCATTTAAAATTCTTGTAACATGAGCATTTAAATTTTTCCCCTTACCAAAATAATTCGTAGGTCTAAAATTAAATTAACATTAGGATTTTGGGCGACGGAATATTGGATGGGAATTAACTCAATCAGATATTTAATTATCAAAAAAATAGGGTCGTGACAATATTATATACTTGAGCTTTGTGTGTATATGTGTGATATACATATGTGATGCATTTGTGTGTTTACACGTGGTATAGGGTTTATGGGTTCCTAGTCATGGCATACTATGATATAAGTAATTGAGCCTTGTTTATGTATAAGCATATGATAACTGTGAAGTATACGCTTTAACATTATGATTTAGCGAATTTCAAGGACGAGATTCCTGTATTTGTGGGTAAGAATGTAAACCTCGTATTTTTGTGTATTATTTATTAATTGAGGAATAAATAATAAATAGGATAAATAATTACTTGTGTAATTGGTAATAATAAAGTGCTTAATTTAGATGATAATTAAATTTTGCACGCGGTGTGATTGTTATAACGTGTGTTTGGAGTAATTAATTATATGATTTTTGGGTTAGGAGTACGCGTAAAATAATTAAATGAATAGTTTATTTATATGGTCAGTTTTTACCGTCTATTGTGGGTTGTATAACTTCGATTGGACTCTAGAGCGTCACAAAGGTCCAAATTTGTGTTTTATCATCTTAAGTCAGGCACGGGGTAAGTATACCCTTAAACTAAGTTTTGGACTATTCCAAGCAATATCTTTACCCAAGTTGGGGTCCCAAAAATAGGCCTATTACGGAGGTACAAAATTAAAAGTGCTT
The DNA here is from genome assembly GCA_949130495.1 of Sambucus nigra. Lineage (NCBI taxonomy): Eukaryota > Viridiplantae > Streptophyta > Magnoliopsida > Dipsacales > Adoxaceae > Sambucus > Sambucus nigra. The sequence goes on from OX422220.1 coordinate 516,361,595, forward strand.
AGTATAGTTGGGACTCTTTAATTAGTGATATGTTAACATAAGAACAAACCCTAGGAGCCATAATATTTTGGGAGAATTAGAAAATACTCATACAGAAGAGAAGCAAATGATTTAAATAGGAGTGCATCATTCTTCAACCTAAGGCATGAAATTTCTTGCAACGTCACCTTATAATCTCTAACTAATTTATAATTTATGTTTTCAATCTACGTTTCTGGATTAGAATTCATGTTTAGAACTACATATGTTCTATCTTAATCATGTTATGGTTTTGGGTTAATTAGAAGTGGATATTAACTAATCCCAATGGAAAGTTCATGTTTTAGAAGAAAAAATCTGAAATTTCTCATTTTTTATGTATGAATATGTGTTAGAACGTATGTGTTAGTATTTAATCACGTTTGTCAGATAAATCCCTTTGTTAGTTTGAAGATTCGTTGTGGAATTGGATGAGATTTATAATCCACTCATGTTTTTACAAAAATATTGTTAGAAATCGTTAAAATCACGTACCCGTGTTTATAATTTGTTTTGGTATTCTTTGGTTACTATTTTGGACCTCTATAACTCGTTAAAGGAAGTTTGGGGAAGGAAGCCTTCGTTTTTAGGAAAATCTAGGTCGTTTTCATAGTACAAATCAATTCGGGCCTATGGGCGAATGGATTCGGCCCCTAGGTCGGGTTGAGGTCAGGTTGAGGAATATACCGTGTAGCTATTACGAGTTGATTCGAGTATATGAGAGGTTGTCCATATGAGAGATGGTTGAAAAAAATTCGAATTTAGGTTTATTAGTGTATAAACGAAAAGAAAATTGTGTAACTTTAATTAAGGTAGAATAATGGATAATACTTTAATTGATTGTACACTTCGGCATTGGGTATTGAGTTAGAATGGGTAGATGCACGAGTGAGTGGTATCCTATTATTGTATGTATATATCGAGCTTAAATATTATGGAGTTAAAGTGTTCGGGAGCTTAATTTAGTTCTTAAGAGATTATAGGTCGTGCAATTAATTTAGTAATTAAATGAAGAGCTATGCATGTACATTACGAGAGAGGTATACGTACTCATATTTTAGAGACCAAATAAACTAGGAGTTCAATTTAATAAGGTTTAAGAGTTAATAAACCAAAAAATGTATTGGATAATCCAGTGGTTAAGGATTTAGTTGATTTAGGGTACGCTTGATTGTACATTGTATCCTACTTGGTTGTACATCTTTTACATGGTTTGAGAGATAGTAAACCAAACTAAGTGACAATCCGTAATTTGAGGATTGGGATGCTTTGGGTACGCTTGAGAGTGTGCATTATCATGTATATATTTATATATATATATATATATATATATATATATATATATATATATATATATATATATATATATATATATAGAGAGAGAGAGAGAGAGTAAATACACATAATATAAATACACATAAACAAAACTACGTGACAATCCGTAATTTGAGGATTGGGATGTTTTGGGTACGCTTGAGACTGCATTATCTTGTATATATATATATATATATATATATATATATATATAGAGAGAGAGAGAGAGAGAGAGAGAGACAGGCTCTCCAACATACCTCATTAAACATACCTATGAATATACCTATTTTTTTTAAATAGTAAAAAAACTAACTTTGAGTTGATATTTTTATATGGGTTCATGATATTTTAATGTGCCCCTATCAAAATAATCAGCTCAAAATAATGTTTTTTGTTATTTTTAAAAAATAGGTAAAAAATCTCACAGTTATATAGGGTAAAAACTGTCAATTTTTTTACCTATTTTTTAAAAATAACAAAAAACATTATTTTCTGTTGATTTTTTTTACAAAGGCACATTGAAATATCATGAACCCATATAAAAAATTTCATCTCAAAATTAATTTTTTTACTATTTTAAAAAATGGGTATGTTGCTAGGTATGTTGTTAGGAGGTATGTTGGAGAGCCTGACTAATATGTTCATAGGTATATATATATGCTCTCCAACATACCTCATTAAACATACCTATGAACATATATCCAACATACCTGACTATACATATATATATATATATATATATATATATATATATGAACATGTCAGTACTCATTGGGAATCTATCGGTTGGGGTTGCGTTCGCTATCTGGATCGTGTACCAAAAACCTGGATAATGATGCAGGACGTAGTGGAGGTCGTTATATTAGATCATACGGCGGGGGTATCACTCCTTTGTGATGAGAGAAGGTTTGTTGTTTGGAGGCATTAGTCAGGTCGGGTATGGGCTCGTTAGTGGCGAACTCTGTAGTGATCACCCCATAGCTTATATGTGTATTTTTCTTAAGTTCTTTATGTGAGGGGATCCTACGGACTTACCGATAGACGCACGAGATTGTCCTCTAAGGTAATGGCCTTCATGTGATGTAATGAATAAGGAGAAGAATTTAATATAGTCCAGTGATGGACAATTGATAATGAACCCTATGTCGTGCTAAATACACTGTGATTTACTTATTTTTCCTCGTGGGTAACATTGCGAGGGTTAGTAGTTGGGTTGTATTCTTACACGCGTAGTTAGTTATATCCATATTGCATGATAGATAGTTGTTGCTTATCATTTATGATAGTTCATAGACAAACTCGTGTATTAAAGATGTTAAAACATAAAGATTTTTACATTTATGAGATCGTGAGTATCTTACTAAAAATATATGCGTGGACGTTGGGGTGTAATCCTACTTTGGTAATTAGTTTCATTCCATGATAGTTGTTGATTACGTGATAGTACTTTAGTCTAGAGATAAATATTTTTTTCATGGTCATACCTTCGGTTGGGACATGCGTGTAGTACTACACTTAGATGGCATGTGAAAGCCTACGGGTGGCATGTATTGTAAATGAGTCCCATGATTAATTACTTTTGAAACTATAGTTATTTATAGCAACTTTAGGGCGCTGACCCAAAATTATAAATGTTTTCCCCCACGGGTATTATTATATTGTATACAGGTTTAGCGGGTTAAGCGGTCAGACTTGCAATCTTGGAGATCCAGTTATCATTCTTAGAACTGGAGTGTCGTTTCATCCTAGTTGTAATTGTATTCAAGAGTTTGATTTAGAGATAGTTTCACTTGCATTTCTTTGTCTTCATTTCGAACAATTATAATAAGACATTTGATATACTGAAATCATTTATTAGAGGTTAGTTATATCAGTTCAGTTAATTCCTCATTGAGTTTTTGTTGTGAATGGTTTTTATTTACTGTAGTTTTGTTTATCGTTGATACTGAGAATGATATAAATTATTTTAGCACTCCTAATATTTCGTGTCTAGTGTGATCAATCGAGCGTGAAAAGTTAAAAGGTGTTACATCCCATTAAAGAAATTAGATAAAAATGTTGAGTTTTGCAACAAATAGCAAGAGTAGAGTAGTCACCTGTCAGCAATGCATTGAATATTACGTGGAGGTCGATGATGTGGTCGATGATGTTGTGGTAGTGGTTTGATTACGTGGAGGTTAATGTCGGGAGTAGAAGTAGAGGGTGGTATTGGTTTGATTAGGATTTTGATTTGAGAGAAGATAAAGTGAGGATTTTTGGTTCAAACAATATATTTGGGGGTTAAGTCTAATTATGAAATAAAAGGTTCTTAACAGAGTTAGAAATATGTTAGGATTTGGGGGTTATGTTCAAGACATTAGTAAACTACAGCTTATGTCAATTATAACATTATAAAGCAGGTGTTATATAAGAAAGACATTAAAACTTTATATTTTCCATCTACCCGCTTATGGTATTCAGTTCCTTATGTAACCCTGTGATAAAAAGCATATATATATAGAGTCGGACTCTCCAACATACCTCATTAAACATACCTAGCAACATACTTATTTTTTTAAAATAGTAAAAAAAAAATTTGAGTTGATATTGTTTATATGGGTTTATGATATTTCAATGTACCCCTATAAAAAAAAAATTACCTCAAAATTATATTTTTTGTTATTTTTAAAAAATAGGTAAAAAATCTGACAGTTATATAGGGTAAAAAATAGGTACCTCTGTATGTTGTTAGGTATGTTGCTAGGAGGTATGTTGGAGAACCTGACTCTCTCTCTCTCTCTCTCTCTATATATATATATATATATATATATATATATATATATATATAGTACTGCTCTTGTGCGGACTAGACATGTCTCACCTGACAGTGAGCCCAGAAAAGAGAGAGAGTGCCTATAATTTAGCCAATAATTTCTAGGATCACCGTCAGGTGACACACGTACAGTCAACTCTGTTAAAATGCTGGACAGTCCGCAGAAGAGCATTATATATATATATATATATATATATATATATATATATATATATATAGAGAGAGAGAGAGAGAGAGAGAGAGAGAGAGAGGTCAGCATGGGTCACCCAAACTGGTCCCCCGAATGGGCCTTTTTTTTAAATACCAAAAAATCTTTTTTTGAGTGAATTTTTTTATGTGTTGTTTAAACTTTTGAGTGCCTTGTAAAAAAAAACACCACAAAATGCATTTTTTTGCTATTTTAAAAATCTGGATCAAAATATGTCAGCTTTTAATGGCTTAAGAATTGACATATTTTAGCCCATTCTTTTAAAAAAGGAAAAAAATGCATTTTGAATTTATTTTTTTACAATGCCTCTGAAATATTTAAAGACCGCATAAAAAAATCCCTCAGTTTGTTTTGGACATTTAAAAAAAAAAGACCCGTTTGAGGCCCCCGTTTTGGGCGACCCGTTGGGGATCTTTCTCACTCTCTCCCTCCCTTTCTATATATATATATATATATATATATATATATCAAGGTTCTAAAAAACGTGAGGCGTGATCGAGGTGTGGAGGCAAGCCTTAAGCCTTAGAGGTAAAAAGGCGTGAAAAGGTGTTTAAGCCTTTTAAATATATTTTAATATTTTTTAAGGATAACAAGGCTATTAAAGTACTAAAATTGTACTTATCATAAAAATATGTTTGAATATTTGCAAATTAAAATACTATTTGATTATTTTGGATGAGATAATGGTTCGGTTAGTAAAAAAATTCTTCAAAATGTGATATCGTTTCACTAAAACATTGTTATTTTTGTAAAAAAAGTGCGCCTTAAGGGTTTTACCAAGAATAAGGCGTAAAAAGCTTAAGGCGGGGTTTTTCTCTCAAGCCTCAAGCCTAGGCGGATTTTTTAGAACATTGATATATATATATATATATATATATATATATATATATATATATATATATATATATATATATATATATATATATATATATGCACGCTTATGTACATGCCTCATACCTCAATATATATACCTTTCTTGCAAACCTAATTTTTTTAAATACTAAAAAAGTATTTTTGAGTTTATTTTAAAAAAAAAAAACTAGCATGTTTTGACCAAGTTTTTCTAAATAGCAAAAAAAATGCATTTTTTGTTTATTTTTTTACAATGCCTCTGAAATATTTAAATACCACGCAAAAAATCACCCAAAAAAATATTGTTTTGGTATTTAAAAATTGGATCAATTCGCAAAAAGTCCCTCAGACATTTTTTAATACGCATTTAGTCCAAGCCTTTTTATTTTGTTCCAAAAAGTCCATCAAACACTCATTTAATTAATATTCTTTTATTTTTAAAGATTCGCGCTAGCGGCACACATTAAGTATTTTTATGTAGTGAGGGACTTTTTGAAACAAAATAAAAAATGTTTGGAATAAACGTGTATTAAAAAATATTTGAAGGACTATTTGGTATATGCCCCTTGAAAAAAGTCTCGTTTGGGGCATCTCTTTTGGGTGACCCGTCGGATATCTTTTATATATATATATATATATATATATATATATATATATATTATAGGCATGCTCATGTACATACCTCATACATCAATATACGTACCTCTCGTACAAACCTACTTTTTTTAAATACTAAAAAAATATTTTTTTTTAAATACTAAAAAAATATTTTTCAATTTACTGTTTTAAGGGTGTTTAAATATTTAAAACTAACACATTTTGATTGATTTTTTAAAATGGCAAAAAAAATATTTTGAAGTGATTTTAAACAAATCCACACCAATTTCTAAAAACTAAATGACTCAAAAATGTAAGTCTTCGTCAACTTTGAATTATTTCCCATTAGCAAGACCTGAATGCCATTACTCAAAATAATGCATGTATTCGTCGACTTCAATTATTTCCCACTAACAAGGCCCGCATGTGGACTCAAAAGAATGTTAAGTCTTTGTCAAGTGCAATTATTTCCCATTTCTCGAAAATGCAAGTCATGACTCGAGAATGCAAGTCTTCGTCGACTTCAAGACCATGAAGTCGTCCATTCCATGTGTAATTTTCAAACTAATGAACAGAGATGTTATAGATGTTAAATCAAGCCAAACTTTTATTTTGAGACCATTACTCAATTATGATACACACTAATAAGTGATACCAACAGGATCGTACACAATACAAACTTATTAGTATATATATTACACGAGAATGCTTTTTGGAAATTTTCATTTTGGTTTTTGGTTCCCACACCTTTTAATGTATACATTATAAGTTAGGATATACATAAATTTAATACAAGTATATTACAAAATTTATATTTATATATATCATGAAATTTCACATAGAAATTTTATTTTTTCCAAAAAAATTAAGCAAAATTTATTCTATACATTATTAAAAATCGGATATACATTAAGGGAGAGTAACTTTAGCGTCAAAAAAATATATTAGTGAACTGGAGACAAAAAAATCTGGCCAGTGAGTTAAACTAAAAAATTGATTTTTTTAATATAAACCAATTATGACATGATAAGAACACGGCATAATTCGACTTTTACCAGTCTATCACCAATAAATGTGCTTTGTGTGTAATTGTTTCTCAAATTCTCTTACTCGGTGATTTGAAATCAATTTTTTATACTCATTTCCTTTCACATTAATAGTTCTACTTTCCTATTTGGGTCGTCCCAAATTTATAGTCTATTTTTTTCGTTTAAACATAATCAATTAACCAAATTTCACGATAATAAACAAGGCTTAATCCTGTCATTGATGGAGTGAATCGTTGAAACCCGTCTTTTTAAATAGCGACTACTAATTTTGTAAGTATGTAGTACATTTTAATCCTAAATAACTCAACTTCCAACTGCACTAATTTCCATATTTGTCTTCCAAAATTACACGGGGGATATCCTTTTCAAATTTTCAAAATGTCAAATAGAATATTAATTTCTTTCACTTTTTTGAAAACAAAGACATGATATTTTTATTAATTGCAACTAAAAAGGTCATACCCAGTCCTCAAGGTTCCCACTCTACTGCTGGGCTTGAAAAAGTTGGATGTCGACTGCCTTACCTTCGTGTATTATATGGAAAGATTGCTCTCATGTCTCGAATCCGAGATCAATCGTAACTGGGACGAGAGTCCTCTAAATAATATATTAATGAGTATTCTTGTCATTGACTACTTTATAATGGAAATTCTGCCAAATAATAGTAATTAGTGAGATTAGTGTTACCTCTAGTGTTAACTAATACCTTGATATTATATTATCAATGGAATTGAGTAGAAAGTTCCTTGCACTGACAAATACATAACATCTAGTTAGTTAGTTTTCTTCTTTTTTCTTTTACGGTGGTTGCTTATTTATCCTAAAGGAAAAATCTAGGTCAAACTCTTGATTTGTGACTCACAATGTGTGTCACACTGACTTCGCACACAACCATGGGTCCTAACTTGTTTTTCTTTTAATAAAAATAAAAAATTTGTATTTTGCAATAAAAACTATTCTTTTTTAACTATTTTTTTAACTGTTTTTTTAAAGTGTTTTTCACTTTTTTAACTGTTTTAAAAAAAAAAAAAAATATTTCACTATTTTTTTTTAAATCACTTTTATTGAAAATTCGTATTTTCAATAAAAGTCATTTTAAAAAAATGTTTAAATGACGTGGATCCGCAGTAGCGGCACTAACCAATCGCGATAATGACATGGGTCCGCGGCAACGACACTAACCAACCGCGATAATATGGGTTCGCGCCAGCTTTTAAAAAATAATTTTTCATATTTTTATTAAAAACAGTTTTTCTTTTTTACTTTTATTTATTGAAAATATAAATTTTTAGTTTTTATTAAATGACGTGGGTCCGCGTCAGCGACGCTCACCAATCGTGATGCTGATGTTGGTTTGCGCGAGCAGCACCAACCAATCACGATGATGATGTTGGTTTGCTCGAGCGGCACTAACCAATCAGGATGATGATGTGTTTCCGTGCCAGCGGCACAAACCAATCGTGATAATGGGGATCCACACCAGCGACACTAACCAATCGCGATAACGTAGGTCCGCGCCAGCTTTTACAAAATAATTTTTTAATTGTTTTTAAAAATTGGTTAACAATTTTTTCTAGTTTTTATTTAAAAAAACGATATAATTTTTTTTTAACAAAATCTTTTTTTTTCTAAATAACAAGTGTTACTTTTTTTGTCCTTTAGTGGGCAAACGAGAGAGAGTCGGAAGTAGGGGTGTGTTTCGGATGGATCGGATCGGAATAGGGGTGTTCGGAAAAAATTCAAAAATATTCGAAATTTTAAAATCCTTTCCAATTAGGAAAAAATAAAAATCGGAAAATCATTTTTTTTTCTATTTGGCTGATTCAAAATATTCGGAATAATCAAAAATTTTGAAAATTTTATTATTTGTAAAATTGTCAGAATTATCAGTTATAATATTTTCGAAAAATATCGGAAATGTCATTTTTGAAAAGGATATTTTTAAAATAAAAATAAAAATCAAACACTCCACTTTACATCACCTATGCAGTAAACTATGGAGCTATGTGAATGACAAGGCAATGTATCTCATGCCATTTTGAAAATGTAATAAACTAGAGAGCTATGCATCTCTTACCATTTTGGAGAAAGATCAACCAAGGCTTGACTATGATACTAAGAAACTACAAAGCTATGTGAATGGAAAAAACTATTGTTTACTTATTTTTTTTTTAAAAAAAAGAAATGCAAGAACGGTTAACAGCTGTAGCAGAGCCTCTGCATCAATATTTCAGAGACAAAAAATGAACAAAAAGAAGATGAGGGAAACTTAATATAAATCATCTTTGGTATCTAAATTCGCATAAAAATCGAATATACTTCCGGATGTTGTCTTTCGATTTAGGGTTATCGTGATGTTGAAGGTTAATATATATGGGTATATATTAATGGTTGAGAAGGTTTTAAATGGAAGGCCAAGATTAAACTAATAAATAAAAAAAATTATTTATAAATAAGGGTAGTAAAAATGTATTAAAATAAACAAAAATATTATTATTTCGGAAAATATGTTGGATGGATAGGATCGGCGTGATATTGGAAAATTCGGATCGAAAATTCGGAATCCGTATATGATTTCCAATTCCATTCCAATTTTTTTCAGAAAATTCGGAATCGAAAAATCTGAAATCGAAAAATAAAAAAATGGTGCCAAAATTGGAAAAATTCGAATCGAAAAACGGAAAATTCGAAAGTTCGGAAATAACTGAAACCCCTGGTCGGAAGAGAGAGTCCAAGGGGGGATTCTCTCTAGAAGACCTCTTATCCTAATAAATGTGTTGTCAGTAAATATTATGGTCCTGCTCTTAAGAACGTAGATATTTATGCCTCATAATTCAGACTTTTTGTTTCGCCCTATATTTCCACAATACCTGCCAAATATTGTTGAAAATATATTTGTGATATTTATATGCTTTCAACCCATTATATATCTCAATTGATCCTAGTTTCCCATCTCTGAGTCCACATTCCACTTTACTTATGGAAATGAATAGAACATGGTTTCAACTTGTTATTCTAGGGTTTTTGGTGAGTTGTTTTTGTAATTTAGCCTTGAAAACGACTAACTTAACCACCGATTAATCTGCTCTTCTTGCCTTTAAAGCCCATATTACCAATGGCCCTTATGATATCTTAGCAAACAATTGGTCCATTACTACCTCCATTTGCAATTGGATCGGTGTGTCTTGCGGTGTCCGCCACCAAAGGGTCATAGCCTTGAGTCTCTTCGACATGGGCATTAGTGGAACAATAGCTCCACATATTGGAAACCTCATGTTCCTTAGTTCACTTGACGTTAGTTTAAACAATTTTCGTGGATTTATAACCCAACAGTTGGCTGATTTACGAAGATTGAAAGTAATCGATTTTCGCTATAACGAGCTTGGAGGAGAGGTACCATCTTGGTTTGGGAGCTTACCTGAGCTTCAACATTTGCTTCTACGAGGCATTGTATCTAATAGTTTCACAGGTATAATCCCAACCTCTCTATCTAATCTTTCAAGGCTGGAGGCATTGTATCTAAGAGTCAATTTCTTACATGGATACATACCACAAGAGATTGGAAATCTTTCTAACTTGAGATCATTAAATTTGAGTAAGAACCAGCTTACGGGTTCCATACCTCTTGTCATATTCAACATGTCATCACTGAAAGAACTTAATCTCGCCTATAACAACTTTTATGATACTCTCCCATTAGATATCTGTGATCATCTCCCCAAACTCAAACTACTCTTTCTCGATGGGAATCATCTTCACAGGGTTATTCCACGTAATTTTTACAAGTGCGGAAAGCTCGAATATCTCTCATTGGCCTATAATGAATTTAGTGGCAACATACTGACAGAAATTTGGAATTTAACTATGCTTAAGGAGTTATATCTAGGTTCAAACAAATTGACAGGTATGATTCTTGTGGTAACTAAGTAAAACGTTTTTCATTAACACAATGTGAATGCTCCATATTATTTGTCATTAATTATTATACGCGGTTTGAAAAACATAATAATGACGTGTTGAAAGCATCCCATTGGTCATTTTTAATTAGTTACCCTATTTTGTGTGACACCCCGCTTAAAATAATAATGGGTGGCCAGCCCTATACTATATTAAATCAGGAATCTCAGATGAAACATTCTCAGCATCAACAGACCAAATAAAATAAAATAAGGCTAAATACCCAAAACTATTACAAGCGGAAGCCAAAAGTAAATAAAACATGCAAGGAATAACAAACCAACAATATAGAACTACTCGAAGAGGTAAAAACCACACAAGTACTAGGATAAAATTAAATACACCCGAATAAGCTGTCGGGTTACAGACAATACAACAACAGTAAGGAAGAAATTTAAATAGCTACATAAGACCCCTGGGTATAAACCCGATACACAACCTGAATCCTATCTAGATTTACAAAGGAATTGGAAGCGACTACAATCTAAGTCCCACAACATCCCGCAACTGCCACGGCTCCCAAAATTCTGGATAGAATAGCATCCGGTATCCATGCAGTAGGACACCTGTAGTACAATATATATAGCAAAAGAGAAATATAAACGGGTCAGAGCCCGACGTGTAAAAATATTTGTAGCAAGTGTATTAACAGTGCATAATAAATCATAGATGCAATGTTTCATAATTAAAGTGGAGTCGCACTCTCGTGAAACCCCAAACTCACCTCTCATCTACTGCGCGCACCTATTCATTTTCCCGGAACCTTAATTAAACTACCCATTTAAAATTTAAGTGTAAGCTATCTATCAGTATGCATGGCCTATCCCCACTTGACTTTCCATTTAAACGTAACTTAAAGTCTGATCCGTTCTATTCCCATATAAAATATACATACACACATATGCCTTACAAGGCTTAGGTTCCAATTATTAGTTTAAACCAATTATAGGTCTTAGTATGACACACAATTACATTCGGTTACAATAAGAGCTTATTCTCTAAACAACATACATACATACAAGTACTAAGGACGAAACTTCTCTCTACTCTCAATAATGCACTGCGTTTCGTCCGTGGGGCGTTTCGCAAAGCGAAATCCAAACAAGCAACCCCCCCGATACACTACTCCTTGACGATGTTGATTGTAGGGATCTGTTATGCCATTTACACATAACTTACTACTACGCTTAATTAAATTATTACGAGCTATCTATGAGAAGTAAATAGAATCTAGATAACTAACTCCTTGAGGTCGATACATCCGCAATTGTCTCTCAGTACAACCTTTCGACCTTGGTAAATTTGTACACCGAATCGCCCAAGATGTACAATCTATAGAATCCATATTTCCTACATATATAGGATATATATACCAACACATGTATACATATATTACTCTCAATATATATATATAAGCAATCATTCATTCCTATAACCACGTATACATAACACACATAATGTATACTATGCCATACACATAACATAAACTTTATAGGATATACAAAATAATGCACCATGCTATCATCTTCCAGGAATTACTCACTTTCTCCCAGGGTTACCATCCACCTAACTATTATCACACCGCCATGGTAACAATATCAAACATAACGAATGGGAAGCGGTCATAGCTCCAAACTGGCAAGTGAGAACGAATCATACCCAAGACTTCTCACCGTCAAAATATAAATCACACAAATAATAATAAGGGACGACTAGGACCTGGGGATTATACGGACCCTGCTCCTCAAGCCAGGGGCCTCACCCACATCGCGCAACCTCCCATGATAGCATGTGCCGGGTATGCTCACATAATATGTATATATAACATTCACACCGTATATATATACAAACAATCACATCATATGTATAAGTCATCACACAAGAAATATACATTCGAGTCATCTTTATATAACCAAATCAATATATATATATATATATATATATATATATATCATTATATATATTTACATATCTTGACCTCCAGTCAGTATTCAATAAGTAACCTATGTTGGCGAACTATATATACATTTCTCGTAATACTCACCCTTGACACGACGCTTACTTAATCGAAGCATTCTACCTTATGCAGTGCCTCACTTGACACATATTCATCCAATTCCCTATGATATGAATACTCTTCCCATATATATACCACATTAAGGTTAATCACTCCAAATTTAATATATGTAACAATCCCTATACATCTCATCCATACTCGAATGCACTCCGACATATCTAATAATAATCCCGACTATAGGTATTCACACAACTAATAGCCTATCATCCTCAAGCTCAAACCTAAATTCATTCCATAATTCCCTCAATTATTGGACTCCCCGATGTTACTTACATAACCAACAACTGGAAAATCCCCAAACTCACTACTAAATTTACTTTATGATCTCATCATAGATTCGGATACCCATAATAAATCACGCACCGTTATATGCACAAAGACTATTTTGACTATAAGTACTACTCACTACTAAAGGTCGACAATAGGTTAAATTTCCCTCACTTTCGGTTACGGTTCAATGTCCCATAATGAACCCTTAACGTTATTACATTTACGGTTAATACCTTAAGTCTATCATCCCTAAAGATATGAGACCTCTTTATCTCATTGGTCCCTAACGTAATTGAACTAGAATCATATCGCTACAAGGATTCAACATTAATATCGGCCTACAATTTCCCGTTACACGCTCACAACTCTCTCAAAGAGACCTAAACATTTCATCATCTCTAGGATCACTCCTGGCCTCCAAATGGAACTCCCATCCCAAATGAGGTTTTCCCACTACCTCGATACAACGAACCCAATACCTCTTTAACTTCCCTAAACTACTATGATGTGCTCCCTCGATCATAGCATGTGAAAAACTCCCAAAAACACTCCAAAGTTGTTCGATATGACTCTCGCCATCATGTCCTATAAGGAATCCCTCAATATGATAATATAACCCTTTATAAAACACTCACTAAGAAGGTCGTCAAGTCTTAAACCCAAAGGGGAAGGAGTAAAAGAAAATCCAATGCTTGAGCTAAAAACAGGGGACCGGTCGACCGGTCCAAGACCCCCGATCGACCGCGTAATCAAATTTTGCCTTTCGAAGAAGACAATAGGCTTTTCCCTTGACGCGCGGTCGACCGGCTATACTAGTTACCTCGGCCAAACCCCATTTTTATGGATTTCCAACTTTCCAAAAACTCCAAAACTCCAACTTTTACTCCCCAACTATGTTGCTAACATCAAAACACATCCTAAACCAATTTTTCTCAATTTATATACCCTTAAACCCTTGTATGAATATCAAATGTAAGATTTAAACCACAAAATCTAGGTTTTGTCATTTAACTCAAAAGCCAATTCTTTTATTTTACAAATTATGAAATAAAATACACAATGAATTATTTAGCAAGATTAAACACTTGCCTCAGATTTGTAGAGGTTGAATCGTCCCCGGAGTCGCATTTGGGACGGAAGTCTCCAAGCTTTTCTCCTATCTTTCTTCCTTTCTTCTTCTTTCCTTCTTTTCCTCTTCTCTTTCTCCCTCTAGGGCTTTTCTCTCTTCTCACAAAATGAGAAGGGCTGAAATCGTAGGCCCTTAAATCCCCTAAAACATAAGTCCCAATTTTAAATGATAATACACACTTTAAATGACTCGTTTACTCCAATTCGAGCCAAACTTAACTTAAAATATTCTGGAACCGAAATAAAACCCAATGACAGTCATTTTGACTATCTCGACCCATCCCAAAATAATGGCGCACTCGAAATCATCATCCGAAATACTTTAAAATGTCCGAAATGTTTGGACCCCAATTCCCAAATTTTAAAATTCTCCAATTTTAATAAATTTTATTTCTCCCGAAAATTTAATTTCTCAGTTCCAAAATCATGGGTTGTTACAGACTTCCCCCCTTACAAAAATTTCGTCCTTGAAATTTAGGTAAGACTAAGACTCCTAACCTCAACTATATCATGCATCCACCCTCTAGATCAAAGTGCTTATTACTCCCACTTCTCACGGTGAATCACTTAAATTGTAGACCCGAACTAGCTACCCTAGGCGCCCATACACCCCGTACCCAAGCTTAACTCGTATGGACATAACTCGGCTCCACTAGACTCAAATCATAATATACTCTCAACAGATAAATCTATAATAGCGTACTAAGAATATAAAAGTTTGAAAAATTCCAACGGTTGAACTCTTCTCAATTCCTGACATTCGCTGCTTTCATGGGGGGGAGGTCTCGCAAGCGAAATCTAGCCAAGGAATCCTCCCAATACACTACTGCGTATCTATGTCGGGAATTGAGATCAGTTGAACCAGGTTTTAGGTTTTATAAAAGATTTTCAAATACTAGATATTGCCCAAAGGACTAAATAGAAATACAATATAAAACAATTCTGTGTGTTTCGACACGCCAAACAAACACCTTATATTCAAGACACAAAGCCCCAACAAATACCATACTAACACCAACATCTAGTTCTCAAGACTAGCACAACCCAGAGCTAAATCTCCCCGCTCAACAATGAAGCTACTAAACCATGAACCTTCGAGTTATACACATCCTTAGCGTCACATTAAATCATTTCCACAAAATAAGTCCTTCCCTCATAGGAATACTACAATTACTTGCACCTAACCCAAATATAAAACGATAATCTTGTTGTCGCTACTCAACAAGCCCTAACAGTCCGCACTTCTGAAAATCAAAGAACAATTCTCCACTAACCCAACTCATAACTATCTATTTTCCCAAAAGATGCCATACAAGGGCCACACTTAGCTTACTCCTTCTTCCAAGCAAATTCCATACACACAATGGTTATAGCGGCTGACCACTCATACAACCTTACATGCGACGCTCGCCAACCGTGTCGAGCATGATCTTAAACCCAAAGAAAAGGTATTCTACCTTATGCTTCCATAATCCAACTGTTTCACTACATCCAAGAATCCCTGTTCAAAGCCCTCTACTCCTTCTAGGATGAACTTTCTTCCTAAAGCCTATATCTCCACAAGAGAAACATCTTCCTGAACATCCTTCCTAACCATCTTGAAGGACAAAACGCTATTGTGACCCCCACAATTCCTTCGATCCCAATTAAGGAACCCAAGTCTCCAAATTTCTTACCCCCTTCTTAAAGGAAAACAATAAACCTGAGAATGGGACACCATCACATACCTCTCATCGGTAAAAGTCATCAACCCCGGGTTTCCTAACAAATGCTGACGAATTCATCAATATGTACCTCTCAAGAACTTCCCTGTTCGGTTCTCCTCAGAATTTCCTTATTGATCCCAAAATTCGCCATTCGAGTCAATTCTCCCTCTAACTCGACCTCCATAAGATCACCTAGAGTCACCTCTATAAATCTCTACCTTATCTCTACCTGAGTCAAGGAAAGAAAATACTTCCAGTCCAAACATACCCAAAATCTACAATGGGTATTGCATCTCTCATCTTGCCCCTACTAGGACGACTTATTCTTGGTGACGTCTCCGACGAAAACAACTGTGTCAGAACGTCGTTCAAGTGAGTACACCTCGCAGAAGAGAATGGACGTAGTGAACACAACAATCCTAATAGTATGGCTCTACCACAAGAACGCTTACGGAAGAACGCAGATCACCCGCACAGATCCTAAGGACACTAGAACCTGATGCTCTGATACCATCTGTGACACCCCGCTTAAAATAATAACGGGTGGCCAGCCCTATACTATATTAAATCAGGAATCTCAGATGAATCATTCTCAGCATCAACAGAGCAACTAAAATAAAATAAGGCTAACTACCCAAAACTATTAAAAGCGGAAGCCAAAAGTAAATAAAACATGCAAGGAATAACAAACCAACAATATAGAACTACTCGAAGAGGTAAAAACCACACAAGTACCAGGATAAAAGGAAATGCTAGAATTAAAATGGGATAAGTACACAAAATGAAATACACCTGAATAAGCTATCGGGTTACAGATAATACAACAACAATAAGGAAGAAATTTAAATTGCTACCTAAGACCCCTCGATATAAAACTGATACGCAACCTGAATCCTATCTAGATTTACAAAGGAATGGGAAGCGACTACAATCTAAGTCCCGCAACAGCCCGCAACTGCCACGACTCCCAAAACTCTGGATAGAATAGCATTCGGTATCCATGCGGTAGGACACCTGTAGTACAATATATATAGCAAAAGAGAAATATAAACGGGTCAGAGCCCGACGTGTAAAAATATTTGCAGCAAGTGTATTAATAGTGCATAATAAATCATAGATGCAATGTTTCATAATTAAAGTGGAGTCGCACTCTCGTGAAACCCCAAACTCACCTCTCATCTACTGCGCGCACCTATTCGTTTTCCCGGAACCTTAATCAAACTACCCATCAAAAATTTAAGGGTAAGCTACCTATCAGTATACATGGCCTAACCCCACTTGACTTTCCATTTAGACGTAACTTAAAATCCGATCCGTTCTTTTCCCATATAAAATATACATACACACATATGCCTTACAAAGCTTAGGTTCCAATTATTAGTTTAAACCAATTATAGGTCTTAGTACGACACACAATTACATTCGGTTATAATAAGAGTTTATTCTCTAAACAACATACATACATACAAGTACTAAGGATGAAACTTCTCTCTACTCTCAACAATGCACTGCGTTTCGTGCGTGGGGCGTCTCGCAAAGCGAAATCCAAACAGGGAACCGCCCTGATACACTACTCCTTGACGATGTTGATTGTAGGGATCTGTTATGCCATTTACACATAACTTACTACTACACTTAATTAAAGTGTTACGAGTTATCTATGAGAAGTAAATAGAATATAGATAACTAACTCCTTGAGGTCGATACATCCGCAATTGTCTCTCAGTACAACCTTTCGACCTTGATAAATTTGTACACTGAATCGCCCAAGATGTACAATCTATAGAATCCATATTTCCTACATCTATAGGATATATATATACCAACACATGTATACATATATTACTCTCAATATATATATAAGCAATCATTCATTCCTATAACCACGTATACATAACACACATAATGTATACTATGCCATACACATAACATAAACGTTATAGGATATACAAAATAATGCACGATGCTATCATCTTCCATGAATTACTCACTATCTCCCAGGGTTACCATCCACCGGACTATTATCACACCGCCATGGTAACAAAATCAAACATAACGAATGGGAAGCGGTCATAACTCCAAACCGGCAAGTGAGAACGAATCATATCCAAGACTTCTCACCCCCAAAATATAAATCACACAAATAATAATAAGGGACGACTATGACCTGGGGATTATACGTACCCTTCTCCTCAAGCCAAGGGCCTCACCCACATCGCGCAACCTCCCATGATAGCATGTGCCGGGTATGCTCACATAATATGTTTATATAACATTCACACCGTATATATATACAAACAATCACATCATATGTATAAGTCATCACACAAGAAATATACGTTCGAGTCATCTTTATATAACCAAGTCAATATATATATATATATATATATATATATATATATATATATCATTATATATATTTCCATATCTTAAGCTCCAGTCAGTATTCAATAGGTAACCTATGTTGGCGAACTATATATACATCTCTCGTAATACTCGCCCTTGACACGACGCTTACTTACTCGAAGCATTCTCCCTTATGCAGTGCCTCACTTGACACATATTCATCCAATTCCCTATAATATGAATACTCTTCCCATATATATACCACATTAAGGTTACTCACTTCAAATTTAATATATGTAACAATCCCTATACATCTCATCCATACTCGAATGCACTCCGACATATCTAATAATAATCCCGACTATAGGTATTCACACAACTAATAGCCTATCATCCTCAAGCTCAAACCTAAATTCATTCCATAATTCCCTCAATTATTGGACTCCCCGATGTTACTTACATAACCAACAACTGGAAAATCCCCAAACTCACTACTAAATTTACTTTATGATCTCATCATAGATTACGATACCCATAATAAATCACGCACCGTTATATGCTCATAGACTATTCCGACTATAAGTACTACTCACTACTAAAGGTCGGCAATAGGTTAAATTTCCCTCACTTTAGGTTACGATTCAATGTCTCATAATGAACCCTTAACGATATTACATTTACGGTTTATACCTTAAGTCTATCATCCCTAAGGATATGCGACCTCTTTCTCTCATTGGTCCCTAACGTAATTGAACTAGAATCCTATCGCTGCAAGGATTCAACATTAATATCTCCCTATAATTTCCCGTTACACGCTCAAAACTCTCTCAAAGAGACCTAAACATTTCGTCATCTCTAGGCTCACTCCTGGCCTCCAAATGGAACTCCCATCCCAAATGAGGTTTTCCCACTACCTCGATACAACGAACCCAATACCTCTTTAACTTCCCTAAACTACTATGATGTTCTCCCTCGATCATAGCATGTGAAAAACTCCCAAAACACTCCAAAGTGGTTCTATATGACTCTCGCCATCATGTCCTATAAGGAATCCCTCAATATGATAACATAACCTTCTATAAAACACTCACCTAGAAGGTCGTCAAGTCTTAAACCCAAAGGGGAAGGAGTAAAAGAAAATCCAATGCTTCAGCTAAAAACAGGGGACCGGTCGACCAGTTCAAGACCCCCGGTCGACCGCGTAATCAAATTTTGCCTTTCGAAGAAGACAGTAGGCTTTTCCCTTGAGGCGCGGTCGACCAGTCCCCAGGGCGCGGTCGACCGGCCATACCAGTTATGGCCAAACCCCATTTTTATGGATTTCCAGCTTTCCAAAAACTCCAAAACTCCAACTTTTACTCCCTAATCTTCAACCCAACTATGTTACTAACATCAAAACACATCCTAAATCAATTTCCCTCAATTTATATACCCTCAAACCCTTGTATGAATATCAAATGTAAGATTTAAACCACAAAATCTAGGTTTTGTCATTTAACCCAAAATCCAATTCTTTTATCCACAAATTATGAAATAAAATACACAATGAATTATTTAGCAAGATTAAACACTTGCCTCAGATTTGTAGAGGTTGAATCATCCCCGGAGTCGCGTTTGGGACGGAAGTTTCCAAGCTTTTCTCCTCTCTTTCTTCCTTTATTCTTCTTTCCTTCTTTTCCTCTTCTCTTTCTCCCTCTAGGGCTTTTCTCTCTTCTCACAAAATGAGAAGGGCTGAAATCGTAGGCCCTTAAATCCCCTAAAACATAAGTCCCAATTTTAAATGATAATACACACTTTAAATGACTCATTTACTCCAATTCGAGCCAAACTTAACTTAAAATATTCCGG
Organism: Sambucus nigra; assembly: GCA_949130495.1. Lineage (NCBI taxonomy): Eukaryota > Viridiplantae > Streptophyta > Magnoliopsida > Dipsacales > Adoxaceae > Sambucus > Sambucus nigra. The sequence goes on from OX422220.1 coordinate 516,381,777, forward strand.
AACCGAAATAAAACCAAATGATAGTTATTTTGCCTATCTCGACCCATTCGAAAATAATGGCGCACTCGAAATCATCATCCGGAATACTTTAAAATGTCCAAAATGTTTGGACTGCAATTCCCAAATTTTAAAATTCTCCAATTTCAATAAATTTTATTTCTCCCGAAAATTTAATTTCTCAGTTCCAAAATCATGGGTTGTTACATTTTGCTTTTTGTTTCATGAACCATTTAATTTGTTCCTTCTCTCTCTACACACTTGAAAACAACACAGAAAAAATCACTCATAAACTACCTCGGTAAAGAACAAATCCAAATCCATCGCATCCAAAAAAATAAAAGAATGAGTGGAACAAATTATTAGAGTCACGAATCTAAAAGTATTAAAATTTTACGGTAATTGAAAAACTTTTGGTGTTGAGCGTTAATTCTACTAAACCAACAAAAACGAACCCATCCCCAAAAGATAAGCCTAGAAATACCACAAATCTTTAAAAGTTTTTTATTCTTCAAAGTATATTTTAGTTTATAAAAGTGACAAAATTATAAATTAAATAAAAAGAATCGTTTTGAGTTCCCCTTATAAATTTTATCCCTTTATTGGAGTTTGCACCTATAAGAATAGAGTTCAATATAAGAAAGAGAAATGAGATTAAAGAGAGAGATACGTGTTGCATGTAGTTGAGAGAAAATGGTGAGAGACAAAAAAAAAAGAGCGAAGATACATGTTGCTTGTAGTTGAGAGGGGGAGAGAGAGGGAGAGACTCTCAGACATACCAAGTATACATACTGCTGGCGCAAACTATTTTTTTTAAATATTAAAAAAATAATTTTAAGTTGAATTTTTTATGTGGTATTTAGACATTTCACGAAACACATAAAAAAAATAAGTTCAAAATAACTTTTTTTGTTATTTTAAAAAAAATCGATCAAAATTTCGCAACTTTAAAATAAGGTAGAAGGTAGGATGAGTGGTCATTGGGTAAAGAAGGTTAAGGACAGATTTTGGATTAAAGTGGGTTGGTTTTGTTGGCAGGAGGTGGGTTTAAACAGATTGGCTAGAAATGCGTACATAGAGCATTTGTTGATTAATATGACATATATTAACAGTTTTAAAATACATGTATAAATATATATACTAATACTTATACCTATGGATTATATAATGTACCACTATAATAATAATAATAATAATAATAATAATAATATACATGAAAATACTAGTATAATATAAAAATGTTATTATAAAATAATAATCATAACACAATAGTTACTCAATATAATAATAATAATAATAATAATAATAATAATAATAATAATATTAATATTAATAATAATAATAATAATATTAATAATAATAATAATAATAATAATAATAATAATAATAATAATAATAATAATACAGAAAAAATTATTAAAAAGGGGAGTGAGAAAAGGTGGGTAAAAAGATAAAGAGAAGTATAAATAGTAAATATCAAATTATAACAATACTAATTGTAATAACATACACTCTTATAGATAGATAGATCAAAATAAAAAAATAAAAACATAACGGAGATGGTATATGGGTTACGATACGAGTAGGAGGATTTTATTTGGGTTTCTTGGTGTACCGGGTCAATATGGGGTATATTTGACTTGAAACAAACGCCTTGATCGCATTTTTGTCGTATTTGACACTGAATTGAGCTTTTAGATCTACAAATGCATGTTTTGGCCTAAAAAATCAACAAATAAGCATATATGACCCTTTCGTGTGATTGAGATCGATATTTTGTTATATTTATTTATCATTTCTCTTAATATATTTAGTTATATCAAATTTATCAAATATCTGGTGTGTTTTAGATTTTTCAAAATTTTCAATTAATGGTTAAGCGACAATTTTCTACTAAAATTAAATCCTTGCAAACTGATTGGGTGGAGAATATTGAAAATTAAACAAATTCTTTGATAAATGTGGAATTATCCGTCGATTATCGTGTACACAAACCCATGAACAACAAGGAACTGTAGAGAGTCGTAACCGCTACATTATGGAAATCAGCCTAACCCTCCGTGCCCAAAGAGAAAGTACCCAAAGCTTTTAGAATTATGATTTTGGTACCGTCGTGTATTTAATAATTTGATGCCATCCTCGGTCACTTGAAATTTATTAACATATCAAATTTTATTTAAATCTCCACTAGTTTATTAATTTCTCAAATTTTTGGATGCCAGTGTTTCCCTCATCTCCATCCCTACAATGCGCATAAAATAAACTACCATTCATCCCCCATATGTCTTTTTATGTTACAATACCACCCATTATAGATATTGTTGTCCCTACCCTACTAGTTATCGTCTCTACATTGTTCTCCATGTGTGGTTTGATGAGTCGCGATTTCCCTTTACCAATACGTCTCTTCCTAGTCCCCCACCAACTGTTAATAAATCCTCATAACCATATGGTATTCCTCACCCATCATTCTTCCTATTATCTTAACCTCCAACCCCCATCTAACTCTCATTTGCTCTCACATCCTTCCCACCCCACCTTTAACTCTTACGCTACACCCCACTTCAATGAAATGTCCCTTACCTTATATCCTTCTTCACAACCCATATCTCCCACACCTCCCTCTCCACAATTATTAGAATACAAGTCAACATCGAAGTTAAATATTACACCAAATGCCACAATGCATCCTACAGTTGCCAATCTTATTCCACTCTATCACCAACAACATAACTCCCCACTTGCTCATTCCATGCCATCTCTTCACCCACTATAAACTTCTATTATACCCACTTCTATCACTAACCAAGGGCAGAGCAGGGGTGGGCACGCTGGGATTGTAGCCCACCCAAAAAGAGGAATTTGTTTACTAGCCATTCTCTTGTCCAAACCAACACCCAATTTTACACACATCATCCCACTCCAACATACTTGATTATGAGACATGGGTATTGAAGTAAAAGGTAAGTTGACTAAATTTTCCATTATATTTTCATCCTTGCTATCATAGCTTATAACTTCCCATCAATATATTTTAGTCCATACTTGAACCTGTCCACTACCCGTGAACTGCACGGGACATTTTGCGAGTTATTTCTCCATACTCCTATCGTAGGGAGTGTCTGTGGTGCACACTCGCTTCGTGTGGACCAAAGCTTGTTCCCCCTCTCTTACATACCGAATACAGTGAACGTTCTATTTATCATCATCGCATTAATGTGTCACGACACAACCATTATCATCGTCCATTTATAGAAAGGTCGAGCGATTACCTTGAAGCCCATTTATTTACACTTGAAAATCCTTTCACCTTCCCATACAACTTGAGCACTATGCCTATAAGGCCCTTGAAGCCCTCACGTTTACATTTAATGAGTCTCGTGCGCATACCATCCCTATACCATCTCCATGGTCTGTCCTCCATAAGACCACACCTCCACACTCCCATAGTCAATCAATTCCCTTCATCGTGTTAAGCACTTTACCCTTCAAGTGCATTGAGCTCGCTGCCCACTTTTCCAAGACTGACTTTTCAATCTTGTTTGGGGTGATTCTCATCACCCTCACTTCTCTTGTGCACCGTTATATCCTAGTTTCCATCTTTAGCATGAGTACTTTTATGTATTCCTGAAGACGTTAAACTTAGCGCTACCGAGAGGATGTCGATCATGTCTTATTTATGAGTGTCGAGATACAGTCATCAAAAACATAAAATGGATTGTAGGAGATGGGATCTTAATCCACACTTACGATTATTGGTGGTGTGGGGTGAAAAAAGTAAACTGCTCGATGATATTAGTTGGGATAATTTTCAAATAACGAACATATAATAAGAATTTCATAATCAAAGCCCTCGAACGATTTATATTTTAAAAACCATTTCATTTCAAGTATACTTTTTAGAAAAGTTATAATTTATTAATGTTGAAGAACAAATTTATTCCATCTATCCCGAATTTAGAGTCTCCATCTTTCTTCCATTTTTTTGTACATACAAAGGATACACTAATTCAATGGCCAAGAGTGATACTTGTTCAGTATAGTCGAATAATCCCTTCACTATATATAGGAGTTTCGGGGATTGTGTTACTGTTCAGGAAGTTGGAGGGTACTGTTTGTTACTCATATATAGACTTTAATCTGCCTTTAACAATACAAAACAAAAGGGAAAATTAAAGTTGGTTCATTAATTATGTTTAAAAATAAAAATAAATAGCCTATTAGTTTTGGACAACAAAAACAAAATTTGGACTGTTAAGTTGGGATGTAGATAGTATATTACTAATTCAATGATCATTTATCAAACATTATCATATAGAATTACTGATGAAATATATCAAAAAAAAAATAAAGAAGAACATAATCTTGAAATAAAATAATAAAAATATGAAAGTATAAAATTTTAAAAATAAATTTATTAGTTTCAATATTTCTTGCAAGTGAATCATAAAAGAGAGGGTGCGATTATTTTCTTCTTTTGTGGTGACACATCACCGTAAAATAGATTCCTCATTTTCAAGAGCATGTGGTTGTCTCTAGTGTACCATTCCATTATGATTCACATAGCCATATATTCCTTCCAATTAATAACAAGCAGTGGCTTTATCATTTTATGTGGAAATTCTAAACAAATACAGAGAAGCAATGACTTGTTCTCCAATTTACAGCAAGAAATGTGTGACACCCCGCCTAATAAAATACCGGGCGATCAATCTTGTACCAAATTAAAGCAGGAGTCTCATATGGTTCATTCTTAGCATCACTGTTGAAAATCAATTTAATTACTAATAACCTATTCAGCTGGCGTCAAAATTTTATTTATCTAATCTTTTTAATCAACCCATTCAAATAAAACATTCACACAGTTTATATATGAAACTGAAATGAAATAAAATAACCGAACACTCGGCTCAACATAATACAATCAAATCGAATGCCGCATTAAAAGGCGATAAAAGTATAAATGAATACAATTGGGATTTCGGCCCGAGTGTTACTACAATGCTTCCTATCTAGACCACAAGAATAGAAGCGTCTAAAATAAACCTGCATGCATCCACAGCTGCTGCAGCAAACGTCTGACTCGAAGGAATCGTCATCCAGGCATCCTTGTGTCTGGACACCTATATATGTACATATATAGCAAGAGAGGGAAATGGAGAAACGAGTCAGAGCCCGAGTTTGTGAATATTTTGCAAGTACATAAATGTCATATTTTAAAATATGATTTTTCTCATATTTAAACTCGTATCGCACTCTCATGAGATACACCTCACCCATCTTCTAATAGTGCACACCTATCGCATACGTTTTAAACAACTTAGTTAAGCTACCCAACATAACTAATACGTTTCACCCATCTTCTAATAATCCTCATAAACCCGAGTACAAAGGGCTAATCTTCTCCCCATTCCCAACATTGCGCTACGTTCGTGCGTGGGGTGTCTCGCAAAGCGAAATCCAAACAAGGAACCCCCTCGATACACTACTACATTACAATGTCGATCGTTGAGATCCATTAATCCCTAGGTACTCAATGCATATAATAAAACCCCGTATATATATATAGTTCTCATTAAAACCTAATCCATATTCATATAAGTCCGGATATAATTCTACCGGAAGGGGAATAACTCTTATTCATTCTTTTCCACTTTATACGAGTTTACTTATATGATATATCATCGTCATATACAAGCAATGTACTATACAACAAGTATAATTATACCTATCACAATCATACGTATAATAACCATCCCACCGAGCTATAACTCGATCATGAAGTCTCATAGTGCCTATTCGCATCCGGGTTTACTCAATCAACCACGGTACCAAGCCAGACTCACTCATGGTCATGGAAAAATTACACAACAGTGGAGGCAGTCATGTTCCCTCTGAAAGTGGAGTACACACATCGCACTCGAGTGCAGGACGATATGACCTGGGGATATACTCTCCCTGCTCCTCAAGCCAGGGGATTCACCCACATCGCGCAACCTCCCTGGATCACAGTAGAGAATATATATAATCTAGTTGTTCCAACCCTGCGCCAAAGGAAAGCCCGTGGAACCAGCCTCTAAGATACAAATATACCAATCACACACAGATATATATGTATTCGTATCATACTATATATACTGTAATCCCATCGTATATAATCTAAGTCACTTCTCAAATATATATATATGGCTATAGTTTCCAATCTCATATAGCGATAGCCAATAACCCCGAATGTTCCCATTCATAATAATATTTAAATATTCACAAACTTAAAATACTAATCCCACCAGTATTCTCTTACTTAATTATAGCGCATACCTTAATCACCTTTTTAAGGATTTATATACTCCCCAAACATACCAATTCATACTAATTAAATACGTACACTCTCAACTTAATTTATCCCATATGTATCGCATTATCTAATAATAATCGTCAATAGACGTATCAGATAACCGCTCAATCATCGTTAGCCTATATCCTAAATTACATCCCAGTCACCTCATAGGATTTACTCAATTACAATCGTCGCATAATTATCCGAACCGCGTGAATATTTACATCCGCTTGCCAAATAATTTTCTCGAATGTCTCTCGTCCTGAACATTCGTTAGGTCCACACACCGGATTATACCCTTAACTAACTCAAGGTTAACTAACTCAAGGTTAATATTCAACTCCCCAAAGAGAAAAAGGAATAGAAAAATCCTAATTCTTGGGCAGAAAATAGAGTACCGGTCGACCGGCCCCTGTCCACCGATCGAGTGCGAGTTGGGATTTTGACTTGCGAAGCCACCAGTAGGCTTTTCCCTTGAGGCGCGGTTGACCGGCTTCCTGGACACGATCGACCGGCCATACTAGTAAATTCGGCATTTTCTCATTTCGAACGAACCCTAACTTTCCAAAAACCCAATACATCATCCCAACCTCCATTTTTATGGTTTCTAATCTCAACCAACAATACTATAAACATCTAATCTATATTTTCAACTAACATATCAATTATTTCGAGGATTAAACCAATTTTTATTAGATTTACACCCTAAAACCATACAAACCCTAGTTTTATCATTTCCCCCATTTCTATCCATTTATACGCTCCATTAACATGAGTGTAACACTAGAAATCATTAAGAGTTTACAATTCATCAATTTGTAAACTCATACTCAAATTTCCCAAATTTATTTTAAGGGTTCTCACCCAAAATTATATAGTTTACCAACTATAATATGAGATACACACACTCAATTAAATAAAGCAAGTAAACACTTGCCTGGAGGATAAAATCCGACGACCTCAAGTCGAATCCCGTGGAGTTTGGCCAGAATCTCCTTTCTTCTCCCTCTTTCTCTTCTCTCTCCCTTTTTCTCTTTATTTCTCTTTCTCTTTCTCTCTTATGCCTTATAAAGAGAGAAATAAGGGTTTATCCCTTATAAACCCGAAAATGACTCGTTTACTCAAATGCGAGTCCCTATTAGTCCAAAACTTCCCGGAGCCCAAACACTACCCCGGATACTCTATTCTGACTAACTCGGCTATTCCGAACCCAACCGCGCACTCAAAATATCCATCTGAGTCACTTAACTGTAATTCACTAATTAAACCCAACACCTTTTAATACGGATTTTTCAATTAAAATATTATCCTTTGTCGCTTTATCCAACTGTGACATGTAATTAAAATAGTCCCACTCATTTACTTAATTCCAAAAGTAAATGTAGCACACATCAGAAATCATCTAACTCTCATAAATTCCAAAATTTATTATTCAGAGAAATTCCTCAAATCTCTAAATTACACCCTTTAATGTAATTTAAATATCCATAAAAGTGCGGGGTATTACAAAATGCAACCCATCAAATACTCTTACATTCAACTTTTTAAGTCAATAAAACTTATCTTTTCTCCATGAAAATTGAAAATACAACGGCAAGTCGTCTTCTCTATATGTGCACTTTGTTTATCAAATTTTACTAACTTCCAACCTCTAAGTACTAGTTATTTCAAAATAAGGTCTTCATAACTTAAGACCAGAAGGCATATCTTTTTTTTTATAAGTAAATGATATTAAATAAAATCATCGCTAAGGGAGAGAACCCATATACAGGGAGTATACAAAGAAACAACATGCAAAAGAAAAAAAACAATCAAAACCCTGACAAACCGATAACCATAGTACACAACATAGTAGAACCCCTCGACTAATTGAAGAACCTCCTGAGTCGTGACGACAATGATCTTCTTAAACCAACTAAGAAGAGTGCTCAAAAATAGACAACGAAGTCTCGAAGGTCCAGTCTCGATGCCATCAAATCATCTCGCATTCCTCTCTTTCCAAACCGTCCAAAAAATGTAATGAGGAACTAAACGCCACACACACCTATCCGCCAGCCACCCCCATGAGGGTCTCCACCCCTCTAATAGCGCCCTCACTGATCCTCGCATTACCCAAGTGGTCCTAGTAATGATAAAAAAAACACGTCCCATAAACCTCTTATCACCTTACAGTGCAAGAAAAGGTGATTGGTCTTCTCCTCATCCTCCTTACATAACCATCAATGGCTCGCCATACGATAAATTCTCTTCTGAAGACCCTCGAGCATCAGAATAGCCTGCCTAGCCGCAATCCACCCAAAGAATCTAACCTTTGGCGGCGCTTTCACCTTCCAAATACTCTTCCAAGGGAATCGGTCACAGGATTTCCCACTACTGCACAGAATCGAATAATAACCTCTGACCGAGAACAACCCTGACCCTCCCCCCTTCAACTGTAAGGAATCCTCCCTAACCGTCGGACGGGCGGCCAAACGTAACCACTCATTGAAACAAATGCGCCACCTAAAGCTCCCAGTGCCAAATCCTTCTTCTGAACTGTGGAGTCCATGTCACACCTTCCCCGCTAATCGACATGTGGTTAGCCACAAACCCATCTTGGTCCCCTTCAAGGGTAAAAGTCCTAGGAAAGAGCTCCTGAATAGACCCGTGTTTGTCCCACCTATCCTTCCAGAATCTAATCCTATCGCCTTTCCCCATAAGGCATATTCTAGCAGGCATATCTTAAAAAGTTAAAAATAAGGGTATGGCTAAATTCAATTCACGTGGGTATTCTAGCACTCTAAAAATAATATATAATGACACTTTTTAATAATTTTTATGACACTTTGATTTCTTTATGAAATTTTTTTAAATGAGTTAATACATAATTTAAGTGCATTTAATCATACATAAAAATAATAATAACAAGAGGCTTCAGCATACAATTAATAGTGTCTAGCTACTCATGCAAATTTCTCGTACTTACAATTTGAGTATATGTGTACTACGTATACGTGTTATTATTTTCCTTTAAAATAATGCAACTTGCATCGGGGTTGATTAAAGAATTCACGAGAGGGTTGGAGTTTACCACCAATATTAGGGTTGCAGTTTTAATTAGGATTACTATTAGGTTTTGGACAAAATAGATACTCCAATAGCAATTTGTAAACAGTTAAGTAATTAATTGAATATTCAAAATTAACCATAGAATATTAGTTTTAATAATAAAGTAGCATTCAAATTATGGCACAAATATAATAATGAGATCATGAATTAGGGCAACATCTTGGTTCACAGTAGCAAAATAAAAAAAAAGTTTTTTTGGCTTTAGTCCCATCTCCTGAGATTTGTTAGGATCCCATCCCATGTATTTTTAAAATTGTAATAAGTTTCATAACCACCCAAAACTGCCTATAACTACTCTCTAACTTCCCATCTTCCTTTCTGCAGAGAATGATACTTGTCCCAGAGTAGTTACAATAGAACCAACAACTAAAAAAATAAAGACATGGGTGTGATTACAAATAAATCTTAAAAATGGGACTAAACACTTAAGATTAGGGTACAACAGAAAATTACGACTACAAAGTAAAGTTTGAGTAAATGACATAGAGAATCGAATAAATAAATGAGGTACCAAAAGTTTTTTTGATTTTATTAAAAAAGTATTGGGAGTTTTACATTTACTTATACTTATCTTTATAAATTTACATAAAGCACCTGTAATTATTTTATTTAAAAAAACAATATGTACTTAATTGGAATTTTATAAAAGTTTTGGGAGTTGCCACCCCACCCTCTGCCTATGGTGAATGGTCTCGTGACTTCCACAATTTAAATTTTTTCTTTTTTTCACTATTAATTATATGATTAAATTTAATTATAACCCGTGCCCTTCTACAAGATAATTTCAAAATCTAATCTGACCAGAATATTTTCTCCTCACTACTTGAGATATTGTATTTCAAATAATTTGAATAAAAAAATATGACGTTAGTTCCCACTGCAATCCATATGTTAAGGTGGAATAATACACGTGGATTTGTTTAATCATCCTGGAAACAAAACACATTACTTTGTTTTTCAATTGCAGTGGAAGAAAATAAATTTTGTAAGAGTAAAACTGTCATTAATTACTTAATAACTGAAATTCTACCCAAAAGGGCATTTGATGTTGTTAATTAGTACCTTATTTAGGTTTATCATGTTACCAAGTAGATATATAAAAGAAATCTGAGAGCACCTTTGTTTTCAATAGTATTTTTAAAATAAATGTTCGCTACCATTCGTATTTTTGTCCTATAAAAAACTATTCTGATTACCACTCAATTACAAGATAATAAATGTGAAGATGATATAAGGGAGAGGGACGAGGAGGGATGGGTGGAAGACCCAGATGGTTAGGTGGAGAATTTAATAGGAGGGTTTACTAAAATTTCGGGGGTAGAGTTTAAGGGGATGAAAGAAAACCAGAGGGTTTATTCAAGAAAATTGGAAGACATGGGAGGGGGCTCTTTAAAGGAGAAGGAGGGGAAAGATTAAGGTGTATTTTTATTTTTAACGAAGCTAAGATTGATTTCGTGTAATGTGAGTGGTTTAAATGATGTCGAGAGGCGTGGTATTATGAGTGGGGTCATCTCTCGGTGTAAATTATATAATATATTCATGCAGGAGACTATGTTAAGTCACATGGATTTTCGTTTAGCCGATTTCATTCATGGTGGGCATTGGGTCAGATTGAGTAGTTTGGACATCGTGGGAGCTTCAAGAGGTGTAATTATTATGTGGGACTCTAGAGTAATTTAGTTAGTGAAGAGCTTTGTGGGTACATGAACTTTGTCTTGTTTATTCAGGAACATGAGGGACAAATTTATTTAAAGCTTCTCAGGGTTGTGTGGGTTAGTGGAAGACTTGGGTACATAGGAGTTGTGAAAGGATTTAGCGGGAGTTAGTAGGGTTTGGGGAGTTCCCTGGTGTTTAGGTGGGGATTTTAATAAGGTGAGATTTCCTTTTGAAAGAAGCTGGGAAGGGAGGATCGATTTTTACATATGGGAGTTCTCGAAGTTTATTGATGAGATGGACTTGTTGGACCTACCATTGAAAGGTGGCCTTTTCACTTTGTCTAGAAATAGAGATGGTCCATCCTTATCTCACCTTGATTGCTTCCTCATCTCTCAGGAGTGGGAAGATCATTTCCCTAAAGTGATACAATCTTGTTTATCGAGGGTTACGTCAGACCATAGTCTGATTCTATTACATTATGGGAGATGGAGAGTAGTTAGAATTCCTTTCAGATTTGAAAATATGTGTCTCAAAGAGGTGGACTTTTTTGATAAAGTGAAGGAGTGGTGGTTGAGCTATTTGGTGGGGGGTAATCCTATTTTTCAACTAGCCACCAATTTAGGGTTGGTTAAAGAGGATATGAGATAATGGAATAAAGAGGTGTCCGTAAATGTGAGGATGACCATAGATAGATTTATGAAGGAGATGCGACGCTTAGATGAGAAGGAAGGAAGGGAAAGCCTTACGAGGGAGGACCAGAGGGTGAGGGTGGAGAGGAAAGGGGAAATTAGGAGGAGACTTATCCAGGAAGAAATCAGTTGGAAGCAGAAATCTCGCGCGCTGTGGTTGAGGAAGGGTGATAAGAATACTAAGCTATTTCATAAGGTGGAAAACTCGCATCGGTGATTTAATTACATCGGGAAAATCTTCGTGGATGGGGTTGAATACAATGATGTTACTGACTCTAGGAGGTCATAACCCAGTTTTATGAGGAGATGTTTAGGGAAGAGGAAGAGTTGCATCCCTCTCTTTGCGGGGCTGAGTTTGGGAGTATTTGGGGGACCGATGCTGAGATGCTAGAGGGATAGTTCTCTGAGGAGATATTCATTTAGCTGTTACATTCCATATGTGGTGATAAGGTTATTGCCCATACGGATTCACTATGGATTTCTTTCAACATTTTTGGACTGTTGTCAGACACGATGTGATGGCGTTCTTTAATTAAGTTCATGATAGAGGATACTTTTTTAGGAGTCTAAATGTGACTTTCGTTACCTTAATTCCCCCAAAAATGGGTATCAATTGATGTTCAGGACTTCAGACCTATTAGTCTCATTAGGAGTACCTATAAGCTACTAGCAAAGTTGTTGTTAGTTAGGCTCAGGAAAGTGATTGATCCTCTGATTTTGGAAAATCAAAATTCTTTCGTATGAGGAAGAAAAATTCTCGGTGTTTATCTGGTTACGAATGAGTGTGTGGAGGAAAGACTTAGGAATGAGAAAACAGGTATAGTGTGCATGTTAGACATTAATAAGGCGTATGATCATGTGAACTGGAATTTACTTTTATACTTGTTGAGAAAGATGGAGTTCGGAGAGAGGTGGTGTCACTAGATGAGAAGATGGAATTCTACTCTGATGTTATCTATTCTAATTAACGGGGTCACAGAGGCTTTTTTCCCCAGTTCTTAGGGGATTCAGCAAGGACACCCCCTGTCTCCATACTTGTTCATTTTGGTGATGGAGGCTTTCAGTTGTATCATGATTGAGTGGGGTAAGCGCAAAGAATCAGTGATTTCGAGGGAGGGTGTGGTAGGGTGAATCTTATTAGTATTTCATATGTTCTCTTTATCGATGATACGATTGTTTTCAGAAAGGAAGAGGTGGGATAGGTGCGGGAGTTAAGAATGCTCCTGATTTTCTTTGAGGAAATTTTATGTCTCCACTTTAATGCGAGCAAGTGTGAGATGATTTAGATTAGGAGGCATGCGGGTGTGTGGGGCCTTACCGAGACACTTGGCTATATGACTGGCATTTTCCCTTCTACGTATCTAAGCGTTCGCTTGGGGCCAAGTTTTAGTCTAAATCCATCTGGGATCCGGTGCTGGAAAGAATGAAAAGGGGATTAGCGGGGTGGAAGAAATTTTATTTATCGAAGGGGGAGGTCGACTTTGATCATAAGCACGTTATCAAGTTTGCACACATATTACAAGTCGATTTTGTCATTACCTTGCTCAGTTCGGAAGAAGATGGAGAAGATGATGAGATATTTTTTATGGAGGGGCAATGATGAGAACTTTAAATATTGTCTTATGGGATGGGAGGAAGTTTTCATTCTAATTATGGAAGGGGATGTGGGTATTAAGAATCTAGTGATTTTTAATAATGCACTCTTATATAAATGGTTGTGGAGATTCCCCCTAGAGGAGAACATGTTACGGATGGTAGTGGTAGGAGCTATGGGGTGAACTCAACTCGGGAGTTTTCTCATGGGGCGGGAATGTGGAAGCACGTCACGAAGGAATAGGTCGAGTTTTCAAAGTATACAAAATTTAAGGTGGGGAGGGGAGATAGGATCACATTCTTGAAAGGCAAATGGGGCAAGAATCGGTTGCATCTAGAGAAATTTTTCTGTATTTTCACAGTAGGGGAAGACAAAGATGGTTTGATTGTGAATCACGTGATGACTCTAGGGGTCCATACATTATGGAATCCTAGGTTCAAAAGATGATTTTGGGATTGGGAGCTCGAGGAGAAGGCATTTTTTGACTGGTTCGATTCGGCTCTGCATCCATCTAGGGGGATGATGAAGTTAGATGGCAAGATGGAGGGAAATGGGTGTTCACGATTAGGGGGTACCACTCCATTTTGAGAGGTAATGAGGAACAAAGAGAAAATTTCCCTTGAAAATGGACTTGAGAGGGTAAGTCCCCCCCACCCAAAAAAAACCAAAGGGAGGTTTTTTGTTTGGACTGCAGCAAGACAGGACATTTTAACTATTGAAGGTTTACAGAAGATAAGACGTGCAATGGCTAGTCGGTGCTGGTTGTGCAAGGATGTAGAAGAGAAGACCAATCACTTACATGTGCATTGCAGGGTGAAGGGATGTATGTGGGATGTTTTCCTTTATCTTAATCAAATTGCATGGGTTATCATGGAGTCGGTGAGAGCGTTATTAGAGCTCTACCACCTAAAGACTGGAAGTGGGGCTGCAAGGTCTGGCAACTGATCCCTCATTTTATTTTTTGGACTAATTGGCAGGAGAGAAACTCGAGATATTTTAAAGGCCTGGAGACAGAACCGTCTAGAATTCGATACATGTTTCTGAGTACCTTATCGAGGTGGTATAAGGAAACTCATGGCGCGACTACTCATAACATTTCAGAGTTTGTGGCAGAAATGCACGGAGGTTTGTAGTCCTAATTTTTCTTTTAGACGTGAATTTCCTTAGAACGACTTTGTTTTATTTATTTTGGGTACTCCATGTATACAGATTGCGGCCCTTAGCGGTTGGTATTTATATAACATTTTATTATAAAAAAAAATATCCAGTTTTTTCCACTGTCAAACAAATTAAGAATGGATATGTGTGTGCCTCATAATATAAACCTCTTATTTCTAACTAAATCTCCACAACACCAAACAAAATTTGTGGAAAATCATATTGAGCCCAAAATGTAGTATGAAAACTATTTACGCTATTTATATGAATCTGTAACTTGCATCTGTGTTCATCCAATTTTAACATCTATGAGTTTACACTCTAATCCACTTAGTGTGATGGAAAGAACACGTTTTTTTACAACCAGTCTATTCTAATATCGAGTGACCAATCCTCTAATAAAATAAAATAGGAATCTCAGCATGGTTGAATTCTCAGCATCACTTTCGCAACCAACAATACAATATAATATGAATAAAACAATACAATCAAAATGAATGAATAAGTCATCATGAATAAATAAATAAGAATGAACTGAATAAACCATCAGACTCAAAATAACATCATCCACTGTGTATAATTGAATAATGATAACTGAGTATTGAATTAAAATATCTGACAATAATGTAAAATCCTATCCATCTACAAGAAACATGCCTAAACTACAAACTAGAATGAAAGATCCTAACTAGATAGAGTAAGCTGAGACGTCTAAAACAATCCTATAGTGTCCACATCTACTACAATAGCAAGAATGGATCTATCCCTACAGTCCCAGTTGTTGCTGCACGCATGAGTTGTAAAAAGAAAAAAATGAAAAAAAATTGCACATGGGTCAAAGCTTGAAAAGTAGAAAATATTTTGCAAGTAGATAATTGTTTTAAATCGATTAAAATTGTAGTGTATTACTTTCATAATTAACAGATCGCACTCACATGAGACAAAACCACATGTCTCAAGTATAGTGTGCACCTAACATGTTCATTTAATTATCATAATTAAACTACCCAGTCTAACTAGGACATATAACCACTATCTTAGCCCAATCCCCTATAATACTCTCTATTATATAAGTATAACTACGTTCAGTAGGCATACGTTCATAAACTATAATGTAGCAACACGCTTGAATCGATATTCACGTAATAAACATAACATAGCTATACTCGTGTTATAATTGAATATATACACTATATCGTAGAACATGCATATATATATATATATATATATATATATATATATATATATATATATATATATATATATATATATATATATCACTCTCTATATACATATAATCGTATCCCCAGAGCATGGACCTCGCAGTTACATCCCTCGTGCGCTATCAGGCTCCAGGCATCATACATCACACTAAACCACCGAGTTGAAATCTCACCACCGAACCCAAACATAAACATAAGCAAAAGAGACGGTCATGGACATACATCCGGGGGTCGCAAATATACCACATCGCACCCACCCGATCTCCAAACCAATATCAATCATCACACATTGATAATTTCCATGCAACAGTCCTACGACCCGGGAAATCAATTCGACACATGTTGGTTAATGTCATTGTGGATTGCCCACTACGTGTAACCTCCTACGATAACACTAACCGAGTAGATATGTTTAATATAAACAAGTACCATACACACATACCTATATATAGATTTCACCCTAATATGTATATATATAGTACCAAACTGACACACATATCTCACAACGCATGGTTCACCCAACCCCGAAGTTCGAAGCAACTTCCCGATTAATTATTTAAATTGTCACTCACTTGAATTTTCGGTTCTCCTCAATCAAACACATTTATTCATTGGCCAATCATACGTACCAAATATTGGAAACCACTTCCTAGTAATTCCACAGTACCCTGGAAGCCTCTCCGATAATTCCCCAAGCCCTATAGGGTCAAAAATAACACACCAAAAACTAGGCTGGCAAGAAAATCGAATCAATTCGCTAGTAGACCGAACCGATTCGTTTGAGCAAACCAGTTCGATTTGCTAGGTTGTCTGCCATATTCTTCTTCGGTTTTTTCTCTTTAAAACCCTCATATAGAGGTCCTAAACCACTCCAAACATGAAATCGACCTCATACATCAATATACTAATGTTCGAGAAACATTATAATTAACCATGAATTCTATCTAAAGAACTTAGGATTTCACATCAAACATCAATTAAATTCAATTCAACTCATAATTTTCCACAATTTGATTTTAAAAAGTTCAACCTTCCTATCAAAGACCTACATGCTCATCATTTTAATTCCACAACTGATTTTAAAATTCTAATATGATTAATCCCAACTAGTAATCAATTTAAATCAGAGAACCTCCATCATCTAAATCTCTACATCAATCAACCAAAGTTTCAATCTTTGTAAGTTTAATTCCTAGATTTTTATCCCTAAACATGAATGTAATTAACTACGCATAATTGCAACTTAAAGCAAGTAACTACTTGCCTTTGTGGATTAAATCCGACGTTCTCTACGTTTGATGACGGGCTGAATTCGGAGAATTCTTCGCTTTTTCTTCTCCAAGCCCTTTATATTATATCTTCCTTTTTTCTCTTCTCTTGAACTCCCTCTCAATCTCTCTTGTGCTGAATATCAAAGGTGGGCTACAATCCACCTTCCCAACCTTTTAAATACCCCTTAATTACCCCAATCCCATTTTTTCCACTTAACCCTAAGTATAAAAAGACCCTCTTATCTTTATACGGGTCATGTTATGTTTAAAAAGTCCTTAAAGCCCAATCATAACATTCGATTACCTATTCTGGACTACTTCGACCCTTCCTAGATCATCGGTGCACTCGAAAAGGCCATCTGAGTCACACAACTACAAATATGGTAGCATCTCATTAATCGGGCCTGACACGTGTGTACCGTAAGGGTCACCGATAACTATACCGATCCTCTGATGTAACACTTTATCGTTATGTAATAATAACCGTCGTTTTCACTCATACGCGATGTATAATAAATCACATAGCTATTTACTTATCACCCGCACATAAATAATAATAATAATAATAATAATAATAATAATAATAATAATAATAATAATAATAATAATAATAATAATAATAATAATAATAATAATAATAATAATAATAAATATTAATCATTTATCTCTCTAATTAATATTTATTGAAACCTAATTTAATTTCCCAATTAAAATAATAATTTTAAGCACACAAAAATTAATTAATAATAAAAGTACGGGGTATTACATTCTCCCCCCTAATAACAGAATTTCATCCCCAAAATTTGAACGTACCTGAGCTTGGATACTTTTCCCGCATGTCATACTCATGCTTCGACATCGACCCGACAGCATTGTGGTGTCACCACTGTACACACACTAACGGTACCACGTTTAACCGAAGCTTTGCACGTTATGAACCAAAATGGCAACAAATGTTTTCTCATATGAAATATCTGGTTGTAGGTCAATCTCCCCTAAAGGTATATGCGAATAAGCCATGTCATCTCTGAGATACCTCCTTAACTACGACACATGGAACACATCGTGAATCCGTTACAAATGCTCCGTTAAGGCGAGTTTATACAAAACCGGCCCTACTCTCTCGATAATAGGAAAAGGCACCATATACCTAGACTCTAGCTTCGCTTTATTCCCAAACCGCATCACTCCCTTCATGGTAAATACCCGCAGTTACACCTGATCAACCATGTCAAACTCCAAAAATCTCTGGTTAGCATCAGCTTAACTCTTCTTCCCGCAGTGAGCTACCCGAATGCGACTCATGATCAACTTGATCTTAGTTAAAGTCTCTTGAATCAAATCCTGCCCAAGAAGCTTGTTTTCTCCAACTTCTAACTAATAAGAGGACGAACGACAAGGTTCCCCGTACAAAGCCTCAAATGGTGTCATGCCAATCGTGAATTGGTATGGGTTGTTATAAGAAAACTCTACCATTGGAAAACACTACTCCTAGCTACCCTTGATGTCTAAAATAGACATCGTCATCATATCCTCCAACATATGGTTCACCTTCTTCGTCTGCCCATCGGTCTGTGGGTGATACGTCATTCTCAAATGCAACTATTTTCCCATTGCCTCCTGAAAACTCTACTATAAGTGGGACACAAAAATCTTATCCCAATATGAAAAAATGTTGAGAGGCACCCCTTGAAATCTTACTATCTCTGATATGAATAGTTGTGCATACTGCCCTATTATTTAATCCACCTGAACTATCAAGAAATGGGCAACCTTAGTCAACTGATCCATAATGAATCGGATGGAATTGTGACCCCGCTGTTATGTCGGTAACCCTATGATAAAATCAATTGAAATACTCTTCCATTTTCACACCAGAATCTCCAACGGTTGTAGAACCCCAGCTAGTCTCTGATGATCCCCCTTAACCATCTGACAAGTGGTGCACCTAGAGATAAACCATGTTATGTCCCATTTCATACCGATCTACCAATATTGTCACCTCATATCATGGTACATCTTATCCCCTCCAGGATGCATCGATAACGGTGACCCGTACACCACGTCCAAAACTGCGCGGCGTAGGTCCTCATCGTCTGGGATAATCAACCTCGCATTGAAGAGTAAGCCACTTTTAGAACGGGCTGAGGAAGACTCATCTCCACCTGTCGACACTATTGAATCCTCTACTGACAAGATGGATCCTTTGCATGTGCCTTTGCAACCTCAAAATGATCTCGGGTGTGATGGTCATCACTGCTATGTACTCCCGGACTATCTCATCCTCGTGATGAAGCTCGGCCCACTTAGCCATCCACACTGCTGCCAACTCCCTTGTTAGAATGCGGATCAATGCATATGCCACTATGTTATCCTTCCCTGGATAATATGGTATGTCAAATAAATAATCCTTTACGAACTCTATCCACCTACGCCGCCTTATATTCAGCTCCTTCGGCGTGAAAGGGAACTGAAGTGACTTATGGTCCGTGAATAACCAGAAATTTCCCCAATATATAGTGCCTCCAAATCCTCAAGGCAAAAATGATTGATACTAACTCCAAGTCGTGAGTGGGATAGTTCTTCTCATGGGGCTTAAGCTTGCGAGATGCATAACTTGTGGCCCTATTCTCCTTCTCTAGAACTCCCCCAAGTCCCTGTAAGGACGCATCGGTAAAAATAAAGTACTACAATCCTCCCCTAAGCAATTCGAGTATTGGCGTTGAAGTCAACTTTTCCTTTATCTCGTCGAAAGCTAACTGAAAGTTATCATCCCATACAAATGGAACTCCCTTATGAGTCAAATTCATCAAGGGACCCGCAATATTTGAAAATCCTCTAATGAACCCGTGGTAGTACCCTACTAACCCTAAAAAACTGTGCACCTACGTCGGTATCATGGGCTAGACCTACTCCCTCACAACTGACACCTTAGTCGGATCCATAAAAATCTCATCTCTTGGAGATAATGTGACTCAAGAACTACACCTCTCGCAATTAAAATCCACATTTCTCAAACTTGTCATACAATTGGTGGTCCCACAAATTCTGAAGAACCACACGCAAGTTCTCTGCATGCCCGCCCTCTGTCCAAGAATAAATCAGGGTTTCATCTACTAACCCAATGAACAACTCGTCCAAGAAATACCCGAACACCATGTTAATGAGATCCATGAAAATTGTTGGCGCATTGGTTTGCCCGAATGGCATAACCCTTAACTCATAACACATGTATCTTATTAAAAGCGCGGTCTTAGGGACATCCTTTTCTCTAATGCATAACTAATGGTACCCTAACCTCAAATAAATCTTGTATAATTACCTTCACAATGTATACGTTCATCAACAACTTTGTAGCGACACACTTGCTATAGATAGATATTAATGAAATAAATATAACACATATGCGCTCATGCTATAGATAATATATACATTATATCATATAAACATAAATATATCACTTTTTATATACGTATAATTGTATCCCCAGAGCATGGAACTCGTGAATACATCCCTCGTGTGATATCAGGCTCTAGGCATCACGCATCACACTGAGCAACTAGGTCAAAATCTCACCACCGAACCCAAACACAAACACATACAATGGAGGCGGTCATAGATATACGTCTGGGGGTCTCGACCATAGAACATTGCACCCAATCGATATCTAAACCAATATATATCATCACATATGGATAGTGACCATGCAAGAGTCATATGATCTAGTGAATCAATCCAACACCTGTTGGTCAACGCCAGGGTGGACCGCTCACTATGCGCAACCTCCTACGATAGCACTACCGAGTACGTATGTTTAATATAAACAAGTATCATACACAAATACATATATAAACACGTCACTCTAATATGTATATATAGAGAGTACTGAACTCGTGCCCCTATCCCACAATGCAGGGTTCACCCAATCTCGAAGTTCAACCTAACTTGTTGATTAATCATTTAAATTATCACTCACTTGAATCCTCGATTCTCCTCACCCGAACCCAACTATCGTTGGCCTATCACACATACCCACCCTAGAAAGCATTCCCCAGTAAACCCACAAGAGATTGAGAGCAAGTTCAAGAAAAGATAAAAGGGTCATTTGACACTTAGGGTTAGATGGAAAAATGGGATTTGGGTAATTAAGGGAGTATTTAAAAGGAAGGTGGATGGTATGCCACCTTTGATATTCTGCACCACTTTTATAAGATTTTAAATACTCCCTTAATTACCCAAATCCCATTTTCCACTTAACCCTAAGTGTAAAATGACCCTCATACGGGTCATGTTATGTCTAAAAAGCCCCCCAAAACTAATTCATAACACTCGTGTACCTATTCTGGATTATTTTGACGCTTCTTGGATCCCCGGTGCACTAAAAAAGTTCATCCAAGTAACCCAACTACAAATATACTAACATCTCATTAATTGGGCCCGACACATGTGTACCATAAGCGTTGCCCATAATTATACTGATATGCCGATGTAACACTCTATCGACATATAATAATAAACCGTCGCATTCACTCATACGGTACATACAATAAATGACATAACAATTAACTTATCACACACAAGTAAATAGTAATAATAATAAATATTAATCATTTATCTCGC
The DNA here is from genome assembly GCA_949130495.1 of Sambucus nigra. Taxonomy (NCBI): domain Eukaryota; kingdom Viridiplantae; phylum Streptophyta; class Magnoliopsida; order Dipsacales; family Adoxaceae; genus Sambucus; species Sambucus nigra. Next base: position 516,403,430 of record OX422220.1, read on the forward strand.
TAATTAATACTTATTAAAACCCAATTTAATTTCCCCAATTAAATTAATAATATTAAGCACGTATAATTTAATTAACAATAAAAGTACCCAAAATAGTTGCATTGTAATAGCTAGTTAATGAAATTCAATTAAGTTGCTTGTTGATAAGCACCCAAAATAGTCGCATTGTAAAATTTATCTCCATATATAAAGACAGGAGGCAAAAGGGGGGGGGGGGGGGGGTGTTCCTCCCCAAATCACTTGATGAATAAAATTGCATGTTCAAAATGGTCCACATAATTTTTTTGGCTTCATAACAAATTATAACTATCAGACTAACTTTGAATAATCCAATTTTCGGTGGGAATTCAGTGGTCCAAAATTAAGGAGATAAAATGTCCCAAGTAGAACCATTTTTTCTAGAATGGTAGAAACGTTTCCAGCCATGAATTACCTAAAATGATTAGCTTTTATGTGCCCCAATTCTTGACCTGGATATGTGCCCCAATCTTTTATCCCACAAATAAGCAGATTTTTCATCATTTAGTGTACATTTCATACCAACATTAGGATGCAGGGTTACAAGGGTTTCAAAAAAGTTCTTTTCAAGATTCAATTGATATAAACCATCTAATAAAAATTCAGAACCATGATTAATAGAATTTTTAATTAAAGCAAAACCATTATCCTTAAATTCAATCGCAAATCCATATAAAGAAAGTTTGGAAACAGAAATTAAATTCCTAAAAACTGAGGGAATATAAAAAGTCTTTTGTAAATCTAAAATAGATCCAGAAACTTAAAATCAGGCGAAAGACTCCAATAGCTTTTATTTTAGCCTTCGCTTTATTTCCCATGTAGAGATAATGATCATTTGGATTTGTTTTGCGAATCGAAGTGAAGCCCTGCATCGAATTAGAAAAATAACACATAGAACCAGAATTAATCCACCAAGTGTTAGAAGGATCACTAATAAGGTCTGATTCGAAACAAACATAAATAAAAGGCTTACCCTTTTTCTCGAACCATGCCTTTCGTTTATGACAATCCTTCTAGAAATGGCCCTTCTTTTTACAAAGGTGGCACTTGTCGTTCTTTCTCTTCTTCACAGTAGATGATGGTTCAGCTTGATGAGAAGGTCTATTACCTTTCTTAATGTCCTTTTCGAACTTCATCTTAAAACCATCTCCTTTGACAGTGAGATTTTCCACCTGTCCTTTACTCACATGGCAATTCTGTTGCTTAAGCCTGCCTTCCTCCTGTACTAACATGTTTTGTAAATCATTTAAATTCCACTTATCTTTAATAGTGTTGTAATTGATTTGGAAAGGCCCATACTTAGGAGGTAGGGAGTTTAGGACGAACTGGACAAGAAAAGACTCGTCCACTATCATGCCCCAAACCTTAAGTCTAGCATCCAGATTGGCCATCTCTATGATGTGCTCATTCATGATTCGAGTACCATCAAACCTCATAGTGGTCAGGTCAACCATTAATTTCCCAGCAAGGGATTTATCAGTAGTGTGAAAGTGTTCCTTAATGTTGTTCAAATACTCTTTCGCTTTCGTAGTTTCAGGTGGGAGGTCTTAATGTTAGAAGCAACACACATTCGCTTAAACATAAGGGTCAGCCTGTTGGATAGAGACCATGCTTCATGGATAGAAATTCCATCCTCGCTACTGGTATCAATAATAGCAGCGAGTTCATCACACAAAATTGCCAAGTCCAGGTCAAGAGCCCTCGGGTTAAACTCAATTTGCTCATTCCATTTAAAAAAATTAGTTCCATCAAATTTGGAATAGGACTGAGCATGCAAATATAGGTTAAGTGGAACTGCAAATTAATAACAATGTTCACAAATTAAATTTTACACACAACAATAATTGCAAGGGTTGAATACTGAATTGTTGACTAAATAAAATTTTGGCAGATTTCTTAATATTCCAAACATCACGGAATCTGTATTAGTCATTACATAATATTCAGATTATAAAGATATACTACCCTTTAATTCATTTATCATGGTCCCATATATATATATATATATATATACTCCCCACCATAACTCAGTAGATATACATAAAAATGCATGATATATTGATGTATTTATCATGTATGTATGTATACATTCACGTATCATGTATGTGTGAAAGTTTTATCTATGTTTATATATATATATATATATATATATATATATATATATATATAGTTATAGTTATAGTTATAGTTATAGTTATATATATATAGTTATACTCCCCACCATAACTCATTAAATATACATAAAAATACAAGATATATTAATGCGTTTATGATGTATGTATGTATGTATGTATGTATGTATGTATGTATGTATGTATGTATGTATGTATGTATGTATGTATGTATGTATACATTCATGTATCATGTCTGTGTGTGTAATGATATTGCATGTATAATTCACAATAAAATTATATACATACATGAATTGATAATATTTTTTAATACATATGTACTATATGTATATTTTATATAATTCCATACATTAATAATACATGAATAAAACTATAAATAAGTATCATGTATCAATTGATAATATTATTTAAACTATGGATCTTAGTATATTATATAATTTAATAATACAAATATATGTAATTTTGTATATATGTACATATATATATTTTATAAGAATTACACACATATTAATATATTATGTATGTGCATTATATATTAAGATATAAATGCATTAAAATATTAAGAACGAATAATTCTGAGTTGAAAAATAAGAAACATAAGTTATAAAACACCATTTTGCTATTTTTTGAAAACCTTGATTATAACACAGAAATATTATGTTTCAGTGTTTAAAAACAGATTGCTAAGCGCAAATTTTATCAGAATTGTATTTAAACACAAAAAATAGAATTATACTTGCAAACCAAATATGTCGTAAGGCTTCTCACTCTCTTCTCTCCTTTCTCTTTATTATCTACACATTTCTCTCTTCTCTCTCTAGTTCAAGCCTTTATATATATCTCACACTCTTTCCCTCTGTCTCTCTTTCTCTCTCTCACACACACACACTCACGAACACACGCACATAAAAAAAGCTGGTGCTGAATCGGGGTTGGGGATGGGGGCGGTGTGGGGTGGGCCTGGGGTGGGGGTTGAATCAGGGTCGGGGTCGAGGAGCTATTTTGGGGTCGGGTTGGGGACGATGCTAGACTGGTAGGGTGAATCGGGAGTGGGGATGAGGCTGGGGGACTAAATCGGGGGTGGGCTTGTGGGTTGGGACTGTTTGGACTGTGGTTTTTTTGCAGAGAATGGGGGTTGGGATTGTTTGGAGTGGGTTTCTTTGGTGAAATTGTTTATCAAATGTTTTTAGTTTTATTTCTAGATTGTTGGATGACTTTTTTTTGTTTATCCTTTTTCTCATATTTGATGATTGTTTTTTTATCTATTAGAAATTTTTTTTTTACCTAAAATTCATATTTTTCTAGAAATTATTTTTATTTTACTGGAATATAATTTTTTTTTAAGTGAAAATAGATTTATTTTTTAATTTCTGGAAATTTCTTGATTTTTGGATTTTTTATTTCAAGAATTTTTTCTATTTTTTTTATAGTTTTTTAGAGTTTCATTCAATATAGGCCAAAAAATTAAATATTTTTTTCAATACTTTATGTCACACTTTTTATTTCTGGATTTATTTATGTTTTTTTAGAGTTTTATTCAATATTAGCCAAAAAATCAAAATATTTTTTCAATACTTCATTTCACATTTTTTTAGATTTTTTTTTCTATCATTTTTAGATTTTTTATTAAATGTTTTTTTTGTAATTTCAATTTATTTTTAAAGGTCGAATGTTTTTCTATCATTAACACGCACCAAAAAAAATTATGTTTTTTTATTAGAGTTGGATATCTTTCTTGCTAAAGTTATCTTCTGTGTTTTATAGATTTGAAAAAAATATATATTTTTATATTCTTTAATAGTTTTTTAGTAAATTTCAAAATATTTTAAACATTTTTCAATCTTTTTAAACTCTGTTTTTTAAAATCTAGAATAATTTTTTTTGTAATTTCCACTTTTTAAATATTTTTTTGTAATTTCCATAATTTATTTTTTGTAATTATATGATTTTGTAAATGTTTTTTAAATATTCTTATGCAATTTCTCTTTTCTTAAATATTTTACATTGGTTTGAACCCAAATACCCACATGTGTGTGACATGTGCCATGCACATAACCAACCTTCCTTTAAAAAAATTAAAATCGTCCACTTTTTAGGTCAACTTGTGGCATCAGTAGAAGTTTGGGGGTTAAGTGCAAAAACTGAAAGTTCGAGTGGTGAAGTGAAGGGAGGGGTAAAGTTCACAAGGGCCAAGTGTAATTAAATCAATTTGAAATATTTTGAATGCTCTTGGGAGCAGCATGCTTGGAAAAAAGAAAAAACTTTCATTAGATATAGTAGATTATAATTTAATATAGTAATAGTATATCATCCTTGTTCACAACAAATTGTGTAACCATATGTCAATCTTTCTAAACTCTTTTTTTAGTGTGATCGTTCGATCGTTCATTTGCTCTCTTTGATAAGATATGTCCAGATTCAGTTTCTTTTCCCAATTAAAAACATATATAAAAAAATCTTTGTTAAAACACAAACAAATTTTCCAATAGAGGTCTCTAATACGAAGTAGTAATGTAACTAATTAGCGTGGCTCTAGCAACCTGAAATATGGAGCCAGACATCAATTTTGCAGGTGATTAAACATTACCTATATATCTCTGAAACATTCTTCTACCCGTATTCTAACACACACAGTTCAAGCCCCACACAACCAATTAGTTTTCCTTTTGTGTTTGTTTGTTTGTCTTTGTCCGAGTTTTTCCTACATACCTAAATTGTGTGTTTGTCTGTCTTTATGTGAGTTTTTATAATTGTAGTTCTACTGTTATTTTTGTATGAGTTTACATATTTTTATTTATGTTGGGTATATATTTCATATTCTCCTTTTTTTGTATATTTTTGTTCATGATGGATGTATATTTCTGGAACTTTTTGGTTAGTTTTGCATGTTTATGTTTCTACTGGTATATATATCTTTAAGAAGGCCCCCACACTATGTGTCCTATAGGTTAGGATAGTTCGAATAAACACAAGTACAAATTTATCAATTTTTCAATTTTAATGATTGAACAAAATCTCTAAATAAACTTCACACCAATTAAACTTATCTTGTTAAAAATCAATTTTGATTTACCAAATTTTATCTTGTTAAATCCTAAGCATGCATCTAGATGATTAAGCAGATAAAGTAAATAAATCAAACCACAAGACGATGATGTACGAGGAAACCACTAAGGGTAAAAACCTCGGATGACCCAGCCAGACAATCCAATATGATACAGAAATTACAAAGATAGAATTTAGTCTTACACAACGACTCGACTCCACAATCCTTGATGCCTCTTCTTCTATTTGATCGCTCCTCCATAATAGCAATGCATGAGTCCACCCACGCCAGTGTTAACAGCACACGAATCCACGCGTAACTCAGTATCGACCGATGCAGCTCAACAATCGTTTATGTGTGACACCCCTCCCAATTAAATACCGGGTGATCAGTCATTTATTAATTTAAAACACAATATCCAGTTGGTTCATTCTTAGCATCACTGTCGAAAAACAATTATTTATTAATCACCTAATAACAAATTAAGCTAGTGTCAAAAACTTTTTCCTTTAATTAATATTCAACAATTTAAACCAGTAACACACTCACCATTCTCATAAATAAATATAATTACATGAGAAACCATTTGACTGAATAAATAAGACCGGAATAACATCCCAATTTAAAGTCTCAAATACAATTAATCTGAAATAAAATTGAATCCAATCAACTGAAATAAATGAGTACTGAAATACATCATAACTAAGGATGGGCGATATGCCCTAACTGAAAATGACTGCATCAAGAATCTGAATGGATAAGAGTGGAGGCGTCTAATATTAAGGAGCTACAACTTCCACAATAGCTACAACATGTCAAACGGTAGTGAACTACTAAGCTGGATGTCCCTGTGGCTGGACACCTAAAATGGTTAGCACAAGAAAAATAGAGTTACAAGAAATGGTTCAGAGCCCGAGTGAAAAAAGTTTAAAACATTATTAGCAAGTATTTAAAATGGTTACCATCAAATATTACATACATATTAGCATCGCGGGCTCTCACTTGAGGTTCTCACCTCTCAACTTATTATGCACGCCAAACGTACCTCTAAACCATTCTAGTTACTATTATCACGCCTAACTAGTTAGAATTCATAAATCTTCTAAACTATCAACTCATAGTAGCCACTCGTATATCCCACACAACACGTTATCGGATATTTATATATCTTCTAACTCAAGTATACATTTCCCATTTAAAAGTTGAGTGTCCACTTACTTAGGTTATTTGAGATTTCACTATCTTTCTTATCTACTAAGTTCACAAAGTAGAATATATCACAAGTATATATATATACGGCACCCCTAGGATCAGCTGCAGTGCATGCATACTCTGCTATCAAGTCCCGGTACATCTCGTACTAAATAAGGACAATCGGTTTGGTATCCCTTTCGAACCATAAATACAAATTACACACAAATGAAGGTGAACATAGTTCTAGGCCTTTGGGCTACGCACATACTTACGCACCCAAATGACCGTGCACAACATTGTTCTCACAAATAGTGATCCAACCAAAGTTCTATGTTCTGAGGTACCAATCTAAAATCCCCCAAATGGCTCATCAGGATAAGTTTGTCCCCTTTCAAAACCTCCCATGATAGCAAGCACCGTTGGTATGACATTACATATAAAGTCACACTTTAGGTATACACACAGCCAATATTTATTTAATTCATATAGGCATCACTATAACCTATAATATATCCCGTAGACGTTAGATACTACCCTTGAATATCCAACGTAACAACAATTTTAACATTATTAATCTCCTCATATGTTACCAAGGTTCACTCGTTAATCGAAACATTCTAATTGCCCCATTAAATCATTTCAGTAGGTATAGTGTCCCCATACTACTGGCCCAATACTAGGTTCAATCTATCTTTTGGTGTCACACTCTAAAGCTCGAGCCATCGTTTAATAATAAATAAATTCCATAATTCACTCACCCACTCCAATTATTGTGATGTTAGGTTCGTATAATTAGACCATATATTGTCTAATTTAAGTCCCTTTAGTTTGGAGGGAGATTTGAAACTCTAACCCCTTAAAAATTTAATCAAAATAGGTTCAGGATAGTACACGTCCCCCAAACTGGTTTGGGGGAACATGCGAATCGGTTCGGGTGGTACCTTCGAATCGTTTCGGGGGGTCACGTGAACTTGTTCGAGGTACTTGGGTTCATCTTCTTCACTGATAACGTTTTTACACCATTTATATACCTTCAAAACTCCATGATTCTCACCCCAACTCTCAAACGAGGTTACTAATCATTATATCAACAAATATTAATGGTTTTTAACGTTCAACAATCATGTAAACATCATGAATTATCATTTAACCGAATTAATCCATAAATTTCATACAAGAGACCTAGATTATGCTCTCCATGTTGAACCCACCAACAACCTAGATTTAATTCATTTTTTTCACTTATAGTCTGGTTTTGTTTCCCAATCATACCAAAAGTTATCTACATGCAAGTTCCTACCCAAGAACATATTTTAACTCTTCTACATTAAGCCCCAACACAAGATTTTCATGGATAATTTATCCTCCTTTAATATGGATGTTATATCCTTTAATAATTAAGAAAGATAAAATACTTACCTTCGTTAGTAGGTCTGATCCTCTGTAGAATAATGGTATAGGTGTGATCCTCTCCTCCCGATCTACGCAACGACGGTAGTTTTGGTGCAAGGAGTGTGTAATTTGGCCTTGGGGTCTCCTCTCTTCTTCCTCATATGGCCTCTCTCTAGTTTCTCAAGTTCTAACCCTAGAAAATTTAACCTCTCAGCCGATATAAACTTAGAATTTTTGTAGGTCTTCTTTCCTAAAAATTTCAAATGACCAAAATACCGTCCCGGGAGGCTGGTTTTGTCCAAAATAGCCATGGGACCCAAACTCAACCCCGAGTAGACTTTTCTGAGTATCTTGGCCCTTCCGGATGCATTAGATCACATGAAATGACTATTTGAATGAACTAAAAATAAATTACTTTTTATTTCATTAAATTGAGCCCCGACACGACTGACATGCACGTCCTGACTAAATTATTATAACTGTCGTATTTTTCAGTCGCGATAATTTTAATATTTCCATAATCATATATTACTTTATTCACTAAGTATTACTCATTATAAATCACATAAAATAAATCACATAAATAAATACTAACTCTTGTCTCGCTAGTTAATATTTATTTTAATTCGAATTAATTTCTAATTAATTTCCCATATTTAATTTAATTAATACCACATTTAAAAATCATTAAAAATACGGGGTATTACATACTTCCACCCTAATAACGGAATTTCATCCTGAAATTTGAAAAATAAAAGTATACCTGGTAAGAAAAACTCTGGATATTTGTTGCGCATCTCATCCTCGCGCTCCCAAGTAGACTCCTCGACATTATGATGCTCCCACTGGACACGCACAAGTGGAACTACCTTTGACCTAAACCTCCTCTCACTATGGTCTAAGATAGCCACGGGTCTCTCCTCGTATGAACTATCAGGCTGTAAATCAATCTCCTCTAATGCAATATGAGTGTGAGTCAACTCATCCCAGAGATATCACCTTAATGAAGAAATATGGAAGACATCGTGAATATGATGAAAGTGCTCCAGTAACCCAAGTCTATGTGCCACCAGTCCAATCCTCTCGATGATAGAAAATGGCCCCATGTACCTTGGTGCCCACTTCCCTTTCTTCCCAAATCTCATTATCCCCTTCATAGGAGACACTCACAGCAGCACCTGGTCCCCCACACTAAACTATTTGAATAATCACTTGTCATCAGCGTAAATCTTATCCCTATCCTGAGCTACCCACTTGCGACTCTGAATCATCTCAATCCGAGCAGAAGTGTACTGAATCAACTCTGGCTAGAGTATCTTGTTGTCTCCCACATCTATCCAACAAGAAGAAGAACGACAAGGCCTACCATACAACGCTTTAAATGGAGCCGTGCCAATAGTGAACTGATAGGAGTTATTGTACGTAAACTCCACCAGTGGAAGATACTGCTACCAACCTCCCCTAAAATCAAGGACACACATCCACAGCATATCCTCCAACATCTAATTCGTCCACTCAGTCTACCCATCTGTCTGCGAGTGACAGGTCTTACTCAATCATAACTCCGTGCTCATGGCTTCCTGAAAGATCTCATAAAAGCGAGACACAAGAATCTTGTCCCTGTCGGGCACAATATGGAGGAGCACCCCATGTAGTCTCACTATCTCAGCAATTATTATCTGGGTGTATTATCCCACAGTATAATCCGTCCGGACAGCTAAAAAATGGGCTACCTTTGTCAACCGATCCACAATCACCCATATAGAATCGTGACCCCTCTGTGATGTAGGAAATCCGGTGATGAAATCCATGGAAATGCCCTCCCATTTCCACATCGGAATCTCTAACGGCTGAAGAAGTCCTGCTGGTTTCTGGTGGTCCACCTTAACGAGCTGACAAGTGGCACACCTCGAGACAAACTCTGTAATGTCTTTCTTTATTCCACTCCACCAGTACTGTTATCTCATATCCTGGTATATCTTATCCCCTTCGGGATGTATCGCAAACTGTGAACCGTGCGACTCTGTCATCACTGCATGCAGCAAGTCCTCCCCCTCCGAAATAATCAGTCTCCCGTTAAAGCGTAAGTCTCCATCTGAGCTTATGGTGTTGGACTCTACTCTCCTGGCTAACAGCTGTCGAATTCGTTCCTGGAAAAACGAATCCACTGACTAGGCATGTTCCACCCTCGTAACAATCTGGGGTGAAACGGTCATACCTGACATAAAATATCTCGTAACTAAATCATGATGTCCCAACTCCTTTTATTTCTCCTTCTATACTTCGGCCACCTCCCCCACTAGCTTACGGCTCAACGCATCGGCCACCACATTTTCCTTTCCAGGGTGATATTGGATATCGAACTAATGATCCTTCATAAATTCAAGCCACCTGCGCTGACGCATATTCAGCTCTCTCTGAGTAAACAAGTACTGTAGTGACTTATGATCTGTGAACAGGAAAAATTTCTCCCCCAGGAGATAATGCCTCCAAATCCATAATGTAAACACGACTGCTACTAACTCCAAGTCGTGGGTGGGGTAACTCCTCTCGTGAGGCTTAAGCTTGCGGGAAGCATAAGCTATAACCTGGTCCTCCTGCTGTAGCACCCCTACGATTCCCCGTGGAGATGCATCAGTATAGACAGGGTACTCCACCCCCGTCCTGGGTAGTGCGAGTACAGGTGATGAAGTCAATTTGTCCTTTAGCTCATAAAATTCTAATCGTCAAGTGTCATCCCAAGTGAACGGTACCCCTTTGCGAGTCAAGTTAGTCAACGGACCCGCAATCTTTAAGAATCCCCGAATGAAATGTCTGTAGTACCCGACTAACCCCAAGAAACTATGAACCTCTATCGGTGTCGTGGGATGTCCCCACTCCCTCACCGCTGACACTTTACCCGGATCCACTGATATCCCTCTGTCAAATACAATGTGATCCAAGAACTGTACCTCGTGCAACCAAAATCTGCACTACTCAAATTTAGCGTACAACTAGTGTTCCCGTAATGTCTGCAACACTCTATGCAGATGCTCCACATGCTTTTCTTATGTCCGGGAGTAAATCAGAATGTCATCAATGAAGACAATAAGAAACTGACCTAAGAACTCTCTGAACACCCTATTCGTCAAGTCCATAAATACGGTTGGCGCATTGGTTATCCCAAATGGCATAAACATAAACTCGTAAGATCCACACCTCGTCATAAAGGTAGTCTTAGACACGTCCTGCTCCCTGATACACAACTGTTGGTACCATGATCTCAAGTCTATCTTAGAGAAGTAGGATGCCCCTCTAAGCTGTTCGAAAAAGTCATCGATGCGAGGCCACGGATATTTATTCTGTATGGTGACTTTATTCGACAACAGATAATCTATGCATAGTCGTAAGGATCCATCCCTTTTCTTCAAAAACAACACCAGGGCACCCCAAGGTGAGGTACTCCTGTGGATAAATCCTTGTCCCAACAGATGCTCGATCTAATACCGTAACTCCATCATCGCCATTGGAGCCATATGGTAAGGGGCACGTGTTATCAGCCAAGTGTCTGACGTTAAGTTTATCACAAACTCTATCTCCCCACTCGATGGTAGTCCCGGTATCTCCTGAAACACATCGGTGGATTCACAAACAACTGGAATCGAATCCAGGGGAATCACCACCTCCTTAAAGGTCTCCTCCTCTATATAGTATAAATGGGTGGGTGAGCCTCCCTTAGGATGAGGCATCTCTAGGTATAGCAAACACAATGCTCCTACTATAGCAATCAATCATGGACCGATACGCGGCTAGCGAATCCATACCAATAATGGCATCATACTCTGACATGTAAAACACAAGCATATCAGCAGGTAAAATAAGGCTCCTAACCTCAATACTCACACCCCGACAAATAAATAATAGAAGCATTCCATTACCCAATGGCGAATCTACACAAGTGACCGTACTATCGGTCGTGTCTAATAACTCGATGGCGCGTGCAAATCTATTAGGTATGAAAGAGTGTGAAGCCCTCGTGTAAAACAAAATACGCCCTAAAGTCCCATGTATAGAAAATATACCCTCGATCGTGGGCGGTGCCTGAGGAACTGCTACCTGGTGGACGTTATACACATTCCCATATTGTAGTTGTCCCTACAGAGGTCGAGCTGCTGGAATAGCTGGCAAGGCTGGCATCTGAGCTGGCGCTTAGAGGGAGACTGGAAAAATAGGCCTGCTGCTGAGGAAACTTGCCTTTATCGGGTCAAGCCTGTTATTTGTGGCCAATCTTTCCACAAATAAAACATCGACCTTCAAAGTTTCCTCCTCTTTGGCCCTGTTGGCCGTTGCCACCCTTCCTTTGGCCCTGCTGGAAATGTTGTTAGCCCTGTTGGCCCTAATAGCCTTGCCTATATCCTCCCTGGCCCTGTCTGAAACCTCCAAATCGGAAACACTTAGCAGAATCCCCTGCTGGGAACCCTTCTCACCCTTTCCAGGCTGCACTTGAGCTGACTGTGCCCCACTGGCACTTCTACCTCCTATCTCTTACTTCTGGATGGACTCTACTGCTCGTTTGCTTCCTTTTACGTGGAATCGGTGGTCCTGGAAATGTAACAAGGCATCATTCAACACATGGGTATAGGTCTTTAAGGAAAGATTACCCAATATATGATGTCGGATCCTCCAAGTGAGACCATCACTAAATAGATGAATCATTTTCTCTTCAGTAGGTACCTTTCCTGGCATTAGTCAGCCTAATAAACTCCTGCTCGTACTCTGCAACATTCCTCCCCTCTTTGGTGAGGTCCAACAATTTCTGCCTCATCTCAGTCTGGATGGTAGATGGAAAGTATTTATGTCCGAACCGCCACCAAAACTTCTGTATAGTCATGTTGTCTCGCTCCTCAGCGGTGGTAACGGACTCCCACCACTGCAATGTCGCCCCGACTAGCTTAAACATAGTTAGTATCTGTCTCTATACCTCCATGCACTCGTACATCCTCAGGTGCCTCTAGATATATTTTCCATTGTCTAGCTACTACCACATCAAAACTCCCCTGAAACTTTGCGGGATGTGACTCCTGTAAGGCATCTCTAACTCACTCCTAAGCAGAAGGGAACGCATGAATAGGGTAGGGTGTCATACCCTGTGGCTGAAGTGGCACCTATGGTTCCTACTGGGAAATTGTATTAAGCGATGCATTAATTGCCTGAGCAACGATGGCAGCAACCTCGACAGCATTCATAGTGCCTTGGACCTGAGTTGGTTGTGGCTCGAACTGGGCATTCCTAGTGGTCGTGGTGCACATCTAGGAGGCATCTGAAATGAGAAAGAATTATATAAGTCCACAGTCAATAAATCTCAATATAGCAGAAGACGTAACACATAATCATGAATGTAACAATCCTAATAATAAGGCTATATATCAAAGAATGCTACACTGAAAGCATAATAATGTGACACCCCGCTTAATTAAATACCGGGTAGCTACTCCTTTATTCCAATTAATACAAAATGTCCAGTTGGTTCAGTTCATAACATCATTGTCGAAAACATTTTTAAACAATTACTAGCCACCTGGTATTTAAAAAGTGAGTTGCCAATTTTATTAAATTAAATTAACATGCGATCAATTGAATTATAAGTTAACTATAACACATCCATAACACAAAAGAATAGTAATAAAAATGATAAACTGAATCTGGAGTAACACTCCCCTGAATATTACAATTTCTGACTAAAAACCAAAATGAAGTCTGAATAACTAGATAAATCTAAACTGAATTTAAAACTGATAGTCTGAGAATGAAATCTTTGAATGGAAAGGGCGACATGCCCTAAATGATGAATGATCCTTAATAGAATTAGATACAGAATATGGAGGCGTCTAATACTGCAATCCTGTAACTTCCACAGCAGCTACAGCACGTTTATTGGAATAGAATCCTTATGATTGGCGTCCCTGTGGTGGGGCACCTAAAAAGGTTTTACAAGAAAAAATAGATTTGAAAGCAAACGGGTCAGAGCCCGACGTGAAAACAGTTTAAATTATAGCAAGTGTTTAATTACATTAAATAGTAAATATTTTATACATGTTGATCACGTTTTCTCACATGAGTCCTTAACCCCCCCAACTAATGTGCACGCTTAACGTATTTCCTTAACCCATCCTAGTTAGGTTGCTAACTAACTAATCTATAATAACTTCTTGTCCTCATTTGAGTATAGGGATCTTATTTGTATTATTCTATTTTATTCAGCATGTAACTTACCTTTTCATTTATCAGAATTATTATATCAATTTCGATATGAATTATCACATTTATAAATCCCATTCAAGTATTTTCAAACATTCGTATTCACAATTTATCAATGAGCCAATTATAAGTGCAAGTAAACCATTTAGCATCAATATATAAATATAGCACCACCAGGCTTAAGGTGAGGTGCATACATACTCTGCTATCGAATCCCGGTACATCACGTACATAAGGACTACGTATTCCGAACATCTCAGGAATCGTTTCAATAAGCCAAAATCACACATATTGGAGGCGAACATAATTCCTGGACACACGGGTCACGTACATACCTACGCTCCCATGGTCCGCAGAACTTATTAACTCAAAATAAGCCATTCAAAGATCTTATGTTCTTAAGGTACCAATCAAAATCCCCCCCGTAGGCACACAAAGATTAGATGGCCCTTATTAATAACCCACCTCCGGTGATAGCAAGTATGGTAGGTATGTCATACACATAAAAATTCATATATTAAGCATTCACACAACTTAAATAATTTATTATTTTATTAAGGGTATATTTCAGCCCTATACATTTAGTCAAAATTCATTCCATATGATTATTCCGGATGATATATAATCTCTTTTGTCGATATGTCTCACGTCGTAAATTTTGAGTACTTAATCTTAACCGAAGAGATTACTAAGTCTCCAAACTCTTTCAAATATAAATTCAGTACTCGTAGCTCTTCATTTATATCTCATATCTTACTTGTCACTCTTAATTCTATAAATCATGTTCCGTATCGAAATATAGGAATTTATTTGTCTAACCCTCTTAAATTAAATCACTATATTCCCAATTGATTCTAATATGTTATGGGGCTTTAACTTATGTCCCTACTGGTTTCTCATAGGTCCTAACATCTTTTCATAATCCCCTTATTCATTTTTCGAAAGGCCGGAACCGATTAATATTCGAAAAGGAAATATTTTTACAATTTCTGGGCAGATCGATCGATCGACCTTGAACGTCGATCGATCGACTCTTTGAATGTCGATCGATCGACCATGAATGTCGATCGATCGACTGAACAGGGCGGGCTACGGGTTTGCTTATTTTTATGCCAAATTCTTGCTTTAATTCATCAATCTAAGGTTTCAAACTCCAAAGTAAACATCTAGGATCATTATACAACCTATCTACATGATCTTCAAGATTTCATAACTTAAAATTCATCATCAATTGATCTATTCTTGGATTAATCATCAAAATTTCATAAAAGTCTTTTCTTCCAAATTTCTTCAAGAATCATCATGATTTCTTCATAATCCAAAATTAATTGCACATGGTATATGATCACATATGTTAGGTTCATCCAGAATCAAAGTTTCATAAACATCCTAACAATAATTAAGGTTTCCATCTCCAAATTTCATGAGTTTTTTTAGAATTTTAAGGATGATCATCAAATCCTTACTCTAACATGGATAATTTATTTGCTGAATCTTAATGAATTAAATCACCTACCTTTGTTAAGAAGGTATGATCCTTTGGTGATGATCTTGGTTGGTTTCTTCTTCTTTTTCCGGTCACAATTCCGGCGATCGCGGCGGCGGGTGGTGGTTGTGGCTTTGGAAACCCCCTAGAACTTCTCCTCTCTTATCTCTTTGATCAAGGCTTGGTGTGAAGATGAATGAACCCCAAAGGCCTCTGATATAGGCTGATTTCAAAGCTCAATTTCGTGGGTCACTATTCCCCAAAGATGGAAATTACCAAAATACCCTTCCGGGTTGCCAGTGTGGCCTAAAAATGCCCCGGAACCCAAACTAAACCCCCGACCAGTGTTTTCTGACTATCTCGACCCTTCCGGACTCACTGGCGCACTCAAAATGATCATATGGATGATAGATTTTTATTTTACTTTTAGATTCCATTAAATTGATTTCTCACGCGTATGCGCGTCCCAACTAAATTTCCCGAATTGTCATTTTTATGACTTGCAACCATTTTAATCATTTCAATAATCATTTCTCATAATATTTACCCATTGATATTCATCCTTATCATCATAATCAAATACTAAATCATATCTCGTTAGTATTTATATCTGGATTAATTTCCAATTAATTTCCATTTAATTTAATTAATCCCATTAAATAAAATCTATAAAATTACGGGGTATTACATACTTCCCCCCTAATAACTGAATTTCATCCCGAAATTCGGAACTAATTTATACCTGGCAAAAATAACTCTGGATAATGCTCTCGCATCTCATCTTGTTATCGTGTGGTGTAGATTTAGGTATGTGGGAGGCATGTTTAAGGCATCGTCTCCATATTTTAAACTTGATAGCAAGTTTTGGAACTTATACTTGGAATAAACATAATTCAATGCTCAAAGTGGTTTTCACTTGTATGTTGGGCTCATTCCACATAAGAATCGCCCATTAAAGTCTTAATGATGTTGTCGGATCCGAAGAGGGTTAAAATATTCAATCACGCAATATTCCAAAAAGCATTAAGGTACTAGATGATAACGTTCATTTTCTCCCATTAAATCGAATTTCATTCTAAGCCTATCATAAAAGGGTTTCGGATTGTTAGATTTCCCCTCCATCTCCCTATATCCCAATTTACAAGTTCACATTTGGAAGACAAACTTCTACATGAAATTGAATTTTAACATAATTGATGAAAAAAATTACATCTTACTTGAATTTAGTCGAATTTATTTCATGGATATTTAAAATTCATTCATACTTGGGACGTACAAAATAGAAAGACCAGCTCTTAATTTTAGAAGGTAATAGTATCAACTCTTGGACAAAATTAAAAAGTTCAACCATTATAACTAACCCTATCGTTCTAACAACGCGTAAGGCTTTAACAACGAACCTCTCGCGTAATACATAAAAAAGTGTATCGACTCAAACAATTAAAAATAGAAAATATCCAATTAATATCTTCGTTCCAAATTAATAGTCATATTTTAAAGGTAAAAAAATTATGAAAATTTTTTACTTTCTAAATTTATACTCCTAATAATAGTGAATATTGATGAATTAGGGGTGCGCATGGTTCAGTTTTGTTCGGTTTCACTACTAACAAAGGAACCGAACCGGGATTAGTCAGTTCTAAATTTTTGAAACAAAAACTGAACTGCTCTTGTGTACAATCAAACCAAACCGAATCAACGGTTCTTGGATTGGTTTGGATCGATTTCGATTCCAAACTCATCTTTTATCTTTGTGTTGAGCTATAAACGATATATACCATATTTTAGCTTTGTGGTGACAAGAAGCGGGGGTGTTATGGTGGTTTTGGAGTTTGAGGGCTGAGGGTTTTATTGTGGGTAATCTATTAATGGAAGTTCTAAGTGTTGGATATTTTTATAAACGGACAGCTTATTTGGTCAAACATTGGAGTCAATTTTAATTAAGACACATATGTTAAAAGTGACGTGTCTTAGTACCAATGCGTTCCTTATCGCAAGGAGATTAGTTTGGTATACTCATTTGTTCAAAATAGTGAAGTAATGAAGGAGAAATTTGGACTTAAAGTGACCCATTTGAGTTTCAGCTAGATGGTGTAACTTAGTTTGAAAAGTGACAGAAATACTTGGAGTTGATATACCAAAGTTATGGGTTTGTCCCACATTGGAAAAGTGATAGAAATACTTGGAGTTGATATACCAAAGTTATGGGACTAAGGCTTGGATGCCTTGGGCTATCCCAACTATTTGGAAGGGAGATGGCCTACATTATGAATGTGTTGGGCTTGGTCAAAAACCTACACGCGCTCCGCCGCTGCCGTCCGGCCCCGCCCGTGCCCAGGTCGTGGGTCGTTCTTGAGCAATTATTAAATTTTTTGGATAAATTTTAATTGACCTCTGGGCTTTAAAATTTATTTTCTGAACCGAAAAAATCTAGTTTCTCGAAATAAAATAATTAATTACGAATTAATTATTTATTTAGTTATTTTCGCATTAATTAATTATTTAAAACGCTACCATTTTTTATTTATTTAATTAAAACGTCAAGTTGTTTTGTTAAGAGATATGATTGTTCAAACAGTCACATATTTTCTGGAAAAAACCAAGAGTTGCAACCCTTCACCACTTATATATATGACCATATGCATACCGTTTAAACACCAGAAAATCTACTCGAACTCCCTACTACTGTCATTGTTCCCTTCTTCCTACGTAAGAGAAATTCGCCATTGTTGGTTCGTGGGACTATTGCACTGAAGTGTTTCTTGTAACTGGCGTTGACCGTTTCATCCTAGGAGGCAAACGCCAGTTGAATTTACCGTCAGCACCGTAGCGGGGGTGTATTATATCTTAAAGAGTAATAGTTAAACTTCTGACTCGGTCAAATCTCTGCAAGTGATTTTTTCAATCACAAACTGTATGTTCTTCTTGACTTTACTTACTGTTACTGTTATTCAGAGTAATTACTTAATTTTAATTACTGCTTATTTATTTAGTGAATTATTATTTTCATAATCCACAAAAGTCAACAATCTTAAGACAAAATATTAATTTTGTTTTGGGTTTTCACTAAAAAAATATGTTTCTCTTAATTGAAATTTTATTGGTAATTTTTACCTGTTTTAAAGACATACTAAAACGTGTTGACATTGTATATTTTTTTTTGTCTACAATTTTTGTAAATTTGAAAAAATTCTATATATTTCATAAATTGGTTTTCTGTTATTTAATAACAGAATAGTGGCTACTGAATCCTCTGAAAATGTGATGTTCGTTCCTCAAACCGATGTGCCGGTTAGTGTTCCTACTACCGTTCCGACTCATTTGACCCGTGGAGAAAAACCTGAAAAGTTTAATGGTACTGATTTCAAACGTTGGCAACAAAAGATGTTGTTCTATTTAACCACCATTAATCTTGCGAGGTTTATTAACGAAGATGCTCCCATAGTTAATGAAAATGAAACGGATAAGACAACTTTACTAGATGTAGAACCATGGAAGCATTCAGATTTTATTTGAAACTATATCCTTAATGGATTGGACAATACACTTTATAATGTATAAAGTCCAATCAAAACAGCTAAATTATTTTGGGAGCCTTTGGATAAAAAATATAAAACCGAGGAAGCCGGCATGAAAAAATTCGTGGTCGGTAGATTTCTCTAGTATAAAATGGTTGATTCAAAGACTGTCATAAGCCAAGTCCAAGAGCTTCAATTAATTTTTCATAAAATGCTTGCTAAAAATATGGTCATAAGTGAAACATTTCAAGTTGCTACAGTAATTGAAAACTTACCTCCTTCTTGGAAAGATTTCAAAAATTATTTGAAGCATAAACGAAAAGAAATGGGACTTTAAGATTTAATTGTTCGATTGAGGATAGAAGAAGATAATCATAAACATAAAAAGAAAAATGGTAACCATGCTTTGTCTGCAAAAGCAAATATTATTGAGGATGGACACAAATTCAACAAAAAGAGGAAGCACAAATATGAAGGCACGAGTCAACAAGGCGATGCTAAGAAGTTCAAAGAAAAATGTTTTAATTGCAACAAAGAAGGTCATAGGGCCAAGGATTGTCTCAAGTCGCGAAAGTAAGAGAACTCAAGAAGAAAGCACCACAAGCCAACATGACAGAAGTCGATGCATTGTGTGACGATGTTTCCAATGTTTCTCTCTCCACGGTTGTATCTGAAGTAAATTTGGTGGGTAATACCAAAAAGTGGTGGGTTGATACCGGCACTACACGCCATCTGTGTTTCAATAAAAGTATGTTCACAACCTACCAACCAATTGCAAATGGAGAACAATTATTCATGGGAAACTCCTCCACCTCGAAGGTTGAAGGTCAAGGCAAAGTAGTGTTGAAAATGACTTCGAGGAAGCAACTCATACTCAACGATGTATTGCATGTGCCTGACATCAGAAAGAACCTTGTCTATGGTTCCATGCTAAGCAAGAAAGGATTTAATCTAGTCTTTGTTGGATACAAATTTGTACTAAGTAAAGATGGAATGTATATAGGGAAATGATATATGTGTGGTGGGATGTTCAAATTGAACATCATGATTATTGTACCTAATAGTAACAATGATAATAATATGATATCTTCTGCTTATATGCTTGAGTCTGTGGATATGTGGCATGGTAGACTAGGACATGTTAATTATAATACTTTCAGTAAATTAATTCACTTGGAATTAATTCCTAAATTTAGCATTGATACAAGTCACAAATGTGAAACATGTGTAGAAGCTAAATTAACTAAATCACCTTTCCATTCAATTGAAAGGAGCAATGAACCTTTAGATTTAATTCACACCGATATATATGATTTAAAATTTGTTCAAACTAGAGGTGGGAAAAAGTACTTTATTACCTTTGTTGTTTATATCCTAAAAACCAAAGATGAAGCAATTGAAGCTTTTAATCAATACAAAATAGAAGTTGAGAATCAACTTAGTAAAAAGATTAAAGAATTAAGAAGCGATAGAGGTGGTGAATACGAGTCTCCTTTTAACGAAATATGTTTATAAAATGGAATTATTTACCAAACTACCGCTCCTTACTCTCCTCAATCAAATGGGATTGCGGAACAGAAAAACCAAACTTTAAAAGAAATGATGAATGCATTGTTAATAAGTTTGGGATTACCCCAAAACATGTGGGGGGAAGCATTGCTTTCAGTTAATTACATTCTCAACAAGTTGATTCATAAGAAAACAAAAAAGATACCCTATGAATTGTGGAAAGGACGCATGCCTTCATACAAATACTTAAAAGTGTGGGGGTGTCTTGCAAAAGTACTAATTCCTAAACCTAAAAAGGTGAAAATTGGTCCAAAGACTATTGACTGAATATTCATTGGTTATGCACATAATAGCAATGCATATCAGTTCCTTGTGCATCATTCCTTGGAAAATATATTGGTTACGCACATCATAGTAATTCATTGGTGATGAGTGCATTATTTTGTATTATTTATACCCAAATCTAGGCCTTGTTAGGCCCCTTGCATCATAAATAAAATACTTTTAGAGTCATTTTTATCATTTAAAAGAAAAATACAAATTTCAGAATAAATGGGGTTAATAATGAAATTTTAAGAAATTCACGCTCACATCTTATATTGCTAATCTCTTGTGCAAGTTTATTTTTAAGTATTGGCAGATTTAAAAAGAAAGCGGTGAAGTCCGGACGCAAATTGAGCATGAAAAGGGCACCTACGCAACTTCAGGGGCAAAATTGTAATTTCAAATGATGAATTTCGGACTCAAACCAAGCACGGAAATTGAAGGCCTTGAATCAAGGGACTCATGGGTTCAAACGTCGTGTCAATCGGAGTTGAAATGAAGAAGTTATGGCCATTCAAAGTTCGAAGCCGAAAGAAAGTCAAAAGTCAAAGCCCCGGGTCAAACTCGGTGACCCGAGCACTATAGAAATATTGATGACATCAAATTCAGCACCATGTGGCCTTTTGCGAAATGTCATTTGGAGGTCGGAAGAAAAAGATATGAGCATTTGAATATATGGTGTAAATAAGAATCTAGGATTTTAGTAAGGGTTAAATAATAGTTCATGCAGTAATATTAGAGAAGATCTACATAGCTCAGCTGACTGATGCTGTGTTTTGCCAACAGTGAGGTCAGGTGTTCGAATCTTGGCGGGGACATTGCCCAGTTTTGCCATTTATAATGGGTACGCCACGTGTCCGCCCATGACCCATCTGGATCCGACCCGTCCATGGCCCATCCTGGCCAACCCGACCCGAGCATTTATTTCACCCACCAGCCTTCCTATTTGTCCCTATTTTCACTTTCCACCCCTACCTTTCTTTCTTTAATAATTCCTTTATAAATAATTCATTTTAAATCATTTTTTAGCCATTTATTTTCTATTCTTTTTCTAAAAAGAATCCACACCAGATTTTTTCCATTAATACATCCACCCACTTTATTTCCTACACATATTTATTTTATTATTTTAATAAATATTGTAAATTTCCAAAAATACCCCAAACCTTATTATTTTCCTATAAAAGGGAGGGGGAGACACACATTTGGGGAGTTAATTTGGAGAGACAAATTTGGAGAGACACATTTGGAAAGATATATTTGTGTGGGGACTCAAAGTCTTGGATCCGAAATTTTGTAAGTTGACTATTATTAATAAAAATTATTATTTCATCTTGCAATATTTGTGTTCCATTTATGATGTGTGAGTAATTTTATTTCTAGGACTAGGTGAAGTTTATCGTGACTAATTAATTTGTGCATTCTAATTTAATTCAGAATTTATTCTCCACATATATCAATTGATAATAAAAATTCGGTATTCATTTAAAACGACACGAGAGTGTGTTTTAAACCTCCGGAATGATTTGATAAATCGTATTTTGAGTATTTGAAGTTGTAATTTTTGATGGGTTATACTTGCATTAAATTGTTTTGATATCTCATGCTTAAATACATATTCAAACTTGAAATTTGATATTTTCGAGGGAATATGGATTTAAGGTGTCTAATTTAAGAGACATAAAAATATTTTGAGAACATGTAATGTTTTATTTTCCGAAATACACGCGACGAGAGTCGGTATATTTTGAGTTATAAAGTTGGGAAAGTACGGAATTAACTTGACATACAATTTTAATTAAAATCGATAAATGGAACCGACGTCTTAGTTTTCTCCCATATTTGATATTATCACTTGTTCATTTGTAGTCATTTATATATTTTGCTCTTTTTTTAATTCAAACTCATTCATATTTATATACTCATTGTCTAGTTGGAAAATCGGTATCTTATAAATTGACGAAATCTCTGTGGGTTCGACCCGTACTTATACCCGCTATATTTCAATAGCCCGTGCACTTGCGGTAGTTTTATAACAAATAAAAGTTGACAACAAGTTTTTGGCGCCGTTGCCGGGCATTTCGGTAGTTTTTAAGAATATTGATTCTCGGACTAGTTTTATTTTATAAAAAAAAAAAGAAAAAAATTACAAAAAACGGATTTAATGTGTTTTATGATAAACTAGTTGTTTTTAACACTAGTTTGCCATAAAAGTACTTAAAATTTTGGAAAATTTGAAAATAATCATTTTTTTTCTTGGAATTTTCCAGATTTTCGAGTTTCTGTAAGTTGAATTAAAAAAAAAATTTAAAAAAAATCCTTTTTTTTTTCTTTTTCTTTTTCTTTTTTGAATCATTTCAGTAGCATTTTTTCCCCTCCATTCTTATAGTGTGTTTTTGGTTATTATTTTGTTATTTTATTTTTAAGTGTAAAAATTCCTTGTAAGTGCATATGTAATTATTTTTGTATTTAATAATTTTTGTTTCACTTTACGCTTGGTATGTTTTTTGTGTTCTTTTTCAGATAAAAAAAAAACAAGAAGAGGCAAAAAAAAAAAAAGGGAGAAAAGAAAGCAACTGTGGAAAAAGCGCTAACGTTAATTGTGCAATCTTGCCACGCGCACAAGGTACTCTCGGAGACGACTGAAACGGAGACGACGTTTCCCTCCGATCGACGTCAAATAAAACTTCGGCCCGGCGTAAACAAGTGACCGTAAAAAGTCCACGCCGGAGGTAAGTCTTATGTGCTCCTACGTGAAACTATTTTCGCAAATTTCAATAAGCACATTGCATAATTTTACTTAAGGGAAAAAACTCAATTGTAAGATAAGGTGGGGATTTAATCACCCTTTCTTGGCCCACAAACCATTAAGCTACCCAGCATCTGCATAACCCAAGCCATAATTTTAATTTAAAATTTATTAGACATTGGCCATAGGGTGTCACATAGCTCATAGGCATATTCTTTTCAAGGCTAGGATTAAAAGCTAATCCGAACACGGAATTTGCAAATCGATGCCATTTTGACCTTGACTAGGATTGGTGGTTTTTAATGAGTCTTCGTACCGACCACCTACCTGGAGGAAAAATTTGGTAATTGAGGTGATAGTCCGGAGTTGGTCGTCTTTTAAATTCTCCCTCGTCAAGAATTAGGAGCTCTTTAATTAGGGAGATTATTTCGGAGACCCATTGTCGCCGAATAATCTCGGGAAACTAGATCTTAAAAATTGAACTTCCCCTCACCTAATTCAGATAAACTCAAAATTTGCTTTGTGTTAGCTTAGGAATTTTGTGGTCCAGTGTCGGATTATTTGCTTTCCATATAAAAAATAAATAAAAAATCGAGTGAGCGCAGTGCATGCAAGGTTGGTTTCGAGATCCTACTGGTCGTTTAGCTAGAGTGGAGTCAATTATTCCCGATACTGTTATAGGTAGCACCTCGATTTTCACTGAGATGGGAGATGAACCAGTAACTCGTTCCCTAAAAGATTACCTTTATCCGACTAGGTCGAGTCAACCTTCGTGCATACGTCTACCCGATCACATTGTGAATAATTTCATATTCCATCATGGAACTATCCAAATGTTGCCTGTGTTTCGAGGTACCGACAAAGAGGATCCCTACCTTCATATTCGGGAATTCGAGGAGATATGTGGGACCATTAAGTATCAACAACTCACCGATGAGATTGTCAAACTTAAATTGTTCCCTTTCTCGTTGAAAGACAAAGCCAAGAGTTGGTTTAACTCGTTAACACCCGAATCGATCACCACTTGGAACCAAATGAGTGTCACTTTCCTGCAAAAATTATTTCCCAACCAAAAGACGGCATCGATACGTCATGCCATCAATACATTTAGCCAAAAGGAGGGAGAATCCCTGTGGATGTATTTGGAGCGATTCAAGGACTTGCTACTGCAATGTCCACACCATGGGATTGAGATGGGACGCCAAGTCCAAATTTTGTATGAAGGATTTGATTGTAATACTCAAACTATGCTCGAGTCTCTATGTAATGGTGATTTTACTGAGAAAAGTGAGGTTGATGCGTGGGTATTCCTAGAAGCCATAGCGAAAAAATCCCAGCAATGGGCACCTAATAGAGAATCTAGGCCCACCATGTCCAATGAGGGTTTCGCTCACCAAGTCGAACAAACTCATGATTTAAATGCCAAAGTGGCCACATTGGCCCGACATTTAGAAGCCTTAGAGACAAGCAAGGAGGGCAATAGAACCGCACCTGCGGCCGTTCAACATGTAGGTTCCCCTATGTGTATACTTTGCGATGCATTCGACCACTTAGTGGAAAATTGTCCCGCCCTTCCTACCCACAAGACACGTACCGAGCAAGCCAATGCCCTTTACCAAAATAGGCCAAAGTATGACCCATATTCCAATGCATACAATCCGGGGTGGAGAGACCACCCCAATTTTTCATGGTCCAAGGGTCAATACCAAGGAAGTGGAAGTCAATCTTCTGGTAATCCACCTCCGGGTTTCCAAAAGAATGCCCCCGAACCATCGTATCCTTCCTCCCAAAAGATCCAAGCTTTAGAGGATACGATGAATTTGCTTGCCCAAAGTACCCTCCAATTCCAGCAAACCACACAAAGTGTCCTCCAATCCACACAGCAAAGCTTGCATGCCAACACTCAATCTATTGCCAAATTAGAGGTACAAGTGAGCCAGTTAGCCAATGCATTGAGCAAGAGAAATAAAGGATCGTTACCAAGCCAACCCGAGCCTAATCCTAAGGGTAACATGTCGAGGGGTCAATATGTTGTCCAAGCCGACACTAGCACGTCCACCACCCAAGAGCATGCTAAGGCCATCATCACGCTTAGATCAGATAAAGAAATTGGGAATAATATCTCACAGCCCACCACAAGTGAATCTGAGACAGTAACGGAAAAAGAGGACTCACCCATAGATCCAACTTCTTCCTCACCCGCATCTTTCGAGCCATCTATAGAGACCTATGTCCCAAAAGCTCCATTTCCACAACGTTTAGTGCCACAAAAGAAAAAGGCGCAAGTGGAAAAAATGTTGGAAGTATTCAAGCACGTACAAATTAACATCCCGTTGCTTGATGCTATACAACAAGTTCCATCATATGCCAAATTTCTGAAGGACCTTTGTACCTTCAAGAGAAGCACTAATGTTCCAAAGAAAGCTTTCCTCGCCGAACAAGCTAGCTCTATCATCTCATATCGAACCCCTGTCAAGTATTAAGATCCCGGGACTCCGACGATCTCTATTAAAATAGGGGAACACATTATTGAGAAAACCCTGCTAGATTTGGGAGCTAGTGTTAACCTTCTTCCATACACCATGTACGAGAAATTAGGTTTGGGGGAACTGAGACCGACTAGGATTACCTTATCCTTAGATGACCGATCTGTTAAGATTCCGAGAGGCGTTGTTGAGGATGTCTTGATAAAAGTGGGCGAGTTTGTCTTCCCAATTAATTTTGTGGTTCTGGATACCCAACAAGTGCATAATCCTAGTGCACAAATTTTGGTGATTTTAGGTCGTCCATTCCTCGCCACGTCTGATGCCGTCATTAGGTGTCGTAGCGGCCAATTGAACTTATCATTTGGAAACATGACTATGGACCTTAATGTATTCAATTTAGCCAAACAACCACCAGATGACGATGGACCCGTGGATGTCGATATGGTTGACACTATCATCGAGGAGATTTTCGAACAAACTTATAGTGACGACCCTTTAGTGGAATGCCTTGCCCATTTTGGGTATGAATTTGACATCAAAAGCTCCATCGCTGAAGTTAACACACTCCTCGACTCCACCCCTGTCTTGGAAATAGGATCTTGGAGATCTAAGCCCGAACCCCTCTCTCTCTGCGTCACCCATTCCACCCTCGATTGAGAAAGCTCCCGATCTTGAATTGAAGCCACTGCCTGAAACGCTCGAGTATAGGTTCTTAAGACCTTCTGAATCCTTACCTGTTATCATCGCGTCTGACTTAGACAAAGAACAGGAAGATAAACTGTTGCGTGTTCTCAAAGAACACAAGGAAGCCATAGGATGGACCATAGCCGATATTAAGGGGATAAGTCCCCCGGTGTGCATGCATAGGATACACTTAGAAGACAATGCTAAAAATTCCCGTGAAGCACAATGTAGACTTAATCCCAATATGAAAGAGGTCGTCCAAGCCGAGGTGCTAAAATTGCTCGATGCGGGTATCATTTACCCCATCTCTGATAGCCAATGGGTCAGTCCCGTTCATGTTGTCCCAAAGAAATCCGGTGTTATGGTGGTGAAAAATGGCGATGATGAGTTAGTACCCACTAGGATTCAAACCGGTTGGAGAGTGTGTATTGATTATAGGAAGTTGAACGCTGTCACAAGGAAGGATCACTTTCCTCTTCCTTTCATAGACCAAATGCTAGAGAGATTAGCCGGCTATCCATATTACTGTTTTCTCGATGGTTACTCCGGATACAATCAAATTCCCATCGCTCCCGAAGATCAAGAGAAAACCACCTTCACTTGTCTATTTGGTACTTTTGCTTACCGACGCATGCCCTTTGGGTTATGCAATGCACCCGCTACGTTTCAGCGGTGCATGATGAGTATTTTTTTCGGATATGGTGGAGCGTTTTCCCGAAGTCTTTATGGATGATTTTTCTGTATTTGGGTCTAGTTTTGATGAGTGCCTCCATCACCTCACCCTCGTTCTAAAGAGGTGTAAGGAAAATAACCTTGTTCTTAATTGGGAAAAGTGCCACTTCATGGTCAAACGGGGCATAGTGCTAGGTCACATCATTTCTGAAAAGGGTATCGAGGTAGATAAAGCTAAAATAGATCTAATTGCTAATCTCCCACCCCCTAAAACTGTGCGTGAAGTTCGGTCCTTCTTAGGACACGTCGGTTTCTATCGGAGATTTATTAAGAATTTTAGCAAAATCTCTCGATCCTTGTGCAATCTTCTTGCCTAGGACATACCTTTCGATTTCACTGACGAATGCCTTCAAGCCTTTGAAAGCCTATAGAAGGAATTGACCTCTGCACCGATTATGAGATCCCCCGACTGGAGTCAGCCATTTGAGATCATGTGTGATGCTTCCGACTATGCCATAGGTGCGGTTCTTGGTCAGCATAATGAGAAACTTCCTCATGTCATCTATTATGCCAGTAGGACTCTTAATGACGCCCAATTGAACTATTCCACGACTGAAAAAGAGTTCCTCGCTGTTGTTTTTTCTCTTGAGAAGTTTAGGTCTTACTTGATAGGATCCAAAGTTGTCATTTTCACCGATCACTCAGCCCTGCGATACCTTTTGTCTAAAAAGGACGCTAAGGCCCGTCTTATTAGGTGGATCCTATTACTGCAAGAGTTTGACCTTGAACTTCGAGATAAGAAGGGATGTGAGAATGTAGTGGCGGATCATTTATCTAGGCTAACCATTGAATCATCCGATAACCTATTGCCACTAAATGAGTCCTTTCCCGATGAGCAACTGATGCTTGTCTCTCAGCTTCCATGGTTCGTCGATATTGTGAACTATCTTGTGACGGGTGAAATGCTACTGCATTGGTCTAAGCAAGATCGTTCCATATTTTTAAAGGAAGCCAAGCATTTCTTTTGGGATGACCTGTATCTTTTCAAGTATTGTCCCGATCAAATCATTCGAAAGTGTGTACCCGATCACGAGATTCAAAGTGTAATCTCTTTCTGCCATGACTAAGCCTGTAGAGGTCATTTTAGTGCTAAAAAGACCGCTGCAAAAATTTTGCAGTGTGGATTCTATTGGCCCACCATTTTTCGTGACTCGAATGATTATAGTAGGAGTTGTGACCGTTGCCAACGGTTAGGAAAGATCACACGTAGGAATATGATGCCCTTAAATCCCATTATGATTATGGAGGTTTTTGACTGTTGGGGCATTGATTTTATGGGTCAATTCCCAAATTCCTACGGAAATCTCTACATTCTTTTGGCAGTTGATTATGTGTCTAAGTGGGTAGAAGCCATACCGTGTAGGACGAATGATCGCTATATGGTGGTCAAATTCATTCGAGAAAATATTTTCTCCCGTTTCGGTACGCCTCGAGCCATCATTAGCGATCAGGGAACCCATTTCTGTAATCGATCCTTCGAGAGTCTTATGAAAAAGTACTCGGTCAGGCACAAGGTAGGATGTTCTTATCACCCTCAAACCAGTGGTCAAGTAGAGGTTTCCAATAGGCAAATTAAGCAAATCATCGAGAAAACAGTGAATCCAAATCGAAAGGATTGGTTCTTAAGGTTGTTGGATGCATTGTGGGCTTATCGCACTGCCTACAAAACACCACTTGGTATGTCCCCGTATAGGCTTGTCTACGGAAAAGCCTATCACCTCCCGATAGAGTTAGAACACAAAACCTACTGGGCCATTAAAACCTTCAATTTTGATTTACCCGCTGCGGGAGAGGTCCGAAGGCTCCAACTCAATGAGTTAGAGGAGATTCGAAATGATGCGTACGAAAACGCAAAATTGTACAAGGAGAAAACAAAAATGTTCCATGACAAGTCCATCCTACGGAAGTCATTCGAACCTGGTAAAAAAGTTCTCTTGTACAATTCTAGGTTGCATCTCTTTCCCGGTAAGTTGAGGTCTAGATGGTCCGGTCCCTTTGTTGTTAGGACAGTCTACCCACATGGGGCGGTTGAGATAGAGAATCCTAAAAATGGTGAAATTTTCAAAATTAATGGTCAAAGATTAAAGCCTTATCTAGAATTGAGAGACCAAGAAGTGGAGGACATTCCCCTCCAAGAACCGGTGTACCACGAGTGACATAAAATTGGGTCGTGTTTTTTGTATCATAGTTTGGATTTTTGTGTTTTTCAGGAAACATATGTTGGAGAAAGTATCTCGTTGTGGTAATACTCTTAATAAACTTTCAGCCTTTTTCAAACTGTCTTGTACATTGGGGACAATGTAGAAATTAGGTTTGGGGGTACTCAGATCATTTTTCTCTTCTTTAAAAAAAAAAAATCAATCAGAAAATTTTCAAAAATCCAAAAATATTTTCAATATAAGTGAGTTTTGGAACAATTTCTTAATATAGAATTAATTCACAAATCTCTCAACTTATAAATTTTTAACACTTAGCCATATAATATAATCGAAAAAGGATATTGAGGCGAAAGTTAATATGCTTAACGAATGAATGTAGAGATTTTAACCCGGTGAGATTTTCGTGCCATTCATCGTTTTTGAGAAATTTAAATCAATCGGAGTTAGAATAACTCAAACTTTCCTTCAGCGATTAAAATCGTCGATGATCTCAAATTATTTGTTTTGTTCGATTAATGAAAACTGAAAGTCAAAATGTGAATCTTACACACTAAATGCCTTAGTATGTTGACTTGAGACATGAAATTGACTAAACGAAACTTGAGAAATGATATTAGGCCATCATTTTGAAAACCCCGAAATAAAGCTTACATCGACCTTTTTACATTATTCCGTTGCAAGCCCATTTGTGCCAAAATGAAAACGAGCCTTTTATTGAAAGCCCAAAAATCCATATCCATTTTTCTGAGAATATCAGAGTAAA
The DNA here is from genome assembly GCA_949130495.1 of Sambucus nigra. Lineage (NCBI taxonomy): Eukaryota > Viridiplantae > Streptophyta > Magnoliopsida > Dipsacales > Adoxaceae > Sambucus > Sambucus nigra. The sequence continues at coordinate 516,433,859 of OX422220.1, forward strand.
AATATGGTAAAAGGCCAAAAGAATAATGTTTGCTAGAATTATATGTGAAGGGAAAAGAAAAGAAAAAGAAAAGGGGAGATAGAAAGAAAAAAAATGTGTGAGTTTGAAATGAAAAAGGAAATGGAGGTTGGAAGAAAAAGTGCCAAAAACTCAAAATACCAAAAAAAAAATCTCTATATTCTCAGAAATTTTTGAACTCCAAAGCCATTCTTTCTAGCTAAGATCCGAGCCTACAATACAACCAAAAGAAAGTCCTAATTAATCTCAAGTGAAGCTAGTTATAGTGTGGAGAGAAGATGGATATGATATTTTAGTGTGATTCAAGTTTTCAAATATAATCGATCTTCCATTCATGAAATCATAATCATCCATTATAAAATGTCCGTCTTTCATGATGTATATGTGAAATTTTCTCATTTAATTTACTCTTTTATTCACATATACCGAGAGAAATTACCCAATTTCGAGTGTTCGTTTGTGAGCGCATCCCGTGAGATCTTGAATCAAAACGAACTTTCGGATAAGAAACTTAACGATCAAATCTTTTGATTTGGACGGTTATATTGGCTATGCACACACGCACAATAAGTTGAGATTGAAAAGTGAATTTTTACTATATTTGTGAAATTTGCATTTAAGACTTGGTTATATTACCTTTGTGTCTTTTGTAAATAGAGTCAAGTCTTTGAATTTTGTGGGTATATTCACTGCAAACCCTCACGAGACAAAACTCGTCCACTAGGGCAACCTAGGGGTTTAACGGCTTGTTGCACATGCTAAGTGCAACTGTGATTCCTACGATAGTGAGTTAGATTTTAAAATTTTAGTTTTGCTCGAGGACTAGCAAAGTTTAGGTTTGGGGGTATTTGATGAGTGCATTATTTTGTATTATTTATACCCAAATCTAGGCCTTGTTAGGCCCCTTGCATCATAAGTAAAATACTTTTAGAGTCATTTTTATCATTTAAAAGAAAAATACAAATTTCAGAATAAATGGGGTTAATAATGAAATTTTAAGAACTTCACGCTCACATCTTATATTGCTAATCTCTTGTGCAAGTTTATTTTTAAGTATTGGCAGATTTAAAAAGAAAGCGGTGAAGTCCGGACGCAAATTGAGCATGAAAAGGGCACCTACGCAACTTCAGGGGCAAAATTGTAATTTCAAATGATGAATTTCGGACTCGAACCAAGCACGGAAATTGAAGGCCTTGAATCAAGGGACTCATGGGTTCAAACGGCGTGTCAATCGGAGTTGAAATGAAGAAGTTATGGCCATTCAAAGTTCGAAGTCGAAAGAAAGTCAAAAGTCAACGCCCCAGGTCAAACCCGAAGTCAAACCCGGTGACCCGAGCACTATAGAAATATTGACGACATCAAATTCAGCACCACGTGGCTTTTTGCGAAATGTCATTTGGAGGTCGGAAGAAAAAGATATGAGCATTTGAATATATGGTGTAAATAAGAATTTAGGATTTTAGTAAGGGTTAAATAATATTTCATGCAGTAATATTAGAGAAGATCTACATAGCTCAGCTGACTGATGCTGTGTTTTGCCAACAGTGAGGTCAGGTGTTCGAATCTTGGCATTGCCCAGTTTTGCCATTTATAATGGGTACGCCACGTGTCCACCTATGACCCATCCAGATCCGACCCGACCCGAGCATTTATTTCACCCACTAGCCTGCCTATTTGTCCCTATTTTCACTTTCCACCCCTACCTTTCTTTCTTTAATAATTTCTTCATAAATAATTCATTTTAAATCATTTTTTAGCCATTTCTTTTCTATTCTTTTTCTAAAAAGAATCCACACCAGATTTTCTCCATTAATACATCCACCCACCATCCACCTACTTTATTTCCTACACATATTTATTTTATTATTTTAATAAATATTGTAAATTTCAAAAAATACCCTAAACCTTATTATTTTCCTATAAAAGGGAGGGGGGAGACACACATTTGGGGAGTTAATTTGGAGACACAAATTTGGAGAGGGAATTTTGGAGAGACACATTTGGGAAGATATATTTGTGTAGGGACTCAAAGTCTTGGATCCGAAATTTTGTAAGTTGATTATTATTAATAAAAAATATTATTTCATCTTGCAATATTTGTGTTCCATTTATGATGTGTGAGTAATTTTATTTCTAGGACTAGGTGAAGTTTATCGTGACTAATTAATTTGTGCATTTTAATTTAATTCAGTATTTATTCTCCACATATATTAATTGATAATAAAAATTCGGTAGTCATTTAAAACGACACAAGAGTGTGTTTTAAACCTCCGGAATGATTTGATAAATCGTATTTTGAGTATTTGAAGTTGTAATTTTTGATGGGTTATACTTGCATTAAATTGTTTTGATATCTCATTCTTAAATACATATTCAAACTTGAAATTTGATATTTTCGAGGGAATAGGGATTTAAGGTGTCTAATTTAAGAGACATAAAAATATTTTGAGAACATGTAATGTTTTATTTTCCGAAATACACGCGACGAGAGTCGGTATATTTTGAGTTATAAAGTTGGGAAAGTACGGAATTAACTTGACATACAACTTTAATTAAAATCGATAAATTGATCCGACGTCCTAGTTTTCTCCCATATTTGATATTATCACTTGTTCATTTGTAGTCATTTATATATTTTGCTCTTTTTTTAATTCAAACTCATCCATATTTATATACTCATTGTCTAGTTGGAAAATCGGTATCTTATAAATTGACGAAATCTCTGTGGGTTCGACCCGTACTTGTACCCGCTATATTTCAATAGCCCGTGCACTTGCGGTAGTTTTATAACAAATAAAACTTGACAACAATTGGTTATGCACATCATTCCTTGAAAATATATTTCCTTGTAAGAATACACAAGAAACAAGTTCTAACAAAATAATGCTTGAAGTTACAAATGGTTAACCTCGAAATATTATTGAGGAAGAACCTAGACGTAGCAAACGAGCTAAGATTTCAAAATCTTTTGGTCCAGATCTTCTAACATATATGTTAGAAAGTGAACCTCAAACGGTAATAAAAGCACTATCCACTCCGGAAGATTCATATTGGAAAAGAAGATATCAATGGTGAAATTGAATACGTTATGCAAAATCATACATGGGAACTGGTGGCCTACCTCCGGGAACAAAACCGTTAGGGTGTAAATGGATATTCAAACGGAAAATGATAGCTGATGGGACCATTGATAAATATAAGGCTAGAGTTGTATCTAAAGGTTACAAGAAAATGGAGGGAATATATTATTTCGACACTTATTCACCTGTTACAAGGATTATTTCCATTAGAATGATAATTGCAATTGTAGCAATACATAAATTGGAAATACACCCAATGGATGTGAAAACAGCATTTTTAAATGGTGAATTAGATGAAGAAATATATATGGAACAACTGGAAGGTTTTAAGTCTCCAGGAAATGAAAGGAAAGTATGTAAACTTGTGAAGTCATTGTATGGGTTAAAACACGCACCTAAACAATGGCATGAAAAATTTGACAATGTCATGAAGTCAAATGGTTTCAAAGTAAACTTGTGAAGTCATTATTGGAAGTTTGATGTATTTATCAAACTACACTCGACCGAATATAACATACTTGATTAGTAAGCTCAGTTGATATACGAGTAATCCCGGAAAAGATCATTGGAACGCCTTGATAAGAGTTCTTTGATATCTTTGATACTCTTTAGAGAATGGGTTGCACTATGAACAATATCCAGCTGTAATTGAAGGCTATAGCGATGCAAATTGGATATCTGATTCAAGTGATTCAAAATCCACAAGTGGATATGTATTTACTCATGGAGGTGTAGTTGTATCTTGGAAATCCTCGAAGCAAACGTGCATGGCAAGATCCACTATGGAATCTGAATTTATTATTTTAGATAAAGGTGGGGAAGAGGCCAAATGGCTTAGAAACTTTTTAGAGGATATTCCAATATGGTCAAAGCCCGTGCAACCTATCATAATATATTGTGATAGTCAATCGGCAATTGCTAGGGATAAAAATAATAACTATAATGGTAAGTCACGACATATACGTCATCGACACCAAACCATTAGAAAACTACTCTCAAATGGAATTATTTATGTTGAATATGTAAAGTCAAAGGAAAATATTACGGATCCACTAACTAAAGGTATACCTGGAGAGTAAGTTGCAAGTTCATCACGTGGAATGGGCCTAAAGCCAGTAAAATTCTAAAGAGTTGTCTTAATGGAAACCCAACCTAAATGACTGGAGATCCCAAGAAATAGGTTCAAGGGGACAACCTAATTATGATGATTTAGTTAGCACAGAGAAGGGATACTTTAATTACTTCCTCCCATTCTGAAGATGAGTCAGTGCACAAACCACCACATGTATAAGGATAAACTATGTTTTTGATGATTTCTATATCTTGAATGTATAAGTCAAGTGGGGTATTAGCATGATACTCTTTATATAAATCACCTATGGGAGTGAGAAGGGCCGCTTCTATGAGAATAACAAAGGCTATTTGGCTAGCACACTCACGAAACCAGGAGGTGTCCAAGGCCAAAATGGACCCAACAATGAGAACCAATAACGTTGGAAAGACATTATGTTAATACTATTGTCTTAGTTTACACAAATGGTCGATCAATTCAAGATATCACGTTCATTGATTGGCTAGTAAGATCAATAGTGTCTCACTAGGAAAGATTCAAAGCCACATGCTATCTTTTTCGATGCAATGTTTTTTCCTAGAAAATCGCTCTGTTTGCATCTATATTCGTTTGACTCTTCCAAATTTCATTCAATTGGGGGATTGTTGGATATTTTTATAAATTGACAGCTTATTTGGTCAAACTTTGGAGTCAATTTTAATTAGCACACATATCTTAAAAGTTACGTGTCTTAGTACAAATGCGTTCCTTGTCGCAAGGAGATTAGTTTGGTATACTCAATTGTTCAAAATAGTGAAGTAATGAATGAGAAATTTGGACTTAAAGTGACCCATTTGAGTTTAAGCTAGATGGTGTAACTTAGTTAAGTGGGTTTGTCCCACATTGGAAAAGTGGCAGAAATACTTGGATTTGATATACCCAAGTTATGGGACTAAGGCTTAGATGACTTGGGCTATCCCAACTCTTTGAAAGGGAGATGGCCTACATTATGCATGTGTTGGGTTTAGGCCAAAACCCCACACGCGCGTGCGCGCTGCCACCATCGTCCGTCCGGTCAGGCCCGACCGGGTCCGAGGTGTGGGTCGTGGGTCGTTATTGAACAACTATTAATTTTTTTGGAAAAATTTTAATTGACCTTTGGGATTTAAAATATATTTTTTGAACCGAAAAATCTAGTTTCTCGAAAGGAAATAATTAATTATGGATTAACCCCTACTACTATCATTGTTCCCTTCTTCATGCTTAACAGAAATTCGCCATTGTTGGTTCGTGGGACTATTGCACTAAAGTGCTTCTTATCGTTGACCGTTTCATCCTGGGAGGTAGATGCCCGTTGAAGTTTGCATCAGCACCGTAGCGGGGGTGTATTCTGTCTTAAGAAGAGATAGTTCAACTTTCGACTCAGTCAAATCTCTGCAAGTGATTTTTCAATCACAAACTGTATGTTCTTCTTGACTTTACTTACCATTACTGTTATTCAAAGTAATTACTTAATTTTAATTACTGTTTATTTATTTAGTGAATTATTATTTTCGTAATCCACAGAAAACAACAGTATGCTTTATGGGTGTGGGAGGGCCAAGGATCCACCAAACAAGATGTGAAGGGATAAGAAATCACGACCTTATGCTTGTGATTTTATACCAGTTGGATAATATACAACTCTTTAGGAATATACCAGATAGAGATACAAGTATATATAGGAACTCCTGCCTGTACAAAGACCATATAGGAACAAACTAAAAAAAATATAGGCGAGTATAGAAATATACATGTAAGGAGATAAATGCGTTGGAAAGGGTGGTTAGCGGCGAGAGGTGAGGCTGTCGGATCAGAAATTGTGTGAAAAAACACACTACTTAATACCTAATATTACCATTTCCCTTTTCGGTTCCACTATGAGAAAATACTTGAATATTTATTCTCTCATCCATCTTAAAATTGTTTCAAGTATTAGTAAGTATGAGAGAACAAAAGATTAATGGTAAAGAAAATGTTATCAGGTAAGCTAATCATCCTATTATGAATGAGATAACGTCTTCTTCTTAACTGATCATTGATTCCTATATTTTTATCATTAAGATTCTAACCTTTATAGAAATGAGAGCTAAAAGACTATTTAAAAAAATTCACAATATGATGTGATATAAATTAAATAGGATGGAGAAGAACTAAAAAAATTGTTCCCTTTTTTTTTAATAATTCAACTACAAAAATGAGGAACTCAACACAATTACAAGGAATATTCAAAAGACACATGTAAGTTTGTAATAGAGGTGTTAAACAATACGCTGAAATACTTGACATTAAAAATAAATATCGAAGGCAGCCACTATATTGCGATTCCACGGATTTAATGATAGCTTAATAACTACAATGTAACACCCCGCTTATTTAAATAAGAGGTGGCCAGCCCGATATCCCAATAAATGCAGGAATCATAGATGGCCCATTCTTAGCATCACTGTCATGAAAATAATAATACGAGAAAACCACCAATTTGTTTAGAAAACGGATGTCAATTTAATATGTAAGTTTAAATAAAACTATTTAGACAATCCAATTTATAAAAGAAGGTGGATACAAAATGAAGGCTTACAATAGTTTAATTATCATACAATAAGCTGTCGGTTAACAGACCAATACAACGGTTACACTAAGTAATACAAACAAATATCACAATACATATATAAGCAAGTACAAAACTTGGGCAACACGCCCAAATGTTCAGTATGACCATAACTAGAATATACAAAAGATGAATGCGTCTATAACCAAAAGTCCTACAAAATCGGCAAAAATGTTGTAGCTCCCTAACACTGAGAAGGCAGGATCAAATTGGGCGCCCTTGCAGCGGAGCACTTGAGCATAAAAGAGAACCACACAAGAAAGAGAAATATAAATGGGGCAGGGCCCGATTTGATATGATATACGTGTGAATAAAATGCATAACAGTTATGAGCACTAAACATCATAAACATGTTAGATTCGCTCATCATTAATACTCATCATCACCTTTCATCTAAATACACATCCTAGCGTCCAAATAGATCATTATGAATAAACTTCCTGTTTAAATAAAGGAATTATCCCAAATCCATAATCATGCTTATCTTTCATTGAGAGTATTCATGAATATAAGAGGAAATAATTTAGTTTCAACATACTAAGATTTCTTATTCAGTTTTACACAATATGACTTCACAGTTCCATTTCTCATTAAGAAACTTATTCTAAATCAATTGATTTATAAAATGCTTCACCATTTATAAAATACCACTTTCATAAGAATAGTTATAATTGTAAGGACATAAATTTCCAATTGAGTCCCTGTATTATTTTGACTTAATTCCGTGAACAAAACTGTGTTTATAATATGTCATAGGGAGATTTTATTTTGTCGCGATCCCACTTGGTCTATGACGTATTGATGAAATTGAAGACGTTGCGGCAAAACTTCAAAGAATTAATCATGGTGATGTTTAATTGGTGCAAGTTTATTCGTCTTCAAAGTTAATTGCATTCCGAGATCACTCAGGTATGAATACGTATAATTAATGGTGCTCAGAATTATTTTATAAAAGCTAAGGATGTAATTTTTATAAAGAAAAATATTTTTAAATTATTTTAAAATGTGTTTATAGTGTTTTAAAAGGTTTACACTACGTTTCTATTCTGATAAGTTCGAATAGGAGTTTGACTTATTTGGATCTCTCTTGGAAGAGACGTTTTGAATAAAAAGTCAACTCTGTCGCTCGAACGACATCCGATCTCGTTCAAACGATATGCTGATGTCGCTCGAACGACTTGCATTGTCGTTCAAACGACACAAAAATCGAGGCGGCATGTTTATTCCTATTTAAACAATGCTTACATCAGAATTTCGTAAGTGTGCATTCTGGAAAATAGTATTCGACCAAAAACTTGTTTTGCACATGTTGTTCTAAGGTTTCAAAGCATAAACACATCCTTAGAAGTTTGCAAAGATCCGAGTCATCATTCATATATGTTTATGTGATCTTGATGCACCAAGAAGATTGTTTTACCATTGAACACAAAGGGTTTTGCGGTGAAGAATAGAGAAGGACTTCTTGTTCGACATCGTAGACAGCTCACGCCATATCGGAGGACACTGAGACATACGTGGACGCGTGTGTTGTGGACAGGTATCGTGGAAGATGGAATTTATGCGTGGGCACTATTGAAGAATGGATGAAGATAAGAAGGAGCGTCAAGACCAGTGGGGATCGAGTCTTAGTGTAAGGCTAATCTGTCTTTGTAAAACCATTGTTCATAGTGATTGTCTGGCTTGGGCCGTGGTAGGTTGTTTTCCCGTTTTGGGTTTTTTCCTCGTACATCCGGCGTTGTGAATATTCTTTACTTTACTTTACTTGCTTTAATCACTCGATGCATGTTTAGGATTAATTAAGATAAAATTGGTTTAAAGTAAGTATTGGGTTTTCACAACTTGTTTTGGTGCATAATTAAAAGTTGTACTATTTTTTGTTAAAATTGGTTTGTTTTGGAACACACACAAAAGGGGACCCTCTTCAAATTGGTATCACAGCTAGAAAATATATTTTATTTATTTTGTGATCCCATGTGTTTTTTTATATCTCCCGTGTTTGTTTTCTCTCGATGGATTCTCTAAGCTTTGACGATTTACATAGTTTGAATTTAAAGTTTGCAAAACGTATTGTAGTTTTGGAGAAAGAAAATTACGGTTTCAAAAATAAGATTGAATATTTGCAAAGCTTTCAAATTCAAAGAGATATTTGTCGTGAGCAGTTTAGTTCCTTGTTTAAAGATTTTAATATATTAAAATTGGACAAAAAGGAGAGTGATGTAGATTCCTCGATTTAGAAAAAGAGTTAGAGGATTTGAAAAATTCTAGAGTTTGTGCCGTTGAGGAAAATAATTCGATTAATGATTTTGTGGCACGAGAAAAGGCTCTTAGGGATAAGTTTGCTCATATTGAGGGGGAGCGAGATAACCTTCTAGGGGTAATTGAAAATTTAAAGAAGGAGTCCCTAAAATTTGAGGAGTCTAATCGTTTACTTAAGTCAAAACTTTTGAAGTTTAAAAATGATTTAAATGACTCGAGTAGTGATGGTAGTGGCTTATCTTGTTCTAGTAGTTCTTATGTCAAAGCCAAAACCATAGTTTGTTTTAGAGCGTCAACCACATTTGAGGGTGTTAGAAAAGGTCTTCCTAAAGGTCCCGTTCCTCGTCGTGTTTTCACATGTTCGCATTGTGGTCGGAAAGGTCACCTTAGGAAATTTTGTTTTGATCTTAGAAAAGACCCTAGGAAGTTTAAATGTAGTGTCCCTTTGGTTCCCAAAACCCTCTTTGTTAGGTATACACCTGTTTGGGTTAGGAAATCCGTTTTGGAGATGCTAAATCCTTCGTTGGTTGATTCTCACATGCATGCACATGATTCATCTCTTGCCATTTCTTATCGATAGTTGCTTGCATATTTTGTCATACGCTAGCCCTTTCATTATGATTTATTATTTGCTAGTGTTATGAAATGTTTATCTCTTTGTATTTTATTTTTCTCTTGTTCGAGTCTTATTTGAAAAATACAAAAAGATTTTGTTTTTGAGAAAATTTTTGAAAAATCGAAAATAGTTTTGTTTTCTCGTTTTTTTAGTCTACATCTTTAATGTGGAATATTGGTGTGCTTGGACCCCCCCCCCCCCCCCCCCACATATTTTCATGTCCATGTGGTTACGACATTTGGTCATTATTATCGATGCTCAGAATGATCTTAACCATTGTTTATATGGGGTTGTTTCAAAGTTGATATGCATTTTGATTCGACTTTGTATATATGCCATCATTGCACACATGCACAAGTTTATATGGATGTTTAACTTCTCTTGCATATTTGAATTTGGTGAGGCGTTCTTATCTCAATCTTGTCATCTATGCATAAGTAGACTTAAGGAGAAGTATGCATGTAAGAACCGTTTACCGTGAGGATTTGAATTGGAATCTAATTGAAAAAAATGATGAGTGATTCACGGGAAAGGGCTGCGAGAGTTCAAAATTAACTCGTCGTGAAAGTCATCGTTTAAAAGAGCCCAAAAGAAAAAGCAAAATGCTAAGAAAAGGGCCAATAAGATTTTCTCTGAGTTGAGAATGCTAGAAACCTGAAAAGAACTTGAGAAAGTATATATTTATGAGGGAGTTTGGTTGGAGAAAATTTAAACGGGTTTGCACATCTAATCCTAATGTTGAAACATTGCAATTTGACGCTATTATTTGTAGAATCGTCAAAATTCTGGATTTTTGTGCATGTAGTATGTTTAGTTCATTAAGCTCACACTTTAATTTTCATATGGCTATGCTAAAGTTTGATGATTTATCGCTATCAATTAGAGCTTCTTGATCATTTCGATGTGTTGAAATTGTGACTCATTTGTTGTAGTTTCACGCCCCTTCATTCCATATCCATGTTTAAGCACATCGGTACTATGTTTGCATGTAACTCACTTTGTTTGTTTTCATGAGTTTTTGCGTTTTGTGCGAAAAGCCTACTGTTTTAGCACCATTTTGCATCTGTCAGCCCTTCCTGGAATTTTTTTGTGGAAAATTTTTCATTGGGCATTATTTTATAATATTTCTGGGAATATGGGAATTTTTGGCAGGTCGCGCGAAGTCGTTCTAACGACAATCCATCTTGCGCGAACGACTGTTGTACTTCGTTCGAGTGACATCCTCATCTCGTTTGAGCGATGTCCCTAGCTCGTTCGAATGATAGTCTGTTTTGTGGCTTCTGATTGGTTTGTAGTCCCTGGTTTATTTTGGGTATATTTTTGGTAATGCTGGAAGTTTTTTCTGGACTGACTGGTTTATATGCAGGTTTTATTGGATCAAAATTGGTTTTTTGCATATTAGTCCGTTTATCACACCTGTTTAGATTGATATATTCATTGTGTGATCCATTGGTTTACTAGCTACTGATTTGTCATCTCATGATCATAATTAGCTGGTTGTTTCTTGATTATCTAGCGCTTTAATTCATATTAGTATACTCTCATGCTTTCATTGGTTTATCTTTTCACCGGATTGTCTATTTGAGACAAAAAGGGGGAGAGATGTATGTGATGTAGGGGGAGATTTGAGCATATTCGAGATTTCATATCTTACAAATTGGTATTGCAAATTGGTTATTTAAATTTGGTATCTTTTTGTAATTTGGTATCTTTTTGTTGCTCAAATTGTTTAACAAATGTTTTTTCATAGTTTATTCATCTTTGTATCTATTATTGTTTGGTATCATTTGGATATATATTGGTTTCATATGTTCCTCCATACTTCACTTGGTATTTGTTTGTCTATTTAATGTGTGTAGTTATGCTTCAGTGATTCGAGATTTCAAGTCTACATCACATACAGACAGTTCATGCTTGCCTGTGCTACATATTCTAGTCCGTGTCCTGTATTTTTGTCTTTGGGTTTATGGGATGGGATTTAGGCGTCATACGGCTTGACGGCCCGGCTTAGACATTTCACGGCCCGATTTAGACATTTCACTGGTTTAGTTTTGTCCCGAAATAGTCAAAGGGGGATATTTGTAAGGACAAAAATTTCCAATTGAGTCCCTGTATTGTTTTGACTTAATTCTGTGAACACAACTGTGTTTGTAATATGTCATAGGGAGATTTTATTTTGTCGCGATCCCACTTGGTCTATGAGGTATTGAAGAAATTGAAGACGTTCCGGCAAAGCTTCAAAGAATTAATCATGCCGATGTTTAATTGGTGCAAGTTTATTCATCTTCAAAGTTAATTGCATTTCGAGATCACTCAGGTATGAATACGTATAATTAATGGTGCTCGGAATTATTTTATAAAAGCTAAGGATGTAATTTTTAAAAAGAAAAATATTTTTAAATTGTTTTAAAATGTGTTTATAGTGTTTTAAAAGGTTTACACTACGTTTCTATTCTGATAAGTTCAAATATGAGTTTGACTTATTTGGATATCTCTTAGAAGAGACGTTTTGAACAAAAAGTCAACTCTGTCGCTCGAACGACATCCGATCTCGTTCAAACGAGATGCTAATGTCGCTCGAACGACTTGCATTGTTGTTCAAATGACACGGAAATCGAGGCAGCATGTTTATTCCTATTTAAACAGTGTTTACATCAGAATTTCGTAAGTGTGCATTCTGGAAAATAGTATTCGACCAGAAACTTGTTTTGCACATGTTTTTATAAGGTTTCAAAGCATAAACACATCCTTAGAAGTTTGCAAAGATCCGAGTCATCATTCATATATGTTTATGTGATATTGATGCACCAAGAAGATTGTTCTACCATTGAACAAAAAAGGGTTTTGCGGTGAAGAAAAGAGAAGGACTTCTTGTTCGACATCGTAGACAACTCACGCCATATCGGAGGACACTGAGACATACCTGGACGCGTGTGTTGTGGACAGGTATCGTGGAAGATGGAATTTCTGCGTGGGCACTATAGAAGAACGGTTGAAGATCAGAAGGAGCGTCAAGACCCGTGGGGATCGAGTCTTAGTGTAAGGATAGTCTGTCTTTGTAAAACCATTATTCATAATGATTGTCTGGCTTGGGCCGTTCGAGGTTGTTTTCCCATTTTGGGTTTTTTCCTCGTACATCCGGCCTTGTGAGTATTCTTTACTTTAGTTTACTTGCTTTAATCACTAGATGCATGTTTAGGATTAATCAAGATAAAACTGGTTTAAAGTAAGAATTGGTTTTTCGCAACTTGTTTTGGTGCATAATTAAAAGTTGGACTATTTTTTGTTAAAATTGGTTTGTTTTGGAACACACACAAAAGGGGACCCTCTTCAATAATCACAATATAACGATTCTAAGACCATCCTTTTGGGACTCACCCCACTAGATGCGCCCCTAAATAGCTATCATCTTCCAGGGCCTAACACCAAGACAACCTGGGCATCCTAAATCGCGTGACATGGGAAGAGGCCATATACCTTTGACAGTGAGTCATAACCATACTCGGAATTACCTTACTTCAAAAAATAACATCACAATATATAACAACCGGTCCTATGGCCAAGGACTATATTCTCTCTGCATTCACTAGCCAGTGGATGCCACCTCATGCGCGTAACTTACCTTATGATAGCATTTACAGAGGTATCTATATGCATTCCATAATCTCAAGATATGCCAATTTAAAACATCCACTTTTTACATTTTCGAAATCATATGATCTTAGCAATATGTGACAATTTAAAATATATTTCTTATTTCTAGAACCGAATGTACATAACGGTATGAGCTACGATGTTTAATTACCCCCATACTAGTCTCCAAAAGTCCTAACAATACCAACCAACTCTCCCATAGTCCTAATCTAGCTCCCTAGATAAAATGAGACACTAACGTCTATTGAATAACCCCCCAAAATAAACCCAATTACCCCCATACTAATCTGGGGTATTAAACCCCTAATACTCTTTATTACTTCATAAGAGAAGGTTCCTAATCCTTAAACCTAAAAGAAAAGGACTAGAAATCAAAAATAGAAAACTATCCTAAAATAGCAAGGTTCCCGTATCGATTCGCCTAGGGCCGAATCGATTCGCCCCTGATAGCGAATCGATTCGCCCAAAAGAGATTCGATTAGGCTGAGAAAACTATCTTCCTGTCTCAGCCCGAATCGATTCGTCCTTAACCTGAATTGATTCGGTTCCCCGGACCTGTAGCCCCTATCTTTAGCGAATCGATTCGCTAGGTTTCGCCCTGAACGAAATGCCCAGTTAGGGCTACGGGTTGTATGAACCCTAAAATCCCCAAAACCTAATTCTTACACTTCCCTCAACATCAACAACTACTAATTCCACCAAATCATTCCTACACAACCACTAACTAATATCTCCACTTCTCTCTTTTCTATCCATTCTCTCCCAAGCTCTCTCTTCTCTCTAACTCTCTCTAAGTTTAAAACATAAATAAATGAGCTCACATGCTCTAGCAAGACTAAAATACCCAACTCACATTATGTATAGCATTTAATTTCTACTACACAATTAAAAGACTCGCACAACATAATTTTTCTTATAACCGGTCAAAAGTACCCGGAACCCAAAAATACAACTTGGCATTTATTTTGACTATCTCAACCATTTTCGGACTAACCGTACCCTCAAAATTGGCATCCGGAATATCATACAATATTTCATGTTACAATGCCATATTAAATCATTCATAATGATCCAATTGGAATACAAGTCATAACCATCGCTTAAAGCACAACGACGCAATAAAACACAATATGATGCTATTTACGATCACTTAACAGTAAATATGCAAAACTCAGTAAATATTATCTCTTAAATCGCTTAAAATAATATTCACTTCAACTTCCATTATTTTATATAATTATCCCATCAGGAAAATTAATATAAAATAATCACTCAAAAGTAAGGGGTATTACATACTCCCCCCTTACAAGGAAATTTTTCCCTCAAAATTCAGGCGTACCTTATAAAAAGACTAGGGGGTGATTTTCTCAAACATCGTCCTCTCGTCCCAAGTAAATTCCTCAGCATTGTGGTGTCCCCACTAGACTTGGACCAAGGGTACCACTTTCGATCTTAGTCTACACTCTCTATAATCTAAAATAGTAACCGATTGTTCCTCATGTGAACAATTGGGTCTACCTTTACAACAACGAAAAAAAATGCCTACATAATGCGGCGCAAGTTGCCTTTCCTCCTGAATCACATTATACCATTCATCCGGGATACCCATACCAAAACTTGATCCCCTACGTTCGATTATACATGACTTCCATTCGCGTCGGCATAGCCCTTCTGACAATCTTGTGCAATTCGTATGCGGTTTCGAATGAGCTCAATCTTTAAAGAAGTATCCTGGACAATTTCAGGTCCAAGAAGCTTATTATTTCCTATTTCTAACCAACAAGCAGGTGAGGTACGCGGTCGGTTATACAACTCCACATACGATGCCATACTTATCATGGATTGGTACGAATTATCGTATGCGATTTTCACCAATGGAAGGTATTGCTCCCCTCCTTCTTTACAGTCAAGTACGCACATCCAAAATATGCCTTCCAACATTTGGTTAACTCTCCCCATTTGTTCATCCGTTTGCGGGTGGTAAGATGCACTCAACTTCAATTCAGTTTCCCCCAAAATCTTATCTCGGTCTGACACTATATTGATAGGCACCTCATAAAGTTTCATAAACTCCGCATTAAAGAGTTGTGCGTAACATGCCGTATTATAATCCATTCGTACTGGTAGGAAGTGTGGAGATTTGATCGACGATTACCCAAATAAAATCATGACCACTTGTATCATCGGCAATCCAGTGATAAATTCCATGCATATACTCTCCCATTTCTATATGGGTAATACTAACGGTTACAACAATCCCGTTGTCGTTGGTGATCTACATTCACTAATTGACAAGTGGCGCATTGGGAGACCAACTCAGAAAAGTCCCTTCCTTGCGCTTTCACGACTCTTATCACGATAGCAGGTGTAATAGTAAACACTGACATAAATGCTCTTGATATAGCATCCTCCTGGTTAAGCTCGTTCCACTTGGCTTTCCATGCCTTTGCTAGTCTCCCCTATGGGTTTCTACTCAGCGTATCCTCTTCCACCTTTGCCTTTCCTGGGTGATAATGAATATTGAATTGCTAGTCTTTTACGAACTCCAACCACTGACATTGTCACACATTTAGATCTTTCTGCGAGAAAAACAAATTGTAACGACTTGTGGTCCGTAAAAAGGCTAAATTTCTCTCCCCGGAGGTAGTGCCTTCATATCTTTAAGGCAAACACTACCGCGGCGAGCTCTAAATCATGCATGGGAAAATAATTCTCACGGGGCTTAAGCTTGTGATAAGAATACGCAATATCCCCATGCTCCAGTATTAACACACCTCCCAATCCTTGTAGAGACGCGTCCGTATAGACAATTAGTCCACTCCCGATCTTGGCAATGCGAGTACGGGAGTAGAAGTCAACTTATCCTTTAGCTCATTGAAAGCTAGGTTACCGACGTAACACTCTTTCTAAATATGGGCCTCACATTCTTTTCGTCTTGGTGTCCCGAGTTACTCGAGATTCCATACTCCTTATTCCTGGGGACCCTTCCTTCTTAAAGTTAATCCACCAACCTTCTCGTGGTTTACTCACTACAACCTTCCTAAAACAGCGCCCCAAGCCCCATTGGACTTACTTCCTAATAACCCTAAGGTCGATGTGTTTCCTACGCATGTAAAATGAGTACTATTCTATCTATATATTGAGTGCCCAAGACCTTTCTCAATTTTTGACATTTGCTCGGTTTCATGCGTGGGACGTCTCACAAAGCAAAATCCAAACAAGGAACCCTCCCGTTACACTAGTACCTCGCATCGTCGATCATCAAGATATAACGACCTAAGGCACGCAATCGGGACCACTAAGAATCCTATCTCGTAACCTTACTAACGTGCTTCTACCTCTATGTCCTCCCGCTGCGGCGGAAAGGAAAATCTCACTAATCAGGGCGCCTACTTTCTACAAAGTATTACGAAGCTCCTACCAAAAATATATTTCCTTTACATTTGCCTTCTAATCAAGGCCCGGCCATAAGCCTCTACCCGACTTCCTTTTCCTTGTCTCGCCCACATATATTCGGTGAGAGAAACATTACCAGCACCGTACATCTACTTTTATTAGCCCTAAATCAATCACTCTACTTTCGGCTAATTCCGCCAAAACCAAATCCCAATCATAAAGTAACATCTCTCCACTCCCAACGTTGTTAAGGTTCATGCGTGGAGTGTCTCACAAGAGAAATTCAAATAAGGAACCCCTCCGGTACACTACTACTTAACCTTGTCAGTCGTGGAGATATGTCATCATAAAATAAGTAAATATAAAAATTCCTACATACCTTAGACCATCTATATAAAGTCTCAACCCGTATCCAGGTGAGATATTACAAAACATTTAGTTCCACCCTGGAATAGGAGATACGATAGCCTTGCAATCACTAGCTTGCTATCGCTCTGACCAATCCGAAATTACTTATACTCTTATAACACATACAAACGAGTAATACAAACGAGATATAGTTTGAAAATATCAACACTCGCTTTTACAACGAATGAAAGAAAATATAACCTTGCTACCGCGGAAAACATATAGATATACCCTCTATAATATTACTGATACTGCCACAAAGCTCAAATTACACACCCGAATCTAAGGTTTAATAAAATACTGTGACTCAATCTTGCCACACATAATACACCACCCTCCTTCGAGGTGGAATTCACGACAACATTCTTGCTAATTACCCTGGCTTCTCCAAATAGTTCCTTTAACTCCCCCAGTCAAAGGAAATGTGCTACCGGCCTTAACTGCTTTATTTCAATGAATTCCCCGGGTGGAAGTCCACGAATGAGATTTCACTAACACGACTTCTCCATAAGTTTTAGCAACACTTACTAGTGAGCCTATCCTTCCACTGAAGGACTCTTTTTTCCTTGTATCTACCTTACTTCGGTGGAAGGTTTCCTTAACCATATAACTCTTTATTCACTGTCGGCCTCTGATCAATCCTCATGTGAATACTTGAAAAGTTGCATTCTCTTCATTTCTTATATATCAAAGGAACTCGCTGCTAAAACCATCCATAGGTTTCCTCTACGAGCAAAACATCCTACTCCCCCAATAATGGTGACTACCATTCCCACCATTTCGACATTGCTCCAACAAGTGAAAAATTTTCCTAAAATTTTCACATCTGGGCATTTCTATACCCCTCTCTAGGCCAAAGCTTCCAGGCCCTATACTCCCACTAAATGGAGCTACACTGCCTCCGCATGACTTAACTTCAACGTAAGGTTCTGATCCAGGACCTTTGAAACTTTTTCCCAATTTAACTTCACTGGGTAATTCAAGTTTAGTACCACTCTCTTTTTGTAGCGGTACTTGGGAAATTATAGATGTTGTATTTAGTAGTCGCTGTAGCAATCTAATAAAATGCCACGAAAGGAGTAACCTCCAATGCGGTCCTCATCCCGACTTCAGTTTACAGTTCTAACTAAGCCCCGCCTCCTGCTTCCCTCATAACGGCCTTCCCTGGTCATCCTTCATCAAGCAGCACACAAATCTCGAACGAATGCGTAAAAGATTTACTAAAATCTTACGTCATGGCAGGAGAACGTAATCTCACAAGAGGAATCAACAATCCTAATCCTAATGCTCTATATCAAATCAAAAGCAACGCTGAAAGCGTAGTACGTCCGCACAAATTCCTAAGGACACTAGAACCTGATGCTCTGATACCATCTGTAACACCCCTCTTATTCAAATAAGAGGTGGCTAGCCCGATATCCCAATAAATGCAGGAATCATAGATGGTCCATTCTTAGCATCACTGTCGTGAAAATAATAATATGAGATAACCACCAATTATTTTAGAAAATGGATGTCAATTTAATATGTAAGTTTAAATAAAACCATTAAGACAATCCAATTTATAAAAGAAGGTGGATACAAAATGAAGGCGTACAATAGTTTAATTATCGTACAACAAAATAATAACCGAATAAGCTGTCGGTTAACAGATAATTATCACAATACATATATAAGCAAGTACAAAACTTGGGAAACACGCCCGAATGTTCAGTATGACCATAACTAGAATATACAAAAGATGAATGCGTCTATAACCAAAAGTCCTACAACATCCGCTAAAATGTTAGAGCTCCCTGACACTGAGAAGGAAGGATCATATCGGGTGCCCTTGCGGCGGAGCACCTGAGCATAATAGAAAACGACACAGGAAAGAGAAATAAAAATGGGTCAGGGCCCGATCTGATATGATATACGTGTGAATAAAATGCATAACAGTTATGAGCACTAAACATCATAAACGGGTTGGATTATTTCATCATTAATACTCATCTCATCCTCACCTCTCATCTAAATACACATCCTAGTGTCCAACTAGATCATTATGAATAAACTTCCTGTTTAAATAAAGGAATTAGCCCAAAATCCATAATCATGCTTATCTTACAATGAGAGTATACATTAATACAAAAGGAAATAATTTAGTTTCAACTTAGTAAGATTTCTTATTGAGTTTTACACAATATGACTTCACAGTTCCATTTCTCATTAAGAAACTTATTCTAAATCAATTGATTTATAAAATGCTTCACTATTTATAAAATACCACTTTCATAAGAATAGTTATAATACGATTCTAAGACCATCCTTCCGGGAGTCACCCCACTGGATGCGCCCCTAAATAGCTTTCATCTTCCAGGGCCTAACACCAAGACAAACTGGGCATCCTAAATCGCGTGACGTGGGAAGCGGCCATATACCTTCGACAGTGAGTCATAGTCATACTCGGAATTACCTCACTTCGAAAAATAACATCACAATATATAACAACCATTCCTATGGCCGAGGACTATATTCTCCCTGCATTCACTAGCCAGGGGACGTCACGGCATGCACGTAACTTCCCTTATGATAGCATTTAGAGAGGTATGTATATGCATTTCATAATCTCAAGATATGCCAATTTAAAACATCCACTTTTTACATTTTCGAAATCATATGAGCTTAGCAATATGTGCCAATTTAAAATATATTTATTATTTCCAAAACTGAATTTACATAATGGTACAAGCTACGATGTTTAATTAACCCCATACTAGTCTCCAAAAGTCCTAACAATACCACCCAACTCTCCCATAGTCCTAAGCTAGATCCCTAGATAAAATGAGACACTAACGTCTATTGAATAACCCCCCAAAATAAACCAAATTACCCCCATACTAATCTAGGGTATTAAACCCCTAATACTCTTTATTACTTCATAAGATAAGGTTCTGAAGCCTTAAACCTAAAAGACAAGGACTAGAAATCAAAAATATAAAACTATCCTAAAACAGCAAGGTTTTCGAATCGATTTACCTAGGGCCGAATCGATTCGCCCCTGATAGCGAATCGATTCACCCGAAAGCGAATCGATTCGGCTGAGAAAACTATCTTCCTGCCTCAGCCCGAATCGATTCGGCCTTAACCCGAATCGATTTGGCTCCCCAGACCTGTAGCCCCCATCTTTAGCGAATCGATTCGCTAGGGAGGGCGAATCGATTTGACCTGGACGAAATGCCCAGTTAGGGCTACGGGTTGTATGAACCCTAAAATCCCCCAAACCTAATTCTTCCACTTCCCTCAACATCAACAACTACTAATTCCACCAAATCATTCCTACATAACCACTAACTAATATCTCCAATTCTCTCTTTTCTCTCCATTCTCTCCCAAGCTCTCTCTTCTCTCTAACTCTCTCTAAGTTTAAAACATAAAAAAATGAGCTCACATGCTCTAGCAAGACTAAAATACCCAAATCACATTAAGTCTAGCATTTAATTGCTACTACACAATTAAAAGACTCATACAACATAATTTTTGTTATAATCGGTCAAAAGTACCCTGAACCAAAAAATACAACTTGGCACTTATTTTGATTATCTCAACCATTTCTGGACTAACCGTGCCCTCAAAATTGGCATCCAGAATATCATACAATATTTCATGTTCCAATTCCATATTAAATCGTTCGTAATGATCCAATTGGAATACAAGTCATAACCCTCTCTTAAAGCACAATGACGCAATAAAACACAATACGATGCTATTTACGATCACTTAATAGTAAATATGTAAAACTCAGTAAATATTATCTCTTAAATCACTTAAAATAATATTCACTTCAACTTCCATTATTTTATATCATTATCCCACCAGGAAAATTAAAATAAAACAATCACTCAAAAGTAAGGGGTATTACATACAAAAACAACAATATTTCATACATTAGCCTCATCATAACACAAAATTTAGATATTTGGGGGAACTCAATATATAAATGTATTGAATATTACTATGTACCCTTTTAATAGAGAAATAAAATCTCTCAACTCCATTATAAAAAAAATGTCATAATCTTTAACAACTATTAGCAGTTCATCAAGCCAATTTGTTCTAGACAGACCTCACCACACAGATCATGCAAGAATAGTGAATGAATATACCCACTAATTTGTTATCAGTCAAATTTTAGAAATGTAGTAAAATATTTCAAGGAAAGGTGAAAAATAAATGATAGTGACTACTAATACCTATGTGTAGGAAGGAATGCAAAAAAAGGCAAGACAAAAATCTAGAGATTTTCTAAAGAAAATACAACAGAGAACGGATATAAAGAGAGACCAGCATATTATTAACATTAACTTTGTAATAAACAGATATGAAGAAAACAATCAAAGATGAGAACCGATCGCATCATTTTCAGGCCCCACCTCCCTTCTATATGAACATGTTTACCCAGCGATCCCATTCTAAGGTATATAAAAAGTAGATATGTCTTAAAAGTAGTTTAAAAGCGGTGTACAATCGGTTATAGTATGTCTAGCATGGATGAATTAACAACCAAAAGATGGAGGATGCAAAAAATGGGTTATTTCCATTGGAGCTGAACTTATTAGTAAGCAAAGGAAAATACTTTTTCTCTCCTTTCACACTTTCAAAACTTGTTGTTTTTTAACAGTTAAAATGAGAATTCCTAGAAAAAGGTATTTCCTCTAAGCACCCAAACAAAAGATGATCCTAAAAGATAAAAACATATGTTTTGAAAACTAGACCGAAAGAGACTTTTTGTCAAGGCATTTGGAGGCCTTGCCTGTTTTTTTGCAAATAGTAAACAACCACACGAAACATGTAAAGTATTGTGTTCAACATTGAATATAACATGAGTAATATAGACATAGTTATTCCTCCACACTCTCTCCAAATGTCCACCATAAGATAAATCCTATCTTGAAGAAATGTTTGAAGAAATGTAGAAGACTGATATTTACTCTTATTTCCCTTTTTGGTTCTACTGTGAGGAAAACTTGCATCTCCATCCATCTCAGCGGCCATAAAGTTAATTCAAGTATTAGTAACTATGAAGAGGATAAAAATTAGTGGTAAATAAACATAGTGACAAAGTAAGATAGTCATCCTATTGCGAATGAGACACTAACGTCTTGTTATGAACTCATCAGTAATGCATATATTTTTTTCCTTTAAAATCAAACCCATACATAAATTGAGAATTAAAATATTCGAAGACATCAGATTCTGATGATATAAACAAAACAGGATGGATAAGAAAAGAAGTAATTCATATTATGATAATTTAAAACAAACAGTAGGAAAGTAGTAGTTGTAATGTAAGTCATCTTTTATGTATATGAAATGGAATTGTACTCAATAAAAATAAGAGAACTGAACTTGATTATAAGGAATTTGTTGAAGGAAACCTGTAATTGAGGTGTAAAAGAAATATCAAGATGTTGATTATGTTCATGGCAATGTACCAAAAGAATAGAGAAGGATAATAAGGTAGTGAGAGAAACCTACAAATTCTAACAAGCAATCACATTACTAAATAGGAAACAAATATAACATGGAAATATTATATAATACCCTGTTCAATAACTCCAGCAAAAAAAGGGTTATTTACGGCACTTTTTTCGAAACTAAATTCTATGATATTGATTTTGGCACCAAATATTTTTGCTTTGGGGGGTTTTACCCCCAAAATGACTTTTAGCGAGGAAAAAAATATCGCAAAATACATGTGGTAAAATTTTTTACGACTCTTTTTCCGTCACTAAATATCGTAAAGAACAGTAGTTTTTATGTGAGACAAATTCTTGGCGAAGTTAGCATTACCTCACATTTCAGATATTGAAATAAAAAAATTATTCATTTCCCATTATAGATCTTAAAATCAATTTGACAATAAAAAATTTGAAGGGATTTTACACTTCAATGCAAGAGATTAGGAATAAAGCTCCGGGGTAGATAAGAATGGCTAAAGAACAATATTTCATATTATAAGGTTCATAACAGAAAATACAACTACTCGTTGGAACTGAATCTACCTATATAATGACTATTATTATACTCTATTACCTGGTCGAGAAAATAACCCAACTCAATTACTAAAAACCAAGTGAGAAAATTAACATATAATAATAGTTAATTAAGCCAAATAGCCTTAATACAATATTAAATGTTATGTCCCCACTAATTTCTTCAAGTTCATTATCTATAGGCAAACTTTAAATGTTCAATAAAAACCAAAGGAAAAGGAAAAAAGGAAATGACAGTGACAAAAATCTACAGATTGTTCATTTGTATAGTTGTTAATGAATGTTTGTAAAGATCGCATTGAAACATCATCAGAGGACCATCCAAACTATACAAACAAAGTCTTCTATAAAGGTGAGTAAAAAATAAGGCTTCCACATTACAACACTAAAATCATTTAAAGTATGTCACTAGTAAATTACCTTAACCAAAAACGTAATATGCCTACCCATTAGAGGACTCTGACAGCCACATCGATCAGTTTAGAGTTGGCAAATTAAAATAGTTTGTGTTCCTATAATGATATTATAGAACAGTTTAATAAATACGGCAAAATTGGCATATACAGTTATTCAAACACATGGGTATTTCAAATCTATTTAATTACAAAATCAATTTAATAGGGGCATGATAACCTAAGAACAATAAATACCAGCCGTTCTTGGAATTATGGAATAAGGGTGTTTTCAAATAAACAAAGGTTGAAACGTCCTGTAAATTAATAAACATAAACTCGACATGAAAGTAATTTAATATAATTGATCCATTGAAGATTAAAATTTCGAAACGTAATGAATTCTTTTAGATCTAAAACTAACCCGAATGAGAATGTGCTCATCTACATTGTGTTTTTAAATCGTTTAGTACTTGGGGAGTTCGTAAAACTTAAAGAAATGTAAAATAAAGTCTCGTTTATAATTTTCATCAATCGATTCACAAAATATAAACAAAAAAGAAAATGATTCTACAGAGGGGGTGATCAAAAGGCATGAAATTCTTCTTCGTTGGCATGGTATATAAAGTCCTTCGGGTCAACATTTATCATGCTTCTTCGTTGGCTTGGTATATAAAATCCTTCGTTGGCTTGGAAAGAATAGCTTTCTCCCATTCTTTCCAAGCTATTCTAGTTTGGTGTCTTTTATGTGTATTATGGTAAGTAAAAATAAATAATAAATTTAAAGTTAATAAATTGAACTTTTAGCTTTCTTTACACTTTGTATCAAACTTTTCATTGGATGATGGGAACATTTATTTGAATTTATAAGCTAATACCATCATGTCTATTCAAATACTTCAGAAATTTTCGTAAAATAGAATTGGAATTAGATATTCAGCATAGAACTAATCTTATTAAATTTGAAATCCATTAGTTAGTATAGGTTAACTGGTAATGTAACACCACCCTCTCTATTTAAGCTCAATGTGTAACCATTTCCAACCCTTACAAAATTGGTGTTTAGTTGTCAAACGAAAAAAATGAAAATTTGAGATGCATATATGAGAAATAGTATCATAAGTAGAAGGTCCCGTGTGTCAATGGTAAACACCAATAAGGACTATACACATTTGCACATTTGGGTCGTGTCTTTATTGGTGTGAAATTTGGACAAGTGGTACCCTCCTCATGATCTTATTTCTCTATAGCTACAATAAAAGTTATCAAGCTATTAAATGAAAGCTCCAATTAAAAAAAATAGAATTCTCTTAATACATTTTTTTATAAATTTCGAAACTAATTTCTAATTGGGCTATTTTGACCTAACCCCCACTTCTTAATGTGTTATTTGACTTAACCTCCACTTTCCTAATCTCTTTGACATAACCCCAAAAATTTTAACACCATCACAGGTGTATTAAAAAAAGTCTTAATTTGCTAATTAGAGTTGACCCCCAAAATATTTTTTGACCAAAATACCCTTGTTTTAAACAAAACCTCCTCTCACTTCATCTTCATCCCCAAATCAAAATCCTAATTTTTCATCAACCCTAAATTCATAAAATTATATCAAAATAAAAAAAATACCTCCATCCCAAATTTAATAGTCGCAATTTGAAAATGACTATTTTTCAGGAATATGGTTCATTGATTTCATCTAAAAAAGAAAAGCGAATATTAATTGGGGACATCCCATAATGAAAAGTAGGACTATTGACGAAGGGTCCAAGGTATGTTCACTGATTTTAATTCTTAGGTGATTGAAAATGTGTGGAATAATAAGGACAATAATTGGTATGTGACTTTCATCTCTTGCCTCTGGTGGATTTGGAAAGCCCGTAATAAACTCATTTTTGATAATGTTAGGACTACCCCTTCTACGGTTAGTAGGATTGGTTTTTTAACTTAATTATGATATCCTTGAAGCTCAGAATAACAATACCAATAGCGAAAGGGAAAGTTATAGTATGTTCTTACTACACCAAAACTGGCGAATGGTCACGGACAAAATCCCCGACCAAGACTGTGGGTCACGGACTTGGGCCGTGACCATTTCGGGCGTGACCAATTTTGTGGGTAACGGCCCAAGTCCGTGACCAATCTGTGGTCACGTCCCTTAGAGGTCATGCAAGATGGTGGCGGCCAAAGTCCGTGACCCACATCGCTACGAGAAAAAAATGGTCGCAGCCAAAGTCTGTGACCCCCAACCGTGATGAAAATTGGTTACGGCCAAAATTCATGACCCACACCGCGACGAAAAAAAATGAAAAAAAAAGGTCGCGGCCAAAGTCCGTGACCCCCAACCGTGATGAAAAATGGTTGCGGACAAAGTTCGCGACCCATACCGCGACCATATTTTTGATTTTTTTCATCGCTGTGTGGGTCACGGACTTTGGCCGCAACCATCTTGCATGACCTCTAAGGGACTTTGTCCATGACCATATTTCACAATAAAAAAATGTGTTTTCTTTTTGGTCTAATATGAAAATTAAGGGTCCCGTGACTGCGTGACCGATTGGACGCGCACGAGGTGTTACAAATATTTATTATTGGCAAAACAATGAAAATAATTCACAAATTGGGAATCGGGAACGTTGTTAATAAACAAATGTACGTACAAACTTTCAAATATTAAAAGTCATAATAGTTCACCGACCAAAAAAAAATTTGGGCAGAGTTCCGTATATTTTTTGGACATTCTAAATCCTTTAAATATAAAACCTGCTTAATATAAAGCCCGCAGAGACATCAAATTTAACAATCAAATTATAAAAGACCGCACAGTCATAAAACTAAACAATAAAACTATAATATCCTGCATAGCCATAACACATAAAAAACATAATTCTGAATGTTAATAACATTATATAAGCAATATTCTTGTTGTAAACCATTGTCTTCTCCGTGTGTTCCACGCGGATAAAAAAAATGATACAATGTTATCCTGTAAAAAATGGCATACAAAAAAAAATGATATAAAAAACTAAGCAGTTTTAAAAAAAATTGTATTCAAGCTAAAAAATTGCATATACGAGTTATAATTATCATCATATCAGTTCCTAAGAGTTACATTGGTCCCGTGCGAGGTGTTGGTGCCTCTCACGGGGTCGTTCGGGGTCTGTTTCGAGTTTTTTCCCTCTAACGCCATATTTTTAAGCCTAAGTCTAGATATTTGCAAATTATCATTGTATTCTCAAATAGGGAGCCCCGTGATCGAGCGGTCACTTCCTACGAGTTACATTGGTCCCGTGCGAGGTGTTGGTGCCTCTCACGGGTCCGTTCAGGGTCTGTTTCGAGTTTTTGCCCTCTAACGCCATGTTTTTAAGCCTAAGTCAAGATATTTGTCAATTATCATCGTATTCTCAAACTGGAAACCTCATGATCGAGTGGTCAGTTCCTACGAGTTACATTGGTCTCGTGCGAGGTGTTGGTGCCTCTCACAAGGCTGTTCGGGGATTGTTTCGAGTTTTCGCCCTCTAGCGCCATGTTTTTAAGCCAATGTCTAGGTATTTTTAAATTATCATTGTATTCTCAAACTGAGATCTCGTGATCATGCGATCAGTTCCTATAAGTAACATGGGTCCCGTGCGAGCTATCGGTGCCGCTCACGGGGCCGTTCGGGGTTTCTTTCTAGTTTTCGCCCTCTAACGCCATATTTTTAAGTCTAAGTCTAGATATTTGCAAATTATCATCATATTCTGAAATCGAGAGCCCCGTGATTGAGCGATCAGTTCTGATGAGTTACATTGGTCCGATGCGGGCTGTTGGTACCTCTTACAGGGCCGTTCAGGGGTTATTTTGAATTTTCGCCATCTAATGCCATGTTTTTAAGCCTAAGTCCTGATATTTTCAAATGATCCTCATATTCTCAAATAGGGAGTCCCGTGATCACACGATCAGTTCCTACGAGTTACATTGGTACCGTGAGAGGTGTTGGTGCCTCTCACAGGGCCGCTCGGGGCTATTTTGGCTTTTCGCCCTCTAACACCATATTTTTAAGCCTAAGCCCTGATATTTCCAAATTAGCCTCATATTCTCAAATCTGAAGTCCCGTGATCGCGCGATTAGTTTCTTCAAGTTAAATTAGTCCCGTGCGAGGTGTTGGTGCCTCTCATAGGGCAGTTCGGGGACTATCTCGGGGTTTCGCCCTCTAATGCCATGTTTTTAAACCTAAGTCTAGATATTTGTAAATTATAATCGTATTCTCAAATTGGGAGTCCCGTGATCATGCGATCAGTTTCTAGGAGTTACATTGGACTCGTTCGAGGTGTTAGTGCCTCTCAACGGTCCGTTAGGGGTATGTTTTGTGTTTTTGCCCTCTAACACCATGTTTTTAAGCCTAAGTCTAGATATTTTCAAATTATCAATGTATTCTCAAATCGGGAGCCCCGTGATCGAGCAGTCAGTTCCTACGAGTAACATTGCTCCCATGCGAGCTGTCGGTGCCTCTCACGGGGACGTTCAGGGTCTGTTTTTGGTTTTTACCCTCTAACGCCATGTTTTTAAGCCAAAGTATAGATATTTATAAATTATCATTGTATTCTCAAACCGAATGTCCCATGATCGAGCAGTCAGTTTCTACAAGTTACGTTGGTCCCTTGTGAGGTGTTGGTGCCTCTCACGGGGCCGTTCGAGGTCTCTTTCTGGTTTTCGCCCTCTAACTCCATGTTTTAAGATGAAGTCTATATATTTGCAAAATATCATTGTATTATCAAACTGAGAGCCCCATGATCAAGCGGTCAATTTTGACGAGTTACATTGGTCTCGTGCGAGGTGTTGGTGCCTCTCACGGGGCCGTTCAGGGGTTGTTTCGGATTTTCTCCCTCTAATGCCATATTTTTAAGCCTAAGTCCTGATATTTTCAAATTATCCTCGTATTCTCAAATAGGGAGTCCCGTGATCACACGATCAGTTCCTACGAGTTACATTAGTACAATGAGAGGTGTTGGTGCCTCTCAAAGGGCTGCTCAGGGGCTGCTTGGGTTTTTCGCCCTCTAACGCCATGTTTTTAAGCCTAAGTCCTGATTTTTTCAAATTAGCCTCATATTCTCAAATCGGGAGTCCCGTAATCACACGGTTTGTTCCTTAAAGTTACATTAGTCCCGCGCAAGGTGTTGGTGCCTCTCACGGGGCGGTTCGAGGCCTATCTCATGTTTTCGCCCTCTAATGCTATGTTTTTAAGCCTAAGTCTAGATATTTGCAAATTATAATCATATTCTCAAATCGGGAGTCCAATGATCGTGCAGTCAGTTTCTACGAGTTACATTGGTCCCGTGCGAGGTGTTAGAGCCTCTCACGGGGTCGTTCGGGTCCTGTTTTAAGTTTTTTCTCTCTAATGCCATGTTTTTAAGCCTAAGTCTAGATATTTGCAAATTATCATCGTATTCTCAAATCGGGAGTCCCGTGATCAAGCAATCAGTTCCTAAGAGTAACATTGCTCCCGTGTGATGTGTCGGTTCCTCTCACGGGGCCGTTCAGTGTCTATTTTGGGTTTTTGGAGTCTAATGCCATGTTTTTAAGCCAAAGTCTAGATATTTGCAAATTATCATCCCATTCTCAAACTGGGAGCCTCGTGATTAACCGGTCAGCTCCAACGAGGTACATTATTCCCGTTCGAGGTGTTGGTGCCTCTCACGGGACTACTCGAGGATTGTTTCGGGTTTTCTCCCTCTAATGCCATAATTTTAATCCAATGTCTACATATTTTAAAAATTCTCCTCATATTGTCAAACAAAGAGGCCCGTGATCGCGCGATCAGTTCTTACGAGTAACATTGGTCCCTTGCAAGGTGTCGGTACCTCACACGGAACCGTTCGGGGTCTATTTTGGGTTTTTGCCCTCCAACGCCATGTTTTTAAGCCTATGTATAGATATTTATAAATTATCATTGTATTCTCAAATTGGAAGTCCCATGATCGCGTGGTCAGTTTCTACAAGTTACGTTGGTCCCTTGCAAGGTGTTGGTGCCTCTTACGGGGCCGTTTGGGGTCTCTTTTTGGCTTTTGCCCCCTAACGCCACGTTTTTAAGCCTAAGTCTATATATTTGGAAATTATCACCGTATTCTCAAACTGAAAGCCCCATGATTGAGTAGTCAGTTCTAACGAGTCACATTGGTCCTGTGCGAGGTGTTAGTGCTTTTCACGAGGCTGTTCAGGGGTTGTTTCGGATTTTTTCCCTCGAACGTCATATTTTTAAGCCCAAGTCCTAATATTTTCAACTTAACCTCATATTCTTAATTAGGAAGTCTCGTGATCACACGATCAGTTCCGACGAGTTACATTAGTACAGTGAGAGGTGTTGGTGCCTCTCACAGGGCTGCTCGGTGGCTGTTTTGGCTTTTCGCCCTCTAACACCATGTTTTTAAGCTAAAGTCCTGATATTTTTAAACTAGCCACATATTCTCAAAACGGGAGTCCCGTGATCACGCGATTTGTTCCTTCAAGTCACATTAGTCCCATGCGAGGTGTTGGTGCCTCTCACGGGGCCGTTCGGGTGTGTTTCGACTTTTTGCCCTCTATCGCCACGTTTTTAAGCTTAAGTCTAGATATTTGCAAATCATCATCATATTCTCAAACCGGGAGCTCCATGATCAAGCGGTCAGTTCCTACGAGTTACATTGGTCTCGTGCGAGGTGTTGGTGCCTCTCACGGGTCCGTTCGGGGTCTATTTCGAGTTTTTTCCCTCTAACGCCATGTTTTTAAGCCTAAGTCCAGATATTTGCAAATTATCGTCGTATTCTCAAATCAGGAGCCCCGTGATCGAGCGATCAGTTCTTACGAGTTACATTGGTCTCGTACGAGGTGTTGGTGCCTCTCACGAGGCTGTTCGGGGATTGTTTTGGGTTTTCGCCCTCTAGCGCAGTGTTTTTTTAGCCAAAGTATACAAAATTTCAAATTATCATTGTATTCTCAAACCAAGAGTCTCGTGATTGTGCGATTAGTTCCTATGAGTAACATGGTTCTCGTGCGAGGTGTCAGTGCCTCTCACGGGGCCGTTCGGGGTCTCCTTCTAGGTTTCTCCCTCTAACGCCATATTTTTAAGCCTAAGTCTTAACATTTGCAAATTATCATCATATTCTCAAATCGAGAGCCCCGTGATTGAGCGGTCAGTTCTGATGAGTTACATTGGTCCCATACGAGCTGTTGGTGCCTCTCACGGGGCCGTTCAGGGGTTGTTTCGAATTTTTACCCTCTAACGCCATGTTTTAAGCCTAAGTCCTCATATTTTCAAATGATCCTCATATTCTCAAACAGGAAGTCCCGTGATCACATGATCAGTTCCTACGAGTTACATTGGTACCGTGAGAGGTGTTGGTGCCTCTCACTGGGCCGCTCGGGGGATTTTTTTTCTTCTCCCTCTAACGCCATGTTTTTAAGCCTAAGTCCTGATATTTTCAAATTAGCCTCATATTCTCAAATTGGGAGTCCCATGATCAAGCGATTAGTTCCTTCAAGTTACATTAGTCCCATGCGAGGTGTTGGTGACTCTCATGGGGCGGTTCGGGGCCTATCTCGGGTTTTCGCCCTCTAACGCCATGTTTTTAAGCCTAAGTCTAGATATTTACAAATTATACTTATATTCTCAAATCTGGAGACCCATGATCATGCAGTTAGTTTCTACGAGTTACATTGGTCCCGTGCGAGGTGCTAGTGCCTCTCACGGGGCCGTTCGGGGTCTGTTTCAAGTTTTTGCCTTATAACACAATGTTTTTAAGCCTAAGTCTAGATATTTGTAAATTATAGTCATATTCTCAAATCGGGATCCCCGTGATCGAGCGTCTAGTTCCTACGAGTAACATTGCTCCCATGCGAGATGTCGGTGCCTCTCACGGGGCTGTTCGGGGTCTCTTTTGGGTTTTTACCCTGTAACGCCATGTTTTTAAGCCAAATTCTAGACATTTATAAATTATGATTTTATTCTCAAATCGGAAGTTCCTTGATCGCGGGGTCAGTTTCAACAAGTTATGTTGGTCCTTTACGAGGTGTTGGTGCCTCTCACGGGGCCACTCGGGTCTCTTTCTGGTTTTCGCCCTCTAACGCCATGTTTTTAAGCCTAAATCTATATATTTTCAAAATATGGTCGTATTCTCAAACTGAGAGCCCCGTGATCGAGCGGTCAGTTTTGACGAGTTACATTAGTCCCGTACGAGGTGTTGGTGCCTCTCACGGGGCCGTTCAGGGGTTATTTTGGATTTTCTCCCACTAACGCCATGTTTTTAAGCCTAAGTCCTAATATTTTAAACTTATCCTCATATTCTCAAACAGGGAGTTCCGTGATCACACGGTCAGTTCTTACGAGTTACATTAGTACCGTGAGAGGTATTAGTGCCTCTTACAGGGCTGCTCGGTGGTTGTTTGGGTTTTTTTGTCATCTAATACCTTGTTTTTACGCCTAAGTCCTGATATTTTCAAAGTAGCCACATATTCTTAAATCGGGAGTCCCGTGATCGTGCGATTTGTTCCTTCAAGTTACATTCGTCCCGTGAGAGGTGTTGGGGCCTCTCACGGGGTCGTTTGTGGGCTATCTCGAGTTTTCATCATCTAACGCCATGGTTTTTAAACCAAAGTCTTGATATTTTAAAATTATCATCGTATTCTCAAATCGGGATTCTCATGATAGCACAATTAGTTCCTACAAGTTACATCGGTCCCATGCAAGGTGTTGGTGCCTCTTACGGGGCTGTTCAGGGGTTGTTTCGAGTTTTTGCCCTATAACGCCATGTTTTTAAGCCCAAGTCAACAAATTTTCAAATTATCCTCATTTTTTCAAACAGGGAGTCCCATTATCGCATGGTCAGTTCCTATGAGTTAAATTGGTACCGTGAGAGGTGTTGGTGCCTCTCACTGGGCTGCTCAGGGCTGTTTTGTTTTTTCCCCTCTAACGCCATGTTTTTAAGCCTAATTCCTGATATTTTCAAATTATCCTCATATTATAAAACTGAGTGTCACGTGTTTGCACGGTCAGTTCCTACAAGTTACATTGGCCCCATGCGAGGTGTTGGTGCCTCTCACGGGGCCATTCAGGGGTTGTCTCGGGTTTTCGCCCTCTAACGCCATGGTTTTTAATCCAAAGTATGGATATTTTAAAATTATCATCGTATTCTAAAACCGAGAGTCTCGAGATCACACAATTAGTTCCTGTGAGTTACATTGGTCCCGTGCAAGATGTTGGTGTCTGTTACGGGGCCATTCAGGGGTTATTTCGGGTTTTTGCCCTCTAAGGCAATGTTTTTAAGCCCAAGTCTAGATATTTTTAATTTATCCTTATTTTCTCAAACCCGGAGTCTATTAATCCAGCGAAGAGTTCCTACTAGTTACATTGGTCCCGTGCGAAGTGTTGGTGCCTCTCACAGGGTGGTTCGGGGCCTATCTATGGTTTTTGCCCTCTAACGCCATGTTTTTAAGTCTACATATAGATATTTGCAAATTATAATCGTGTTCTCAAATCGGGAGTGTCATGATCGTCCGGTCAGTTTCTATGAGTTACATTGGTCCCGTGCGAGGTGTTGGTGCCTCTTACAGGGTAGTTCGGGGTCTGTTTCGAGTTTTTGCCCTTTAATGCCATGTTTTTAAGCCTAAGTATAGATATTTGCAAATTATCATCGTATTCTCAAACTGAGAGCCCCGAGATCGAGCGGTCAGTTCCTACGAGTTACATTGGTCCCGTGCAAGTATTGATGCCTCTCACAGGGCCGTTCGGGGTTTGTTCCGAGTTTTTGTCCTCTAATGCCATGTTTTTAATCCCAAGTATAGATATTTTCAAATTATCATCATATTCTCAAATTGGGAGCCTCGTGATCGAGTGGTCAGTTCCTATGAGTTACATTGGTCCCATGCGAGGTGTGGGTCCCTCTAACGAGGCTATTCGAGGATTGTTTTGGGTTTTCTCCCTCTAACACCATGTTTTTAAGACAAAGACTAGATATTTTCAAATTATCATTGTATTCTCAAATCGAGAGTCCCGTGATCATGTGATCATTTCCTACGAGTAACATGGGTCTCGTGCGAGGTGTTAGTGCCTCTCACGGGGCCATTCAGCGTTAGTTTTGGGTTTTTACCCTCTAATGCCATATTTTTAAGCTTATGTCCACATATTTGCAAATTATCCTCCTATTCTCAAACAGGAAGTCATGTGATCGCACGGTCAGTTCCAACGAGTTACATTGGTACTGTGAGAGGTGTTATTGCCTCTCACAGGGCCGCTCATGGGTTGTTTTGGTGTTTCGCCCTCTAACGCCATGTTTTTAAGCCTAAGTCCTGATATTTTCAAATTATCCTCATATTCTCAAATCGGGAGTCCCTTGATTGCGCGGTCAGTTTCTACAAGTTTCATTCGTCCCGTGCAAGGTGTTGGGGCCTCTCACGGGGTCGTTTGGGGGCTATCTCGAGTTTTCATCATCTAATACCATGGTTTTTAAGCCAAAGTATATATATTTTAAAATTATCATCGTATTCTCAAATCGGGAGTCTCGAGATCGTACAATTAGTTCCTACAAGTTACATTGGTCCCATGCAAGGTGTTGGTGCCTCTTACGAGACGGTTCCGGGGTTGTTTCAGGTTTTCGGCATCTAACGTAATTTTTTTAAGCCCAAGTCTGGATATTTTCAAATTATCCTTGTATTCTCAAACTGGGAGTCCTTTGATCCCACACACAGTTCTTACGAGTTACATTGGTCCCGTGCAAGGTGTTGGAGCTTCTCATGGGGCGTTCGGGGTCTATCTCGAGTTTTTGCGCTCTCACGCAATGTTTTAAAGCCTAAGTCTAGGTATTTGCCCATTATCATTGTATTCTCAAACCGAGAGTCCCGAGATGGTACGGTCAGTTTTTACGAGTTACATTGGTCCCGTGCGAGGTGTTGGTGCCTCTCACGGGGCCGTTCAGGGTGTATTTTCACCCTATAATGCCATATTTTTAAGCCTAAGTATAGATATTTTAAAATTATCATCATATTCTCAAATCGGGAGCCCGTGATTAAGCGGTCAGTTCCTACGTGTTACATTGGTCCCATATGAGGTGTTGGTGCCTCTCACGAGGCTTTTGGGGGATTGTTTTGTGTTTTTACCCTCTAATACCATGTTTTTACGCCAAAGTCTAGATATTTTCAAATTTTCATCATTTTCTCATATCGAGAGTCCCGTGATCACGTGATCAGTTCCTACGAGTAACATTGGTCCTCTGCAAGGTGTTGGTGCTTCTCACAGGGACGTTCGGGGTCTGGTTCGAGTTGTGCCCTCTAACGCCATGTTTTTAAGACTATGTCTAGATATTTGCAAATTATCATTGTATTCTTAAACCGAAATTCCCGTGATCCGTCATCAATTTCTATGAGTTACATTGGTCCCGTGCGAGGTGTTAGTGCCTCTCACGGGGCCGTTCGGAGTTTGTTTCCAATTTTTGCCCTCTAACACAATGTTTTTAAGCCTAAGTCTAGATATTTGCAAATTAAGGTCATATTCGCAAACCGAGAGCCCTGTGATCGACTGATCAGTTTTGACGAGTTACATTGGTCCCGTGCGAGGTGTTGGTGCCTCTCATCGGGCCGTTCATGGGTTGTTTTGGATTTTTGCCCTCTAACGCCATGTTTTTAGGCCGAAGTCCTAATATTTTCAAATTATTCTCTTACTTTCAAACAGGGAGTCCCATGATCGCATGGTCAGTTCCTACGAGTTACATTGGTACCGTGAGAGGTGTCGGTGCCTCTCACTAGGCTGCTCGGGGCTGTTTTGGTTTTTTCCCCTCTAACGCCATGTTTTTAAGCCTAAGTCCTGATATTTTAAAATTATCTTCATATTCTCAAATCGACAGTCACATGTTCGTGCGGTCAGTTCCTACAAGTTACATCGGCCCCGTGCGAGGTGTTGGTGCCTCTAACGGGACCGTTCGATGGTGGTCTTGGGTTTTCTCCCTCTAACGTCATGTTTTTTAATCGAAAGTCTAGATATTTTAAAATTATCATAGTATTATCAAACCGAGAGTCTCGAGATCACATAATTAGTTCCTACGAGTTACATTGGTCCTGTGCAAGGTGTTGGTGCCTCTTACGGGGCCGTTCAGGGGTTGTTTCGAGTTTTTGCCCTCTAAGGCAATGTTTTTAAGCCCAAGTCTACATATTTTCAAATTATCCTTGTATTTCAAACTGGTATTCCCTTGATCTAGCGAATAGTTCCTACCAGTTACATTGGTTCCGTGCGTGTTATTGGTGCCTCTCACGGGGCGGTTTGGGGCCTATCTCCAATTTTCACCCTCTAAAGCCATGTTTTTAAGCCTAAGTCTAGTGATTTGCATATTATCATCGTATTCTCAAATCGGGAGTCACGTGATCATGCGATCAGTTTCTATGAGTTACATTGGTCCCGTGCGAGGTATTGGTGCCTCTCACGGGGCCGTTCGGGGTCTGCCTCGAGTTTTTGCCCTTTAACGCCATTTTTTTAAGCATAAGTCTAGATATTTGCAAATTCTCGTCGTATTCTCAAACTCGGAGCCCCGTGATCGAGCATTCAGTTCCTACGACTTACATTGTCCCCGTGCAAGGTGTTGGTGCCTCTCACAAGGCTGTTCAGGGTTTGTTTTGGGTTTTCGCCCTTTAACGCCATGTTTTTAAGCCAAAGTGTAAATATTTTCAAATTATCGTCGTATTCTCAAACCGATAGTCCCATGATCATGCAATCAGTTCCTACGAGTAACATTATTCCCGTGCGACATGTCGGTGCCTCTCATAGAGCCATTCCGGGTCTATTTCGGGTTTATAACCTCTAACGCCATGTTTTTAAGCCTATGTCTCCGTATTTACAAATTATCTTTATATTCTCAAACCAGAAGTCCCATGATCGCACAGTTAATTTCTACGAGTTACATTTGTCCTGTGCGAGGTGTTGGTGCCTCTCATCGGGATGTTCATGGGTTGTTTTGGATTTTTGCCCTCTAACATCATGTTTTTAAGTCGAAGTCCTGATATTTTCAAATTATCCTCATATTCTCGAACAGTAAGTCCCGTGATCGCATGGTCAATTCCTACGAGTTACATTAGTATCGGGAGAGGAGTTGGTGCCTCTCATAGGGTTTGCTCGGGGCTGTTTTGTTTTTTTTACCTCTAACGCTATGTTTTTAAGCCTAAGTCCTGATATTTTCAAATTATCCTCATATTCTCAAACTAAGAGTCACTTGTTCACGCGATCAGTTCCTATAAGTTACATTGGTCCCTTGCGAGGTATTAATGCCTCTCACGGGGCCGCTCGGGATCTATTTTGGATTTTCGCCCTCTAACGCCATGTTTTTAAGCCTAAGTCTAGATATTTGCAAATTGTCATCGTATTCTGAAACCAAGATCCCCATGATCGAATGATCAGTTTCGACGAGTTACGTTGGTCCCGTACGAGGTGTTGGTTCCTCTCACCGGGTTGTTCATGGGTTATTTTGGATTTTCGCCCTTTAATGCAATGTTTTTAAGTCGAAGTCCTGATATTTTCAAATTATCCTCATATTCTCAAACAGGGAGTCCCTTGATCACATGGTCAGTTCCTATGAGTCACATTGGTACCAGGAGAGGTATTGGTGCCTCTCACAGGGCCGCTCGGGGGTTGTTTTGGTTTTTTGCCCTCTAACGCCATGTTTTTAAGCCTAAGTCTTGATATTTTCAAATTATCCTCATATTCTCAAACCGAGAGTCATGTGTTTGCGCGGTCAGTTCCTACAAGTTACATTGGTCCCGTGCGAGGTGTTGGTACCTCTCACGGTGCCGTACGGGGGTTATCTCAAATTTTTGCCCTCTAACGCCATGGTTTTTAATCCAAAGTCTGGATATTTTAAAATTATCATCGTATTCTCAAACCAGGAGTCTCAAGATCACATAATTAGTTCCTATGAGTTACATTGGTCCCATGCAAGGCGTTGGTTCCTCTTACGGGGCCATTCAGGGGTTGTTTCGAGTTTTTGCCCTCTAACGCAATGTCTTTAAGCCCAAGTCTATATATTTTAAAATTGTCCTTGTATTCTCAAATCGGGAGTCTCTTGATCTAGTGAACAGTTCCAACGAGTTACATTGGTTCTGCGCGAGGTGTTGGCGCCTCTCACGGGGCGATATGGGGCCTATCTCGGGTTTTCGCCCTCTAACGCCATGTTTTTAAGCCTAAGTCTAAATATTTGTAAATTATCATAGTATTCTCAATTCGGGAGTCCCTTCATCGTGCGATAAGTTTTTACCAGTTACATTGGTCCCTTGCGAAGTGTTGGTGCCTCTCACTAGGCCGTTTGGGGTCTGTTTTGGACTTTCGCCATCTAACGCCATGTTCATAGGCCTAATTCTAGATATTTCCTAATTATCATCGTATTCTCAAACCAGGAGCCCTGTGATGGAGCGTTTAGTTCCTACGAGTTACATTGGTCTCGTGCGAGGTGTTGGTGCCTCTCACGAGGCTGTTCAGGGATTGTTTCGGGTTTTTGCCCTCTAACGCCAAGTTTTTAAGCCAAAGTTTAGATATTTTCAAATTATCATCATATTCTCAAACCGAAAGTCCCATTATCACGGGATCAGTTCGTACGAGTAACATTGGTCCCGTGCGAGGTGTCGGTGCCTCTCACGGGGCCGCTAATGCCATCTTTTTAATCCTATGTCTAGATATTTTCAAATTATCATTGTATTCTCAAATCGAAAGTCCCGTGATCGTGCAGTCAGTTTCTATAAGTTACATTGGTCCCTTACGAAGTGTAGGTGCCTTTCACGGGGCAGTTCGGGATCTGTTTCGTGTTTTCACGCTCAAACGTTATGTTTTTAAGTCTAAGTCTTGATATTTGTAAATTTTCATCGTATTCTCTGAGAGCCATGTGATCGAGCGATCAATTCCGATGAGTTATATTGGTCACTTGTGAGGTGTTGGTGCCTCTCACCGAGACGTTCACGGGTTGTTTGGATTTTTACCCTCTAACGCCATGTTTTTAAGCTTAAGTCCTGATATTTTCAAATTATCCTCGTATTCTCAAATAGGGAGTCCTATGATCGCACAATTAGTTCCTACGAGTTACATTGGTACCGGGAGAGGAGTTGGTGCCTCTCATAGGGTTGCTCAGGGCTGTTTTGGTTTTTTGCCCACTAACGCTATGTTTTTAAGCCTAAGTCTAGATATTTGTAAATTAAGGTCATATTCTCAAACTGAGAGCCCCGTGATCGAGTGATCAGTTTCGACGAGTTACATTAGTCTCGTGCGAGGTGTTGGTGCCTCTCACCGGGTCGTTCATGGGTTTTTTTGGATTTTTGCCCTCTAACGCCATGTTTTTAGGCCGAAGTCCTGATATTTTTAAATTATTCTCGTATTTTCAAACAGGTAGTCCCATGATCACATGGTCATGTCCTATGAGTTACATTGGTACCGTGAGAGGTGTTGGTGCCTCTCAAAGGGCCGCTCGGGGGCTGTTTTTGTTTTTCGCCCTCTAACGCCATGTTTTTAAGATTAATTCCTGATATTTTAAAATTATCCTCATATTCTAAAATCGTGAGTCCCGTGATCACGCGGTCAGCTCCTATAAGTTACATCGGTCCCGTGCGAGGTGTTGGTGCCTCTCACGGGGGCATTCAGGGGTTGTTTCGGTTTTTCGCCCCCTAACGCAATGGTTTTAAAGCCAAAGTCTAGATATTTTAAAATTACCATCTTAATCTCAAATCGGGAGTCTCGAGATTGCACAATTAGTTCCTACGAGTTACATTGGTCCCGTGCAAGCTGTTGGTGCCTCTTACGGGGTCGTTCAAGGGTTGTTTCAGGTTTTTGCCCTCTAACGCAATGTTTTTAAGCACAAGTCTTGGTATTTTCAAATTATCCTTGTATTCTCAAACCGAGAGTTTTAATCCAGCGAACAGTTCGTACAATTTACATTGGTCCCGTATGAGGTGTTGGTGCCTCTCACAGGGCGGTTCGGGGCCTATCTCGGGTTTTTGCCCTCTAACGTCATGTTTTTAATCCTAAGTCTAGATATTTGCAAATTATGATCATATTCTCAAATCTGGAGTCCTGTGATCGTGCGATCTATTTCTACGAGTTACATTGGTCCCGTGCGAGGTGTTGGTGCCTCTCACAGGGTCGTTCGGGGTCCGTTTTGAGTTTTTGTCCTCTAACGACATGTTTTTAAGCCTTAGTCTAGATATTTGAAAATTATCATCGTATTCTCAAACTGGGAGCCCTGTGATCGAGCGATTAGTTCCTACGAGCTATATTGATCCCGTACGAGGTATTGGTGCCTCTCACGAGACTGTTCAGGGATTATTTTGGGTTTTCACCCTTTAATGCCATATTTTAAAGCTTAAGTCCTGATATTTTGAAATTATCATCCTATTCTCAAATCAAGAGTCCCGTGATTGTGCGATCAGCTCCTACGAGTAATATTGGTCTCGTACGAGGTGTTGGTGCTTCTCATGGGGCCGTTTGGGGTCTGTTTTGGACTTTTGCCCTCCAACGCCATGTTTTTAAGCCTATGTCTAGATATTTTCAAATTATCATTGTATTCTCAAACTGAAAGTCCCATGATCACGCGCTCAGTTTGTACGAGTCACATTAGTCCCTTGTGAGGTGTTGGTGCCTCTCACGGGTTCGTTCGGGGTCTATTTTGGGTTTTCGCCCTCTAACGTCATGTTTTTAAGCCTAAGTCTAGATATTTATAAATTATCATCATATTCTCAAACCGAGAGCCCCATGATCGAGGGTCAGTTCTGACGAGTTACATTAGTCCTGTGCGAGGTGTTGGTGCCTCTCATCGAGCCGTTCATGGATTGTTTCGGAGTTTCGCCCTCTAACGCCATGTTTTTAATCCTAAGTCCTGATATTTTGAAATTATCCTCTGGTCCCACTGCCTTAGCCTAATATCACGGATACGTGTTTATGAAAAAAATTAACACATCGTACACCGTATAAATAAGACCAACCTATCAACAATAATGAACATTTAAAGAAGACCAACCTAAGTTATCAAATACAACTACGAAACATCAACATTCCGTACACCATAGCATCTAAAAATGTAAAGTAAGACGGGAAAAAAGATTAACACTCTCTCTAGACAGTGAGATTACAATGAGATGAATATATATTGCAAGTACACCCCTGAACTATTACATTGACTGCAATTAAGTCCCTAAATTATGAAAAACAATTGTGTATATATATATATATATATATATATATATATATATATATATATATATATATGTGTGTGTGTGTGTGTGTGTGTGTGTGTGTGTGTGTGTGTGTGTGTCACTAAAAACATAACTGAAAGTTGTTATATTGCAATGCATAGGGACTTGATTACACCCTTTTGAGGGTTTAGAGATTTTTTTGTAAAATTAATAGTTTAGGGACTTAGTTGAAATTTACTCTACATATAATGTGAAATTGAGAAGTTGAAAACTTACTGTTAATATCATTGACAAGGATGGGACGGGGATGTAATAAAACTATTATTTGAGTGTCATCAATTTTTTCTAGTTTTACACCTACAATACTTAAGAGCAACAAAAAACCAAAAATTAGCACTCAAGTCCCCAAATCAGATCCTAAATCATATATATAGCAGTTATAAATAGCACGTCATGCCTATAGCAACTATATATAGCTGCAGCTATATATAACTGCTGCCATATATAGCTGTTGCTATATATAGCTACCATAGATAGCTATATATACATGATGCTATATCTAGCTACTATATATAGCTACTGCAGTCGACGTAGATTATGAGTCTATTATTATCAACTCGAGATAAATGATGTCTAACATGAATAAGTGAATTAGTGAAATGATGTCTAACATGAATTATGAGTATATTTCTCATTTCCCATAACTGGAAGCAAACAACAATGAAACAGACTTTTAACCAACAAGTTCTTCGCTCATAAAATCATGTCTAACATGAATTATTGAAATTAAGAAACAAAAGTTTGATGCTCACATTGAATAAATGCAACTTGATCTGGAAGCTAAGTGTCCAGCGTAACAGATCTAACCTGCAACAATAACAATAGGGAATGTTCTTCTCCTTGATCCGAGGCAACACGTTGTCAATCTAGAAATATTCTGGAGCATACTTGGGAATGTTTTTTTACTGTCCGTCTAGTATGCATAACACAAGATTTTTTAGAAATATAAATTGGAGCTGTAGCGCACTGATAGTAAAATGAGTCCCAACAAAATATGCAATTAGAACTTCCAATATATGAAATATGCGGAAATCCACTAATAAAAGAGTTATGTGTGCGGTCTAATTACAAACTCTCCCACTCTTGTTGGTAGTGATTATTATCGTTCCTTATTTTTCCTGACAAAAGTATACGAGGTCGTGAATATGAGTCCTACAATTAACCCCTTGCATTTTGGATCTCATCGATGTGAAATCCCAACAACAAGCCGTTGTAATTGTTTGTAACATGTTTTGTTAGGGTTTATTATGAGAGAGTTTAAAAGTATATGTGTATTATCAATCCAATAAATCCAATATAGTATCCAACAACCAAACCAACAATAACTCGTAGTTAAAAAAAAATCCATTTAATTAAATTTTGTCAAAAAAAAATCACGACACGCATATAACCCCCAATATAATATAATGACATGCATATAACCTACAATAAGGTCTAGTGTTTTGAATAATATTTTGTCAAAAAAAATATAATGTCAAGGGTTTTGAATAATATTTTGTCAAAAAAATACACACACATACAATCTAGGATTTATTGACATAATCTATACATACACACACATACAATCTAGGGTTTATTGACATAATCTATACATACACACACACATAATCTAGGGTTCACTAAACCCTAATTTTTTTGACATATATCTATACATACACTCACATACAATCTATACAGATACACACATACAATCTAGGGTTTATTGACATAAAAAATAATTTATTGGTTCATAGTTACACACATAAACACATACATACGCGCAAGTCTATGCATACACATATATATAAACATAAATCTATACATATACACACACACACACACATATATACACACATACAAACATACAAACATAAATCTATACATACACACACAGAAATCAGAGCTTTAGACATAAATCCTTACCTTTCAACTCAAATCCTTACCTTTAAAAATAAATCAGAACGAAATTAGTTCTTTAAACATAAATCTTTACCTTTAAACACAAATCGAAATGAAAGAAAGTGAAATTGCCAAGAAATCGCCAAGATATCAGACAAGCCTTGACAGTGAAA
Organism: Sambucus nigra; assembly: GCA_949130495.1. NCBI lineage: Eukaryota > Viridiplantae > Streptophyta > Magnoliopsida > Dipsacales > Adoxaceae > Sambucus > Sambucus nigra. The sequence continues at coordinate 516,476,686 of OX422220.1, forward strand.
TCATTCACAGAAATGAAAGAAAGCAACGGGCAAGTTCTGAACCTAGTCACGGCTTAGAGCCGCGACCCACCATGCGCGACCAATAAATGAAGCTCGATTGAACCTGGTCATGGCCTAGAGACGTGACCGACCATGCGCGACCATTTTTCTATATCAACCACTGCTCGAATGACGTATGATCACAACCCATAACCATGTCCCACACCAAGAAATGGTCACGACCCCCGTCCATGACCCAATATGTGCGTTTTCTGTGCTTCATCATGCCTATGGTCACGGACCATCTCCGTGACCCATCCGCAACCAAGATTAGAGGGAATTTTGGCAGAAATTTAGCGCCAAGATGGTCACGACCTGGTCATGACCCAAGTTCATGACTACTTCTAGAGTAACCAGGACTCAGTGTGGCAATGAATATGGTCACGCCAAAAAATAAAATGGTCACGGACTAAGTTCGCGACCAGCTTTTGGGACCCACTAGACGTGACCATTTGCAGGATTTAGTGTAGTGTATCTAATGCATGCGCTTATATTTCAGGTTCTTACATCATCCAGGCATATGGGAGTTTTGACATCAAGTGAGGGATGGGAGATTTTAGAGGAATCGTGTGGGATGAGGAAGGCAGATGGATTATTAGCTTCACCGTTCGAAATTCAAGGAACGACAAGCCCCCTTATAGCAGAATTGGAAGGTGTTTTCCATTGTCTAAACATAGCTCTCAGGGATAAATGGAAGGCAGTATGTCTCAAATCTGATTTTCTTGAAGCCTTCCAACTTAAGGAGTCGGAGGACAAGGGGATCCACCCTTTAGCCAATATCATTGAAGACTGTCGTGAGCTTGTCAGATGCACCAAAGATAATGTCTTCGACATTCCCATAGAGAATAACTTCCAGGCGTATTGCATGTCAAGATTTACAAAGGACTATCAGGATCTCCATTT